>OY979705.1:69057559-70257559 GCA_963855925.1 Inga laurina | reverse complement strand
CTGAACAGTTCATACAATAACAAATCTCAGAGCAATGACAAGACCCAAGAAATACAAAGTCACATTGATTCTCCTTCATATCACTAGTTCCCATGGATTTCATCCATTCCGCTGTCTAACACAATTTTATCACTGCTTTTTACATCCAAAAAAATCATTTTCTTTAGTTTCTCTGATAGAAATTTTCCGTTATGCTTGTTACTTTCTTCACATAATGCGATGCATTTGTATTAGCAACTAAAACAATGCTTTCCAGTTGTTTGGCCTTTCAGATAGCTGTTGCACTCACGCATTCAGAAGCTACTATAATCTCAAAATCAATATGAAATTGAAATTACAACTTTTGCCTCCCATGAAACAGCTTGGTAAGTATAATAAAGCATAATTATATATCAACGGCACAGTAAAAGCCTAATATCTTATTGGCAAAAAAAAAAAAAAAAAGCCTAATATCTAACTACTTACTGCATCTCTACTATATTTAACCCATAAATATTTAAATAGAGCATAAAAATTTATGAATGTAGGAACATACCTTGTTAAGATAGGTTAAACAATACATCTCAATTAGTAAGAGAGACTACAGATTACAGGGTAAGGTAATTATTGCTAGCTTCCAATATAGAATAACCTCCACGTTGATAACGGTGGGAAGGTATGATGATAAACATAAACTAATATAGAATAAAATCATTGCAGTCCAATCAAAATTCTAGGCATACAGATTCCATTTAATCTAAATCTAAAGTTAACAAATATACATGGCTCCACATTAGGAATCAACAGAGCTTTGAATTAAAGAAACTTAATGAACAGAAAATTTTGTTGAGAAATGAAGGTATTGGTCCATACACATCATCCTCAAAAACATGATAGAACTAAAATGTGTGCCAAACAAGATACTGTACAACCCCAAATAATTTAAATAGTGAAAACACACCATAATAGAATTTAGATAAGAGATTTACCAAGAGAGGCCAACTGCTGTTTCTTTCCAGATCCGGGAGGACGGCCTCTACCTCGCTTCTGGCTTTGTGTCAATGCTGCACTGGGATGACCAGACGATGATGGAGTCAAGGCCAATGATACACTTCCATCTGGACCATATTTCCTAGGCCTTCCTCTCTTCCTTTTGACAGGTTCTCCCAGCGGTGCACCTGGAGGAGCACCCACATTGACACCATGAGGTGAAATGGCTGAAGATTCCACAGATAATGTGGATCCAATGGCGCCACCACCTCCAATGCCAGGTTGAAATGGCAGATTGGGATTTGACAGGGGACGAATACCAGGGGAACCATGTAACTCAGGCTGTGCTCCAGCACCAGCTAGCCCTCTCTGCATATAGTATGATGCAGACCCAGATAACGACATATGGTCCCCTCGATCCATGCATTTACTTCAAATTCCTTTGGAAAATCTTTCAGACGAATATTTGACCTCAATACTCAATATGCCAAACTTTTTCGCCTAGCTCTGTTCTCAGGTACAGGACAATTACAATATAAAATATTTTAAAAGAAATGCAGGGGCTAGAATAGCAAAAAATCAGCAAAGCAAAATGTATAATGACCAGCTATTGCATCCGAAATAAACTTAAACAGCTTCAGCTGTAATTGTAGCTTGACCGCTAGAGAAAAACAACTTTAAGAGAACTCAGCAGAGAAGTTTGCTGATGATGGCACCATATTGAAACAAAGGCATGAATGTTTAAAAAAATACACGTGTACAAAGAAAAGGACCCCGGGTTGAGTTTCGACCGAAAGGTAGAAGATCGATCAAGGAAGAAGATGGAAAGGCAAGAAGGCATCAACAAAAAGAAGGAAAATGAATCAACTGTCTCAAAGATCAATAAGTAAAGGAAGAGACAAAAAGATAAGGCATCTTACAGCTTACCAAACTCTATAAATCAACAAAAAGGCTTCACATTGAAGATAAAAGCCGAATGAACTGGAAAAGGTCGCTTCTTACCAACCCATCATAATCCTTAAACACAAAGCAATTTCCAACACAACCCCGGACACAGATAGAAAACGCTCAACCTTTGACGGGAACACCCAAAAGAAAACCAAAAGGGGAACATGCTTCAAGTCAATCCCATTGAAGATTTCAAATCCAGTTCTAACTTAACAGTGCGAAATGCCACAGTTCAAAAAGAGAAACATGCAAAGAGTACTGGCCAGAATGCTGTTCAGGAAAGAGCTGATGCATCACTAATTTAAAAGTGCAGAGAGAACGAAAACTGAATCCCAATAAACAGAAACAAGATAGGAAGAAAAAATCATACTAACATTTTTGAAGAGATTCAAACTCTCCCCTCGTTTGAACAACTAGAAGGCAGAGAAGATAGTCAGAGGAACCCAAAATTGAGTTCAAAACAATGAACAGTTTGTTGGGAATCAAAGAGTGGTGACAGCAGGCACAGAGGAGGAGACCACTGTGGATTCGAAGAAGCAATTATTACCAGTCATTTAGAACGAACTAGTTATGACTACAATTTATTACAATGAGCAATGAGAAATGAAAAGCCCGAGAAAAACGAGTAATATGGCAACCTCACTCCCTGGGTTGTTAGCAGCATAAGTCCTTATCGGATTGCACAGTTCCTAGAGCGGAGCTCTGTAAGTCACTCAATCTCACTCTCTCTCTAAACCCCGTTTATCATTTTCCGTTTCTCTCTCTCTCTTCTATTTGAGTGATGATGAGATCTGAAGCCCGACTGGGATCACAGAGAGAAGGGAGAAGCCAACAAAATTGTCGAACGGAAAAGCGCTTGTGCTTTGGATAATACTGAATATATTGTCCAAAGAAATATGAAAAGAAAAATAAATAAAAGAAATAAACTAGACGTGAATATGGAGGGAGATGGTGGGGATGTGTGGGCTCCACGGCCACCGGGTATTGTCAAACATGGTTTCCGCACGCGGGCGCGTGACTGATACTTCCACAGCACAAAGATCTGGTGTACACCCGACTTCCACTCAGGTTTCATGTCTGGTTCCTCTTTTATTTTTAGATTAAAAAAAAACTAATTATTACTGACTCCAATATTAAATATGAGATTTATTTAATTTTTTTAGAGATATAAGAAATAATAGGAAAAAGACAGAAAAATACCATTTGAACTTCAAAATACCATTGACAAGAATGATAATGGGATTGACAAGAATGGTAATAAGATTGACAACACAAATCTTTGTCAAATGATTAATTTGGGATTTTGAAGTTCAAGTGGTATTTTTCTGTCTTTTTCCCTATAAGAAAGTTAAATAAATTATTTAATCATGATGTATATTATACATCATGAGATTATATATCATTTTATAAATCATATAAATTAATTTAAATAAGAACCATAAATATAAACATTTTAATGTAACATAATTAACTTCTTTAATCTCTCAAAAAAATTTAATGATGTCTTGTAGTAAATATAGGATGCAGTATCACTTAGAATGTAAAAGAGTTACTCCTCGTGTCATTAATATATGATATATTTGATGAGTTGATCTTGATCCTAAATATAAGACATAATTTTTATAATTGTCAGTTTTTTCTAATTCATCTCTATTGATGCTGAGGCCAAGAGAGAATTGAGGAAAATGATTAAGGTATTTTAGAACATACATGTCATATTAATTAATCCAACTAACTTTTTTAATCCAATAAAATCAGATAAATATATCTTATATTAAATATTGAAAGGAGTGCATTATCCTGGCAAAAGAAAAAAGAAAAGAAAGGAGTGTATTATTTTAGAACTGTATGTAAGACCTTTTTTTTTTCTTTTGAAAAAAGAAAAGGATGTGGAGTGGTGGGATAGGCCCCCAAAATGCGTTTAAACTCATGAATTTTTGTATATGAGATTTTTTTTTTTTTTTCCCACCCATATATGAAGTTATCAATAACTAATTAATCTGCTTTGTGGGATTGTAGGCCCACAATGGAAAAGATCCCGACTACCTCCGAATAATTATCATATCTATATATTCAAGACTCGAATACAATACCACAAGTTTAATTGAAATGGATTTACATACCATTAATTTGAGCGCTCCGATGGTTATGGATGAGATTTAGGGCTTGTTTGGTTTAAAGGGAGGGGAGGAAAAGTGGGCAGAGGGAAAATGTTTTTTAGTTGAATTTTAAAAAATTAGAGAGGTGGGGTTAAAAATTTTTAATTAATTTTTCTTACTATTTTATCTTATATATTCTCTTTATTAAAATTTTATTACCCCACTTCTTCAATATTTTAAAATTCAACTCATAAAAATTTTCCCTCTCCTCCCGCCCCCTCCAAATCACTCCCAACAAACAGACTCTTAGGGTCTGTTTGGTTGGAGGGGAGGGGAGGGGAGGGGATGAAAAATGAGCCCCTCCCCTTATTTGGTATGAAAAGTAAGAGGGGAGGGGCCCCAAAAAAGGGGCTCCAAATCCCTCTCACTCCCTCAAATTGGCTTCCTCCAAATTGGGGGTTTTGGTGGGAGCCAAAAATTTGAGACTATTTTACCCCCATAATTTTTTCATATTCCTAATTATATCCTATGAGTCTTCAATAAAAATATAACTTCTTTTATCATCTCCAGTGTTTCACGCTTGTGTGTGTTTTTTTCCAACCTTGTAGTTCAACCAAATCATGAGTATGAATATCTCCAACGGAATGAATAGCGATTAAAATATAATTTTGGTGATGATATTTTCGCAGGTGAATTCGACTGTAAAATATTATCCATAAATCTTTTTATTTTTTTTGCCAGAGTTATCCATAAATCCATAATACAAGTGTGAGCGCATGACATCTATTTTTTTTTTTTTTTTGCAACTCCTCTGCATTATTTTTCAATAGAAGGAATTTTTCATTTAATTTAATATAATAATCACTGGAATATTCATATAATAAGAAATTATGTTGAGGGAAATTGAAAAATATTTCTATTTTATATCTTCATCTTTTTTTTTTATAAATTATATAATTCATATTAAGGTGTAAACTAATTTAAATAATTTATATAAGGAAAAACATATAAACTAATGTTTAAGGATAAAATGGTAAATTAAATATTATCTTCCCTCCCCTCCCCTCTTAAACCAAACAAAGGATCATTAAAAAACCTTACCCTTCCTCCCCCTCCAACCAAACCAAACAAGGTGATTCTCCCTCCTCCCATTCCATCCCCTCCCATCCATCTCCTCCCATCCCATCCCCTCCCTTTAAATCAAACAGGCCCTTAGGGCCTGTTTGGTGTGAGGGATTTGGAGGGGAGGGGAGGGGAAATTTTTATGAGTTGAATTTTAAAAGATTGAAGAAGTCAGATAATAAAATTTTAATAAAGAGAATATATAAGATAAAAGAGTAAGAAAAATTAATTAAAAATTTTTAACCCTACTTTTCTAATTTTTTTTAAATTCAACTCAAAAAAAATTTCCCTCTACCCACTTTCCCTTTCCTCCCCTCAGACCAAACAAGCCCTTAGAGTATAGGGAATACATAAAAGTGAATGTTTTGAGTGACTCTAAGGGCGTGTTTGGTTTGGAAAAGCGGGTAAATTACCTTTTTGAATAGGTGAAATAAAAAATTTACCTTAAACCCTAAACCTTTAATAAGAGAGTAAATTTTAGAGGGAACCCACCCAAAAAGTTAATTTACCCTGGCCCCTCAAACCAAACACACCCTAAAAGTCTGTTTTGTTGGGGAGAAATGAAGGGGAGGACAAATTTTAAAAGTTGAATTTAAGAAAATTGAAACAATGGAGCTATAAAATTATAATAAAGATAAGATGTAAAATAAAAGAGTTAAAAATATTAATTACAAACTTTCAATCTCACTTCTCTAATTTTTTAAAATTCAAGTTATAAAAATTTCTCCTCCTCTCTACTCTAAATCTCTCGTACCAAACAGGCCTTGATAAAACCCACTCATCCATCATTGTTGGACTTGTGGGAAATATTTTACAAAAAAAAAACCTAGAAAAGAAAATACTAATAAAATAATGTTATAAACATGATCGAACCTAGGACCTATTATTTACGGAGTAACTTTCATGCAATGTATGGAAAACCGGACCGGACTGGCCTGTTCAGACCGGAAACCGGTGAACCTATCACTGGTCCGGTCCGGGTGAGGGAAAAAAACCGGTGAACCGGTCAACCCGGTCTGACCCGGACTAGTCACGGTTTGCTCTTTTTTTTTTTTTACACTCCAAATGAAGTCATTTTGGCTTTTTTTTATTTTTTTTAAAAAATTCCTAACATTTTTTTATTTATAAAGAGCTTTAAAAGGATTGTGGAATACTTTTTGCATTGGTTGGAGAAAAATTCTTATATACTTAATGATATTTTTGTAGGTATTAGGTTCATGAGGTTATATTGGACTATTAATTAAAAAATAACTCTCATATAATTTTTTGAAAGGTATGTATGAACATTTAAATTATATATATTTTTTAAATTGACCCCGGTCTGACCCCCGGTTTGACCCCCGGGTTGACCCCGGTCTGAACCACTGACCCTTAACTCAGTGCCTCGACCGGTTCAATGCCCGATCCGATTTTCAGTACCTTGCTTTCATGTCATTTGACAATAAAGCCATCGATGGAGTCGTAGGATTACAAGAAAGTGTTATGTTGTTGAAGCCACTCAATATATATCCCCGCTCATGGGTATGTTTGGGTTGGTATTGAGGTTGTCTATACATTATTTTTTAAGGTTAAGAGATAAATATATCAATAATGTTTTAAGAAAAGAGTATCTGACACAATTATCTTTTAGAAGGGGTAAAAATACCAATAAACAATTAAAAAGAGGCATTCACCACAAAAAACCGTTAAATCCGTACTAACGGCGTTAAATCATAAGAGAAGAAAACCCTTAACAACGTTAGTACGGATTAATGGTTTTTGTGGTGGATGCCCTTTTCTAATTGTTCATAAGTATTTTTGCCCATTCTAAAAGATAATTGTGTCAGATGCTCTTTTCTTAAAACATCAATGATAGATTTACCCCTTAACCCTATTTTTTATATAAATTAAGATAAAATCTTTATCATATTCTTACATCATATACCGTAAATTACGTTTAAAAAATTACTTTTAAACATTTCAATCATTGTTACAAGTGCAATAATTAAATTTGGATCTCAGAGATATTGGTATTCAATGTGCAGCCAACAGATTCGGCACATCCAAGGCCTCTTTTTGTAGGGCTGTTTCATGATTGCGCTTGCCTTGCAAAAACAAAGGTTAGAGTATTGAGATGAAAAACCAAGCTTCCAAACACTAATTAAAATGCTGGTTGATCGTAATTGTCGCACATTAAAAGCATATCGATTTTTTCTCAATAACCCAATATTTTTGTTTGTAAACATAATTAAACTCAGCAATGTTTGAGTTTGTCCTGGCAGTAATATTAATAGTATAACATAAATGCATGAAATATCAATTAGTAATTGTATTTATTTGTTAGTTTTTTATGTATGCATATTAAATAACATTGAAGTGTATAGACTTAATTAAAGATCAAGCATCAATAACCAATATGATGGTATTTCTAAATATAAATCACTTATAGGGAAAAAGTTTAGTTCAAAATATATGTCACTTGTAAAGTAATTAATGACATTTTCTTAATTTTACCCTCTATTTAATTTATATTAGAAAGAGAGAAAGATGAGAGAGATATGAAAATTATTTGTAAAGTAAAGAGAGATAAAAAAAAATTAATACAGGCAAATGTAAACAAATTTATTAATTTAATGCATTATATTTCTTGATATGTGAAAATGAGGTACAAATTACTTATACTTTCTTTATTCTATAAAATGGGGTACTTTAATTTAACGAATTTAAGGAAAACAAAAAACGATAATTAATTTATTAAATATGTCTTAAATTGATTTTTTTTTACTTTTATCCTTATTGAAAAATGTGCTTTAAAATTTAATGAGTGGATAAATTTAAAAATGAGTATTAATTACATGGATAAACTAAAAAAATGAACATTAATTATCTTACAAGTGAATTATATTTTAGACAGAATTATTCTTCAAAAAGTGCCCTATATTGTGGATTGGAGAGAGTATTTAGTTACAGAGTGGTAATTAGATACTATCTCTAGTATTTAATACAAGACATAATTGACTTTTTTAAAGAGATTAATGAAGTTATATAAATTACTTTAAAATATTTATAATTATTTTTTTATACCAAACTAATCTATCTAATTTATTAATTGATATATAACAAGATAATACACGAGATATTTATGATTAGCTAAATTATTAAAGGAGTGAAGGGAGTAATTTATCTATTTAGGGTCTGTTTGGATTAGTGATGGTAGAAATGATTTTTTTTTTTGTAATATGACTTTTACAAAAATCAGATAAGATAAAAGTCAGATTGTAAGTGTGTGTTCGTCAAGCTCTGAACACACATACTAAGTGAATGTTTGGAAAACACTCAAACCGTGGTTTTAAAAGCTATTTTCCGTAAGTTGAGAAAAAACTTCTCTCACATATTTACTTCGTAAATCATAGTAGCTATTTTCAAAAACTAATATAAACACACACAAAAGCTAATCGTAAGTGTGATTTGTGTTTTGATTGGCGGTGGTATAAGTAGCTTTTTTTTGGAAAAGCCAGACTTTTAAGTTTTTTCTCAAAAACTGCTTTTAGAGAAAAATCCAGTTGTCAAAACGCCAACTTAAAGACCCCAATTTTTAAAATATCAGAAGTCACCATAATTTTTTTTTTTTTTTTAAAACCCCGTTTTGATGGCAAAACACCATCCTAAACAGACATTTTTAAGCCAGCTGCCAGCTTAAGGTTAAGGAATGTGAAGGGCATAGTTGCACACTTACCCTGTCATTTTGGCCATATATCTTTGTGCCTATTTGGGTCAGGGATACAAATTATTTTTCTGACATGATTTATAATATATTATATAAATATATAAGAGTAATTTTATCTTAAATTACATGAATATACTTCTACAACATTAACCCAACTATACACTTATAGGTGCGAGCTTCATAAATAATTTGAATAATAAAAATTGACAGTAATTGATATATTGATGAGAGTGGGGATGGGAGGGGGACGCCCCGTACCTAAGTGGGAAGGAGGGGCGACGAGAGCTAGCTGTCGGGCATGAGGGAGGTAAAAGGCACGCGCGGAGGAGTGGCTTGAGGCAATGAGGGGTGATGCAGAGAGGGGCATGTGACTTTAACACTGTTGCTCTGCCTTTTTGCAGTTCACATATAATGACGCTGGCCCCACCCTCTCTCTCAAATATCTCCTTTCCGTCACCCATTTTCCATCCCACTTTCTCTCCGGTCTCCCTCCAGGTTCCAGCTCCTTTCACATCCACCACACATCTCACGCTCCCTTCTATTCATGATATCTTATTCCATCTTTTCAAGATTCTTAAATCCGCTCCCGTTATCACGTGTTTGTTTGGAATAATTTGTTTTTAATTTAAAAATATTTATAAATTATGATTTACAGAATACGCGATAAATGTGTAAGAGAAGTTTTATCTCAACTTACGTAATAAATATTTATTACCTAAAAATAAATTATCCCAAACTTTCCTTAAATTGATTAGAGTATTGGGTCAAAGGTCAACGGGAAAGATCGTAGTCAAATTGAGGCTAACCTGATGTTAGATAGGTGAGTATGAGAAGATTTCAAGGTTATTTATATGAAATTATGAATAAAATATTAAAAAAAGGAAGGACCGGTCAAACCGCTTAAAAACCGATTAGACCATAAAAAAACTGATTGAACCAAGATCACCTATTAAACTAGACCGAACAAACCATCTGTTGGCTGGTTTCTAGCCTAGATCGGCTAATCCGATTTGGTTTTCTAAACTCTGCATCTTTCACATATGTCTTGCATCCAAACCAAACAACCTCAGCTCCCTCACATGATTTACACTCCCTCCCTTTATAAATAACAAGTAGTCCCTCCCATCTTATTTATAAGTATTTTTTTTTTCTTTATATTAGTTTTTTTTATAAGCAATTTTCTTCATGTGTCTCAAAATTTAAACTAATTTTGTCTTTTCTACCCCTATTAAATATACATCTTTATATTAATTATCCTCCACTAACCACTAATTCTCTTTCATTAACTATTTATTACACATCTTCTCTCATATTTATTATTCATTTTTTCTCCTATGCTCTTTTCATAAATAGAGGTATATTTAGAAGAAATATGATATTTTTGACACATTTATTATTTTTAACTAATCTTTATTATCAGTTCGTTTCATACAATGAAGATAAAAATTATATATAAAAAAAACCGGAGGGAGTACTTAAATATGTGATTTAAAATGGTAGTTAACAATAATAAACTTGTCATATTTATATTATTCTTTCCAATTATAGGGTATATAAAAGATAATTGGTGAATTTTTATTTTAAAGAAATAATAAGTGATATGTATTTAATGAAGATAAAAATAAAAAATTAGTTTAATATTTTAAGAAAAAGAGATTTGTTACTTATATTAAGGAACAACGATATAAAATAGAACATTTCTCATAAAAAGCGCATGAGGAAATATATAATTTATAGATTATAGATTCCATTCTTCTTTCTTACTACAAATTTAAATCAATCATATTTGGTTTCCATAAAGAACATCCCCCCAATCTATTACTATGCTTTCAATAATCATATTACTCCTATTTAGTTGTACTTGTTTTGACGTCTCATGTTGGACGCTGCTGCCCGCCAACAAAGGAAGCAAGACTTAATTTAATCAAAATGTCAAAAAAAGGAATAAATTATTAAAATTATATGAGGGATCTATTCTGACCTGTGAGCATTACTTTAAGATGAAAAGAGGGATATGGAATAATAAAGCGCTGGATGATTAGTTATAATGATAATAATATATGGGGGTTCGTAGAGATTTGTCGGACGCGAGATCCCATATATATATATATATATATATGGTCACAGCCTCATAGGTTTCATTCCAAATATGGAAGTACGTGGTGCATGGCTAGCTTAATACTATAATACTCCAAATCCCTGAATAGATACACTACTTTAATGTAATTTCCCTCTCCTTTTAAAAAAATGGATACAATTGATTGACCCTCTCTCTCTATTTGTCTGCAACCAAGACCGACTCATATACTGTCATCTATTCCCCATTCTTCAAACACATACTCATCCTCCAAATTAAACTTCTATAATGCCAGCCCATTCTAAAATTAATACTACATTCTTTTCTTAATATAAAAACCAGTTAGAGGTCAAATTTAGCCTTAAATATAATATTCCAGTTCATTTTATCTCTCAAATTTATAATTTGTTTATTAGAGTTTTCTTATTAACTGCACACATTAAAGAGTTTCTATTTAAGGATAGCTATAATGAAATGTGCTAATGTAGGAAAACCAACATGTAACATTAAGCTCTAGTCTTTAATATAAAACTCAGTTGACTAATTTGGAGAGATTAGTAAAGCTAAATAATATCAGAGGCCTTGTAGTCTAATGGTATAGATATCCCCTAATTTGTTGTGATTTAGACCGTTAGTGTCTACCTTTGTATTTTAAAAAAATAAAGTTAAATAAATTATTTTAAATTATTTATATTTATTATGTTTCTCCAAAGTCTAAACTAATTTGTTTGACTTATAAATTGATATATATATATATATATATATAATCTAATAACTAACATAAGTATTTCAAAGAGATCATTTAACATGTGGTATAATTAAGTACAGAATAATTTATTTAACTTCCTTAATTTTTCCAAATTAATCAATTGGATTTTATATTAAAGATTAAAAGTAGTATTTGTTACAACTAATTTTCTTAATTTACCTAAACTAATCAAATAACCCTCACATAAAACGGTGGAGACTGGAGATAGTATTTCATGCATGCTCACACGTGTGCTTATCATTCCCAATTTCACATCTCTGAACCAAACGATTTTTGTGTGTGTATTATGAGTGTTTGGAAAACCACAAAAACACGGTTTCAGAAGTTTATTTCCGTAAGTCAAAACAAAATTTTTCTCACATAATTATCTCATAAATCATAAAAATTATTCTCAAAAGTTAATTCAAACGTTCACTATATGTATAAATAAAATATGCTTGTGATCAAAATAGAGGGGGTTCTATAAGAATCCTTTATTTGGGTATTTTTTAAGGGGTGCAAAACAAAGAGGTAAAGTTGGATTGAAGTGATATATTAACAACTTGGGTCCTATTATGAGTATGACTCTCACTTTGCCCCCAAGAATCATAACCGTGCCAAAAGCGCGCATGCGTTGACTCTTCATTATCCTTTATCTTTCTCAAAATAAAACCGAGCATTCTATTTTTTTTTAACAAGAAAAAATTCGAAACAAATGCCCCTACAAAGTCCCTCTCTTTCTCACCTGAAATCAAAACTAACATTCTATTTTTGTAGAAGCTAGACGATACAAGAGATATAATGTGAAACTCATTTTCAGGAAGTATAACTTTTTTTTTTATTTTGTACAATATAATATATCCTTAGTTATATATAAATGTTTTGTGTTTAACACAGAATATAGGTTGTATCCACGCAACTGAGGAATAATAATGCCACCGGTCAAAGATAGGTTGTACCTAAATACTTAAACAAATTTCAAATACATTTAGATAATAAATTTTGCAATTGAAGTTTTTTTTTTTAATTTTTTTTTAAAAAGGTGAATTAATAAATTTATTACTGTATATTTTTCATAACACAAAGACAAAAAATGAATTTCACATTATTCAACTATTCCATGTCTTTAGTGTATTTAAATTGAATATGAATATATAAAATTCATAACGGAATATTGGATTCAGACAAACTTAAAATTCCTTATCCTGACGCGATTTTCATATCATAAACAACGTCTCCAAACATAATTTTTTGTTCATGCATTCCTTAGAAAAGTAGTATAACTAGTTGGTAAGTCATGAATTAAAAACTTATAACTTTTTGTCCTTTTTTAACTTTTTATTATTTAGTATTTATTTCAAATTTTAATCATAATTCGGTAGATTTATTGGTTTCGAATGAGTTGAAAAAAGGAGTCTGTATGGCAAAAAGTTCAAAACGGGTTGAGTTTCGACTTCAATTTGGACAGTCCAGGTATGATTTGGGTAGTCCTTAATCCATATTTTTGTTTATGTTTCTTTTTTATTTTTGAAAAAAGTTAGTTTAATGGCCATATAATATGAAATAAATCCATTCTTTTAATAGTCAGGTTTTTGAAAGAATGTTTTATTATTTAAAATTGTCATTAAAAATTTTAAATTTGGTTCATTGAAACTGTATTTAAATAGTGCAGATTTCACCCCATGACAGTAAGATAATAATATAACACCGCTCATTTGTTTTTCTAAATCAAAGTCTCAAGATCCAAAATATTACATCAGATATGTAAGTTGACAATACGAGGGTCTGGACCTACCTATCATTAATATATGTCCACACAAAACTGGGTGGACACAAGGACAATTATATTAGTTGGTACAATGCAAAACAACAGAACATGATCATATAATTTGGGCTTAATAAAAAACTCATATCAATCTTGGATAAATACAAATTTTAATAAACTAAAACATGCAGTCCACATGGGAAATCCAACATACTTCCACTTAGAGTGCATAAAATAATGGGATTAAAGAAAAAAATTGAAGTCATGGTGGTTGAAACAACCTTCACCTTTTTGAGTTTTTCTATAAAGGATACATGATGATATTTTATTTGACTGGGAAATGCAACTTGTTTATTTCCATATATAAGTAACAACAGAGAACTTGATTCCTATGTATCAAAAAAAAAAAAACAACAGAGAACTTGATCTGTGCTTTTGTTTTTGCTAAGAATAACCAAATAACAATCGTAAGTAATCACCCAATTTTGAAAGGACCAGCTACCCTTTCATTAACGACAATACAACCATAACTAATTATACCTCAATTACAAGCAATCATCCCTCATAATAATTAGAGCAATGGATATGGCAGCTAATTCAACTAACACTTTGTTCCCTAACTAAAAATAAAAACTATTCCAGTATATATTGAATTGACCTGTACATTTAAATACTATTAATCATTCCACGTCTCACGTCCCTTTTGTTTTGAAAACATATGTGCTTAATGCCATTTTTTCCAGTTAAACAAAATCTAGTGAATTTGTTTATGCTTTACTTAATTAATTACTTTGTAACTATTATTTGTTATTAAAAATTTAATTTTTTTCCTTGAAATTTAAAATATATTTGTTTTAAGAATTTGTTGAAAATAAGCGTACTACATAATATAGAAGTTTATATACTTAGTTTTTCTCATTATTTTTATAAACATCAAAATTTTAACGTAATGTAAGACAAGTGTGTTTAATTTTTCTAACGATATCTTAATAAAGACAAAATTTTAAAAAACATAAATTTATTCTATTCAGATTTCATTAAAAAAGAGGGTTAAAGTGCAACTAGCACCTAATTAAGTATTTTTTTCAGCTGCATCTAGTGCTCTAAAATAATTTGTGGTACACCTAACATTTTAAAATATTTCAGATGCGTCTATCGCTCTGAAGTATTTTTTTATATAATTTTGCACTTAACAATTTAAATAATTCAGGGTATCGGCCAAACTTGAAAAATACTTTAGGGTATTAAATGCATAAAAAAATAGTTTATAGTATTGGATGCACTTGAAAAAATACTTTAAGGTGTTCGTTGTACCAGAAAATACTTTAAGACATTGGATACACCTACAAAAATACTTTACAATGCTAGATACACCTTAAACTACAAAATTTGAGAAGGAAAGCAAAAGTTGCATCCGAGCTTATTATTTATTTAAAAAAAGTGAATTCATTCAAAATCAGCGGCGTCTGCATCATAAAGTTCATGCCTTGATTCTGTTCGGCACGAGAATGGAGTTGGAGCTTGATTGGGCCTGATGGCCCGTTGACATGGTTGTAAGAAGGCAACCCATAATAAATGTGTGTTCAGTCCTTACTCGAAGTTGAAGTCCACTTCCCTTCAACAAAGCTTACAAATTCTGGAAAACACAAACAAAACAGTGTTCAGTCCTTGAGCGGACTAGCGAACAAGTCTGTGCATCCTTCGTATCTCCTTGCTACTATATTTTCAGCTACCATGCACGACAATATTCATATTTTTAAACCTGTACCTAACAGCTCCATTATGTGGAAGCAAATCCTCAAGACTAGCTCTATTGTTACTCATCACCTTACTTGGCAAATTGGAGATGGATCTTTGGTTAAATCAAAAAGTCGGCTGTGGTGGCCTTTGCGGCAATCTAGTTTAGCTTACCCTTCTATGAGGGTCACTGACCTTATACTGCGCCATATTGTCGTTGGAATATCCCTCTCCTATCTTCTCTCTATCCTATACCGGTGGTCAGACAATTTGAAAGGCTTCTAGTTCCTCTTCTTCCATGTTAAGATGGACAGGTAATACATCTGGATCTTACAATATTCGAGATGGTTATTACATACTGCGACGAGAATCAGAGACTTGCAACCCCAGATGGCAGGATTTTTTAAATGCTTTGGAACTCTCTATTTCCTCCCATAATACGTCTGCTGATATGGAAAGTTTTAAGAGGTATCCTTCCAACCACTCATCTGCTAAAATTTCGACACTTGACAGCTGACTGACGAGGTACGTTGTTTTTGTGCTCTGGATGATGAATCCTTAGATCATTTATTCCTATATTGTCCTTTTGCAAAAGCATGTTGGTTTGGTTGTAGTTTATGCATTAGAACTGATTTTCCACCAGCAAAAAACCTTGAATCAGTGGGTAACTTTATGGTTACAGGCTCTTTTGCAATCCCCTGATTTCCTTGCTTTTTTGCCTTTTCATTTGTCGGATTCGTTGTGGTTTGCAAGGAATAGTGTTTCTCATACAGGTGAAAAAGTTACGCCATTACAAGTTCTTTGCATTGCTCAATCTAGGATAAGTGCAACAGTTTTCCACTTGTAGCAACAACTGTCCCCTTTGGGGTCGGGATTCCTCCAATCATATTACCTGCTGCAAGTACTGTATATTGGCGAATATGTTTCAAGCTCATAACAACTGCTGCTCTTGCTCGATATATGCAAATCCAAATATACTTCAATCATATGCTTCATGCGGAATGGAATTTAATTCCTTCAATCCGATTAGGTCCTTTACATCTTCAGCTGTTAGCTCTGCGAAGTGCATTGGCCTTTGTCCTTAGCCAACACCTTATTTTTCACCCACAGTCCTTTCCAATATTTTGTGTACTTGTAAAGAAATCACATGCTCAAATTATAAACACTAGACAAGTTCCGTGGCCTCTTTCGTATGTTCTACAGGATGTATGTAGACTATTACAATCCTTTGTATCCTCTCACTTTTGTTTATGAATATATTATGACCCTCTTTATAAAAAAAAAACAGGAGACAATATTCATGGTAGTCTACTCACCCTCTCGTCCTTCTAAAATTCATTATTGACGATACAAATTAACCAAATTAACCAAAGGACTTTGTGCCCTCTTCTTTTAGTAGATATTTTAAGTTAATCGTTTAGTTAATACAGTGTGTGTCTGGAATAGCGGTAGGAAAAATTACTTATTATGATTTTAACTTATTAAAAATGATTTAATAGAAAAGTCAGTTTTTGTAATGTGATTTATGTTTGGATGAGTGATTTATTTTTGGACAATAAGTGCTTATAAATTGTGATTTACGGTATACAAGGTAAGTATATGAGAGAAGTTTTATCTCGACTTACGTAATAAGTGACTTAATAGAAAAGCTATGTGCATGTTTGGGAACACTTATTTTTTTGAATATAAGTACTTATTACGCAAGTCAAGATAAAAATCATCTCACATACTTACCTCGTATACCGTGAATCACGATTTATAAGCATTTATTACCTAAAAATAAGATATTCCAAACGAGCACGTATAAGCATGTATGAGGAGCTTATTTAATAAGTAGCTTATTCTACCCGTGATGTAATTAAAATAAGCTGAACCAAACATTACAAAAGCGTAACACGTTTTTATTTGGACTTATTACCCAAAAACAGGCTTATTTCTGCCCAATAAGTTGAACCAAACACACCCATATTCCATTTGTTCCAAAATATAATGTGTCTTCTGTAAGAAGTTTTTTTTTTTTTTGGGTCTATATATAATACATTACCGACAGGGTTGATAATTACCATTTTTAAATCTTACATAATTTATTGGATGTTTCCATAGGATATTGAGAAGAAGAGAGACGTGAGACAAATTTAAAGAGTTGGACGACTTTTTTTAATTCAAACAGATTTAATAAACTAACAACTTTGATGCAAAGTTATTAAAATGACTTAGGTTTTGGAGTGCAATAAGCATTTTAACTTCAAATTTAATGAGAACCCTTTTTTTTTTTTGCCCACTAATGAGAACCGCTATAAAGTTATAAAAAAGAAATGTAACGATATAAAAATCTCACAATAAAATGAGTATAATATAATGATAAGTTGACAATATATTTCTGTTGTTCACTTCTTGTACACTGTTGGTATAATTTGCTTCGCATGTTTTTGATTTGATGAGCTCAAGAATGCCCATTCTTCCTCTTTTAAAATTCCCAAACAATTTGTGATAATTGTCATGGCGGTGCAATAAAATATAAAATATATTACCAAAATCTTTAATATTTTTTGGACAAAAATAAAATAGAATCCTAAATATTTGAAATTTCAAAAATAAAATAAAAATACTGAAAATAAACCCCAAAAGGAAAAAATTCCGCCAGCAATTATGACAACATTAATAAAATGGGACACAAAATATGCAGAATCTAGATCTCTGTATACATTCGTAGCACCATGTCGGTAATAATTGATTTATTTATTCTTATTTAAAATTTAAATTGAAAATGCCAACAAAATTAATGTAGAAAATTCAAAAGCGCGGCATCATCATCACCATCTTCAGCTGCTGCCTCATATAGAGATCTTTAGCTTCGAGCTTCTCAACCAACATTTTTTTCTCCTTCTTAACTGATTTTAATTCATGCAATATATAATTTTTATATTTTACTTGATCTGTTGGAAATCGAAGGCTGTGAAGAATTGTTTCGGGTTTTGGAAATTTTGATTTTCAGAGAAGAGAAAGATCAGGGGTGTTTGATTGGATCGAGGAAGAGACTTGAACTTGCGGATTACCAACGAGGTTTAGGACAGAAAATGTGGATCTTGTAAAGGCATTGATTTGATCGAGAAAGAGGAAAATAAGAAAAGGTGACTATACATTTTATCTGCTCAACGTGGATCAACCTTTTGCTTTGCTGTTGGAGAAGAAAGAAGAAGCTTAAAGACGAAAAGTGACCATTTTGGTAGGTTGAAAAGTGGTGCTTCACTGGATATTTACTATTTAGTTGAAAAATTTGAGTAGCATTTTGTGTGGTAGTTAAAGTCACTCTCCAAGTTGACTCTGTAAAAGGAAATCAATCAGCTGAGAGATACTAAGAATGATACTGGAAGTTTGGTGTTGTCATAGGATCTTATGCATTTAAACCTTCATATCTGATGCTATTTGCTTTTAAAATTAGAAACTGCTGGTAGGTGGGTTATGACATTTAAGAGCATCCAGATTGGGGTTCTGGCTCTTTTAATGCTTACACACTTAATGTTTAAGAATGCAAAATGTTTCACAAAAAAAAAAAAAAAGAATCTCACTTTCACCCTTGTTCGTTATTGAAGCAGTTACTGATCCTTTCTGATCTCTGTTTCCTTCCTAATCTGACTAAAAGGTTCCTGAGGGAAGTGCTTCTGAAAATTAAGTACAGAATCTACTCATTGTTCTGTTTTTAGTTGAATGGAATTGGTTAAAGACAATTCTACTATAAACCCAATGTTGATTAAGATCATGCTATTGAATTTGTTGGTTTACCTCTTACCTTCACTGAGGCAGAGTTTTATGGAAACTTACAGGGGTTTCTGGCTCCAGCATCTGTTAGTGGACAATATACCAGTGGCATACTTACTCAAGCATTGGATATTTTGTGACCAATCATTAAAGCCCATTATTGAGGCATCTTGTACCAGCGCTGAAAGTTTATATACTCCAAGTGGAGCTGGACTGGACCCTTGCACTTCCGATTATACTCAAGAAAGTTACATCTCTGAAAGTGAAAGATTCTTTTATAACTACAGATCTAACTTTGGCAAGAAAATGGGAATTCAGTGCTCCACACTCATTCCATGTTGTGTGAATTCCCAAGTGAAGGCATCTGCTCTTGAGGCTCTTGATGCTGGTGGGTAGAAGTAAGACTAGTCAGCTTTTTGTTGTGAAAAGGAATTATGGCTTATAGAACTGTTTCAATAATTGTTCCAGTTAACGAGGATACAAGCGAGACCAATAACTGGCCTGCATTCCGTGAATATACATTTGAGCAGCTTAAGAATGCAACATCTGGTTTCGCTGTGGAGAATATTGTATCAGAACATGGGGAGAAGGCTCCGAATGTTGTTTATAAAGGGAAGCTGGCGAATCAAATGAGAATTGCTGTTAAGCGGTTCAATAGAAATGCTTGGCCTGATGCCCGGCAATTTTTGGTAAATGTTTTGTTTTTCAAAATAAAATTTTCAACCACACTCCTAACTGAATTTCTTCTGTCCATGACTCTGCACTTCCCCAACACTTGGTATTAAGATATTGATGTCACACACTCACAAACACTTCACACAAACAACTTTCTCAGTCCTTCAAGGGTCAATGTCTCAGCAAAGGATAGTCCTGACTGTCATCTTTGGTCTTTCTTTTCCTTGAGGGCTTTTCGACAGTCATCCAATTTCTTTTTTCTTTTTTTGTCTAGTCAATTTGCATTTGTGGGAATATGCTTGTGCATCTGGCACTTAACTTCCAATTTAAGCATGTTTACCCTCAAAGAAGTCGATCATTGCTGAAAAAAATTTCAGTTTTCTTGATTCTCTAGTTTGGATTAACTTTTGGAGAATAGATTATGAGGAGAATAGATTTTGGAGAATAGATTCTGGAGAAAAAGTGGAAAATAACTTCTGAAGAATAGATTTTGAGCAGAATAGCTTCTAGAGAATAGATTATGAGTAGAATAATGATTTAGGAAAATTGTGAAAAAATCCCTCATTGCCAACTTATTTGCCAAATGGGACCTTCGTGTGCAGATTAACTAATTTTTTTAATATAATCAAATTAGATAAATAGGTCTTATAAGATAAAAGGGAGTATTAAAATTTTAAAATTCTTAAAAAAAAAGGGATTAAAGAAAAATCGGTGAAATTAAAAAAAGAAAAAGAAAAAGGAGAGAGTGTGGTGTGGGGCCCACATTAATAAAAAGGACCAATTAGAGTGAGATGGTGGGGTCCACATATGGAAAAAAAGAAAAAAATTAGATTTTCTCAAAACCATGGTTTTGAGCTCAAAACCTTGATCTGGGAAAATTTGGTGTGTTTGGATGATTTTTGCAAAACCATGGTTTGAGTTCAAAACCATGGTTTGAGAAAATTTGGGGTGTTTGGATGATTTTTCTTAAAACCAAGATTTTCTCCCAAAATAGCTTTTTTTAATTGAATCCAAACACACTAATGGTGCTGTTTTGTCCTTCTGCTCCTTTTCAGTTCCTATTGGTTAGAATAAATTTTTTTCTTAACTGTAGGAGGAAGCAAAATCAGTTGGTCAGCTCCGTAACCAAAGATTAGCAAATTTGCTTGGTTGTTGTTGTGAAAGTGATGAGAGGCTGCTTGTGGCTGAATATATGCCAAATGAAACACTTGCCAAACACCTTTTTCATTGTAAGAGCTCCTTCAATGCAGATGCCATGTTTTCAGCTTAAGCATTCATTTTACCCTTTGTTATTTTACTATTGGACTTATAATTGATATCTCATCAATTTATGACTAATGGTTTTATTGTTGTCTTCTTTCTGTTGTGCCTGTACTGGGGCCTCGTTGGGATAGGATATGGGATTAGTATCAGAACCATCAGAGTTCTAACTTTTTTCCTTTTATTGTTATTATGGGATTGCCCATTCTTTGTTAATGTTTTGCCTGTTATCATCTGGACTGGGGCAATCTCAAGTTACTTTGAAAAGTTTGTAAAGCATGTTATGATTATCAACATGGAAGTTGGAACTAATTATTTGTGATTATTTCAATATGGACTTATTTTGCAAAAGTACTGTTTTTGTTTTCTATATTTCTAATTAGTTGGAAGAGTTGTTTCGCCCCATTTAGGACAATGTATGGACAAATTAATAGGTTTAGAATTTTAGTAGATCAATCTGTCAAAAATTACATGCTAGGCAAAATTTATATTTAACAATATTTGCAGTTTGCCTCTTTCGTAGACCGGTATCTATATTGTCATCATTTATTGTCATAGTGTTGCTTTACATCCTCATACGTTTAAAGTTCAAGTGTGTGAAATAACATAGTCACTTCTCTTAGGGGAAACACAACCAATGAAATGGGCAATGCGTCTGAGAGTTGTTCTATATATTGCGCAAGCTCTAGAATACTGCACAAATAAAGGGCGTGCTCTCTACCATGACCTTAATGCATATAGGGTTCTTTTTGATGAGGTAAGTTTTTTCTGTCTCCCCATTTTATAATGCATATGTAACATTATTAGATTAATACAAATTATATGCTAGAATTTTGCAGGATGGTAGTCCTAGGCTTTCGAGTTTTGGCCTTATGAAGAATAGTAGGGATGGGAAAAGTTATAGCACGAATTTGGCCTTTACCCCGCCAGAGTATCTGAGAACTGGTGTGCAACACTTCTGTGCACTTTTTGGTTTTATTATATTTGTGTCAGAAAGTTATTCTTCATTTTCAGCTTCATTATTTTAAAACAAAATGTATGTTGCTTTGAAAATTTTACAACCATTAATTGTTTTAATTTCGGTGATTCAGAAATTATGATAGCTCTTCTTTCATCTGCAGGGAGAGTGACACCAGAAAGTGTTATTTATAGCTTTGGTACTCTTCTGCTTGATCTTCTTAGTGGGAAACATATTCCCCCAAGCCATGTAAGCCATTGTTATTAAAGGCAAAAGAGCCCCCTCCTGCCCCCTGCGTCCTTCAAAAGCGTAAATAATTTGAGAAGAGAATTTGCTAATTTTAAATAACAAAAGTTTGTAGTTCTATGTTTTAATTGGAAGATTCCATGTATTCATATTTATATCTTTTTAACTGCTTATGTTTTTTTTTATATGTAAATTGGCATATCTAATTATTAGAAAACTTGGAGCAGGCCCTTGACTTGATTCGGGACAGAAATCTTCAGATGCTGACAGACTCTTGTTTGGAAGGACAATTTTCTGATGACGATGGAACTGAGTTGGTACGCTTGGCATCTAGATGTTTACAGTATGAACCTAGAGAACGGCCAAATCCCAAGTCATTGGTTGCTGCATTGGCACCACTTCAGAAAGAAACGGAGGTTGGTGTATTATTATTTTGTGACACTTATTCATAACTTTCTAATAGCCGATTCCACCTAATGAGATAAGGCTTTGTTGTTGTATTTATAACTTCCTAGACTAATAGTGGAAAGCTTTGATTCATTTTCCTATATCTTTGCCATTATTTTCAATTAGAACATTACATGTGGACAAACATTTTTAAAGGAGAAAATGATGTATTACTAAGTCGGAGTAAAGTTCATATGTTTGTATACTTTATAGAATAAACCCTAAAAAGTATTTTACTCAAGTTTTATCTTCTAGTTATACCTTAAACCGGGAACAAGTCTCTGATATTTTAACTGCTTATGGCTCTGCATTAGGAAGTGAAGGTTTCGTTGGAACCTCTCCTTGTTTGGGAGCTTGTTATAAGGTCAGGAGAATGAAGAGATTTCGGTTAACCTTTCACGATTCTCGAAAATTTTGGGAAAACTCAGCAATGTAAAGGAGGGAGTACTCCACAGGATTGAGGAAGGCTAATTGAAACTTGAACTTCATTCTCATCAACAATCTCTTGAACAAAGAAGATGTTTCAATGAAATCTTCTGTCCCCCCCCCCCCATTATCCCCCATCCAAACACGCCTCGAGGGATTTTCCTGAAACATATATCTTTATTGCAGATGAGAATACCTTTATCCTGTGTTTTTCAATATGAAAATTAAAATTTCATTCTATACTGAAAATGTTATCTATCTTCTTCATTCATATCTACATACCATGCACATGAAAAACAAGACAACAGTGTGTTGTTAGCTGATGGTTTAACTGTTTTCTGCTGGTTATCTTGCTTTAAATATATTTATCTTTCCATTGCTTTCTAGGTTCCTTCACATGTCTTGATGGGTGTTCCACACACTGCTTTCGCTTCATTGTCCCCACTTGGTGAAGCATGCTCAAGAAAAGACTTGACTGCTATACATGAAGTTCTGGAAAATATTGGCTATAAAGATGATGAAGGAGTGACAAATGAGGTTCCTCTATCTAAATTTTATTTAACTTGTTGGATAGACTTATTTTTTTACTCCGCAATTTATATTTTTCATTAATTTGTCAGAAATCTTCTGATGTTCATCAATCAGTAATTTATGAGAACATCATTTTCTGGAGATATTGACTTGTGTATTTTCCTTATGCTGTAGTTGTCATTCCATATGTGGACTGATCAAATGCAGGACACGCTAAATTGTAAGAAAAAGGGGGATGTTGCTTTCCGGCAGAAAGATTTTCGGCTTGCTAGTGAGTGTTACACACAGGTAGATTGCTTACAGTATATAGTTGGACTTGGCGTACTAATTATTTTTCAAACTTGTCGGTGTTACTGTGAAATTGTGTGTTTCAAGTTATAACTCTAGATACGGATTTCTTATTGGAGTGTATATGGACTGGACCCTTTTGTCATAGTATATGTGACCTTTTCATGATGATGAATAATAATGCTTCTGATCTTTATTCAGTATTCTGCATCAATATTCTATGGTGTTCATGATAAAAAAAAAAAATCAAGGTTTCTGTTCTTGAGTTGAATCACTCAAGGACATCCTAATAAGCTGCACTATTTGGACTTCAGTATGGTCTTTCTTTGGGACAAGGGACAAGACTCTTAGACGGTTTTTTCTTTCTTTTTTTAGGGGTTTGTTATCATGTTCTTTCATAAACTTTTTTTTTTTAAAGAAAAAAACTCAATTACAGGATGGGATCTGATTTTTTTCCCTGTAAAAAGTGTAATATTTAACGATCGCATGTTGTTTTACACGCAGTTCATTGATGCTGGAACGATGATTTCCCCAACCGTCTATGCACGGCGCAGTTTATGCTATCTCATGAGTGACATGGCTCAAGAAGCTTTGAATGATGCAATGCAAGCACAAATAATCTCTCCCGTATGGCACATTGCATCGTATCTTCAATCAGTGGCCCTCGCCAAGATCGGGATGGGGAATGAAGCTCAAGTAGCACTTAAGGAAGGCACAGCAATGGAAGCCAAGAGAAATCCAAAGCAAGTGAGGAGCCTGTAAAGAGAATTTCTTGCCGGTTGCATTCTGCAATACAATTGGCTGCAAGATTTTCGTGGGCAATGCAAAAGTTTTTGAGAGTGAGTGAAGCATGTGTTTGAAGAATTGTTCCAATAAACTGTGGTTGAATGAGGGTTAGTAAATATCCCTTGTAAGGGTGGTGATTGTTGCACTTGTGTTCTTTTGGTGTTTTGATTATTGGGCACGAAGCCGAAGCATTTTTTTGTCCTATAAAAGAAAATCAAAATACATGAATAACGTCAAGTTCTTTTGTTCAGTTTTGTAGTTTGCGTTGGATTGCCAGACAAGATTTGCTTTTTCTCTACTTGTAGGATCCTGTTGTAATTTGCTTCTGTTTCTATGTTGATGATACGCATTTTCATAAAAATGTAAAGATTTCCCTTCTCTCCTGTGCAAACCATTGAATGGAACAGAAGGCCAACAAAAAACCATTGAATGGAACATAATCTGAATTTTCCATTCTTTGTTGTTAATTTTGAAGAACACTGAACCAAATTATGTATAAAGCAAGTATGTGAGAAAAATTGTCCTGATTTGTGAAAAAGAGCTTTTGAAACTACGATTTAGTTATTTCCCAAACAAGCATTAAGAGTAAGAACTACAAAATTATTTCCAACGAAACATCCTTTGAATTTGGTATTAACCTTATTATGTGTGTGTGTTCCTTTTTTAATTAAAAAATATGGGAAAAGCATTCATAAAAACCAAATTCAAAAGCTATTTATTGTTAAGAATTAAATTCAAGCAGTTCACAATATTCCATGTAAATGCAATTGCATGAAACGACCTTGAAGAAACAAACCAGGATTTCAGCGCTGAAGTTCAGTAAGTGAGACAAGTGTAGAGCCCAGAGAACAAAGTATCATGAACATCCAGATCAAATATAGAACATACCTAACTTTGGACCCAAAAAGAGGCACATAATATGCAAGTCCTACTTCTTTGAGGACTTTCCCTTCTTCTGTGAGGCTTTTCCCTTTGTGTTGTCAGTGAAAGAGTCCATACTCTTGTCCTTGAAATGCATGATACCCTGGCTGAATTCTGGGGACAGAATTTTGGCAATCTCAGGAAAACTAACGCTACTTTTTCCTCGTAAAAGTGTTTGCAAATTCTGTTCCCATATCTTATCTTTCTTGATACCGGGACTCTGCAGTGTATTTATATTGTCAAGTGAGAAGCAATAATAATGTTCAAGCTCAAGTAGAGTAAAGCACCATAAATAATAGGAATTCCAACAATTCCATCATTTCCTAGATCCTAACAAGATTTCCCATCAAGCCAACTGCCATTAATTCTGCATACTAGATTTTTAAGCATCAAGGTGAGATGGGTTTGTTGGAAATTGAGGTGTTAGGCTTGTATGTTAGCATATCTATGGAGGATGCAAAAGAAAATTCCAAGAGAGCTTGTCGTGGCAACCATAGGCTTGGAAAATTGGGGGAAAGGGAAGTATAAATCTACATCACTGATAGGCTTAGTGTAAAATGAATCTTAGATTTTGGGAATTAGGGTAGAATAGAGGAGAAATCAGAAGGTTGAAGAAGGAGAATTAGAGAGATCAGAGAGGAAATAGGAAACCGAGAGGGACTGAATAATACTCAGACTTCATTAACTTGCAAAAACTCATCACAATGAATACCCTCTGCCATATATATAGGCTTTGGGACAGAACCGGTAAACAGGTAGAACCGGTAAACAGAAGATAAACAGAAACAGAAGGAGTAAAAACATAAAGGTAAAAACAGAAAGGATTAAGCTACCCAACTAACCTAATTAACTTTTAGGAAAATTAATATTACAACATCATATCAATACCCCCCCTTTTAAACATCCTTGACCTCAAGGATTAGGAACCACAAATGTAGGATATTGCTGTTGGAAGGAATGAAGGGCCATCCAAGAGGCTTCTTCATCAGGTAAACCTTTCCATTGAACCAATACTTCAGTAATCATCCTCTTACGACGCTTTTTAACCCGCCGGTTCAGAATACTCCCTGGTTCCATAGTTGGTGGCAACTCCGGAAATTCAATAGGAGGGTGCCTAGGCCGCACCGTAGGATCCGGACATAGTCTCAATAGGGAAACGTGAAAGGTAGAATGAATTCTAGATTCTGGTGGTAACGCTAGCTTATATGCAACAGCTCCAACCCTCTCTACCACTTGATAAGGACCATAGAATCGAGGGGCCAACTTTTGAGAAGCCCTTATTGCTGTAGAGATTTGCCTATAGGGCTTAAGCTTCAAGAAAACCCACTGCCCAACCTGAAACTCACGATCCGACCTATGAACCTGAAACTCACGATCCGACCTATGCAGATCAGCCCTCTGTTTCATCAGATTCGCTGCCCGGTGTAAATGGTGTTTCAAAAGTGCTAGAACTTCCTCTCTGGCCATGAAGCTACGATCCACCAACTCCAATATTGAATTATGGGGTAAATAAGGGGTATGTAGTGGAGGTTGTTGCCCATAAAGCAACTCATATGGGGTAGCCTTAGTGGCTGTGTGATATGTTGTATTATACCACCATTCTGCATGTGAAATCCACTTAGCCCAATCCTTAGGTTTTTCCCAACACATACACCGCAAATACGTCTCCAAACATCTATTAAGTACTTCCGATTGCCCATCCGTTTGAGGATGATAGGCTGTAGAGAGCTTTTGATTCACTCCCAACACATGAAGAAACTCCTTCCAGAAGCTACTAACAAAGAGTGAATCACGATCACTCACAATTTCAGCCGGTGCCCCATGAAGTTTGTAAACCTGATCCATAAAGTGTTGTGCCAAAGTAGATGCTGAAAAGGGATGAGCAAGGGCTATAAAATGGGCATACTTACTCATTCGATCTATGACTACCCATATAGTATCCTTCCCTTGAGATTTTGGAAGACCCTCAATGAAATCCATAGTAATTGACTCCCATACCCTACTAGGTATAGGCAAAGGCTGCAACAATCCGGGAGAAGCTACAGTCTCATATTTGCACCTAGAGCATGTGTCACACCTTTTGACATACTCCACAACATCATTTATTAACTTTTTCCACCAAAAAAGACCTTTAATACGACAATAAGTAGCTTGTATACCCGAATGTCCTCCTTGAGGGCTTGAATGTAACCACTCAAGAATATGCAACCGAAGAGCTTCTACCTTGCCTACAACCAATTTACCCTTTCTTCGTAAAAGGATACCATCCCAAGTGAAGTGACTCCACACTCCTTCATTTTGCTGCACTTTCTCAAGCAAAGAACGAGTGAAATCATCCCTCATCCAACTATCCTTTATTTGCTGCAATATTTCTGGTGACGTAGTGTCATAAGTCATTTGCATCAATTGTTGCTTAGGGAGGCGAGATAGTGCATCAGCTACCGAGTTATTCACCCCCTTCTTATACACTATGTCATAGTCAAAACCAGCCAATTTGGACACCCAAAACATCTGAAAGGGAGTTTTAAGTTGCTGCCCCAACAGAAATTTGAGACTTTGCTGATCGGTACGAATGAGAAACCGTCCTCTCTCAAGATACTGGTGCCAATGCAACACAGCTAGTACTACCGCCATCAATTCCTTTTCATAAATTGACAGATTATGATGCCTTGGGGCGAGACCTTTACTAAAAAACGCAAGTGGTTGCCCTTGTTGCATTAACACAGCACCAATTCTCACTCCACACGCATCAGACTCCACCACAAACTCTTGGGTAAAATCAGGAAAAGCAAGAACCGGGGCTGAAACTAATGCATCCTTGAGACGTTGGAAGGCCTCAGTAGCAGAATCAGACCACTCAAGGGCATTCTTCCTCAATAGCAGAGTTAAGGGCCTAGCAATTATACCATAGCTCTTGATAAAACGCCGGTAGTAGCCAGCTAACCCCAAAAACGCCCTCAATTGTTTGACTGTTGTCGGTTGAGGCCAATCAGCAACTGCTTGGATCTTCTTAGGGTCCGTTGCTACTACCCCATCTCCTAGGATATGCCCAAGATACTCCACACTCGTAGCAGCAAAGGTGCACTTGCTTTCCTTCACAAAGTAGTGATGTTGCTGCAACGTTTGCAAAGCAATCCTCAAATGCTCTTGATGATCTGCAAGTGTAGGACTATAAATCAGTATATCATCAAAGAAGACTAGTATAAATTGTCTAAGAAAAGGACGAAAGATATCATTCATAGCCCCCTGAAATGTTGCCGGCGTATTCGTAAGGCCAAATGGCATTACGAGCCATTCATAGTGTCCGGAGTGAGTCTTGAATGCGGTTTTGTAAGCATCTTCAGGTACCATCCTAATTTGATGATAACCGGCCCGTAAATCAAGCTTTGTAAACCATCTAGCCTTGCCCAACTCATCAAACAAGTCCTCAATAAGAGGAATAGGATATTGATTCTTAATTGTTTTCTTATTTAACTCTCTATAATCCACACACATACGCCAAGATCCATCCTTCTTTTTGACAAGGACTATAGGAGCTGAAAATGGAGAACAACTCTCCTGCACAACCCCCGCTTCAAGTAGCTCAGCCACTAATTTCTCAATAACATCCTTTTGGGCAGCCGGATATCGGTATGACTTCAAAGAAATAGGATTTGTGCCTTCTTCTAAAAGAATGGGATGATTGTGGCCTTCCCTATACGGTGGGAGGCTTTTTGGCTCATCAAACACATCCTGAAAAACCTTCAATACCCCTTGAATTTCCGCGGGCAGATCCAGATTTGGTTTCTGAATCGCCAAGCAACTCATCCTAGCTCCTTGAACTTCCACCAACTGCATGAGGTACAGCTGCTCATCCTTATGGCAACTAGCTTCCACCCTTTTCGATGCTACAAGTCTCAAGGAATGAGGGACATTGGCTTGGAGAGTAACCAACTGACCATCCTTCCAAAAATACATGGATGAGGACTCATAATCCCAGAATGCATTTTTTATACTCTTGAGCCATCTCAAGCCCAGAACCAAATCATATGTATGTAATTCAATGATCTGAAAATCAAAACTGAACTCCAGACCATGCATTCTCCATCTAAACCCATGCCAAACCCCATGAATTTTCAGTTTTCCTCCACCTGCAATCTCCACATGCGCCAGAGGTAGTGCCTGCGGCTGCCAACCCAATTTCAAGGCTGTGTCCAGATTCAAAAAATCATGGGTACTCCCACTATCTATTAGAACCTGTATAGATTGTTTCCCAGCAGTACCCAAGACTCTCATGGACTCAGCCTGGTCGGTTCCTTCAATTGCATATAATGAAATGTTGGGTTGCTCTGTTTCCTCAATTGTTTCGGACTCTGGGATTTCAGAAACCACATCAGAACCTATACCTTCCTCATCCAACAGAACCAAATGAAGTTGCATTTTCTGCCTTTGAGGGCATTTGTGATCCCTCGAAAATGGCCCATGGCAGAAAAAACAAAGGTTTCTGGCGCGGTGATCTGCTTCCTCGTCGGCAGTGAGTGCTTTTACTGGGCGAGTAATTGTTCTTGGGACGAAGTTGGAATTTTGGGTATTGGTTGAGGCTTTTTGGTCTTTGCGCTGGGACCCATTATTAAAAGATCCTACTTTAGAGAAATTCGACGCAAAAGACGAGTTGGATGAGAACGAATTGCCCGAAACCTGCTTCTGCGATCTGTCGGCACTGCCCTTCGCAAGTCGACGATTGATTGCGATTTCTTGAACACGTGCGAGTCGCCGAGCCTCGGTCATGGTGGTCGGATTGAATAATAGCACCGAATCCGCAATTTCTTCCTTTAAGGCACCAACATATGCGTCGACCAAGTAAGCCTCGGAAAGGTCCAGTCTTGCCGCAATGGAGTCGAACTTGATATTAAATTCCTGGAGCGATCCTGTCTGGCGCAGATGAGTGAGGTCGGTCATCGGTTTCTCATGAACCGGACCGAAGGTATCGCGGAGGAGTTGCGAATACTCGACCCAGGTGGGTGGTTGTCCCTGCCAACGACGTTCGACTGCTGCGTGCCATTGGAATCCTTCATCATCAAGATGCATCGATGCCATATCAACCTTTGATGCATCCGGCGTTCCGTCCAACATGAAGTAGCGTTCGACCTTGAGTAGCCAGGTATTGATATCTTTGCCAGAGTACTTCGGAAACTCCATCTTTGTAAACTGGGTCGGCCGATGATAGGGTCTATCATGGTTTTCTTGAAACCGATGATGGCCGTTCTGGTGGTTTCTTGGCGCCACTGCCAATGTCCTCATCTCTTGCGCAAGAGTTGCCAATTCTTGCTGCATCCGGTGTTGGATATCTTGCGCAAGGGTGTCCAAGTTCTGTTGCATTCCGCGTTGAACCAGCTGTAACTCCTCCCTGAAGCCTTGAACCGCGTCATGGAGTTCATTCACAGTGTCGAATTGCTGTTCTATTGCTTGAATCCGTTCTTCCATATTTCTTGATGTTTCTTGTGATCTTGTTTGCACCATCCAATCAGAAGCGTTGCGCCGATAATCCAAGGCCGAGGACTATTGGCTCTGATACCACTGATAGGCTTAGTGTAAAATGAATCTTAGATTTTGGGAATTAGGGTAGAATAGAGGAGAAATCAGAAGGTTGAAGAAGGAGAATTAGAGAGATCAGAGAGGAAATAGAAAACCGAGAGGGACTGAATAATACTCAGACTTCATTAACTTGCAAAAACTCATCACAATGAATACCCTCTGCCATATATATAGGCTTTGGGACAGAACCAGTAAACAGAAGATAAACAGAAACAGAAGGAGTAAAAACAGAAAGGTAAAAACAGAAAGGATTAACCTACCCAACTAACCTAATTAACTTTTAGGAAAATTAATATTACAACATCATATCAATCACCCCTATGTGTCTAATTTGCTTGGTCAAATGTCAAATGACATGAGAGTGATGGTGTGTTCTATACTTCATAACATAGATAAAAGAATGCAGTGAGCCAATTCCCAGTATTTTTAAATATAACCCTTTTCATAAAAAGCAAAGATTTTGCAAGCCAACATAAAGTAACCATGGACATATATGAACCAACTGAAGAATATCGTTAGACAAATTCTCATAACTGTGAGGGAGAACATTCATCGAACATAGGGTAGGTTGCAGACGGAAATGATTTATGCAATGAAGTCAAATTGTCCTCGCAAAAAGAAGGAGAAGAAAGAATATAGGGTGAGAATAGGAACCCGGGAATTGTTGAGTTTGATGAACTTTGAGATGAGCAAGGCGATTTCAGAGCGAGATTGATCAGGGATCCCCAAGAACTTGCACAGCTCACTGGAAGCTTTGGTGTTCTTGCCATTTTTTATGCCACCAAGTCCAGTAAAAGACTTTGATGCCGTCGACATAGATCTCTGCCCTGATCTCAATGCAGCCGCAACGCTGCCTAGAGAAACACAGATCCTCATGTGATTCATTGCTTTTCTCACTCGATTTTCTGGCGACTTATGCTATGCTTACTAAGGCAACCACTTGATGGACCTTCTCTAAGGACCAATTTTGGAACTCTGCAAAGCCAGAAGAAGAAATTTTGACGTAAGGTTATGCAACCGGAGGGAAACCAAAATCCAAGGAGATTTCGAACAAAATTTTAAGTTTTAACAGAACAATTACCTTCGGTCAGTGTCCTCGCCGTCCGAGTGGGTTTTGTCAGCCGCCGGTCACTGCTCCTCCGTCGCGCACGTCTTCCCCGAAAACTACTCCTGGCCGCCAACAACAACGCTCAATGCTCGTCGGCTATGGGTTGCTTTACATTTTGGTAATACGCGGGTAGCATTGGCATTATGAAATCTTTTTGCGTACAAAATGGTCATATAAATTTAAATTTTAGATATGAAAATACCAATTTACCCTCTTTTTTAACACCGGAATAATTGAACTGGGTACTGTACAGCATTCCGCTCAAAAAATTCCTCGTTCTCCCACTCATCTTCCCCAAATAAATTTTCTCTTCCCCGTCCAGACTGTGTTTTCTTCGTTAATCGGCGCGGCGGTTTCATCGATGGCAGAATCAAAAGAAGGTCAGGCTGCACCTCAAGTCTCTAATACGCCAAGCACGGCTCCAACTCTGCCTCCCCAGCCTCCTCCCCCTCCCCCTCCCACTCCCTCTTCCGCTGCCCTTCCACCCAAAAGCAAAAAGAGACCTCTCGAAAGTGATGCCCACTTGCAACATTCCCGTTTGTTTAAGATACGTGCTATTATCAGAGATCTTCGTCCCCGTTTTATCGAGGTATTTTTCATACTCTTCTCGAAAAATTGGAGAATTTGAGCAGATTGTACTTATCTGGGAGCAAAATTTCGGTTCTTTTTAAGTGTATGTTTTCCTTACGGCCTCTTAATAGTATGAATGTGGTCCTTACTAGTTATTTGCACTTTTGTTTCAAATCGGGTGATTTAATTGACTGTTTGCCCCTCAAGGGCCTGACAGTGGTTATTCCGACGCACACCATGTTAGGGATGTGACCCTTATATTTTAATCTTTCCCTAAATTTGTGATAAAATATCTATCATGATTTGTTTTGATGCCGAACCTATCTAACTGGTGGATATGTTGAAAGATATGAATTTTCATTTAATTTTTTAACAAGCTTTATTGGTTGATGGAATTGATATACGTGGATAAATCTTGGGAAATTCTGAGGTAGAACCGAAGCAACACAGTTTACTTACTTCATCCTATGATGCATTCAATCTCACATTGTTTATGCTACTCTTGATCATGAAATCCCTGAAAATGGATTAATGGGTGACCAATATCAGATCCAAATTGCAGTATTATTTTTCAATTACCAGGAAAATTTTTTATATTGAGATGCTGCGTCCTCTTCAAGCTGACATAATTGATGATAATGAAGATAAGCACTCTAACCTTATTTAGTTTATCTGTAGTCAAAAGATGTGTTTTCAAGTTAATGTCTATTTTCATAGGCCTCTTTTCATGGTTTAAGTTGTGCTGATGAGAGGCTAGAATGAGTGTCGTGAAAATAGTTCTGTTGGTTGTGTAGCATTCTGAGTAGAGAGTATAAATTGGAAGTGACCGTTAAAAGTGTTTCAACCTAAATGAGCTGCGGATGCAAAGTGCTGACACTATTCATCTGAAAAAAAGGAAAAAAACACTGATGGTAGACGAATAATAAAAGCATATAAACAAAAAAGAAAAATAATATGGTACTGGAGGTGAGGGTATGGTTAAAAACAAAAGTCATAAAAGAGAACAATTATATTAAGAATTTCAATTAAACTTTTTTTTTAAAAAAAAAATCTGAAACAGTAAAATTGAACTTGGCTTTGATCTGGACAAAAAAACAAAAAAAAAAAAACTTGGCTTTTTGATGAAGTCAAATAATGAGTCAAGTAAGTAGTTGTGAAAAAATATTTGTATTTGTTACAATGATCTTTGTTGCTTGGAGTCAGTGCTACTTAAAACACGCAAATGTCTTATTTTGCACAACTTTTTCCTTACATCTGAGGGTTAATACTCTAATGATGTGTTAATTAGATGTGCTTGACCTAAAATTGTAAGCGTACATTGTTTGAGCTCTTGGAGAAATGGAAGTTGTAATTATTTTTTTGGCGAGGTCTTCATGTAATAATATCTCTCTTAATATTTGCTGAGCTTTTCATCTAATTCTGAAACAGTTTTGGTAACTTTCACAAAGCAGAAGAATGTTCAGGTTTTGTTGTATGAGGCAACTTAAATCTCCCATGGGGGAACTTGTGACGTCTTTAATCTAGTGGGCTTTATTACTAGGTTCTTTAGGCCAAATCTTGTATTCCATTTTCTCTCATTTTCAACAAGTTTGATATATGGTTTCGATGACAAACTGACATCCTAGAAAGCATCTGCCATATTTTGCCATGACTTCTTGAGTTGTTTATATTCATGATATCTGAGTTTCACACATCTTTATCTTGATATTCATTCGTTCAAAATCATTATTTGTTGAAGGCACTTCTTTATTTGAGTAGATACCTTGTTACGCTCAACAAAACAAGTGTTGCCTGATTAAGTTTTGACTACATAATGTGCTATGTCTCTGTGCTTGGTTTCTTGGGTTTGATCCAAGCTCCTTGTAAGACACTTCAAAAGTCATATTTTGAGGTTCATCATCTCTTGAGTTAACAAGGGTATGCATCCAATTATTGTGCCATGTTTTTAATCATTCAGATGGATTGAGTAATTTTCTATCTATTTGTTTTTCTCTGGGTTCATGGAATGGCATCCTGTGCCTGAAATACTATATAACGAGTCTGACTCTTTCTCCATTTGATCTTGAAGGTACTCCGAACACCTGACTTCAAAAACTGCCAGGCATCTAATGAAATTCGTGAACGTAAGCTCATTCAGACTCATTTTTATCTATTATTATTTACTGCATGCCTTATCAATGAGCTCCATCTCAGTACATATGGTATGTGTTTTTTTTATTCATCTGAGCTAGCGGAATAGTCTTATCGTGGCTGGATGCTTGGCGGTGGGGGTTCTTAATTTGGTTGTGCTGAAGATCTTTTAGGTGAATACAGGGTTTTAAACTGTGGTTGTGGTGATTCATGCCAGTGTGAAACCAACAACTGTAAACAGTAATCCAGGGTTTTAAATTGAGGTGGTAATTAGTGCCACTGTGAAACCAACTGCAGACTACAATTTAAATCCCTAGTTTCATCAATTGGGCTGGACTGCTATGAATTACATGGTGATATTCTTGATAGTTAAGTTTGTTTCGATCTCCTGAGGTTAATGGTTTGCTCCTATTTGCATGTGACATTACTTACGCAGGATTGGGCTGGCCATCTGAATATTATTTTAAAAAAAAAAAAAAAAATTGCCTCATGCGTGTTTTGAATCTGCCATCGAATATACACCCACCATCTTATCTAATGATGAGCATGATTCAGCATAAATCTTTCGTTCAAAATCCTAAAGATGATACAAGGACTTCCACACAATAAATCTACTATTTTCAGTGTGTAACTCTAGCGGTAGTGAACTTTTGGGGAATAAAGCCAGAAGCTGTCTGAAAATATAGAGATAAAATTGTTACTTGTGTCACTGTTGTGCTTACAGTTGGTTAAAACTGGCCTTTGACTTCAACTATTGACTGCAGAGTTGAAGACGCTGGTTGAGTTATGTAGGCAGGATGTGCAGGAAAGTAAGGCTTCATCTGGAGAGAACTTTGAAGGCAAAGCAGCATTGCCTGGAAGGCCGTCTGAAAGTAAGATTCCACCACCAGTTGCCCTTGAAAAGCAGCAGGCAGAAGATGGACAGTCGCAGGGGACATATATTGTTGGGGGATCTGCTTTTGGCTGGAACTTTATTACCTTTTCAGGCAAGCAAGCTGTCTATTATGGTTTGACAAAGGAACAATTTCGAGCCAAGTATCCAGCGCCATGTCTTGTCTCAGACTAACTAGAAATTTTAACCTGCGCAATCTATACCCACTCATTCCTAACACCAATTCATTGCCCGAGTAGGGATGATTACCAGTAAATTGTTTCATGGAAGAGTTATACACTTCTGAATATTATGTTGTTCCTGGCTTACCATTTTTTTCTAAACTAAATGCGTTCAACACGCATCAACTACGATTCTTGTAGTTTCAATTTTTAGCAATTAGTCTTTAAGTCAATGTTGTGAAAACTGGACCGGATGATGGTTGGACTAGTGTTTGGGAGGGCTTTCAACCCGTTCAACATGGTTCAACCGTTTCAGGCCTTCTCAGACCGGCTGTTGGGCCAAGATTCGGGGTTGAATTGAGAACCAAGGTTGATCCGAGAATCGGCTATTGGTATTATTGACATGTTATTATGTATTTTTAATGATTTCAATGTATTAGAACTTGGGATTTGGGAAAGATGATACATATAAGTTTTTGTATGTGTTTATTTTTAAGTAATGTTAAAATTTCATATTTATTTTTTATATTTATATAATTATATACACGTATAATATTTTTATTTAATTATTATGTCATCGGTCCGACCATGAGACCCATGATTTGTTAGCCTCTCTGATTCGACGTCCGATCCGGCTTTTAAAACATTGCTTCTAAATTTCATTATGTGGTGAATAAGCGATGCTTTCTAAGTTGTCAAAAATCTATGATTGATCACCTGTAGCATATGAATGGAATTTCTTTATACCGGAAATTTAAATACAGGCCAATCGTTTTGTTTACATTTCTGTTGGCTATTCTTGCTGGAAGATATGTTGAAATAATTATATTTAGATTAACCTTGCAGTAGGTTGCCTTTTGTTTCTTTTTTTCTTTTTTGCCTTCAGGTTGCCTTTTGTTTCTATGTTTACCCATATTACGTTTTAACCTTTAACTTTCATCTTCACATATTTTATTGTGAAAATTTTGATATCACTTGATATTTGTAGTTACATAGTGTATTAGTGTGTGTTTGGGAACCCCCTTTAAGCTCAATTGAATACTATAAGTTCATTGTCAATTGAGAACTCAAATTTAAGTGTTGAAGAGGCCAATTGGCAATTGAGCTTTTGCCAAAGCTCAATTGGTGAAAGTTCAATTAGGAGAAGTTAGAAAATGAAGTTTTTGTTAAAAGCTAATGACATTTTATGTTAGATTGAGTTGTCTGAAAATTAGTTATATAATATTAGCTTTTCCCATAAAATATTTTTTAAATAGTATGTAGTATCAAAAAATATTTTTTAAGTATTTTTAACCTCTTAAAATATTTTTCTAGTTATACTCACTACTTAGTATGCTATCAGATTGATTGCAATTTTACCCACTTTCTAGTTGTACCAACTCAAAAAATATTTTTTAGTGTTTTTAACCTCTTAAAATATTTTTTCAATTATACCCAGTGTTATTAGACTGATCGCAATTTTACCTTTAATGTACTTTTTCAGCTCCAAAAATTACTTTAAAATATTTTTTTTGATGTTTTTAATCCCTTAAAACAAGCTCAATTGAACTGTTTCCTTAGAGCAACTAAGCACACTTTTCCCGTATTATAAAATTTAGAGTACATATATGTTAATATTGAAGCTGTAATAAAGTTTTTGGCTTCGCAGATTTGTAGTATACAGAAAAATGCGAAGGAAAATTCAAATCAAGCTGTATTCTCACGAAGTCGTAGGTCTAACTTATTAGTATCTTCTTGGACAATCTATTACAAGTTTTAAAGCAGACGTTCACGAAAGCAAAAGTATTCTGGTATGTTGTCATCGAATATGCCATTAACCCCAAAATTTCCATCCCTTCCCTCCTCACCAACATCAATTAATATGGGAAAGCAAATGTATTGCATACGAGCAAAACCTCGCAGCTAAGAGAAATGTGACAACTCTTTACTTACCTTGCAGCTAAGAGAAATGTGACAAGTGTTTAATTACAAAGCTCCGAAAAATAAAAACGCAATAAAAAAAATACCTGGTTTGCGGCTCATTGGTAACTGGTAAGGTAACACTGGCAAAATTCAAAGGCATAAAATGAAGTTAACTACAAAAAATACATCCGGATGCGAGGCAACCAAAAAATAAAAGTTGACATTATGAGTTTACATTTAGGTATAGTGGCAATGACAATACATCTAAGTCATTATTCTTTGTAAGCAAGCATAGGGCTTGATCCACAAAAATTACGCCATGAAAAAAAGTTGGCCCAACTCAATAAACATTAGGTTGAAACTTGCGATAGGATCGAATTGATGAGCTGTTCAATAAGTTAGGATTGATTTGAAAATATGAACCTTCGAACAACTAAAATGGTAGCTTACTCAAATTTAAAGTATCCCTCAATTACAACACTTTGATCTAAGGACTTGGATTGTGAGAGTATCACTTTTACTCCTTGCTCTAAGCTCGTCAATGGTTTTAGAGGATCCATCTTCACAGATCCATTCCAAATAGGCAAAATTTCTGTCACAAATTTGTTAAAATATTTCTTCTCTATACCTTCCTTGACAAGCCCTTCAAACTCACAGAAACTCCCCCTCATATCCAACAAAACACTGCACAATCCTTGCCGATAGCAATAATCTAATATCACATCCAGATTTACCTGATCAACAGCCACAGTTTCAATTCGTTGTTGAACCATTGCAGTAGCTGCTGTTGTACTATTATCTGTAAAAATTATATCTTTACCAGAAACTTCACAGATGACAAAAGGAGCTTGGTTTGAAGAACTGGAATTCCTTTGTATTATAATACGCATTGGTTGATTTGCCCCAGGTTCCTTGGATGAAGGCAATGGCAAGCTTTCGTTAAATAAGGAAGATGAAAGTACCACAGCATCATATTCTTGTAGTAACCGTGAATAATATCCACCACAATCTGTAGCTGTGGCTCCAAGTACATCCAGAAAGTGGCCATTGACAGAAAGGGCATATCTGCTATGCAGGAATGTGCTATATTACGAAATGCAAGTCCAACTAAGGTATTAAAAAGCAGGCAAATCAGTTAATGGACGTGTAAAGGGGTGAGGTTGGGTATTAACCCGACCCTAACTACTGCTCGGTGGGAAGTTTGGCATCAAAAGAAGGCCTGACCATGGTCTGGTAGATTTCAGGTTTGTGGCCCAGATGACCCTAGGGTTTCACGGACCAATGTGCACTCACATAATTTCTCTTAATTAAGCAAAAAGACCAACTGATAGAGGTGAATTAAATTACCTTAAAGCAAGGAAAGGCTTTCCTGTTAACATACGGTGAGTGTAGGTCTCAAGGAGGCTCTCGCATAATTCTTCCTCTACACCCACAACAACTTCAATTCCAGCATCTCTCAATCTTTGCACCCCTTTGGAGGCCACAGTAGGGTTTGGATCCACCATTCCAACCACAACTTTCTTCACTTTGGCTCTAATCAGAGCTTCTGTACAAGGTGGAGTTCTCCCGAAATGATTACAAGGTTCCAAGCTCACATATGCTGTGGCATTCTCAGCCAAATCACCCGCATCCCTGAGAGCAAACACCTGATTTATATCCAACTATAACAAATTAAGCACCAAACAAGGATGTTCTAACTAAATTCCATTCAAGAATCATAATTAAGGCAAGAACTCCATAATATTACGCACCAATTTCCTAAATTTCTTACATCATAATTTGAATTCAATAGAGTTCATTTTACCAGTTTGAAATATCACAATATTTCCCTACAGGGAAGACCAAAAAGGTTTTCAATATATAACAATGCATATAAGTTTCATACTTCTCCAAACATAACAAAAGAAAAATAGAAAAAAAAAAAAAAAAAGGTAGGTACCTCAGCATGAGGCTGCCCGGCTTTAGGGTGGAACCCTTCACCAACAACTTCCCCATCCTTCACAATAACACATCCTACCATTGGATTGGGGCTGGTAAACCCAATTGCCTTTCTTGCGAGCTCTACACATCTTCTCATGTAAATGTCATCATTCTTTTGTCCATTATGGCTGCATTGCACCCTTATAGAATGAAAACAACCACTCCAAACAGGCTTTCTATTTACCCGCAAGAGAGATTTGTTAAATCTGGAAGTCCAACCTGGTCTCATCCCAAGCTTAGGGTGTTTCTGAGCCAAAGGAAAAGATGCCAGACTTTGAGGAGTGGCATAGGGTGAAGGAAGAATGTAATCTTGAAGTGTGAGTCCCAGTGTATGCATGTTTTGCTGGGGAGCAAAACGAAAATTATTATAAAAGATGTAGCTAAGTCGCATAAAAATCAGACAGCATAAGACCAATTCCTAGATGTTAATAAATCTTGATTTCTTAGTGATGATACAAAATGAAATCACTCATGGAACTAGGGGAGAGCAATGGACGGGTTGGGCAGCCCGATCCTAAACCCATAGCCATCCATTTAACTTTATATGCGTACAGGCTAGCCCTACCCGTACCTCAACCCATTTAACCCGTGTTAGATGGGCTAGCCAACGAGCTAACTGTTACGGGAACCAAAATATTGGACCTGTTTATATTTTTGAATAAAAAATCATACATATTCACGTAAATATCAATCTTTCAATCCAAACCTAACATATTCACAAATACATATTCACACAAGAATCAGAATCATAAACTACTTCACCTGCACTGCTGCCTCGACGTCGACGAATCGCAAGTTTTTGAGTTCTGACTAGCGGCTGCTGCCTCGATGGACGATTGCTCAACCTGCTGCTGCGTTGGGTCGGTGACCTTGCTGCCTCGATGAGTCGACGGCTCGACAGATCCCAAATTTCTCACACTCTCGCGTCGCGTCTTGGCCTCCCCTCTCTCAGCTCTCAGTCTCTGGGTTGGGTGTGGTCAGGGAAAGAAAACTGGGCGTGTGTAGTAGTGCACGTGATGGTGTGGCCGTGTGGTGAGTGACAGAGTGAGTGTCGGTGAGTGATGAACTGAGTACGTGTCTGGCTGTCTGCGGCTCTGCGTGATGAACTGATGAATGATGATGTCTGGTTAGTGCTTTGAGTGGGAGTGGCATGGGGTACAGTGGGGAAATTCAGAAATTGGGTTGGGCTCTTGGACGCTAGAGTGCTATACAAGGACCTAGGGATGTAGGAGGCCTGAGGAAGGTAGGGTTAAATTTTTTTTTTAAAAAAAAGTCCCAAATGGGTGGATATATAGAAGATGTGCACATAACCCACTCATTTAAAAAACCGCCCCGTCATGAGACATTTTTAGGCGGGTTTAAATTAACCCAATTGCATTAGGTTATGGGATTGGGAGGGCTCGCGGTTATGATTCCTTACTCTCCCCTACATGGAACCAATGATTAAGAAGCTTCCAGTGTCACAGATACAATGCAAAAAATTGTTTATTTATTATGGGGCCCCGCAATTGATTAAAGGAACTCGCTTGTGTTGTAAAATGAGCCACTCATAGAATCTTTCGCTTTCTGTAACTTGCACTTGTAAAAAATAGGAGCATTATGATATTTCTTAGCTTAGAACATAGTAAACATAATCAACAGCATGAAAAAACAAGTAAAATTTTGATTCATACATATCAACACCCATCAGCACAGCTAACTTCAAAACTTGCCCAAATTCAGGGCATTTTCAAAATTAACCTAAATTTCCCAATACAAGCGAAATTCAACGAGACGGTAGTGAAAATTTTAGCAATGATAGTGCAAGAAGAGTCACGGTAGAACAGATTACCTCTATATTCCTTATTCGGAGGTCTCTTGTTCCCTTCGCTATTCTCTCTGATTTTGGATAATTCACCCTTATATTCTGCCTCCTCTTTTATAACTACTCACTCAACTGCTCCGTAACTTGAGATTCGTTCTAAACCACCTTGTCTTTTCAGTAATCAAGTAGGTAAAAGCGCGGGTTCAAGGCCTAATTTCTCGTACTTGTTCACTGCAGTTGGAGGTGGAAACCATCACCAATGGCCCCGCACTACTTCACCTTCAATCAGGGGGATCGGAGCGCTATTAATATGTGAAAAATGAAGCCAATACCTTCGATGGCACTCAAATATTTTTACCATCCTTTGATCAGAAAAAACTGTACTCGAGGAGGAAGCCAAATCTCGGATGAGGGAGAATATATCAAGGCGTGTTTGGTTGGGGGGTTTTCGTCGGAATAGGTGAGGGTTGGAGATAAAAAACTTTGTTTGGTTGGAAGGAAGAGAATAGGACGGGAGGGGTAGGAAAAATTTTTGTCCATCACTCCCTCCAACCTTCATTCTAAAGTTTGGTTCAACGGGGATTAGATTAAGCGAGGTTTATTTAAGTTAGGTTAAGAGAAGTTATAATGTTGTTAGGTTCAAGAAGAGGATAGATGATGTTTGGTATCTTGTTTGGTTCAGGAGGTTAGGTTAGGGAAGTTAATTATAAGTGGATAAAAATGTCCTTCTACATATTTTCCTTCTTTTTATAATGTATTTATTAATAATAGTCATTTTAAAAGTTATGACAAAAAATATTCTTTTCATTTTCTTTAATCTTTTTTATTGTCTTAAGTCTTAAAATCAAGGTATTAAAACCCGGACCGGGTATTGAACCGGTCGGGGTAATGGGTTAAGGGTCAGTGGGTCAGACCGGAGCCAAACCGAAGCTAAACTGGGACCAAACAGATGAGAAATTAAAAATTTTAAACTTATAGTATAAAATTCTAAAGGAAAATATTTTAAATTTTTTTTTAAAATAGTAACCCAGACCGGTTTACCGGCCAGTTCGCTTGTTTCCGGGCCAGACCGGCCGGTTCGGTCCAATCCGGGTTACATAACTCTGCATAAAATAATAAATATGTGAAAGAAGTGTATTCAATCAAGTCTTAAAATTTTTTGTCATTTGAAAACTTAAGACAAACATAATAATCAGCAAGTCATAAGTCATAATAATAATCACTTCATCATTTGCACTAATTAAGTTCATAATATCACTACTCAAGCATGATGCTACACTTTTTTTTTTTTTTTTTTGTCTATATGTTAAACCATAAAAAAAAAAAAAAAGATAATCGCCTAAATTATTTATACAAGCACTAAACAGCATTCTTTAACCTTTTAACTTCTAGAAAGAGTAGTGCTTACAGAATCAAAAATAGAGCAGTCCCATCATGGCCAGACTATTATTCCCTTTTAATAGGAACTGCCCAGACACGTGCACTGTAACGAAAGCATGGGTAATTTAGTTAAGATTGGACATAAATATTCTCTAACCTAGAAAAACCCCCAAATTTAAAGGTTTTATAAAGGGGGGAGGTTACCACTAAAAGACAAAAACTCCTCCTGTAAAATCCTTTCCTTATACACAATAATTAACTATGGATTTGATAAAATCATTTTTTTAATACATTATTATAATCATTTACAAACTCTACCATGGTAATAAAAAGATTACAACTCATTTTTCAAAAGATTACCATGGTAGAAAAGAATTCAACTAACTATTTGAAAACTCTTTAATTAAATAATATCCCATCATATATTAAAATATCCATATCAGACCAAATTATGGTTCCACCAATTCAAAACACATCATAAGGCCCGCAAGTCATACAACCTCATCAAGAGTACTTAAAAATATATAGTTAAAATATCAAATCTCTAAAATAAATCAGAGTATGCAAAATGAGCCATAACGTGACAATATACAACAATCCAACATATATTATAAAGATAGAAGCACTACTTTTAGCAGAAGTAGTTTAAGCTTCCGGAGTCTTCCCTGATAGACCCACACTACAACTATCACCTGGAAAAATGTTAAATCAACAGGGTGAGACAAAAGCCTCAGCAACCAACAATCCATCTCATTGGGCATAAGAGTAAGTGCCCATAAGGCGCCAAGTGAGTCAGTTATAAAATCATATCATTATTGAAATGTCACATGTCCACATGTATATATAACATTAATTTACCATATCATAATCTCATTCTCATATTTATCACATAAGTATATAAGAATCAATATACAATAATTTATTCTTTGTCCTGCCTTATTTCCTCTGACTGAACCCATGGGCTAGCACTGACCCATATAACTGGTAGTTTAACTTAACAAGCTCACCAATCAAGTGATATGGATCGGCCAAAATCCACAGAGCACGAGACCGGACCATGGGTTCCCCCTCTAAATATATTAGTGGGATGTCAAGGCCCTACTGAACATAATTGGGCGAAAGGACTAACCAATGTACACCTGGAAGTCCACCACCTTATTACCTCTTTTTGTACAAAAGTTCACCCCCTTATTTCCTCTTTAAGTAATAACCCATCAAATCAACATCCACCATCTCCTCTCATATCAATATGTGTGATTATAACAAATCATTATCAATTCTCAATTATTAAAAGGATATTTTCAATCTCATAAATACATATCAATTCATATAATAAAATATCACTACTCATTTTCTCAGCGAAAATAAGTCCCACAAGACTATTTCATTAACAACATATTTTCAAAGTCCACATCACATATCAATAGCCAAATTTATAATTCTATGTAATTAAAAATCACTCACAAACATCATACAAATATGCACAACAAGAGGAAAGTGGTTACCTCTCGCTAAAGCAAAATTATAACTGCAAGCTCCTAATCCAAGAGCTCAAATACACACCAAAAATCAATCTACAACAATTAATTTATTATACATTAATAACTCCTTGAGTTATTGGAAAAATTAATTTATTTAACTAAATTCTAAAATTTCTAAATTTTGAATTAATTACTCCTAAAATTATAATTATAAAATTTAAATATTTTTCTTAATTAAAATAACATATTCAAGTAATTGATTATTGTTAATTTCATTCCAATACATGAAAATCCCCAAATTTTAAGTTTAAGATCTAAAATACTAAATTATAAATCTTCATCTAAAAAAAATCTAAACCGATTAAAATTCACTATTAATCATCCTCTACCTTTCTATAGTTTTGCTCTTTTAAAAGTTGAATTTTTGAATAAATATATTACAAAATATTTATTTGAATTATATGGAAAATTGGAGATAAAGGACTAAAAAGTAAAGATGTATAAGGACTAAAGAAGAAAATGAAATTCTGCATGTGGGACATGGTAATTGTGACAGAAATTTGGGGCCTTTTTCTGTAATATTATCTCCTACTTTCAATGAAACCATATCAGCATAAATTACCCCGAATTTCCAAAAATCCGAAAACTACCGTCTTTCACCGAGGAATATATCAGCAAAATTTACGGAAAATTACCCTGAAGTTTTAAAATGATATTTTAGTCTAAAAATCCGAAAATCAACGTCTTTCACTGATGAATATATCAGCAGAATTTACGAAAAAGACCCTGAAGTTTTAAAATGACAGTTTAGTCTAAAAATCCGAAAATCACCATCTCCCTTCGCTGAAACTGATTTTTTGGCTTCTGAATCGCTGATATAAAATGAGGGAAAAATCTAAATATGATCTTGGAGGGATTTTTCGGCATCTTGTATGTGATTTAATGAAGATTGCATATCACAATTTAAAATAAAGGCATTGAGAGTCTTTTTGCTCATTTTATCCATCTTTTGCCCAAAATTCTAATTATAAGTTATTCTCTAATCAGTAAGAAATCACTATCATGAGAAAGATAAAATTATTTAGCACATTTTTCATAAAAAGAGTTTTGTGATCAAAAGAGAATTTGAGTACCTTATTGATCTTTAAAGAACTAAAATTACTCCTGCCAGAACCTCACCCTCCGCCTTTCAGAAGACTTCACGCAAGGCGTGAAGTGGTGATTGAGGGGGTATTTATAATACCCCCTCCTCATTCATGTGGCGCCAAACCTGGCGCCACTTTTAATTAATTAATTAATTAATTTTTAAACACATAATCATTACCTTTTCTTTTTTTTTTCTTTTTTTTATAAAGACAATGATTTTGTCCTTACTTTCCACCGAAAGCTTTCTGTGGTCTCTCCCCCTTCCCTTCTTTTTTTTAATATATATATATATATATATTATTATATATATATATATATTAATTAATTAATTCTAATTTATAATTATATTATGAAAATAAAAATGAGGATGTTACACCTCCCACCCTCACCTAATCTCCTTCCAATCAAACACCTATTTTTAATCTTCAACCCTCCCTTAACCTAACCTAACTTAATAAAACCTCCAACCAAACAAAGCCTAAGAGTGAAGACAATAGTAGCAAGCTCAATCTTGTTAGAAAGCCTATTTCCCTTAATAGGCCAAGTTCAGGTCTGTTGACAAGCTTGTCAGGGCGACCTGAGACTGTTATGAATTAAAATAAGTATTAAATGTAGCATCCTAATTTTTGTTTTTATATGATTTAGTTATCATTGTGTGATAATTATTTCATGATAAAGAGATTTTATCATGTAATTAAATGAGTAACAAGAATTTACCTAAAATATGCTTTATTAAAGTAAAATAAATTATTAAATAGATATTAGAAATAAAAAATAATATAGAATAAGAGAATTATGATAAAAAGGAAAAATATTAAAAATATAAAAGAAAATCAGTTGAAAAATAAAATGAAAAGATATAGGACAAAATATTGAAAAATGAACAAAAATACAATATAATAGATAGGTAAATATTAAAAAATAAAAAAATGTAGGCTTATTAACAAGCTATAAGCCAAATTAGACTTTATATAGGTTGAGCTTAGGCCTGAAAAAGAGCCTATAACAGGCCACAGGCTAGGCTCAGGCCTACTTGTTACAAAACGGGCCTGGCCTATGAAGTATAAAGCTTGGCTTGGCCTGACCTGTTTCCATCTCTACTCCCATCTTTTTTTAAACCTCCAAATTTCGGATTTTTTTTAGTTGAGAGAAAATTTGTGATTCGTTCTGATCAAATTGCCCATGATAATTTTTTGATATTGCATATCTAACACTATGGCTATAACATAAAAACCTTTTTTTCCTTCATCAGATTCAATTGATCGTGCTCCACTCCTGCTCCAAAAACTTCGGTCCTCTTATCCGCCGGCTTAGCTTCTTTACTTTGGTCCTCTCCTCCTCTACCACTGCCACCTGCCCATTCAAGTAAGTAAAAGCCTCCTCGGCTTCTTCTACCCTGCTCCCCAAGCCCCTAGCTTGAGATTTTTTAGTTTCAGTTTTAGTTTCATCTGAATCTCATAAACCAGCTGGTCAATGGGCGTCCTCCCCTTCATATGATAATGATGGTTTTAAAGAGGCCAATTTTGAGGCAGACACATCTCCAAAATTTGAAGAAAATTTGGAATCATTTGATGATGTGTGGCTGATAGTATCTGATATTCCTCTTTTAACACAACCAATTGCTCCTCCCCTACCATCGAGACCTCCTCCACCAAGACCTATACAAGTTTCTAAATAAGGAGCTACACATGCTAAAAAGAAGGCTACTGGGATCTCCCAGGGTCAAAAGCCTTCTACTACAGCAAGAGTTTCCTCTACATCTCCTAGGATCTCCAAGGGTCATAAACCTTCTACTGCAGCAAGAGTTTCCTCTACATCTCCGTTTGATGAATGTGAGGATTTTTTATAATCATTTGCTAACCATATGGATATTTTGAAAGACTTAGCAATATAGGACTTGTGTAGCTTGCTAACATATGAAAACTTTTAATTTTATGTAATGATATGGCCTATTGTGTATTATTTTTTATAATGATGTAAGCTAATATGCAAAATATGTAATTATATATTAGATTTTGTAAGTGGATGAAAGTGTTTTTTATCTTCTATTTGGTGGAATTTGGTCATGACTTTGGTTCCCAATTCAAGTAGGTTTATTAAATATGTTTCACTTATGCTTTTCATGATAGATGTGTCGGAATTCTATTAATAAATTAATAAATAATCATTTTATTGAAAAAAATTGTAAAAGAAGAAGGAAAATATATAGATAAAGAGAAAAATGTATATTTATTCACTTATAATTAACTCTCCTCACCTACTTGAACCAAACAAAAAACCAAACCTCACTTCTCCTCTTCTTGAATTAAACAAAACTCGTACCTCCCCTAACCTAACTTGAATGAACCTTACCTAATAGCAGTTAACCTAACACCCTCCACCTAGATATTGTTGGTGCTATAAATTGGAATAGTATTGCGGCCTGTGGGGGTGTTCTCTAGTACTCAGAAAATAGGCCAGCCAATTTAGGCCCGAGTCAAAAAAGGGAGCATATTTTAGCAGCCCCGCCCATTCAGTAAAAGCCTGCAGGCTTCGAGCCTGTTTGGCTTTGTTTGCTACCTGCATGCTTAAAGACTAAAATACCTAATTTATATTATCAAACATTATCTATGTTTAACAAAACACAAACACTAAGACCATAGTTCAAACTAAAACTAATGTCCACACACAACCTCCACTCTACCAGTCAGTCAACCACCAGTCCATAAGACCACAACACTTTATCATGAATTCCCCAATCTTTCAAGCAATCATACACCTTCTTAGACAACTCAAATTCAGAATGTGGTGGCACCATCTTACTATTTAATGTCTACTTTTCATCTACAAAATAAGTTGTCAAACATTAAGACTATAGTCCAAACCAAAACTACTGTCCACTGCCTTGCCCAGTTGCCCTTATTTAGTTCTTTAAAAAAATTAAACTGACCTAAAAAGGCCTTCCCTTGTAGGCCCGCCTCATTCTGGAAGCTCTAAATCATAGGCCCGGCCCCTGATGGGCTCGAGTCTAAACGAGCTGGCCCCACGGGCTCGACCCGATTTCTCGGCTCTAGTATTCTCTATAACCATCATAGGAAGGAGATGCAAGAATGAAAAAGGAAAGCACAAGAACAAGAAAAAAAAGCTAGAAGGAAGTCGAGTTCAGATGAAGGGAAGGAAGAGATGAGATCAATTCGATGGTGATGGAATTGCTATAGTACTGTTGGCCCAAGGAAATGGACGTGAAGCCAAGGGAGAAGAGTCGCAGAGTGATGGGATTTATATTTTTTCTTTTGTAGAATAAAAAAGGGAAAATGACCAATAAATACCATTTTAACTTCCCAAACCCAGAAAAGTCCCTTAACATATGCAAAGGACAGAGAAGAAATGGGGGTGGAAATCTGGGTTTTTCATGTTTGGGAGGAAAGATAAAAAAGCTCCCCATTACTCAATTATTTTACGCACATTGTCAGTACTTTCAGATTTTGTCAAAACCATTACTCTTTTAAGTTAATCTCACTACTCAATTAGTCACAGTAAAAAACTCTTTGTCAATCCTTTTATATATTTTCTCAGTACGTATTTATTTTGTCAAAAACATTACAAATTTTGTCAAGACTACTATTCATTTCGCCAATCTCATACTGATTAATTTTGTTAAAATCATTACACATTTTATCAAAATTGTTACTCTTTTAATTAATCTCATTACTTAATTGGTCACAACCCAAAACTCTTTGTGAATCCTTTTACAAACTTTGGCAGTACTGATTGATTTCGTCAAAACCATTATGTATTTCGTCAACACCACAGTTCATTTAATCAATCACATTACTCTATTGATCACAACCAAAAACTCTTTATCAATCCTTTTACACATATTATCAGTACTTATTAATTTTATCAAAACCAATACTCTTTTAGCCAATCTTGTAAAAAACAATTCAATTTCAAAACCAAATACCAAAAAGATTTTCTTTGCTTCCAGAGAACCAAATACCGGAACCACCGACAGAAATTCCAGAGAACCAAATACCAAAACCAGTAGAGAAGGGAAGAACAATGAATCCTTTGCGACTATAGCCCAGATTTTTTTTTTTATCAAAAACGTTGTCCCTTCTTTGCGATTGTAGCCCTTTAAATCCCGCATATAGATCAGACTTTGAACTCGCGTTGGAAGCTAGATTGGACTTCAAACTCGTGATTAAAGCTAGATTCAAACTCTCGACTAAAGCTCCGGCTGCGACGGTGTCCCTATCAATAACGATGATAAGCATAGAAGCGGAGAGCATGGAAAGGGATGTCCAACTCTCGCTTCTTCTTTTGCTGTAAAAAACATAGAAGGTGAAAGGCTCCTTGCTTGGGCTCATCAATCTGGCCGTCCGATGTCGGATGTAACACCCCATTTTTATGCACCAATATTCCTTGTAAATATTTATAACATTTGATGGAATAAAATGCTGAATTTTGGAACACTTGGAAGGACAAAAATACCTTTAATCAAGGTTACATGAAAATTGGGTTAAAACTGTTAGAACCGGCTGACACCCAAGAGGGGGGGTGAATTGGGTGTAAGATAAAAATCTTACGAACTTTGGAAATCTTTTTGCATCTTAGAGGAAGCAATAAATATGAAAATAATGAATCATAAATCAACAGTTAATATATGCTGGAAATATAAGAGTTTAAGGAAGAGAGTATGCAAACTGTGATTTATCCTGGTTCGGTCCAATCTGTGATGGCCTACGTCCAGTCCCCAGGCTCCTCCTGAGATTTTCAAATCCACTATTTTCTTGTTTAATCCAGGCACAAGAAAAGCCTTTACAAAGTTCTCACTAAGTACTCCCCCTTACAACAAGTCTTACGAGCAGAGTAATTCCTAAGACCTTTCCCTCCTGCTTACCTATGCAAGTCCAACGAGCAGCAACGTTCTCTTCTGCTTACACCACTGTAAGTCTTACGAGCAGCAACGTTCTCTACTGCTTGCACCTTGTAAGTCTTACTAGTAGAAAGTCTTACCGGCAATTCTCTCTACACTTGCCCGTAAGGAAATCAACCCACTCAAGGTCCCTCTACCTTGAGATCAATTCAGAAATACAATTGAAAGTGTTTACAGACTCTCTCATAGAGTAGATATAATGAACATTGAAGTACAATACAAAAACTCTCAAAGGTAAATAATATAGAAGCTGGAGAAACAGAGAGTATGTGCGATGACTATTGATGTCAGGATATTGGCATTTGGACGATGTATACACTGAATCTCTTACTTCTGTTTTGGATGATCTTCAATTTATAACTGATGAGGATTGATGACCGTTTGAGCATTTCAACATAACCGTTGGAGTGTGACTGCTTCGTTCGTCCGTTGCTTGATTTTGAAAAACTAGCCGTTACGTACGTTTGACGCTCCGCTTCCGTAAAATCAGCTTTTGACTCTTCACATCATATCTTCATTGTATTCTTGGAGAAATACATTAAATACTAATACAATGAAGTGTAAGAATGATTAGAAGCAATAAGAATTAGTTATATGATCATTCCATTGATTTCTAGAATTTTCGGGTCGTTGCTCTGTTTCCTGGGAAGCATTACTCGAGTACGTACTCGAGTAAACATCAAGTTTCTTCACAGGTTACTCGAGTGGCTACTCGAGTGACCTTCTATTTTCTCCATAACTTACTCGGGTAGTGACTTGAAGTTCTCTCTTCATGCACAGTGCTTTACTCCAGTAATGACTTGAAGTTTTCGTAAATAACTCTTCATGAACAGTGATTTACTCCAGTACCGACTTGAAGTTTTCGTCAAAAAAAATTTTCATGTACAGTGATTTACTCCAGTACCGACTTGAAGTTTTCGTCAATAACTCTTCATGTACAGTGATTTACTCCAGTACCGACTTGAAGTTTTCGTCTAAAAAAACTTTTCATGTACAGTGATTTACTCCAGTACCGACTTGAAGTTTTCGTCTAAAAAAACTTGCTAGCACAGTGCTTTACTCGAGTACATACTCGAGTAAATTGTTGCAGTGGTACAAAACGCCGAGAGCAACATTTTTCAGAAACAGAGTTACTCGAGTAGCTCCTCGAGTATCTTTGTCAACCGGATGGCAACTGGAAGTTTTCCACATGGTTATTCGAGTAGCTACTCGAGTAATGTTGCAGGCCGAGAGCAACTGGAAATTTTCTATCTGATTACTCAAGTACCTACTCGAGTAAAGTCTTTTGTTTTCAACCAGTTACTCGAGTAGTGCCTTCAAGTAAATTCTTGATTTTGACTCGAAACATGGCAAATTATATATCATCGGAAAGCCCTCATTATCTACATTCCAATGCAACAAGAATCAACTCCAAACTCGTTGTGTACAGAAAGTTATGATCCAAAGAGTATCCACTGTTCTTAGACAATCCTGAAATCACGAGCAGCAACTTCCAGAAGTCACAGCTCTTAGGATATAGCTTTAAATGTGACAAATTATATATCCATAGAAATCTCTTTGAGTCTTCTTTCATATGGCACCGGTTTCATCGCAATCCGATATGTATTTTGAGAGTTATGTCCAAAATACCAAAACTGTCCAGGAATGTGACGCTGATTCATGTGTCGACTTTCGAAGCTGATATCTATCTCATCTGAACTCCTTTGAATGTGATCTTGGTGTCAAAAGTTCGTGTTGGAAGTCTAGTTTCATATGCCACCGGGTTCAGTTCGATCCGACATGTGGTTGGAGAGATATCATCAAAATACCGAACCTATGTTCTGACACGCGAAAACAGAGTATCATTTACTTCAAGTTCCGCCTCGGGTAATTCATCAAATAACCCGGCAGATTACTCGAGTAAGGCCTCGAGTAAACACGTCCAAAATCAGAAAATGACATATTACTCGAGTGATTACTCGGGTAATCATCCCCAAAGGTACCATAGCTTCCGTATACATAATTTTAGCTTCGTATTGACCCATTCCAACTTCCGTATGATCATAGAAACCTCCGGTATCATTTCTAGGAGCTTGAATCTTGATATTCTCATGTGATCTTGCAAGTTCTTCTTTCTTTAATCTCTTTCTTCTTGTTTTTCTTCTTGATGATCATTCTCCATTTATGAGGCATTATAATATCAACCCACAATGATGTCTATGACTAATCTACAAGATATACAACATTAAATATGGTAGTTAGTCAATGTGGAAGGTAAGTATATTATACAAACTTTTTGCTCATATTTAACATCTATATTTGACATCATCAAAACTATTCATATCTAACAAAAACAAGATATAAAGCCAATTTTTGTCTTCCAAAAAGTCTACTATTAAAGCCTAAATTAGAGAAATGAAGAGTATAATTTTTGGCCCAATAATAAGGGTGAATTTCGGCCAAAAAGAAAAGAAAAAGGAGGAAGAAACACTTTGATACAATAAATCACAAAAATGTATGGGCAAAATGGTAATTTTCCAATAAAGCAAAAAGTTAATTATTTTCTCATTTTATTGAGACAATTTTTGGTCAAATAAGGAAATATGAGGGAAAATAATAAATTGCAGATAAATATCCAATTAGGAGCAATTGTGGCCAAGTAAATGAAATTTGAAAAGTCAAAAAAGTAAATATGGTGGATTAATTAATTATTTGTAGAAGGATATTATGAAAAAGCAAGAAGGCATTTATTATTTCCCTTTCCTCTATACTTTTCAGCCAAAGGGAAATAAAAAGGGGAGAATTATTTACTTGGAGGATAATTGTGCCATGTGTAAATATCTTAAGCCAAATAAAAAGCAAGAAGTCATAAAAGTAAATCACATGGTGAATTAGCAATAAAATATATTAAGTTAAGGAAAGACGAAGATGATATTTTAAGAGCTCTTCTCTTTCCATTTGAGACAAAATTTCCGCCAAGTGAGGAAAAATAGAGAGAGAAAGAGAGCTTGAAGAAACAAGAGCCAAGAGAGAACAAGAGAGTTCACGAGGCAAAGATCAAGGTAAGTAGGCTTGATTTCAAGTGTTTATGCCACCAAAATCATGAAAAACTCCCTCTAATCTCTATGCTATCATGTATAGCAAGCAAAAATCTAAGGGAAGAGAGAAAGGAAGAAGACGCCTAGAGAGAAAGAGGATGAATCAAGAGGTAATCTCAATAACTTTAATTATCTTGTTGATTATGATGTTGTCGTGGTTGTTATTGGCCTGATTTGTGGTTGGTTTGATTGCTTTTGTAATTCTGGGATGGTGAAACTCTAAGGGGTTATGTTGCCCAAATTTATACAAATCATGATTAATAAGTGTTTAAATGGTTAAACATGTGCTTAGAAGTGAAAAGGGAGGTGTTTAAAGGGTTAAATTAAGAAAATCACATTTTCCCTTTTTCTTTGTAAAATTTTGGCCAGCAGTAGAAATAGAGGTAGGAGCTGAAATTTTTCATTTTTGATAGCTCCATTGTGTTTAGAAGGGAAAATTGTATAGGGTATATGTTAAGTGTTAAGTGTGAAAAGCATTAGAATGTGAAATAACAAGATTACCACTAAAACTTTGAGTTAGGGGCTGTCAAGGGCAAAATCGTCTTTTGACAGTGAATTTGGCAATTCTGATGTCAAAAATGGATTCTATAGCAAAATTGTGTGGGATTAGCCCCGATCATAATTTTTGAAAAACTGCAATCGGACCGGGTATAAAGGGACTTGAACCGGGTCCGTGGGGATATTTTGGTCATTTTGCAATTTTAAGCTAAGACAGCTAACAAAATAAGTTTGGAAGAATATATGAATGAGTAATAACTAAATTCTTGTAAACTTGGAATTTTAGGAAAGGACAGTTTGCCCGAGCCGGGACAGGATTCAGAACAATTTGTGAACTAAAAAGAGATTTAAGGTAGTAACTCTATCTTTCATACACTATATGAACTTGTATATGCTTTGTGTATGCCATCTTCAATGATATGTATAATGCAAACACATTATCTAATTGGTGCGGGAACAACATAAGTATCGCCCGAGGGGAAAAGTACAAGTACCCTAATAGCCCAAAGGGGATCTGGTTATGATACACAATACCAAGAAGGTACAGTGCCCAGTCTATGGTCTTGAGCTCAGTTGAGGTACGGATATGTAGGGGTCCTAACAATGGTTGGCTTTGAATATGTGCACATATCGATTATTATGATTAAAGTGTTATTATTCTGTTGCATCATATAGTGCTTGATATATTTATTTGTCACATTTTATATGATTGATTGTATGTTTTTACTGATATTTGTTTGAATCTCACCCTTTCCAATATTTAAAAACATTCCAGCAGAAGCTAGTGGCTCTAAGGGCAAAATGGTAAAAACCAGCACTTGAGGATTTCGGATCAAGCAAGAGTTGCCGTTGGTTATCCGTAGTTTTATTTTGGTAGTTTTAGACAATCTGTATATATTTTTCAAACCCTATGAGGATTTCCTGTATTATAAATGAGTACTCAATATCAGTATATTTATGCTATTTCTATATGCTAGTGGAACTATACCTTTACTACTCTGGCAAATATTGAAATATTAAAGGATTTGACACCGGAGGGAGAGGTAGAGCGGTGGGGATGAGAGGAGGGAGTGTTTGATCGCAAAAAGAGAGAGAATGGAGAGGGAGGTAGAGAGGGAAGCGAGAATAGAAAGAGGAGGGCATTTTAGTAAAAACACATAAATTTCAAAATTCTAAATTCCTACTAGATAACCTAACTGTTCTTTACAAGTGTTAACAAATTTTTCTGGGTTTTAGAAGTTCAAATGATATTTATTTATCATTTTCTCAATAAAAAATAATGATTTATATTTAATTTTGAAAAATTAAAAAGCGATATTTCGTTTTTGGCGGGTTGGCGGATCACACAGAAGCCGTGCATGGGGGCAGTTCACACGCGTTGTTGGTTTGCCTTGTGTCACATAAATGATAAAACACGCATCGCACGCGCCGTTCGTGCCAAATTCCCAACACGTTCGTCTCTTCACACACGAGCGAGCGCGCGCCTCCTCAGGCCCCTCGCATGCTTCCCTCACACGCTCGCTTTTCCATCGCCGGCCGGGCCTGACACCATCTCTTCCCCTGCCGGACATCACCGTCGCCACCCTGTCCTCTTCTGGTTTGATCTTTTCTGATCCCTCCCCCCCCATGAATCGATGCCGGACCGCCTGCCGGTCGCCGGAAAAGCAGACATTTTTGTATCTCTGTAAGGACGAAGGAATTGGCGGATTTTGAAGGATGAAGACGGATCTGCAGTGGTTTCCGTTCAACGATCTATGATTTCGCTCATAGTGGTAAGGTTGAACTGGCATTTTGGGTCACATGACTTTTTAAAATTTTCTGTAGGCTAAAAATGTAGTCTTGGACGAGATTTATGCTTTGAACCTGAGCTTTTGTTTGAAGCTGACCAAGTAGAATGTTCCTGTAACTTTTGTGCGGCAGAATACTCGATTTCTCTTTTGTATTTTAATTCTATTTTTTTTCCTTGAATGATGAGGGCGAAATTAAGTCATTAGAGTGTTTGGAAATGCTAAAATAATAATAACAGTGAAATTAGTGAGATTTTTGCGTTCTTGAGTCCTACTAGTACAAGAATGCTAAGTTTTAAGGCTTCTTGTTGATAATTGATTATATGGGTAAACGATGTTTAGAAGCTATTATGTCAACTAATGTCATCATACAACTGGCATGGAGCACTAATTGTGCTTTTGTTTGTCGCAGCCTTTGAAATTGGAACTTACTTGGCCATGCTATTTGGAAATTGAAACCTTTAGTAGACCCAATGGCATTGGCTATTAACAAATCACCAGCGTAGTGTTTGATTGAATTGAAGGTTCAGACTACGGATTATGGCAACTGATATGCAGAGGCTAATTGGAACAAGTGAAGATGATGAGGAAGAAATGGGAATGGATGTGAAAGAAGAGGATGATGAAGATGAAGAGAATGTAGGTAATCATGGTGATGCTCCAGAGATGGTAGACGTTGATGGTGGGATGGGGACTTTTAGTGGTAACAACAGTGTTCAACAGCACCAGCAATTTCAAGAACAAGCAAGCACTCCAGGTGGAGGTACTCGAAGGTGTAGGCCTCTAGAAGAGAAAGAGAGAACAAAGCTAAGAGAGAGGCATCGTAGGGCTATAACTGCAAGGATTTTGGCAGGCCTTCGGAAGCATGGCAACTATAATCTTAGAGTTAGAGCTGACATAAATGATGTCATTGCTGCTCTGGCAAGGGAAGCTGGATGGGTGGTTCTTCCAGATGGCACTACTTTTCCTTCAAGATCTCAGGTACTTGTATGTTGAGACTGAAGTAAGATGACTTCTGGCTGGATTTGGTGTCCTTTGGGCGCAAAGGGACTGGTATCTTCTTGGGTATATGTTGCTTTTGAAGGGGTGCTGTTCCCTAATCATTTTGTTTTTTGATGTATCTTCAAAATCTTTGACCTTAAGTCCATTTATCTTTATTTTTTTCAAATATCAAGTAAGAATACTTGGCTTTCTTCCAAGAGTTTTGCTTTTAAATTCAAATATTTGATTAATGGTCCTTAAAATGGCTTTCATAATGGATAATAATGGATTTTTAGTTATTCATGTTATTACTTCTTACTCAATTTATGAATAACGATTGTAAACTATCTTATTACTGTTGTTTGTATCCGATGTCTGAGTACTTATAATCTTAGAAATTAGAATAATATCCAAATGGTAATTTTTATCAAATTTATAGGGTCAGAGACCGGCTGGTGGCACTTCTACTGTGGTGATTTCATCAGCTTCCCATATGGCTTCCCAACAGACTACACCTGTTTCCCTCAAGGGAGCCACTTCAGGCTATAGGAGCTCTTCAGAGTATAACGCAAGTCGATTGAAAGGTGTTTTTATGCCTACTCCAACACCATATGATCTAACCTCAGGTTCCCAGTCTCAATCGTCATCCATGATGGGGAGTGGAGAAGAACAGAGAGACAACCATCCTCTCATTGGGAGTTCAATGGATAATGTTGATGAGAAGCAGGTATTGTAGTCAAGCCATTTAGTTATTACATGACCTGTATGCAAGTTTCTTCCGGGGATAAGTACCTTGCAGTTGCTATTAGCCTGCAACTGCATGAACTGGTTATTGTATGATTGATTAATAATTAATAATCATAATTATGTCAGTCACCTGCCTCCCAGATTTTTCATGATGCATGTTTAGAGGCTGAGAATATAACTGTGACCTTAACAAAGGAAAACTGAGAACCTAATATCATAATTTCCTCTGAATTTTTTTATCAGTGCTTCCATTGCTATGGTCTCTGTTTTTTACTTTCTTTGATTTCCTCTTAGAGCTGAATATCTTGAAATGATACCTAATATGTACTAATAAAAGGGCATATTCATCCTTTTTAATTTGTATATAATTCAATTGTGGTGCTTAAACTAGTAATTCTCTTAGCACTTTGTCAATAACTTATTCTCCTTTCTAGATTGTGGACATGCCCCACAGACTACCTGAGCGTGATTTTGCTGGTACCCCATATGTTCCAGTTTATGTGATGCTACCGGTGAGCTGTTGCCCTTTCATTTCATTGAAGTGATTTTTCTAGACTTCTTTCATCTGACTACGGTGTATCTAAGGAATCTAAGTATGCCTTAGTGAGTGGTTATTCTACATAATTTAAATACAGAGTTGTGGAAAATATATCCAATTGATTGAAAGTGAGCTAGCTGCTAGATGTTGATCTTAACATACATTATATTCTTGCTGCTGGTGGCAGTTGGGTGTCATTAATATGAAGTGTGAACTTGTTGATCCGGATGGTCTATTAAAGCAGCTGAGGTTGTTGAAATCATTGTATGTTGATGGTGTTATTGTTGACTGCTGGTGGGGAATAGTGGAGGCACATGCTCCTCTGGACTATAATTGGAATGGTTACAAGAAACTTTTTCAGATGGGGCGTGAACTTAAGCTTAAGTTGCAGGTGAGTTGTTACTTTAAATTTAATTCTTGTTGGTTAGTCTCTTGCTCATACAATCTGGATTTCCTAAAGAGTATTGTTGATGCTTAACCAGGTTGTGATGTCTTTTCATGAATGTGGAGGCCATTTTGGTGACGACGTTTGTATTCCAATACCACATTGGGTTGCTGAAATTGGTAGGAGCAATCCTGACATTTTTTTCACTGATAGAGAGGGGAGGCACAACCCTGAATGTCTTTCTTGGGGAATAGACAAGGAACGGGTTTTAAGGGGTCGAACTGCTTTAGAGGTATTGATGGCATGATAGTAGTCGTTATTTTTATTGGATACAATTATTATGAGATGACTTTCCATTTGTAGACAGCCATATCCCTAAAACTTAAAGTAATTTATTAATTTTTAACCTGGCCTTGGGGAGCTTTATTTTCCCTATGCACAAAACTTTCTTGGCTCATAATTTTCTCTAGTAGTTTTGTTTGAATCATATTTTAAATGTTTTCCAAGGAGCGGATGAGTTATGATGTGCAGACATCAACCTAAGGCACGTAATTTTTCATTTGCGGATTGTTGTAGGTGTATTTTGACTTCATGAGAAGCTTCAGGGTAGAGTTTGATGAGTATTTTGAGGATGGTATAATCTCCTTGATTGAAGTTGGACTAGGTCCTTGTGGGGAGCTAAGATATCCATCTTTCCCTGTAAAGCATGGTTGGAGATATCCTGGTATTGGTGAATTCCAGGTAATCATTTTCTTTGTAGTACTGTAGTTTAACTTATGAGTTTCCAATTTTTGGCATATATTTTTTCATAAAGAATGTTTTTGTTTTTTTCTGGCCGAAGTAAAAAATGCTTCTGTTGCTCTTCCTGATCCTGCATATTATACCAAGATTCCCTGTTATCAGTTCAAAAAAAATTCAATGATTCTGAGTCTTCCCTTCTGCATCCCATAGAAAATGTGAGGCATGTGTCACATTGATATTTTCAGCTTGTTTTTTGAGCGAATGCTATTTTGAGGTGTTTTGATAAAAGAAATGATAATTTGAAAAGAAACACTGGAGTGTAATTAAGTTGCCAACACCTATTATGTTCTCGTAACTGAGGAATAAGTGTTTCATTTCCCCTATGTTTAATTTTTAGCTTGTTTTATGCTAGTTTATCCTGAGCTACTTGCGACACTTTTTTGGTTTGCATGCTTGACTTATTTCATATGACTGGGGTTGCCATCCAACTTGTTTGTTGATTTACAGACACCTTTTATCTCATTGGTATGAACCTTGGATAACAACAGAAAGATATAGGATAGAGGATTAGTTCTTGTTTTTTGGGAGTACTGTCTATACCTTTTGGATTGTTATGGCCTTCTTGTAGTTTTCACTTAATGTTGCTGCTATTCCTTTGCCCTTACACCCTAGATCTTTTTTTCCTACTCTGCTCATTGCCCTTATTTTCTGTGGGCAGTGCTATGATCAATATTTGTTAAAAAGTCTTAGGAAAGCAGCAGAAACAAGGGGACACCCCACATGGGCTAGAGGACCAGATAATGCTGGTACCTATAATTCGCAACCACACGAAACAGGTTTCTTTTGTGATGGTGGAGATTATGATGGTTACTATGGCAGGTTTTTTCTTAGCTGGTACTCTCAGGTTTTGGTTGATCATGGAAACAGTGTACTTTCTCTGGCAAAATTAGCTTTTGAGGGAACCTGCATTGCTGCAAAGGTGAGCTGGAGAAGAAGTTTGTGATTCAAAGATAACATTGTAATTTGAGCTTCTAATAATTCTTTCTTTTCAGCATTACCACCTGAATGATTTTTTCTTATTACCCAGGCATTTGTAAAATCCTTGCAGTCCTCATCTCTGTGGCGTATGAGCCTTGTCATCCTAACTATGAATCTGATTTTTACATTCATACTGCTTTGGTCTTTGTTTGTTTCACCGAAAATAGAAAGTTGACATAATTTTTAATGTGCTGTGAATTTTTGGAACACAGTTGTTCATTGAAAACGGAATTAAGACAATAATAACCCTAAACTTATCTCTTCTTAAAAAAACTGCATTTATTTTCAATAATATAGACCCGACCTTAAAGTCTGTCATATTTGACTAGTTATATATTTGAAGGTGGATCTTTTGTCAGTGTCTATGTGCTTTGTATACAAAAGGTAGGGATGCTTATTTCTATTTCTTTTTCCTTTTTACTCTGATGGAAAAGAAATTTGGGCGTTGAGTTATTTTTTGGGCGTTTCCATTTCTTTATTTATTAATACTAGTTATCAGAGCGATGGAAGGCATTTAATTTGTTGTGTCTTGATACAGTCTGTTTGCTATATTTTAATTTCTAAGCAGCTATCAGGTATTCACTGGTGGTACAAGACAGTGAGTCATGCTGCTGAATTAACTGCTGGGTTTTTTAACCCGTGCAATCGTGATGGCTATGCTGCAATCGTGACAATGCTAAAGAAGAATGGAGCAAGTTTAAACATAGCTTGCGCTGACCTGCACTCATTGAACCAGCATGAGGAGTTTCCAGGGGCATTTTCAGATCCTGAGGGGCTAGTCTGGCAGGTAGGTATCTAATCCTGGCTGGCTGGTGTTGAATGCAGCTTGGGATGTTTAAAGCTGTCCACTCTGAAGTGTACTTGTAATTGTGCGTGGCAGGTGTTGAATGCAGCTTGGGATGTTTGCCTTCCAGTTTCAAGTGAGAATGCACTTCCTTGCCTAAATAGAGTTGGCTATAACAAGATCTTGGATAATGCCAAGCCCATGAATGATCCCGATGGAAAACATTTTACATCATTTACTTACCTGAGACTCAGTCCACTTCTTATGGAGAGACAGAACTTCTTAGAGTTCGAACGATTTGTGAAGAGAATGCACGGTAAGGCACTGAAATATTTATTTTCTCCCTCCTGTTCATTTCTGGAAATATCTATGGAATATAGAGAGTAATATTTTCCTCAAGAAGTGATTCTCTTCAATTGATAGATATAGCCTTTTTCTGAGGGGAGGGAAAAGTCATAGTCCTATAACCTGTCTATTTTTGTATTGAACACGAGATTTCATTTACAGGCCTATATATACATACATGCAACGCCCAACTTTTTAACTTGCTCGTATGTTATAACTAGTCGTAGCATGGGCAGGTTTCGGAACATTCGTTTTTACCTTAGGCCGCACTTGTGGTTTGAACTGGTGACGTTGCTCAACACAGCAATTGCAAGTTGGCCAAAACCAGAAAAAAAAACACAGCAATTGCAGTTTTAAATATACGGATAATTTACTCATGTAGTAATATAGAATATGAAATGAGTCATAATATAACAGCAGTTGATGATGCTACTCACTGTCAACTAATGTATGGTTCTTTGATTTCTTTGAAATACGAGTAGGATACTGTGGTGGGGTTATTGACTGTCCTTTCACTGCAGGGGAGGCGGTTCTTGATCTCCAGGCATAGCGGGCTGGCTGGAGAATGTGTAGGTTTTGTAAAATTTATAGCTCACCCTTGACCCTACAAAGCAATCGGGGATATTGATTGTATTGCAGATTAGTTACCGTCTGATATATGCAAGTTGGTAGTTTAAGTAACTGAAAACTAGGATAAATATTTACTTTTTATATTGTTTTCTCAAAATCTAGCAACTCTTCCTAGGGTGTAAATTTGGTCCCCACTTGACGTTAGCATATCATTCATATTGATGTATAATTTATCTTGTATTTTATACTCTCCTCGGTTGACATATTTGAGGAGTTGATCTTGATCATAAATGTAAGATATATTTTTCATATTTGTCAATCTTTTTTTAATTTAGCCCGATTGGTGCTCTCTAAACAATAATTAAGGGGGAGAGGGAATGAGGGAATTAAGGAATGTGACTATAGTGTTTTAGAAAGTACATGTTATATTAATTAATATAATTAACTTCTTTATTCTAATCAAATTAGATAAATATGCCTTGTATTAAGGATCAGAGGGAGTATTAGTAAAAAGTATTAATTTTTGTCTTTTTAATATATTTTGAATAGAATATAACTTTAAAAAATTTATAAGTAGTCTCTATTTTAAAATTTTATTGACTAGAATGATGTATTTCACATGATTTTATATATAGATAGTATCAATATTTTGCAAGATTTTATATACAGAAAGTAATAGTACTCTGATTCAAACATCTCTTGCCAGTAAAATTTTTCAGGGATGTTTCGCTGATTTTCCCTATAAATTCTATAGGAAATTCTAAAATTAAAGTTTTTATTGCTGTGAATTCAAGAGATTTAGTTGGCTTCTATATTCATTGTTTTGAGTTTGAAATTGAGAGGCTACAGGCTAGGGACAATCAAGTACTTCAAATCCCTAGCATAAGAGTTGTTTCATTTGGATATTTTAATGTATGAGATAAATTAGTTAATTCATAGCAAATGTAACACACACGCGCACGGGCGCACACACACTCTCTCTCTCTCTCTCTTTTTGGCCATCTAATACAATCACTCTCAAATATCCTTATATAACATTAGATTTTATACAAGATTATAAGTTACTCCCTTGTTCTTAATATGGGATACTCCCTCCGGTCCTAAATATAGGATAAAGTTTGTAGTGTAAATTGCACTACAAACTTTATCCTATATTTAGGACCGGAGGTAGTAATTTATAGAGTTGGTCTTAAATCTTAATTCTAAATATAAGATATATGTTTCATATTTATTAATCTTTTTTTAATTTGTATCTATTGATGCTCTTGCAATAATAATTAGGGAGGAGAGGAAATGAAGGAGTTAGAGAAGATGTCTAGGGTGTTTTAGAAAATATATAACGTATTAATTCACTTAACCAACTTTCTTAATCTAATTAAATTAGATAAATATGTCTTATATCAAAGACTAGAGGGATGGGTAAATTAATTTGAAAAAAAATGGTAAATATAAAACATAACAATGTATTAAGATCTTTTATTCAAGATCAAATCCAATCTCCTAATTACTGGCCAAAAAAAAAAAAAAATTCAATCTCCTAATTTGCTTTTACATTAGAGACCAGAGGTAATATTATTATTGAGTGTTTTAACCAGCATTTATTGTTGATGGAACAATCTTAATTCATTCACACTTTCATGTATTTGCGGGGAAGAGGAAAAATGTGTGTAGTGCTATTTTTTTGAATTAAGTTAAATTGTTCGCTGCAAAAAAAAAAAAAAACTGGAAAAAAAAGAATAAAGTTAAATTATTCACTTATTATTTTGTAAAAATAATAATTAACTATGTGTTATTTTATTTCTTTTTTTTGGTCAAAAAAATTATTTCTTTTTTTTTTTTTACTATTTCCTTGCCTTTTCTTAAATCTTCAATTACAGGGACTATTTAGAACCTAGTGATTAAAGTATCCTAAATTTGACGCCTTGGTTCTGTATGGGTACGGGCCCAAAGTATTTTTTTGGATGCATTTAGTGTCATAAATTTTTTTATGACGCAATTTTAACCTTGAACTAATTTTTATGGTGTAATTTTATCCAACATAGTAGGAAGTTTAACCTTAACCATTCAAATGCTGTTTAGGCAAACTTTTAATTAAAGATTATGTTGGTGGCATCTTAATAGGATTGCTTAACAAACCATCACAAGATCTCAAATCGGATACTGTAGAGAGAAGGAGCGAGCCATAACCATGGCTTTCACCACCAGTGCTCTACTTTCTGTTGACAGTAGCTCCTAGATTGTCACGTAATTTAGTGGATTCTCCAGCTCCTCCTAGTATTATGCGGATCTTGTTAGCGACAGTGCCTGCAAATGATAGAATTGATTCAAGTCGTACCTGAGGATACTATTTTTAAGAGTTATTTCACAAATACTAGCAGATAAGAAGCGGCGCTTCATAGAATTAAATGAACCCTTTCTATAAAACAGGATAAGCAGAACTACAAAAAATAATAGAAGTCAGTAGGTTAAACTATATGCAAGAGGAGGAAATGTAGTGCTCGAAAGCTCAAAGTCAGATATTTAAACCTTGACTGAAGCAATTTATATAGCTCACCTAGCTGAACGTTGCAGCCTCTAAATCATAGTAAATGGATTGTTTTTATCAACATAAAAATGCCATAAAAACATTTGAATGAGACGGTTCTATACGTTGGGTATAAAAGCAAGTTAAGAGCTATCAATACTTGTACGTTAAGCATTAAAAGGAATTCAAGAATACCGTTTTAATATCTGAATAAAACTTCATCAACGTCCAAAATACATTGGTAAGGTTCAGCAACATAGCATTTCCTGTAAAGCTAATTTATTCCCAAACTTTGATTTTGAATTTCACATGAAATGTTTGACAAAAGTGCTCAGTCCACATTTAAACTCGTACATAGAAGAAATTGTCGGATTTTGAAGTGACTCATTATTATGCGAGTTCACTCCTCTTTTGACTCTTTTAATAGTCTAATAACACTTCTTACTTAGACGTTCACAATCCAAATAATGCGGAACTTATTCTTTATGATACACCCACTTATTATTTCCAACAATTCCTTTTCTTTCTTGGGAGTCAGGAGCCAAAAGCCCAGTCCTACTATTACCTCCCATCTCTAAAACCACTAAATCGTCTGTTCCTCCTCTTCCGTTTTTTTCTTACGACGAGATTTTTGAACACCCAAAACAGTTTTTGCAGGAAGCGTGATTCTAGAAATTTCAATTTGAAATCCTTACCCCTCAAGCTCTCGCCATTGACGCCGACAATTTCAATCCTCCTCCGGCGCCTCCTGTAATTAAGGCACAACCCATCAAAACAAACCCTTCCAATTTCTCCCCATTCGCTTAAAATCTTATTATTTCTACCCAGACCTCTTCAGATCTCCCAGAAGGGAGCCAATGGCGATACAGTGAGTTCTTGAATGCCGTCAATTCAGGCAAGGTCGAGAGAGTTAGGTTCAGTAAGGATGGTTCCCTTCAACTCACCGCCGTCGATGGCCGCATCATACCCAGTGACTCGGACCTTATCGATACTCTAGCTATGAATGGTATTGATATTTCCGTCTCCGAAGGTGATTCAGATGATGGGTTATTTAATTTCATTGGCAGTCTGTTATTCCCATTCCTTGCATTTTTTTGGGTCAAACCATTCCTTGCATTTGTTTCTGGTTCTACAGATTTTTTTTTTTTTCTGATTCATAGGAGGATGAGAAGAATGAATGGGATTATGTTTGTGGAAAAAAAATTCAATAAAACAAATATTGCCATATAAGCCGTCCTACTCAGATGGCACCTAAATAATTTTCGGTCAAAAGTTTGCCTAATCAGCATTTTATTGGTCAAAGTTAAACTTCTGTTTGGGCCAGATGTAATTGCACTATAAAAATTAGTTCAGGGATGAAATTATACCATAAAAAGCTTTAGAACATTAATTGCACATAAAAAAATATTTTAGAGTGTTAGATGCACCTCAACACTCAAATACATAGCAAATCAACAAATTGATGTAGAATCATTAGAGAAGAAAACACAGCTTGGTTTGTTACTAATTGACAGCAAGCGCGGATCACTATCTAATAAAAGGGTAATCATAAATTCATAATGTACAATAAAATATATTTATAAATAGAAGATGAAAATAGTTCTCCTCATCGAACAAACAATTTTAATAGTACGTGGTTCGTGTATTTATAATAATCCACACACACACACACACATATAAATAATGAATGCATTAATAAGATGAGATGTATTTTCATTAATTTGTTTAATGAACAATTAAACCAATTAAAATTACTCGTTGATAATTTGCAAGGGTCCATTGAAAGCTAAAGAAAAAAAATGTAAGAACAGATGATAATAATAGATAATTAGATATTAGGGAAAAAGACAAATAAATATCACTTGAATTTGAGAAACCCCCAAAAATCTGTTAACACATGGAAATAACAGAAAGGTGATGTGATAGAACTATGAGTTTTTTAAGTTTGTGTGTTTTTCTTAAAATGCCCTCACTTCCATCTCTCTATCTTCCTGCTCCTCACCCTCTTTCTCTCTCATCTGCTACCCCACCCCTAACAGTACTCCATTGCCTCCTCTTCCACTCTCTCCTCACCTTCACCACCACCAATGCTCCACCACCTCAAGCAGATGATCTACCACTCCTCTCTTCCCATCAATGAGCACCAAATTTAATTCCGGCAATGCTTGTTTGCTTGCCATCGCCGTGGACTCTAATTGACGGAGCTGCCATAGTAGAAGCACCATATCAGATTCGTGGCAGAAGGGAGTCGGGAAAAAACATGGTGCCAAAACCTTTACGCATTAGTTCGAACTAAAGAATCATGGTGTCAAAGGTGATTCGATCGAAGGTAAGAAATTTCCCTCTCTTTGGATGCTCTTTTATCCGAGATCATTTGATCAAAGGATTCAACTGAAGAATCTTGTGTTGTTTTTGTGCCCTTCTACGCTGCTTTTCTTCCTCTGTTATTCTGGCCATGTGATCTTTCCCTCTTTACAGGAGTTGTTAAATTCATGAAGCAGTGGGAAAATACGGTGACAAAGGTGAATCGATCAAAGCCACAGTCTCGCCTAGGGAAAGACAAGGTTTATCTATCTTTCTCTTTGATGTTGATCAGTTGCTAGGAGAAGCTGAATTTCTACTAGAGGAACAAATGATTTTTACAATTAATTATGTTGTTGATTTCTGATTTGGCTTATATAATCTATTGATGGCCTAGCTTTTGAATTTGTAATTGTTTTGGGAGTAAGAATTTTACCTTCCCAGGCGGTGGTGCTAGCTGGCGAAGCTCTTGAGCCAGGCAATCGTTCTTTCCTTTTTTTTTTTTTTTGTAAAGAAAAAAAATTGAGGGGCATTTTGAGAAAAATACACAAACTTAAAAAACCTAGATTCCTATCTCATCACCTTTATGTTCTTTTAATGTGTTAACAGACTTTTGGGGGGTTTTCTGAGTTCAAATGGTATTTATATGTCTTTTTCCATAGATATTATTTTTATTGTCATTTATTTCTCATTACAATACATATTACTCATCATTGTATGGATAACAAACCTCATCCCCAGAAAAGCCATAAGTCATGCATTGTTCGTTTTGTTAATTCTCCAAAAGCACATCGCCGGAGTGCATATTTCTTCATCCCTTGAATATCTGTATATATCAAACCATTTAAAAGCTCCATTCCATTGAAAGCTACAAGTGAATCGAGTTGAACCCCAAAGATTGGGTTTGGAAGTGAACCAAAAAATTCCTAAATGATGAAGAAGCTGCTCTCCGAGCTCGTCATCTCCAGATTCGCAATGGACATACAGTCATGTCCAAATTATTTTCTAACATATTCCGTATCATAATATAGTTTCTGGCTTTGTCAGCAGCGGAATTTGATGCCAATTGAATCACTACAAGTATGAAGAAGATGTATATCAGAAATTTCGCCATTGTACATTTTGAGGATTTGATCGGACTTGCTAGGCTTTTGCCATTCAACCCTAGATTTCTTTTCTTTTCTTTTTTTTTTTTTGCCATGAAACCCTAGATCTCACTTATATAGGCTACACAATATGATTGAAACATCATAGGATAAAACCCAATACTATGATATTTGATATATAGGATAAGCTCTAATAATATGGTAATCACCGAAATTTTTTTAATGCTATATATAAAGGGTTTAGTATAGGCATGTTAAAAATATTGCATTGTATAAGATTTATAATAATGTCATATGCTGTTATGCATATTTTAATATAGGAAAAAATAAATATTAACTTTTGGGATTACGTGCAAAAAATATGTCTATATTATCAAAATGTGATAAGCATTATCCCTTGGCCAAAAAAAAAAAAAAGCATTATCCCATTTCTCTTGGCCAATAGTACATATCATTTTAATGTATTAGTAGATCATGAAATATAAATATAACACATTTCTAATGTCAAACATTATATAAGTCTAATTGATAAAAAAAAAAAGCCATTATATGAGTCTACATTACATTGTACGTTACTAAAACAAACTTATACATGACAGTCACTTTACCCTATAAACAAGGGTTATAAATAAACCAATAAGTTATTGGTCGAGATGGTAAACAATCTCACCCCGTAAAAAGGAGAACACAAATTCAAATCCTAGAAAGTATACTTATTAAAAGAGGCGAAAATCTTTTGCCTTGAAACGGATTATACCCTTAACTATATAAAAAAAGCAGTTATAAATAATCATTTATAAAACCGCCATATATAAAAGGTACCTTTAATTTTAACGGTCATACACAATAATGGTTAAATTTCGGTTAACTTATTTCACGGATGTGTATAACCAACAAATTGGAGCACCTTTTTGATGATTATATAGATAATAATCAAATAAGCTCAAAATCCAATATACAGTAGCTGGATTTTTGTAGAAAACCAATTTAAAAAAGCAACTAATTTCATTTAAAAAATGGCAATTACAAGTTCAATCCTAATGAATATATACAAACTTGCATTCACCATCAAATGTATTTATCACAGCTATCATCAATTTAATATATTAAACCACTTCAAAGAACCTAAGCTATTGAAAGGTACAATAGAATAGAGTTGTTTTCCTCTTAGGTTCTATTTATTAAGGGTTAAAATATTAGACTAATATTGAACTAGTTAAAATAAAGTTGAGTGGTTTTCTTTGATCGGACTTGGTCGAACCAGTTGTTATTCAAATAATACATTTTAAATTTATGTATCAATATATTGTATTTCCTTCGATCCTTAATATAAGAGCCAATTGATTTTTTTTTAAAGATTAAGGAAGCTAAATAAATTACTTAATTTTGTAGAATATATATTATGTTTCATTATATTATAAATCAGTTTATAAGTTAGGTAATTTAGTTTTAAGAAAAAATATAAATATATGTAACTTATTTAAGGACCATAAGTAGCAAGAAAAAAGTGAAATATATTATTTTTTTGAGAAAACTAAGTATAATCTCCCATTTAGAAATTAAGAAACATATAAACTTAGAAATATAGAACAAGCTTATCATTATCATGGGCCTCGTTGATGATTCCAAGTTGTCCCATTGTTCAAGGGCACATTTTTTGCAAAATAATCCATAATTAACATTTTATTGGGCATTCAATGGATAGAAAATCGCGTGGTAAGCAGGTGAATTAACTAGACAAGGTCGTTTTTGTGTAATTATCCATATGCATCCCTAGCTACTATATCTTTGTATATATTAAACCACTTCCAAGCACATTTTCTTTGAAATCTACGACATATAGAACAGAGGTAATAAACTCCCAACATATATTATTATAGGATTGAAATTGATCAATTAATCCAAAACTTTCTTTAGTACGAAGAAGGATCAGCCTCATATCATATATCTAGAGTGTCAATTCATGAACAAGCGTGGTGATCCTAAGCTACTAGAAGAGCTATGGTTTGAGGCTCATGAATGTATACTCTAAATTATAAAGCTATATATGATGTCATAATATGTAAACTGATAATGTATTTAATGAATACTCGTTATATATACATCGTGTTCCTTGCATTAATGCGTTCATTTTTTAGGGTGTTACAATGTATTTTGATGACTAGTTATATTTTAAATTGGATTTATTATATTAATGTGTCCATACATTTTTTTGGGGGAGGGGGGTTTAGGGATATGATAGGGATATACATAAAGAATATGATGATAAAGATATACATAATTTTTTTGCCAGCAGGATACGCATAATTGTTAATTTATTCTATTTTATCTCCGTTTCAATATATAGCATGAATCAACTCCGATATATCAAATATATACTTGTATTCCTTGGACATTGAGATGCGACTTAGCTTAGCAGGGAAGGATGTTTTTTTTTTTTTTTTGCCAGAAAAACGTAACTTCCATTAGCGATTCTAAAACACAGGACACAAGACCAAATTTTACCTAATGGAAATACAGAAAAGGACCTATTTAAAGGGAACAAGAATGTTAAAATAAAGAAGGAAATGCCTAATATATATAAGCACAAAGGACTAAAACAAAATGGAAGACAGAGAAAACAAATTAATAAAACCTACAGGTACACACACACACACACACACACACACACACACACACACACAAATAGCGTGAAGTTAAAGAAAATGCTATTCGCCATTCCATGGATAGCAAAGGAGACCGTTACCAGGTGCATTAACCTGACATGGTCGATCTTGAGTGATTTGCCAAATGCAGGTAGCGCCATTGCAGTTATATCCATCTCTTCCATCGTCGTATATAACAAACCACTTAAAAGAACGCTCCCATTTAAAGCTGCAATAGAACAGTGTTGTGCCCCACATATTAGGGCTGAAACTGAACTCAAAACTTTGTCCAGCACCAAGCACGTGCTTCCCCATATCATTATCTTTAGATTTGCAATGAACTCTCAGCTCCAAATTACCATATAAATAGTTTATGATCTTCACGTGCGTTCTCGCTTCAACCCACTGTGGTGCCAACATTATAACAACTGAGAGTATTATAAGGATTGGGGATTTCATAATTTGAATATATTGCTTCCACTATCCACTACGATCTTTCTATTTTTGCAATGAATCTCAATTATATATATATATAGTCGGAGGAAAAAGTAAATATAATTAGCGCTTTAATGAGTTTTAATTTGTTTTTATAAAATGGATGGATGGATATACTGAATTCCTTGCACTGCATCATTATATTCATGCATTTGAAAAGAGAGAACGTACGTAACAGTAAAAGTCGAGCTGTGCATGTATGAAGCCTACATCTTGTCTTTTTTTCTCTCTCTTTATTTATCTCTCTTTACACCGTATAAGTTTATAGCTGTGAATTCAAAGTTGCAATCCGTTCGCATTTATATTAATTGCATTGAGTTAGAATTTGAGAAGCTAGAGGCCTGGGACAAGCAAATATATTATTAAGTGTTTTAAAGAGCATTTAATTAATGTTCACGGAACCATCTAATTAATTCATTCATACATTCATGTGTGTGTGTGTGGTTTTACAACAAAAAGGGGAAGAACCCCTCTGAACTTGTGGTATCCGTGCAGTCATTATGCAGTAACACTAGCAGCTCCTCTGGAGGAGTTACAATATAGGATGAAATTAATTCTCTTCTCATGCAACCAACAATTTTAATAGATAGTGGTTCATGTGTTTATATTAATATATAAACGTACAGATGATTGTATCAATAAGATGATGTACATTGGTTTGATCAATAAATGATTAAGCGAATCAAATTTACTCATTGATAATTCACAAGTGTCCATAAAGTTAAAGGAGAAATGTAAACAAATAATAGTGATCATTACTATTACTATTATTATTATTATTGTTGCTATTATTTATTTCTCGTTACACTACATATTACCCATCCTTATATGGATAACAAACCTTAGCCTTATGCAAAGCATAATTCATACAGAGTTGATTTTCTCTAATTTTCCAATTGCATACCTCGGTAACACATTTTTTTGCATCCCTTGTGCATTTGCATATATCAAACCCCTTAAAAGCTCCCTCCCATTAAAAGCTACAATGAAATAGAGTTGTGCCCGAAAAATTGGTGATGAAACTGAACTCATAAGATTCTAAATGATGAAGAAGATGAACTCCGAGGTCATCATCTTTGGATTTGCAATGGACCGTCAGGTCTAAATTATTATCTAACATGTTGATTATTTTCAAGTATACTTTCCCATCAACAGAGTTTCACTACTATAAAAAAAAAAAAAACTTTTAACGTCTTTTTTAGGCCTTTTAACGTCTGAAAATAAGGAAACGTCTATGTGAGCGACGTAGTAAAAAATGGTATTAACGTCCGTAAATAAAAGGACGCCTAAGGTCTAAACTTTAGACGTCTCCAATTTAAAATGGGGACATCTAAAATGTTTTTTTTTTAAAAAAAAATCATTTATATTACAGATCTGAACTAAACCGTGTTTAAAACCAGAAATTACAGATAATCATTAATAAAATTACAGATCTAATATCTGAACTCCAAATCCACAATCTACATAATAATAACTACAAAGATGAAATCTCATAGCCAGAAGATGAAAACAATAAGAGGAATTAATTGCAAAAAACTTATATATTTCTATTATTGAAATTCATTTTCTCGTAATAATGAATAGAGAAGAGCGACAGGGAGAGATGAACATTGTTTTCTCGGTGGGAACATGGCCATGAAGCATGTTTCAGAATATTGATCTACAAGCTATAACAATACGAGTTATAAGATAAAATAGAAGGGAAACCCAAAGAAAAAAAGAGAAACAAGATAAAATAATAAAAATAGTAAGAAAGCATAACAGATCTGGATCGAGGTGAAAAAAAGAGAGATAGGAAGAAGCAAGAGTTAAAAGAGCATATAAAGAAGAAGAAGCAAAAGTTAAAAAGCGTGGCGTAGTGACTCTTGTATTTGTAGCGATAAGAAGAGAAAGATGAGTATAAGAGTAGTATAAAATTGACAAATAAAGACTATCAATATAAATTTGAATTGTTTTTGACGTCCCAAATTTAATTTAGGGACACCTAAAGTTGTCTAATTATTTTTTTTTTATTTTAGATGTCTCCAATCCAAATAGGGACGTTTAAAGTGTGACTTTAGACGTCCCTATATGCATTGGGGCGCCCAAAGTAAAAAAAAAAATTTCTTGTTTTTTTAAACTAGGGACACCCTTTGGCGTCCCTAATATATATTTGGGCGTCCCTGATATCATGGCATCCCTGATAAAATTTTGGTGTCCCTGATGTATCATTAGGCGTCCCTTTAATTTAAAGGGACGCCATTTTGGCGTCCCTATTATATCAGGGACGCCAAAGGTTGTCCCTGATTTACATTTTTTTTTTAACTTTAGATGTCCACAATACATATAGGGATGTTTAAGGTGTGACTTTAGACGTCCCTATTTGGATTGGGGACGTCTAAAGTATTTTTTTTTATTTTAGATGTTCCCAATTTAAATAGTGATGTCTAAAGTCACGCTTTAGGATAGTAGAATCTATGTATCAGAATTTACTTGAAACTTATACTTTTCATAGGAATTTTGAACTTTGACCCAATTCAGGAAAATCCATATATTTTTATCTACACATGCAAAAATTATAAATTAATACTTGTTTTAAATCTGAGGATGTGTACTATTGACCTGCCAAATACCAGGAAGTAACTTAAACGTTTACCTACATAAAGTCAGTCACAAGAGTGACGTTTCAACATGAATATAAAGTAGTTATAGCCTATATATATATTGTGTCGTATTGAAATTCTGGTACTAACGGTCTTTAGCTATTAAAACTCATCCACTGCTCTTTATGGAGTTATGTACAACCCAGAACAAACTTTAAGCTTACATGCCCAAGTAATCATAATAAGCCACACTAATGCAAAGTTAATTTAACAAAAACATGTCATGCTTTCTTCCACCACCTTAGCTAAGCTTCCACCAGCTCCTCCTTTCCCTTGGATGTATTTGTTCCTATAGTTGATACATAGAGAGGGAGTGAGATTGGAAAATCTCAGTAGCAATAATCATATTTCAGTGTATAATGGATGGTAAATAGTCGAGCATGCAAAACAAGTGATAGAGAACAATAAATTACAAAAATTGAATATCTATAAAACTGAATAACTAAAGCTATTATTATACATGGCTATGACAATAACAAAAGTAAGGAATTTACATGTTCTCATGCTTAACTACAATAATAATGGCACAAATGAACATGTAACCAATGCAAATATACGAAATTAATGATTAAAGCCATCTTTATCCTCCTGCATGCACTTCTTTCTTGATGTCTTTTTGATTGATGGACTCGGGTGCAAATCAAATCCTAACATTTTTATAAGCATACAAGATAGTTAACATTGCTATCATTCATGTCATAACCCAACTAATTCTTCTAAATTACCGGTCTTAATATACTTTCCCCTCGTGAAAGTAATTGGTCATCTTGGGAAAATAAAAACATTTATACTCTACAACTTCATTAACTTATATACATTCCAATCCCCATATAATTCTCGGACAGCTTCTTCCTCCATAAATTTGGAAGTTTTTTCAGCTTCCATTTTTTTATTCTAATAATCATTTTTGAGTTCCTAATCATGCTTTTAATAATTGAAACACTTATTCAAAGTTTGGAGGGCTTAACAGTCATTAAAAGTAAGTTATAATCAATTTTTCTGGCCTCACATTTCCATATCATGCCATCACGTTCATACATGTACATATACATATTACCTTCATACACACTAGACACCCTCTAGCCTTTCCTCATGGGTGGCGTGTCCTTTATCAGAGTCCGGAAATTCCAGCCTTTTAATCATCCTTTTAAACATCAATTATATGCTCCTACCCTTGGCTTATAATGCATCCTTTGCATATATACTTATATGATACAAGCTTTAACTTGTATCTACTCCCAATAGCATACTTAAATGTGATCTCCGGCATAATAGACAATATATCATCACGACAAGGTTAATCAAATTTTAAAAGCAATGTTAAATTACCACTTTAGAATCTTTAATCATGCCTTAACACCTTAGGATACTTGTTTAGTATTTAGAACATTACAACATAAACTTGCAACTAGTTTCAGGCTCTTACTTGAGTGTTAAATGCTTTTGTGGAACTCGACGCTATAACAGAACAGGGGAACTTGCAAAACAAGGGCTTGGCTCGGACATTTAGAAAACACATCATTAAACACATGCAACCACAATATCTACCATCCAAGCTCCCATCTACCATCCAAGCTCCCATCTACATCCAGCAATTATTACCTCTCTAATCCTTGGCTTTTCCCCATATCAGAATCGAGATATTAAAGATAAAATAGGCTTAGACTTACCTTGCTTCCAAAATCGATGGGCAACAGAAATAAGCCTATGAGCTAGTATTTCTTAATTAAAATATGGCCCAAGAAATAAGCCTTAATTCTAGGAATCAGCTTTTAAAATTTATCTTTAACTTTTTTTAATTACTTTGGGCTTTTATATATTTAATAATCATTCTTTTCCTTAATTGTATATTTTTTGGATTCTCATACCTAAAAATAAGCTTTTCTCAATAAATTTATTTTCTTGAGGCCTTAATTAATCCCTTCTAGCTAGCCTCAACGTTTTGAAAGCCGGACCGAACCGAACCGAACGGTCCGACCTGCTGGACAGTTGACCGGACTCCAAAGCGGCTCGTTTTTAAGACAAAAGCCGTTTTTGGGGTTAGGCCATTTTGAGCCACTATTTAACCGTCATTAGGCCGAAAATCACTGTTAGGCTGGAACCCGTTCCAAGTATGCAATAACCGGATGGCTTGAGTGCCCATAAATAACCCAGTGAGAAGAAGAACAAGAGGAGGAGGTGGAGGTCGGACAAAAAAGAAAACAAAAGAGGAGGAAAAAATTATAACAAACCTCAACTACACAAAAGAAAATTAAAAGAAAAAGTAAGTGGAGCTGTGTTTGAATTTGTAAATCTTGAGAATGAGAGACACCAACTGCAAAACAAGTGAAGAGAGGGTTTTGTTACAGGGAAGTAGAAAGATTTTAAAGTTTTTAAGTGTGTGTTTGGTATACCCTTTTTTATCAAATAAACCCGTTTTTAATAGAAATAAGCCCAAATGAAACGGATCCGTTCTTTTCTATGTTTGGTTCAGCTTATTCGAGTTGCAACACGGGTGAAACAAGTAGCTTTTGTAATAAACCCCAACTAGCAACTTATACTTTTGAAAAAAAGCTGTAGCTTTTTTTTTTTTTTTGGGTCTAGAAGTTACAATGTGTCCGAGCTTTCAATGCCAGCTCACATTTTGCTCTCTGAATAGGTCCTGTGTTGTAGGCGCCACGTACTTCTCAGATCTCATATATATATATATATATATATATGTCCCTTGCAATTTTCTTCATATAACACACACACACACATATTATTCTTCTCCCATCTTCACAGGCCTTGATTATATATTCTTCTAATTTTTCACCTCCTAAATATCATAATATTTCCTGCAAAATAAAATAGGATATGAATAGATTTTATATCGAAATATCCTTTTATCCTATAATTAATTTAAGGATTGGGAAATATATAGAAGATAATTAAATAAGTATGAATCACATTTGTAACATGATCAGATAATAACTTGTACGGGACATGTGATCTAATTAGTTATGTAATATTTTTTTTGTGAAATTATGTATTTTGGCATCACATTTTCTAAATTCACTTTTCCATTTATTTTTAATTTTAAATATCTTGTTTTCATATAATTAACACAAGTTTTGACTTTTTAAAAAAACACTTATACAATCGCTCATCCAAATATAAATCACATTTCAAAAACTGATTTTTTTATTAAGTTAGAATTATAATAAATCATTTTTCCTACCGTTATACCAAACACATGCCAAGTAAAAAAAAAAAGTTATAGGAAGTATTTAATTACCTAGTTCCAATGGATAAAAAACTGCACTAAACTAAAAAGGGAAAATCACTAGTAAATACCAAACAGTGGAGTTAATTGCTATTTGCCACCAATAGCCACTGGGTACTGAAATGTCATTAATGTTGAACATAAAAAGACCAAAAAGCCCTTAGTTTGAGAACATAATTTTAGGCGGGAGTTTGGAGAAAATGCACGAATGCTCAGCGTTTTGCAACCCTAAGGCTATGTTGATCCCTTATTTGTTTGTTTGGTGAGAAATTTCAGGCAAAACCCTTCTTCCTCTTTGGACCTTCAGCAAACACTTCTTCCTCTTCCATTTTCAGACCTTCAGCGAATCCCTTCTTCCTCTTCCATTTTCGGTCCTTCAGCGAATCCCATTTTCGGACCTCTCTTCCATTTTCGGCATTGTTCAGTGTCTCCTGAGCTGGCCATCAAGCTCGTGTCATTCGGCAGCGTCGTCTCAGGATTCTCCTCCAGCGGTCGCCGCCGCCGCTGCCACCTAGTCCTCAAGGAACCGTCTCTTGCTCCTCCAACCTTACTACCTCCCTCATTCAGGTAAGGTTACTTCCTTTTCCGGAGATAGCTTTGATTGATGTTTATTCCAACGTTAGGGATATGTACTGGAGCAATTAGATAGATGTCTTGAAGCAATTAAAAATACCTGCAACTTGAACTTGATTTCTCTAACAATGTCAAAAAGTTCCTTATAGGCAGACCTCAGAATGTGAAAACAGAACCTAAGAATGTGTTGTTTGTTGTTTTGGGGGGAAAATTGGACAACTATTATTATGTAGGTTTATCACAAAAACAGAAAGATTACAGCAGCATATAGGAGATACGTCCTGGAAGTTTTATATAAATAGGAACATAAGGTGTGCCCGTGAAATAATTTTCATGCACCCCAGAATGAATATTCTGCATAAATAAATTACATCATTAGTGGTTTTGGATAACATCTGTTTGTATCAAGAAACAGTCTACTGAAATAAAGCAATATTCATTAGTTGTCACTTCTCAGCCTAAAACTGCAAAAGTTCAAAATAAAATTTATACTTCTCACAGTTCAGGTGCAATGTACAATTTATCTAAAGGATGTCAGCATTGGAATCATCAAATGTTTACTTGAGACTTGTATTATCCCCAATTGCTGAGCTCAATCACTCTACTTTCAAAATCAGAGGATCATACTGATTTTGAATACTAAACATACAAGTTTGGCATTTTAGTTCCACTGGATGGATTGTCTACTTGGGATATCCTGAAAAATTTTGGCACTTCTGTGATTTCTACCCATTCATTGCTATCTTCATTGTTTCTTTGAGTTTGTAAGAGTGCTAAACTCTTGACTTATTTGGAGCTTACTAGTGCATAGCATACTTGTCCAACTTGGTACTTGAACTTGCTTTCTCACATCTATCCAGTGCACTAAGCTTGTTATTTGTGACTTGTAAATATGATTTGGGTTGCATTCATGCTTTTTGCTGCATATCTAACTCTCAAATGTTGCAAGTAGTCTTGCAAAACTTTAAATTTCTGGAGTAGTCTCAATAATGATTAGGGACTGTAATCACTTTGTTATTATTTTATAATTAGTTACTAACTGTGTACAACATTTATGTTCAGCTTATTAATTAGTTGCTAGCTGTGTACAACATTAATTTTTTAGGAAATTCTGCTGTGTGGGAATTACTGCATATTACACATTCAAATAGATTCACAAGCAAAGTTTTAGGTGTAGGCAGTTGTTGAGTGCATTTTCAAGTTCATGTGTTTTGATTTACCCCTATCGCTTTAAAAATCTGTACGAAAGCATGGTGAAAATAATAGGGGGAAAGGAAGGAAGGCAGGGAAAGATGTGAAGCCAAGGTTGAATGGTGCACAAGTGTTTAAGTGAGAGTATTGGTCTGATAAAACGAGGAAAGGAAAACACAAGACAATGCAAGACGCAGATAAAGAAGTAAAGGAGGCATGGAAAAAACTGTCAACGGAGGAAAAGAATAAGTATGCCCAAAAGGTAAAGGAGGATAGAGATCATATAGGATGTGTCTCTACAATCAAAGAAGGGGAGGTGCGAACACGAGCGTCACTAAAACAATTTGTGCAATTTGCAAAGTTTGTGAGAAGTGATGCAAGGTTGAGGGCTATGGCTAAAAAAATTGGGTTTGACAAATTATTACAAGTTGCATGTACACAAATTCCTCATGCACTCTGCGGACAATTGGTTAGAGCAATTGACCCCACAACTTGTTCAATATGTATTAGAAACCATAGGAGGCAAATAGTTGCAAAGGATGTTCAAGATTTACTTGGCTTACCTAATGAAGGGAGTGAGGTCATAGAGGAAGCTGATACAATAAGTGAGCAATTTGTCAAGTTGAAGGAAAAAATTGCAAGAAAAAGGTTGTCAGACATAAAGGATATGATAACTTCAAGGGAAGAAGAAGAAATGTTCGAGCCATTGGTGGTTTTGTTCACGTTAGGGACGTTACTGTCTCCTCCAAAAAATGGAGGTATTAGCAACCGATTGTTGAAAATTATTTCTGCTAATACGACAAGTTTTGGTGGTTAATTGGTGTAAGTTTGTTCTCACAGACTTGATGAATGAGGTTAAAGAGTACAAGAATGCGTTAAAACATGGGGTGACAAGCAAATGTATTGGAGGTTGCATTTATTTTGTTATGGTAGGTATTATAATGTTTTGACATTGTTTAAAATTGAATACTTATTATGTGGTTGTAAAATGACTGATGTCACTGCAGATACTATTTTTCCAAGTATTTCCTTTGCTGGCCGAAGACGTGACAGTGCCTAAACGTGCCGTACAGTTTTGGACTGATGCAAAAATCAAGGAAGTCGTAAAGCAGGAGTATGAGAGTGAGCAAGGGATTCTATTCAGATGTGTGCCACCAATCTCGTATGACATAGGATCCACCTCAACTGTTGAGTGCGACGCACCAAAACGTGACACTGGCTACACACTCCACCTTCCAAAAGTGACGATATTTAAAGAATCGGTAAGCGATAAATTTGTGATTTTGGTAGCATATTTGGCGGTTTTATAGTATACTTGCTTATAATATGTGTTGTTGTTGTAGATAACTAGACAAATGTATTGTAGAATTATGGGAAAGGTCACTCAAACTGTTGCATATGAGTTGTTAAATATGGAAAAAAATTTGACCAATATATTAGAAGGGACACCCACGAAGAGGTGAATATTGTTGGGGATGACAAAGAAAGTGACAACCATATGGAAGTTGAAGATGTTGGTGAGCAAATAAGGGACAGTGAGGATAAAAGTCAAGGGACCAAAGATAATGCAAGTTGCAGCCATGTCCAAGTTGAAGTTGCTGGTCATGAAGTTACCGATGTAGGCTTTGATGATAGGGTGCCTTTGAGAAGGTCTCAAAGAATAATCAGACTTGCAATACATTCACCATTCTTGTCAGAAATAGGAAAGGCAGGAAGGCCTAATGAAAAAGAGCGATTGTATGACTACTGTACCCGTAGGACAAACCCCCTGGTTGGTCAAGAGATTTATGTAGAAATTAAAGACTTCTTTCTACGAAAATGCGAACTGTATTGCCTTAACCATCGGGGATGGATAAGCGAATGTGTAAGTTGTGAGCCTTTTTTATGTAATTACTGTATTAGTATTTATTTGAAATCAACGTTGAGCGAATGTAACGAAATGTCATTGCAGGTAGTAACACTCATTGCTAATGTTTTAAACGAAGATCAGAAAGAGAGTGATGGGGGACGTGTTAGACGTCATATATTCCAACCGATTTTCATGGTGAGAATGTGTTATTTGTTAATTTCCTATGTTATTTGGTAGATGGTTTACATGTGACAATGTTATTAGCTGAAATTGCTTGTGCGTTTTTCTATAGGATCGCATGTTGGCAGATCTTGAAAATTGGAAGATGCTCAATCATGCAAAATTCATTGACCCTAACAAAGTGGGATATAATATCTCAGATTGTGACTATGTGTCTGCACCTGTGGTGCGGGATAATCATTGGTTTTGTTATGTGTTTGTGAAGAGAGAATTAACGGTATATGTACTTGATTCATTGCTGCCCAACCACAATTCTCTAGGTGGCGAATATGCACTGCATGTACTACGGGATAAAGGACACAAAGTGGTATTGAAACTTGAATCTTTTCAAACGATCCAATTGGTTTATTGTCATGCACAAACTTACTGGCTCTCAACTTTACAATTTATCAGAGCAAACATTTTTGTGATTTACTCGCACACCTGAATCATGATCTCTATGGACACAAGCCTGCATTTGATTTTAGATTTGGTGTTGTTCAACAGTAGAGCAATGTGTGAGTTAGTGAAATTGTTTGACACTCTTGTATGTATGGATGCATCCATCGTATGTTAATGTTTTGCTATTTTATTTCTATGTAGATGGGACTGTGGAATGTATGTGATATCTTGACTACAAATGTGGCAAAATATTAGGAGGCCTGAGTGGAATGGTTTCATAATGCCTAATGTGAGTAAATTTTTACATTAAATGTTACAATATGTTTGGATCTAACTTAAATCTTTTATGTTCAGGAAGACATGGATCAAAAGAGGGTGGATGTGGTGTGGTGGCTAGTTACCCATGCGAAGAACAAACAACGGGAAGCGATAATGCGTAGCATTGAAGTTTGGAGGTCTAAGAAGAAGACAAAGTAGTTTTTTCATTTATGCTATAACTACAAAGTAGGGACTCTGTATTTCATTTTGCAACAAAGTAAACTATGTCTATATATATGACTTTGTTAAACAAGGAGTTACTGTGCAATGTACATGTTATGAACTAGATAATCCAAATGGTGATAAACTCTTCCATACATGCAAAACATGTGCGATTGATCTTCCGTTGTGTGCGATTGATCTTTCGTTGTGTGCGATTGATCTTCCATGATGTGCGATTGAGGTTCCGTTGTGTGTGATTGAGCTTCCGTGTTGTGCGATTGAGCTTCCGTTGTGTGCAATTGATCTTCCGTTGTTTGCGATTGATCTTCTGTTTTGTGCAATGGATCTTTTCCTTGTATTCCCAATGATCCCTGATATGTGCAATGTATCTTCCATGACGTGTGATTGAGCTTCCGTTGTGTGCCATTGATCTTCCATGATGTGCAATTCATCTTCCGTTGTGTGCGATTGATCTTCCGTTTTGTGCAATGGATCTTTTCCTTGTATTCCTAATGATCCCTGATATGTGCAATGTATCTTCCATGACGTGTGATTGAGCTTCCGTTGTGTGCCATTGATCTTCCATGATGTGCGATTGATCTTCCGTTTTGTGCAATGGATCTTTCCCTTGTATTCCCAATGATCCGCGATATGTGCAATGTATCTTCCATGACGTGAAAATGATCTTCCTTGTTGGGCAATTACTCTTCCATGATGTGCAATTGATCTTTCGTAAAAAGACGATGGATCTTTTCCATACGTGCCCAATGGTCATCCACAATGATGAGCTATTATGTGCCAATGAGCTTCCATTATGTTCAATTGATCTTCCATTTTGTTCAATTGATCTTCGATTTTGTGCATGGTGCAAAGAATGTTCCATGATGTGCAAATGATCTTCCCTGATATGCAAACAATCTTTGCACTATATCTTTGCCAACATTATTTCACACCCAATATTTCACACCTAATGTAAGTGACCATAATAATGAAAATTATGTTGACACCGTATGGTGGAAATATAAAGACGTTCATACCACCTCATATATAGTAGTTCTTTTACAGAGAGTGAGCACAAGCTATGGTGCTACAATATATATTCAAGATTAATATTTACAATCACAACAAAATATAAAGCAGATGGTACCCAATTACATTCAAAAATTAATAAATTGGGTAGCATTTACAACATTTACAAAATTCATTAAACCACTGCATTGCGTTCCTAATTTAAAAATACTTGACAGGCCAGATAATGATATGAACATTTAGTCATTTAAAATCTAATTTACTCACTAATGATGCAAAATCATTGGTATACTTGAAGAACGCGAGGTCAATATGGATTTGGGTTCCTGCACCTTCTTCGAGTATGCCCTTCCTGCCTGCACCTAGAACATGTATACACTTTCTTGTCCTGGAATTGAGACTCCCTTCTATTTGTTCGTGGTCTCCCCGGCCGACGGCTTGTCGTTGGAGGCCATAAGAATATCTCATTCTCATAATCACTGAATCACAACTCATTTAACTTTGGTATGTCATGTGTATTAATTGGAGTTATTGTTGTATTATATATCTTCTCTTGTGTTGTACTTAAGTAGCATGCTTCCACATATCGATAAACATTCCCATTCACCACTTTGATGCATGCACAAGCATGTGGGCATGGTATACCAGACATTTCCTAAGCCTTGCAAGCACATTCTCTTGATGCAAGATTTACACCAACGACAACTTCTCCCACCTTTACTTCAAATGTGTGTGAGGAATGTTGTAATACCTCCATCTTTGCTGCACATAACACATTTTGCTTCAACTTTACTTCTATGTTAGGTCCGACTCCATTTTTCCAGTCTGTAATTGCATTCTTGGAAGCAAATAGTTTCTTTGCTAGCTTCTGTCTATGCTCATTTATCAATGTCAACACTTGGTGTTTCCTTTCTTTCACAAGCCATGCATTATAGGATTCAGCCACATTAGTGGTTATATTCTCCCACCTTCTGAATGGGAATTGTGATAATGCCCAACGGTCAATATCACCATTCTCTTGCACCCATTTTAACAATTCACGACTAAAATAGCCCATGTTGGCTAGAGCTCTTTCAAAGTCACAAGCAACTCTAGCATATGCAATCCCATCCAGCATCTTCAAAGCATCCCCTTTCTTGATTGGTGTATTTCTTCTCGGGCCTCTATGAACTTTTGAATACTCTGAGCTAAAGTTCTCTTTCACATGCCTATAGCAATAGGCATGCCTCTCACTCCCGAACACATATCAAATAGCATGTATTATCGCATTATTTCTATCTGATACAATCACCACCTCAACAACGTTTAAAATACTTTTCACATTTTGTATAAACCATATCCAATCTTCATTAGTCTCTCCACCCACAATGGCATAAGCAACGGGGTATAGCTGATTATCAGCATTAAGTGCAGATGCAGATAGCATGGTCCCACGATACGGCCCACTGAGGTGAGTTCCATCAACATACAGAATTGGCCTGCATCCTCCCAAGAATCCTTCCACACAACATCCATATGCAATGAATAACCTAGTAAATGTATGGTCAGCAAACGCTTCCCATTTTGCCACTGTCCTCGGGTCTACTTCCATTAGTCTTCTGTAATACCAAGGAATCAACATATATGATTGGTTTGGTTCTCCCTGTATCTCTGCCAATGCTTTCTCTTTACCTTTCCACGCTTGATCATAAGACATTGATAAACCATATTCCTTATAAACCTCACGCCTTATCTCGTGAGGTGGTTTTTCTAAACAACCCCTCAATCCATCTTTGATTATGGAAGCAGTCTAGTCAAGGTGGCAGTCGATTTGCGCTGTATGATCAAATTTTTTTATGCTGAGTGATTATGCTTTTCCATAAAGGTAACCACACGTAAAAAGCTACACTCTTCCTCCCCCACTTGGTATGCAGTAATTTTCCATGGACACCCCTCCACTTTACATCTCACTATCATCTTACTTGCACAATTGCTCATATATTTGTATGCAAATTTATGTGCCAAACTATACTTGTACAGTGTCTCCTTGAACTCAACAGCATTTGTAAACCTCTTTGGAGGACCTGAAAGCAATTCCTTCCACTTCTCAGCACCATGCTCAGGGATAGGTGTAGGTGCACTTTGAATTACGTATGGAAGATCTTCTGATATCCTACTTGATGACGATCCAACAGTACATAACCCATATGATCCTTCCATGGTCTCTAACCTACATCAAAATTTATTGTCAGTTAATAACTCATTCTTCCCTACCACTTCAAAACACTAGTAAATATTCATGTAACTGACCTTTCTGAAATTATCATTGGTTGTTCTTCTTCTATCACTCACTAACATCTTCAACTATATACAAATGTGCACATTTGTCATTAAATTTTACTATTTGTTGCATTCCTTCATCATCCTCAATGTCAACAATGGTATTTTCATCTAATGTTGACAGTGTACACCTTAAATGCAATGCTTTACCTTTAATACCAAGACATGAACATATTGTTCTTCTAAGCTCATTGAGCGACATTCCTTCTCTTATCATTCTTCCATTTGCTTTCCCACCCACATATTGAGTCCTCCCTTGATTGGTAATAATCTTCCCACCTATATAGAAGAAGCAATATATTTCCTTTTGTACTCTATTCATCACATTAACTCTAGACCTGCAAAAATATGGCTTTAATGTCAACTAATCTGAATTTTACAATATGCTTGACCTATAATAAACTAGTCAATATGTAATTATAGTTTCACCTAAACTAAACTAATATGCAATAAAACATGCACAGTCGAATTACTTCATTGAAGATTTTTTCCCAAAACATTCAACACTGCAAAGATAGCACTACACAATGCCTTTGAACTCAATTTCATCAAAACCAGCAAGCAATATTACCCAAACAAAGAAAAGAATTATTACTTCCAGCAATAATCGGGCAACAATACCATATATGAAAGATCAATTGCACAAAACGGAATATCATTGGCACATAATGGAACATCCTTTGCACATATCGTGGATGACCATTAGCCACGTATGGAAAAGATTCATCGCACAAAAACGAAAGATCAATTGCACATAATGGCTATCATATGTGAATCTCTATTGCAGCATTATTACTTCCACCAACAATCAGGCAACAATACCCAATACGCAATACACGATATAGAATATACAAATCTCCATCAACTCAAATAAATAACTTCACAATAATGGCCAAACTCATAATATCTAGGGAACCCACAGTTATATTTACTATTTCTTTACTCACACACACAGCAATGCATAATACTAAGTTCCACAACCAATATATAAATCATCACCTCCATCAAAAACTGAAATATGAAGGGCTTTAGAGTGATCGACCGACTCCACAGTGATCGACCTCCGGCGGACTCCACAGTAATTGACGGCCACAACAGCAAAATCAAATCACCGCACTCTGCCAAACATGATAGCACAACAAGCTATTGCGATCAATTTTATCGTTTGCTTCTGTGCATAGTGTCAGCTTTCCAAACTAAAATAAGGGCTTTTTGGTCTTTTTATGTTCAATATTAATGACATTTCAGTACCCAGTGGCTGTTGGTGGCAAATAGCAATTAACTTCACTGTTTGGTATTTACTGGCGATTTTCCCAACTAAAAACCCATCGGATAAATGGGCGGAGCTACTGTCACTTTTCTTCTTCCAAAGCCAAAAGTCACATCAACCCACGTGACTCACTGAAGCTGCATTTGCCTTCTTCTTGTTTTTTTTTTTTTTTGCAACATGCATTTGCCTATTTATTTTTTCTTTTGAAAATTAAAAAAATTACCAGTATTTCCTTTGACCGCTTTTTCCAACATTATATACCGAGGAAAATAGTATTTCACATTGAAATAATTTTTTTTTAAAAAAAATAATAATTTATATTCATATTTTTTTGGATAAAACTATTTTCATATTGAATTTGGATTATTTGAACTTATTATAAGATTATTTAAATTTAGATAATTTTTTTTATTGATTCAAAATATAAGAGCCAAACTATGAGGTGTTTGGTTTTTTATATAAGAACTACTTTACTTTTGTCTGATTATTTATTTATTTTTTCTAATTTTACTCATAATTAATTATATGTTTCTCTCATTTATTTTTTTCCACTCCTTCTTCTTGTTTTTTTTTTTTTTTTTGATATGCTACAAGAAAACCAAACTTAGCCCATGTTATCAACGTGTTTTCGTTGCATGTCTGACTATGTGTTCGTTTGGAAGAGTTTATTTTTAGACAATAAGTACTTATAATTCGTGATTTACGGTATACGAGGTAAGTATGTGAAATGAGTTTTTTCTCGACTTGCGTAATAAGGGCTTATTTCTCAAATTTAAGCTCTTCCAAACACACATATATAATAATCCCTGTGAGGCCTGGAGGTGGGGAGGAGAAAGCATAGAACCCAGTGAAAGCGCGTAGCCCCTCCTTGGCTAGAAAGCTGGCAGCAGCATTGCATACCCGATTAATGTACTGAACGTCCCAAGCCCGTCCCAATGGCGCCTGGATCTCAATAACAATTCCACTCCTTCTCTTTAGTATGTATTTCCACTTATTTTCTCCCCCACGCACTTTATAAATAGGGAATTTTTAAGAAAGTAAATTATATTTTTTACAAATTCATTGTCTTTAACTAATTTTAATTAACTTTTTGAATTCTGTAATTTTGTTATTTGACTCTTATATTTTAATCAGGAGGTAATGCATATATTACTTTATATATGTATAAAATATTTTTTATTTAACTATTTAGTCAATGGTTCAATCAGATGACTCGACTGTTTAAACCGTTTAAACCATAACCTGCTGACTTTTTTGACTCAATGTTCGGCTCGGTTTTTAAAACATTAGCTAGCCTCCTTAATATTCAATGAATCATTAGTAATTTAAAGATTAGAAATTTGGTATATTACGATACATATGAGAAATTACTTGGCCATTGTATTTTTTGAAGATTTGAGAGAGAAGCTAGGCTTTTACTATTGAATCCAAAATCTCACTTATATAAGCCACACAGTATGACTGACAAATTGTATAGGATAAGGCCTAATAATATGCTAATGACCGAAAAGATTTGAATACTATATAAAAAGTGTTCACCAGTATACCAACGTTTAAAATATTGCGCTATATGATGAGATAAATAATACTATCATATGTTTGTCATTTATATTTTAATATGAGAGATAAATACTAACTTTGGGGTTGCGTCATGCGTGCCAAAAAATTGCTAGTTTATTAAAATTTAATAAGAAAATTTTCATTTCTTGGCCTAATTAAAGAATACATTATATTGATTTAATGTATTAGTAGATCCTCTTTACATATAAATACAACACATTGCTAACATCAAACATGGATCATATAAGCTCACATTATATTGTACACATTACACAATGCATGATTACAATGGATAATGAGGTCTAAATTGTTATCTGAAATGTTGATTATTTTCAGGAGCGTTTTTTCATTAACCGAATTTGAAGCCAATAACTCTGCTTGTATGAAGAGGGAGGAATTTAGCCATTATATATTTTAAGTATTTCAGTACTTGGTAGGCTTTTACCGTTGAATTCAAAATCTCACTTATATGGGATACACACAATATGATTGGCGTTGTATAGGATAAGACTCGATATGATTATACTTGATTGGATAAGGCCTAATGATATGGTAATCACTCATAAAATTTAATAATTAATACTATATATATGGATGGAGATTAGATTTGCCCTCACGTTTAGAACTTGAGACATTGTTGTTTATTTCTTATTCTTTTTTTTTTTTTTTTTGAATACAAAGGCAAGCAAAGCTTGAAAGATTAATAACCCCTATGATTAGGTAGTACACCCTGATTCTGCGATGACATTCCACGTTCCATGGCGAAGAGATCAACACATTCCGTCGGAGAAACTACAAACTCCCTGTACTCCTGATTGCTCATATGAGCCTTCCTTGCTAGATAGTCAGCGCATCTGAGATTTTCCCTACATGTATGAGATATTTGTACATCCCAGTCCCTATAAATAAGGGATCTAGTATCCAAAACGACGTCATGCAAAGGATGATCTGATCCACACCGAGTGAACAAGAGCTGAATAGCTTGTAGAGAGTCTGAATAAAGCCTAATCTTCCTGAGCCCTAACTGCTTACAGAGTTGTAAACCGCTGTGGATGGCATGGATTTCCGCAGCAGTTGGGAAATTGAATCCTAACTTCTGTTGAAATTCGCGTATCCAATTACCATCATGATCCCTAATGACACCCCCACAAGTTGCATGACCATCAAGCACCCTGGATCCATCCACATCAACACGTACAAACCCCGATTCTGGTGGCTGCCAGTTGCTACTTCCTCTCACCGGCACCTGGAATATTTGGTGAGTAAATCTGCCTTGCACCACAGATTCTGAAAGGAGATTCATGCACTTATAAATTATTTCCTTTGCGCTGTCTGCCGCACCTTCAAATGCCGGTCTGCAACGGTTTTTCCATAAAAGCCAACAAATGGAGATGAAGACCCTGTGCCAAGGCCACCTCTCCACCCGCCTATTCCCCGGTCCAAAATTAAGGTTCCATGTCAGCCAATCCTGCAAATTACCAGAGAAAAATATAGGATAATATATATGGTTAGTGATAAAATACCACACTTTTTTAGCCTGCTCACAGTCTCTCAGAATATGAAGGATGCTCTCTTCACTCTCACACTCAAATGGACAAACATTTAGGACACTCGTACTGAATCTCGCTCTGATCTCGTTCGTAGGTAGTCTCTCATGGAATACTTGCCACATAAAGAGCTTGACTCTTTTTGGCATTTCCCAGTGCCATAAACGCCGCCAGTGAGAATGATCTCTGTGGTCCTGCTGATGATATATCAAATCATAAGCTGATCTCACACTAAACATCCCATCCGCAGCACTCCTCCAACATATAACATCCTCCCCAACAGCTGACGGAGGATTGACCTGCAAGATTCTTTCCACCACCCAACTTGGGAGAAAACACTCCCATTTGACCCTATCCCATTGACCAGACGGGTTGACGAATGAACTGACTTGAGCTTCCCTATCCACTAAGAGTTCGTTACTCATGATGTAATGCTCTAGGGGTCTTTCCAGAGGAGACCAACATTCCTTCCATGCCATAGTGGTTTGCCCGCTTCTCAACTTCTTCCCAATACCCCTTTTAAAATCATCCCAAACAGCCACAATGCCACTCCATACCGCTGACTGACTGCGCCACCTCTTAACATTAGGAAAAGGCTCAAACCCACATGAGTATTTCGCTTTCAAACATTTCACCCACAGAGCTTCTGGTTGAGTTATCATTCTCCAGCACAACTTCATGAGAAAAGCTTTGTTTTGTGAATGTAAGTCTTTGATTCCCAAACCTCCTTCAGTCTTCCTTCTTTTTAGGACGTCCCATGATAACAAATGTAATTTGTTGGACCCTTCATGTTGATTCCAGAAAAAGTCTCTACTCAACTTCTCAATCAAAGAAAGCACCCCTTTCAGGATCAGAGTTGACTGCATCTGGTACTGAGGAATTACAGAAAGAACCGACTTAATTAACACCGTCCTTCCCGCCATACTAAGAAATCTTCCTCTCCAACTTGACAACTTCCCCCTCACCTTTTGTACTAAGGGAGCGAACGTGACCTTAACCATACGTTTATGCAATAACGGGACACCCAAATATTTTCCCAGATCAGCTGTTAAACCAATCCCCACAGCCTGACTCATATCATAAGCCCTGTTGAAATGAACATTTTTCGAGACAAACATTTTAGATTTATTCAGATTCACCCTGTGCCCTGAGACCCTGCAGAAACATTCCATGACTCTCTTTACTACCTCCATTTGCTCATATGTGGCCTCACAGAATAAAAGCAAGTCATCTGCAAAGAAAAGATGAGAAATGCTTGGTCCAAAGGAAGATAGTTTAAGCGGATGCCAATTCCCCGATTCTACCTCCTGGTGAATTAATTGACCCAACAGTTCCATACAAAGGACAAATAAATATGGGCTCAATGGATCCCCTTGTCTCACACCTCTTGATGGTCTGAATTCCTCAGAAGAGGAGCCGTTCCAAATCACCCTCAAGGAAGAAGTTGAGACACAGCACATAATTAGATGAACAAACTCCCCACATAAACCAAGGCTGTGAAGCGTGAATTCCAAGAACCGCCAGTCAAGCCTGTCAAATGCCTTTTCCATGTCTACCTTCAAAGCAATGAACCCCTTCCTTCCTCTCTTACATCTCATAGAATGAATTGCCTCTTGAGCAATAATTATGTTATCAACCCCTTGTCTGCCTGCTATAAAGCTACACTGATTCTCCTTTACCAGATGATCCATGACTCTTTTAAACCGATTAGCAATAACCTTGCTTACAATTTTAAAGCTCACATTGCACAACGAGATAGGCCTAAAGTCCTTCAACGATAAAGGTTGATCAATTTTAGGAATTAGAACAATGTTGGTCTGGTTAATTTCTTGGACCCTCTCAGGTCTGACAAATATACCAGCAACCAGCTCACATATCTTCTGACCAACCACCTCCCATTGTGTTTGGAAAAAATGAGGATTCAATCCATCCGGCCCTAGTGCTTTAAACGCTTCCATCTCAAAAGCTGCATTCTTAATCTCCACTGGAGAGACATGTCTCTGGAGAAGCTGTAACTGATTGGGATCAAGGGAGGGAAAATTGGCCCTCCACGGGGAAAATGGAGCAGATGAATTCTCTGCAGTAAAGAGCGACCGAAAATAATCAAGAGCCATGTTTCTCAATTGACCTTCATCAGTAACCCAAAGCCCCGAGTCATCCTGAAGAGCCTCAATTTTACTTCTTTTCTTCCTAGCAATTGTGTTGGCATGAAAATACTTCGAGTTGCGATCTCCTCCACTGAGCCACTTACATCTGGACTTCTGGAACCATATCAATTCTTCCTGCAAAACAATTTTATGATATCTGTCCCACAGTTGGTGTTCCAGTCTAAGAAGCCCATTTTGATTGCCTTGGCGACCTCTAGCACGATCAATACCTTCCAACCTTCTTATGATTTCCCTCTTCTTCTTAACGACATTTCCTACCACTTTATCATTCCAAATAGATGCCTCCACTCTGAATTTCTCTTGACCTTGAAGCCAATCTTTCTCAAGCCAAGCCGCCTTCACCACATCATCAAACCCCTCTTCAACGCACCACGCAGCTTGGTATTGGAATCTCTTTCCCCGGTTATTGCGCTGACTATCTGATAGATCCCCCACCACAACCACACGATGATCCGATTTGAACTTGAGTTTATGATAAGCTTTGGCTTGGGGATTTTGAATCTCCCAGTCAAAATTACAAAACGCCCAATCCAGTCTCTCCTTTACCCCAGTCTTTTCCCAAGTAAATCTATCACCTACTACCGGAATTTCAATCAAATTGCACTCTTTTACTGATTTTCCAAAGTCAAACATAGAGGAATTAATGGGTGCAGCACCCCCCTGCTTGTCCTCTGGATTAATAAAGGCATTAAAATCACCTAGGACCAGCCAAGGCAAACTAACATTTTGTTTAACTGCACAAAGAGCTGACCAAAGATCCTTTCTGTTCACAATACTAGTATCACCATATACAAATGTCACCAGCATCGTTTCACTACCAATTTTACCAGAAATTTTACAATGCACCATTTGAGTATTAGAACACAGATATTCAATATTGAAATCCTCACTATTCCATAACACCCAAATTCCTCCTGCATAACCTGTAGCTTCAATTCTCAACCAATCCGAGAACCCCATCTTCCTAATAACTCTATCTGCTCTATCTCCACTTATTCTAGGTTCAACCACACCCATCACATTAATAGCATACTTATTAACAATTTCTTATTCTTTCTAATGAACCTCAAATCTTGTTTAGTAAGCTCGAGGGACAAGAAGAGAGACATTCGTCAAGAGATTATGTATTATGATTTCATATCGTATCGATATCGCAAATTGGCTTCCATTATGGCAATACTAAAGCTGTAATGCTTTGATACTTTAAAGTATTAAAAATCAAAATTACTAAATATATAATAATATGTATTTATAAATAGAAAATGACATTAATTCCCTTCTCATCCAATGGACACTTGTAATAGTGGTTCATGTATTTGCATTAATACTACCTCATGTCCTTAACATAAGAGCCAATTGACTCTTTTGGAGAAATTAAGGAAGCTAAATAAATTATGTTAATATATTTATATTTATAATTTTTTCCCAAACTAATTTGTCTGACTTATAAATTGATATATAATGTAATAATACACAATATATGTTATGATAAAATAATTTATTTAATTTCCTTAATCATTTCAAAAAAAGTCAATTATTGGCTCTTATATTAATATGCTGAGGAATATATAGTAATGAGATGGAATATATTTTCATTGGTTTGTTCCGTGAACAACTAAGGGACTTAAAATTATATTACTCATTGATAATTTGCAAGTGTCCATTCAAAGTTACAATATAATAGAACTGAAACTGAGAACAGGACGTAATGCTGTTGAAGAAAAGCAAGGTATCTCCCCATATGTACGTATGTAGATTTGCAACGAGTTCCAAATTATATCTAAATATATGGTTGGAGCATCAGTGCACTTGCTAGATCGGCTGATCCTTGATGTCATACTCCCTCTAGTCCTAAATATAAGACATATTTATCTAAATTAATTAGATTAAGAAAGTTATTAGTTAAGTTAGTTAATATAACATATATATGTTCTAAGACACCATTGTCATCTTCCTTAATTTCCTCATTCCATCTTCTCATTGATTATTGTTGAAGGAGCAATAGGGGTAAATTAGAAAAATATTGACAAATATAAAAACTATGTCTTATATTTAGGACTAAGATTAACTCCCCAAATATGTTTTATATTAAGGGCCGGAGGGAGTATTAGAATTTAGCATCAAGCATACTTAAAAGTTTGTCACTTACGCCATAGCATATGAGTAGTCTAAGCTACTTTGAATATCGTACTCACCACACACATATAGTTATGATTAATTTTTTTAATAATCAAGTGAAACTGAACAATCATAAATTTAATATAGAGATCGATGGATGTTCAAGCATTTTTGTCAGGTTATAAACAACATTAAAAAGCATATATGATATCAAGAGAAGTGATATAATTGTGTTAGAACGACGAATTTCAGGAATTGAGACATTAAATGTTGTTTATAATTTATTTTGCTCTGCAGTATACAATGAATCTCAAAACTTATTTCTTAATATGAATTCATATATCAAAAAAATCGGATCTTTATTTTAATCTGAACCACATTGGGGACGACGGAAAGAGGGGAGAAGCGGCTCATGGGAGAAAGTCTCTTGGCTGCTTCTTCTCTTGATTTAGTACACGAAGGGAGAAAGTAAGAACAAGTAATGTAGTAGTAGTTGTTGTTATTATTATTATTATCAATACATTATACATATTAGTAACTCTTGGAATCATAACAAACCTCATTCTGACTCCAACCATTACTCATGCATGGTTGATTTTGCTTAATTTTCCAAATACATAGCTCCGAAGTACATACCCTTGTATCCCTTTCATTATTCGTATATATCAAACAGCTTAAAAGTTCCTTCCCATTGAAAACTACAATGATATAATGTTATACCCCAAACATTGCTATCGAAACTTAAGCTAAAATTTTCTTGATGATGAAGGAGATGCTTCCCGATATTATCTGCAGATTTGCAATGGGCAGTCAGGTCCAAATTATTATCTAACATGTTGGTTACCACCAGACAAAATCTGCCATCAACAAGGTTCAATGTCAATAGAAACACTGCTAGTACAAAGAATGATGGATTTGAGAAATGTAGCCACTATATATTTTGAGGATTTGAAAACTAGCTAGGCTTTTACCATTGGATCTAAGAATCTCACTTATATATAGGCCACACAATATGATTGACACATTGTATAGATAAGACCTGCTGATATTATGATATGTATATAGGATAAGGCCTCATAATATGGTAATGACCTATAAAATTTAACTCTACGTACACATATCTCGTCGGGGTGATTAAGGCTTGTATGAGATAAATTAGTTAATTCATAGCAAATGTAACACAATCTCCGGCAAAAAAAAAAAAAAAAAAAAGTAACACAATCTCTCGTTTTTTTTTTGGGCCATCTAATACAATCACTCTCAAATATCCTTATATAACATTAGATTTTATACAAGTTTATAAGTTACTCCCTGGTTCTTAATATGGGATAATTTATAGAGTTGGTCTTAAATCTTAATTCTAAATATAAGATATATGTTTCATATTTATTAATCTTTTTTTAATTTGTATCTATTGATGCTCCTACAACAATAATCAGGGAGGAGAGGAAATGAGGGAGTTAGAGAAGATATCTAGGGTACTAGAAAATATATAACATATTAATTCACTTAACCAACTTTCTTAATCTAATTAAATTAGATAAATATGTCTTATATCAAAGACTAGAGGGATGGGTAAATTAATTTGAAAAAAATGGTAAATATAAAACACAACAATGTATTGAGATCTTTTATTCAAGATCAAATCCAATCTCCTAATTACTGGCCAAAAAAAAAAAAAAATTCAATCTCCTAATTTGCTTTTACATTAGAGACCAGAGGTAGTATTATTATTGAGTGTTTTAACCAGCATTTATTGTTGATGGAACAATCTTAATTCATTCACACTTTCATGTATTTGCGGGGGAGAGAAAAAATGTGTGTAATACTATTTTTTGAATTAAGTTAAATTATTCGCTGCAAAAACAAAAAACAAAAAAAAAAGATGTTAAAAAAAAGAATTAAGTTAAATTATTCACTTATTATTTTGTAAAAATAATAATTAACTATGTGTTATTTTATTTCTTTTTTTTGGTCAAAAAAATTATTTCTTTTTTTTACTATCTCCTTGCCTTTTCTTAAATCTTCAATTACAGGGACTATTTAGAACCTAGCGATTCAAGTTCCTAAATTTGATGCCTTGGTTCTGTTTGGGTACGGCCCCGAAGTATTTTTTCTGGATGCACTTAGTGTCATAAAATTTTTTATGACGCAATTTTAACCTTGAACTAATTTTTATGGTGTAATTTTATCCAACATAGTCGGAAGTTTAACCTTGACCATTAAAATGCTGTTTAGGCAAACTTTTAATCAAATATTATGTAGGTGGCATCTTAATAGGATTGCTTAACAAACCATCACAAGATCTCAAATCGAATACTGTAGAGAGAAGGAGCGAGCCATAACCATGGCTTTCACCACCAATGCTCTGCTTTCTGTTGATAGTAGCTCCTAAATTGTCACGCAATTTAGTGGATTCTTTAGCTCCTCCTAGTGCTATGCAGATCTTGTTAGCGGCAGTGCCTGCAAATGATAGAATTGATTCGAGTCGTACCTGATGATACTATTCTTAAAAGCTATTCCACAAATACTAGCAGATAAGAAGCGACACTCCATAGAATTAAATAAACCCTTCTTACAAAATAGGATAAGCAGAACCACGAAAGATAATAAAAGTCAGCAAGTTAAACTATATGCAAGAGGAGGAAGTGTATTGCTCGAAAGCTCAAAGTCAGATATTTAAACCTTGACTGAAGCAATTTATATACCTCACCCAGCTGAACGTTGCAGCCTCTAAATCATAGTAAATGGATTGTTTTAATCAACATAAAAATGCCATTAAAACATTTGAATGAGACGGTTCTATACGTTGGGTATAAAAGCAAGTTAAGAGCTATCAATACTTGTACGTTAAGCATTAAAAGGAATTCAAGAAAACCGTTTTAATATCTGAATAAAACTTCATCAACGTCCAAAATACATTGGTAAGGTTCAGCAACATAGCATTTCCTGTAAAGCTAATTTATTCCCAAACTTTGATTTTGAATTTCACATGAAATGTTTGATAAAAGTGCTCAGTTCACATTTAAACTCGTACGTAGAAGAAATTGTCGGATTTTCAAGTGGCTCATCATTATGCGAGTTCACTCCTCTCTTGGCTCTTTTAATAGTCTAATAACACTTCTTACTTAGACCCTCACAATCCAAATAATGCGGACCTTATTCTTCATGACACATCCACTTATTATTTCCAACACTTCCTTCTCTTAGGGCCCGTTTGGTACGTAGGAATTGATCCCATGGAAATGAAAATGGAGACCAATTCCATGTCTTGAGGATGTTTGGTATGATGGAATTTGACAAAATTCCATTTCCACATGGAACCCAATTGAGGCCAATTCCACCAAGATCAATTCCACACAAAAAGCGAAGATTTGTAATTCCACCCTTATATTTCCATCATTACCCTCCTTACTCATTGGCGATTCTGCTCACTCACGGCGACGATGGCGACTTCTTTTCCCTCACCAGTGACGGTAGCTCTCCCCCTCCACCGGCAACGACAATGACGGTGGCATCTAGCACCGGTGATGACAACCACAGGAACGACAGCTCTCCCTCACCGGCAATGGCAACGATGGCAGCTCTTCCCCCTCCTCTTCGTCTGATCTGGTGAGATCTGGGCTCGCTTCGCCAGATCCACATCTTCGTCTACCCCCTCTTCTCCGATGGATACGTGCACAGCGGCAACGAGGTCGAACTTGGAAGGGAGAATGAAGATCGAACTTCACTTGATCTGTTTTGGGAATGTCGAACTTCGTCTGATCTATTTTGGGAATTTTTTTTTATTTAGGAGGGCATTTTGGTCTTTCTATGTAAAAAATAAAACTCATTTCCATGACATACCAAATATACTTTTAAAGCCCATTTTCATCTCCATATCTATTTTTATATCTATATCCATGTCTATTTCCATTTCCATCAAAATCAATTTCATCATATCAAACGGGCCTTACGAGTCAAGAGTCAAGAGCCCAGTCCTACTATTACCTCCCATCTCTAAAACCACTAAGCCTGTGTATGGAAACACGTTTTGGGGGCAAATAAGTCCTTATTACGCAAGCCGAGATAAAACTCATCTCACATACTTACCTCGTATATCATGAATCACGATTTATAATAACTTATTACCTAAAAATAAGCTATTCCAAACGAGAACTAAATCGTCTGTTCCTCCTCTTCCGTTTTTTGCCTACGACGAGATTTTTAAACACCCAAAACAGTTTTTGCAGGAAGCGTGATTCTAGAAATTTCAATTTGAAATCCTTACCCCTCAAGCTCTCGCCATTGACGCCGACAATTTCAATCCTCCTCCGGCGCCTCCTGTAATTAAGGCACAACCCATCAAAACAAACCCTTCCAATTTCTCCCCATTCGCTTAAAATCTTATTATTTCTACCCAGACCCCAATCTCAGGCCTCTTCAGATCTCCCAGAAGGGAGCCAAAGGCGATACAGTGAGTTCTTGAATGCCGTCAATTCAGGCAAGGTCGAGAGAGTTAGGTTCAGTAAGGATGGTTCCCTTCAACTCACCGCCGTCGATGGCCGCATCATACCCAGTGACTCGGACCTTATCGATACTCTAGCTATGAATGATATTGATATTTCCGTCTCCGAAGGTGATTCAGATGATGGGTTATTTAATTTCATTGGCAGTCTGTTATTCCCATTCCTTGCATTTGTTTCTGGTTCTACAGATTTTTTTCTGATTCATAGGAGGATGAGAAGAATGAATGGGATCATGTTTGTGGGAAAAAAAATTCAATAAAACAAATATTGCCATATAAGCCGTCCTACTCAGATGGCACCTAAATAATTTTCGGTTAAAAGTTTGCCTAATCAGCATTTTATTGGTCAAAGTTAAACTTCTGTTAGGGCCAGATGACAGATGTAATTGAACTATAAAAATTAGTTGAGGGATGAAATTACACTATAAAAAGCTTTTGAACATTAATTACACCTAGAAAAATATTTTATGATGTTAGATGCACTTTAACGCTCAAATACATAGCAAATCAACAAATTGATGTAGAATCATTAGGGAAGAAAACACAGAGCTTGGTTTGTTACTAATTGACAGCAGGCGCGGATCACTATCTAATAAAAGGGTAATCATAAATTCATAATGTACAATAAAATATATTTATAAATAGAAGATGAAAATAGTTCTCCTCATCGAACAAACAATTTTAATAGTGCGTGGTTCGTGTATTTATAATAATATATATATATATATAAACACACACACACACACACACACACATATATATATATAGTACTTAGACAAATGAATGCATTAATAAGATGAGATGTATTTTCATTGATTTGTTCAATGAACAATTAAACCAATTAAAATTACTCGTTGATAATTTGCAAGGGTCCATTGAAAGCTAAAGAAAAAAAATGTAAGAACAGATAATAATAGATAATTAGATATTAGAAAAAAAGACAGATAAATATCACTTGAATTTCAGAAACTCCAAAAAATTTGTTAACACGTAGAAATAATATAAAGGTGATGTGATAGAACTATGAGTTTTTTAAATTTATGTATTTTTCCCAAAATGCCCCTCACTTCTCACCTCTATCTCTCTATCTTCCTCCTCCTCACCCTCTTTCTCTCTCATCTGCTACCCCACCCCTAACAGTACTCCACCGCCTCCTCTTCCACTCTCTCCTCACCTTCACCACCACCAATGCTCCACCACCTCCTCTTCCACTCTCTCCTCACCTTCACCACCACCAATGCTCCGCCACCTCGAGCAGATGATCTACCACCACTCTCTTCCCATCAATGAGCATCAAATTTAATTCCGACAATGCTTGTTTGCTTGCCACCGCCGTGGACTCTAATTGACAGAGCTGCCATAGTAGAAGCACCATATCAGATTCGTGGCAGAAGGGAGTCGGGAAAAAACATGGTGCCAAAACCTTTACGCCACCCTCTCTTTGGTGCTGAAACCTTTGTGCATTTGTTCGAACTAAAGAATCATGGTGCCAAAGGTGATTCGATCGAAGGTAAGAAATTTCCCTCTCTTTGGATGCTCTTTTATCCGAGATGATTTGATCAAAGGATTCAACTAAAGAATTTTGTGTTGTTTTTTTGCCCTTCTACACTGCTTTTCTTCCTATGTTTTCTAGGCATGTGATATTTCCCTCTTTAAAGGAGTTGTTAGATTCAGGAAGCAGTGGGCAAATACGGTGCCAAAGGTGAATCGATCAAAGCCACAGTCTCGGATAGGGAAAGACAAGGTTCATCTATCTTTCTCTCTGATGTTAATCAGTTGCTATGAGAAGTTGAATTTCTACTAGAGGAACAAATGATTTTTACAATTAATTATGTTGTCAATTTTTGATTTGGCTTATATAATTTGTCGATGGCCTAGCTTTTGAATTTGTATTTGTTTTGGGAGTAAGAATTTTTCCTTCCTAGGCGGTGGTGCTGGCTGGCGAAGCTCCCGAGCCAGGCAATCGTTCTTTCCTTTTAATAAAAAAAAATTTGAGGGGCATTTTGAAAAAAACTCACAAACTTAAAAAACCTAGATTCTTTTCTCATCACCTTTTTGTTTTTTCCATGTGTTAACAGCCTTTTGGGGGTTTTCTGAGTTCAAATGGTATTTATATATCTTTTTCCCTAGATATTATTTTTATTGTCATTTATTTCTCATTACAATACATATTACTCATCATTGTATGGATAACAAACCTCATCCCCAGAAAAGCCATCAGTCATATATACATGGTTCGTTTTGTTAATTCTCCAAAAGCACATCGCCGGAGTGCATATTTCTTCATCCCTTGAATATCTGTATATATCAAACCATTTAAAAGCTCCATTCCATTGAAAGCTACAAGTGAATCGAGTTGAACCCCAAAGATTGGGTTTGGAAGTGAACCAAAAAATTCCTAAATGATGAAGAAGCTGATCTCCGAGCTCGTCATCTCCAGATTCGCAATGGACATACAGTCATGTCCAAATTATTTTCTAACATATTCCGTATCATATAATATAGTTTCTAGCTTTGTCAGCAGCGGAATTTGATGCCAATAGAATCACTACAAGTATGAAGAAGATGTATATCAGAAATTTCGCCATTGTATATTTTGAGGATTTGATCGGACTTGCTAGGCTTTTGCCATTCAACCCTAGATTTCTTTCTTTTCTTTTTCTTTTTTGCCATGAAACCCTAGATTTCATTTATATAGGCTACACAATATGATTGAAACATCATAGGATAAAACCCAATACAATGATATTTAATATATAGGATAAGCTCTAATAATATGGCAATCACCGAAAATTTTTTAATGCTATATATAAAGGGTTTAGTATAGGCATGTTAAAAATATTGCATTGTATAAGATTTATAATAATGTCATATGCTGTTATGCATATTTTAATATAGGAAAAAATAAATATTAACTTTTGGGATTGCGTGCAAAAAATATGTCTATATTATCAAAATGTGATAAGCATTATCCCTTGGCCAAAAAAAAAAAAAAAGCATTATCCCATTTCTCTTGGCCAATAGTACATATCATTTTAATGTATTAGTAGATCATGAAATATAAATATAACACATTTCTAACGTCAAACATTATATAAGTCTAATTGATAAAAAAAAAAAGCCATTATATGAGTCTACATTACATTGTACGTTACTAAAAATAACTTATACATGACAGTCACTTTACCCTATAAACAAGGGTTATAAATAAACTAACAAATTATTGATCGAGATGGTAAACGACCTCACCCCGTAAAAAGGAAAATACAAATTCAAATCCTAGAAAGTATGCTTATTAGAAGAGGCGAAAACCTTTTGCCTTGAAATGGATTATACCTTTAACTAAATAAAAAAAGCAGTTATAAATAATCATTTATAAAACCGCCATTTATAAAAGGTACCTTTAATTTTAACGGTCATACACAATAATGGTTAAATTTCGGTTAACTTATTTCACGGATGTGTATAACCAACAAATTGGAGCACCTTTTTGATGATTATATAGATAATAATCAAATAAGCTCAAAATCCAATATACAATAGCTGGATTTTTGTACAAAACCAATTTAAAAAAGCAACTAATTTCATTTAAAAAATGGCAATTACAAGTTTTTGGGTTAGGCAAGCTGCTATTTAACCGTCATTAGGTGATTTTCGGCCGGAACGGAGTATTCAATAGCCGGGTGGTTTGAGTGTAAGCCAGTGAGAAGAAGAACAAGAGGAGGAGGTGGAGATCGGACAAAAAAGAAAACAAAGGAGGAGAAAAAAATATAACAAACCTCAACTACACAAAAGAAAAATAAAAGAATGAAAAAGTAAGTGGAGCTGTGTTTGAATTTGTAAATCTTGAGAATATGAGACGTCAACTGCAAAGCAAGTGAAGAGAGAGTTTTGTTACAGGGAAGTAGAAAGATTTTAAGTCGAAAAAGAAAGTTACAGGGAAGCATTTAATTACCTAGTTTCAATGGATAAAAAACTGCACTATTCTAAAAACCCATCGGATAAATGAGTGGAGCCACTTTTCTTCTTCCAAAGCCAAAAGTCACATCAACCCACGTGACTCATTGAAGTTGCATTTGCCTTCTTCTTTTTTTCACAACATGCATTTGCCTATTTATTTTTTCTTTTAAAAATTGAAAAAATTACCAGTATTTCCTTTGACCGCTTTTTCCAACATTATATACCAAGGAAAATAGTATTTCACATTGAAATAAATTTTAATAAATAAATAAATAATAATTTATGTTCATATTTTTTTGGATAAACTATTTTCATATTGAATTTGGATTATTTGAACTTATTATAAAATTATATAAATTTAGATAATTATTTATATTGGTTAAAAATATAAGAGTCAAACTTGTGAGGTGTTTGGTTTTTTATATAAGAACAACTTTATTTTTGTCTCATTATTTAATATTTTTTTTTCTAATTTTACCCCTAATTAATTATATGTTTCTCTCATTTATTTTTTTCCACTCCTTTTTTTTTTTTGTTTTTGATATGCTACTAGAAAACCGAACTTAGCCCATGTTATCAACGTCTTTCCGTTGCATGCCCGACTGTATAATCCCTGCGAGGCCTGGAGGTGGGGAGGAGAAAGCGTAGAACCCAGTGAAAGCGCTTAGCCACTCCTTGGCTAGAAAGTTGGCAGCAACATTGTATACCCGATTAATGTACTGAACTCGAACGTCCCAAACCAGTCCCAATAGCGCCTAGATCTCAATAACAATTCCACTCCTTCTCTTTAATATGTATTTCCACTCATTTTCTCTCCCACTCACACACTATAAAGAAGGATTTTTTAGGAAAGTAAGTTATATTTTTTACAAATTCATTATCTTTAACCAATTTTAATTAACTTTTTAAATTCCGTAATTTTGTTATTTGACTCTTATGTTTTAAACAGGAGGTAATGCATATATTACTTTATACATGTATATAATATTTTTTATTTAACTATTTAGTCAATAGTTCAACCAGACGGCTCGATTGTTTCGACCGTTTTACCAGCTGACTTTTCCGACTTAATGTCCGGCTCAGTTTTTAAAACATTAGCTAGCCTCCTTAATATTCAATGAATCATTATTAATTTAAAGATTAGAAATTTGGTATATTACAATGCATATGAGAAATTAGTTGGCCATTGTATTTTTTGAAGATTTGAGAGAGAAGCTAGGCTTTTACTATTGAATCCAAAATCTCACTTATATAAGCCACACAGTATGACTGACAAATTGTATAGGATAAGGCCTAATAATATGCTAATGACCGAAAAGATTTGAATACTATATAAAAAGTGTTCACCAGTATACCAACGTTTAAAATATTGCACTATATATATGATGAGATAAATAATACTATCATATGTTTGTCATTTATATTTTAATATGAGAGATAAATACTAACTTTGGGGTTGCATCATGCGTGCCAAAAAATTGCTAGTTTATTAAAATTTAATAAGAAAATTTCATTTCTTGGCCTAATTAAATAATACATTATATTGATTTAATGTATTAGTACGTAGATCCTCTTTACATATAAATACAACACATTGCTAACATCAACATGGATCATATAAGCTCACATTATATTGTACACAATGCATGATTACAATGGATAATGAGGTCTAAATTGTTATCTGACATGTTGATTATTTTCAGGAGCGTTTTTTCATTAACCGAATTTGAAGCCAATAACTCTGCTAGTATGAAGAGGGAGGAATTTAGCCATTATATACTTTAAGTATTTCAGTACTTGGTAGGCTTTTACCGTTGAATTCAAAATCTCACTTATATGGGATACACACAATATGATTGGCATTGTATAGGATAAGACTCGATATGATTATACTTGATTGGATAAGGCCTAATGATATGGTAATCACTCATAAAATTTAATAATTAATACTATATATATGGATGGAGATTAGATTTGCCCTCACGTTTAAAACTTGAGACATTATTGTTTATTTCTTATTCTTTCTAATGAACCTCAAATCTTGTTTAGTAAGCCTCGAGGGACAAGAAGAGAGACATTCGTCAAGAGATTATGTATTATGATTTCATATCGTATCGATATCGCAAATTGGCTTCCATTATGGCAATACTAAAGCTGTAATGCTTTGATACTTTAAAGTATTAAAAATCAAAATTACTAAATATATAATAATATGTATTTATAAATAGAAAATGACATTAATTCCCTTCTCATCCAATTGGCACTTGTAATAGTGGTTCATGTATTTACATTAATACTACCTCATGTCCTTAAAATAAGAGCCAATTGACTTTTTTGGAGAAATTAAGGAAACTAAATAAATTATGTTAATATATTTATATTTATCATTTTTTCCCAAACTAATTCGTCTGACTTATAAACTAATATAGAATGTAATAATACACAATATATGTTATGATTAAATAATTTATTTAATTTCCTTAATCTCTTAAAAAAAACGTCAATTATTGGCTCTTATATTAATATGCTGAGGAATATAGTAATGAGATGGAATGTATTTTCATTGGTTTGTTCCATGAACAACTAAGCGACTTAAAATTATATTACTCATTGATAATTTGCAGGTGTCCATTCAAAGTTACAATATAATAGAACTGAAACTGAGAACAGGACGTATTGCTGTTGAAGTAAAGCAAGGTATCTCCCCATATGTACGTATGTAGATTTGCAACGAGTTCCAAATTATATCTAAATATATGGTTGGAGCATCAGTGCACTTGCTAGATCGGCTGATTCTTGATATCATACTCCCTCTAGTCCTAAATATAAGACATATTTATCTAAATTAATTAGATTAAGAAAGTTATTAGTTAATATAACATATATATGTTCTAAGATACCTTTGTCATCTTCCTTAATTCCATCATTCCATCTTCTTCTTGATTATTGTTGAAGGATCAATAGGGGTAAATTAGAAAAATATTAACAAATATAAAAACTATATCTTATATTTAGGATCAAGATTAACTCCCCAAATATATTTTATATTAAAGGCCGAAAGGAGTATTAGAATTTAGCATCAAGCATACTTAAAAGTTTGTCACTTACACCATAGCATATGAGTAGTCTAAGCTACTTTGAATATCGTACTCACCACACACATATAGTTATGATTAATTTTTTTAATAATCAATTGAAACTGAACTATCATAAATTTAATATAGAGATCGATGGATGTTCAAGCATTTTTGTCAGGTTATAAACAACATTAAAAAGCATATATGATATCAAGAGAAGTGATATAATTGTGTTAGAACGACGAATTTCAGGAATTGAGACATTAAATGTTGTTTATAATTTATTTTGCTCTGCAATATACAATGAATCTCAAAACTTATTTCTTAATATGAATTCATATATCAAAAAAATCGGATCTTTATTTTAATCTGAACCACATTGGGGACGACGGAAAGAGGGGAGAAGCGGCTCATGGGAGAAAGTCTCTTGGCTGCTTCTTCTCTTGATTTAGTACACGAAGGGAGAAAGTAAGAACAAGTAATGTAGTAGTAGTAGTTGTTATTATTATTATTATTATCAATACATTATACATATTAGTAACTCTTGGAATCATAACAAACCTCATTCTGACTCCAACCATTACTCATGCATGGTTGATTTTGCTTAATTTTCCAAATACATAGCTCCGAAGTACATACCCTTGTATCCCTTTCATTATTCGTATATATCAAACAGCTTAAAAGTTCCTTCCCATTGAAAACTACAATGATATAATGTTATACCCCAAACATTGCTATCGAAACTTAAGCTAAAATTTTCTTGATGATGAAGGAGATGCTTCCCGATATTATCTGCAGATTTGCAATGGGCAGTCAGGTCCAAATTATTATCTAACATGTTGGTTACCACCAGACAAAATCTGCCATCAACAAGGTTCAATGTCAATAGAAACACTGCTAGTACAAAGAATGATGGATTTGAGAAATGTAGCCACTATATATTTTGAGGATTTGAAAACTAGCTAGGCTTTTACCATTGGATCTAAAAATCTCACTTATATATAGGCCACACAATATGATTGACACATTGTATAGATAAGACCTGCTGATATTATGATATGTATATAGGATAAGGCCTCATAATATGGTAATGACCTATAAAATTTAACTCTACGTACACATATCTCGTCGGGGTGATTAAGGCTTGTTTGGAATGCCAGCAGGAGTAGCCTTCAAAAGTAGCATTTTACTCCCAAAAGTTAGTTTAGACCTTTTTGTCTGGAATGGCTTTGAAAAATAAGCACTTCTGTCCAATAAGCCACGTTGATGAGGGGAAGTCACATTTTATTGCTTCAGGCTTCCACGTGGTGAACTGCTTTTTACTGTTAATTAATTTTTTATAAAAACATATCCAAATATAAATCACTTTACATTAACTAACTTTTACACCAACTTCAACTTACAAAAGTCAATTAAAGTATAAGTGCACTTTTATCATCGCTAATCCAAGCAAGCCCTAATTAGTTGTCCACATATGTATTTTTTATCAATCACTGAGGTTTAGAAATTGAGAGTTTGTTGTTTAATTTATTTGCTGTGCTAGCTTTGGAATGAATCTCAAATATTATTTACTGATTCTGGAGGGACAAGAGGTATTTATCAATAGATGGTATATTATGATTGCATATCATATATATCGCAAATCAATCAATTAATTTTATTCTCAAAAATTTGTAATTCCTGATTCCATAAGAAACGGTCAGATCCATTGGTCATTAAATAACCCGTCTTAATTATTATTTCATAATAGTTCCTAATTCTATTTATTTATGTTTTTCATATTTGATTGGTTAATCAATTATATTTGGAAATTTGGTCAAAAATTAATTATATTTGGAAATGATTTTTTAATTTTTACATTCCCTAATTTTCTTTGTTTTGTAACTTCCTCCATTTGAACAAAATAAAAATTCCTAAAAAATGGCAATATAGGTGCGGAAATTATTTCTCCATCAATAGCATCACATCCCCATAAATAATGATGATTATGTTATTTCCATCCCCATAAATTATGTCCTTATTATAATAATTTGATTTAGAAATAGTAATTCCATTTTTCCCAGTAGCGTATATTTCAGCTCTTGATAATCTTCACACATTTTCTAACAACAATGATTCATAATACATAATTATAATATTTCAAATTTATAGCCGAAAAATTAGGAGATTATCAAGGACAATTATCAAATTTTTAATGATATTTAATTGATTGCTAAAAATTTATAGAGACATTTTAGAAATTCATCAAACTTTTAGTAGTAATTAATGAACTGATAAAAATCTGCAGAGATTTGTTAATATCATGTTTAATAATATTTAATTGATTTTTTAAATCTACAGAAATTGTATTTCCAAAATGCCTTCTATGGCATTAAATATCATTATTCTCTTAGTTCCTTTATTTATATGCCACAATCATGAATAATTCCCTTTTATGTCAAAGGAGATAGTGATAATAAGTTCCCTTCTATTTTTTTCAGGCATTATTTTGTTGAGGTCCGATAGTGTGTATCCTTGTGCTAGGCTTGATGTGGTTCATGGTGTATTCTTGGTCATTCACTCATTTCCTTATTAAATCCTTCGGGCATAGAGTGATAGAAAATAGTGGAAAAAAAGAGTGTTTTGTGAAGATTTCAATCTCGGCATAAATGGAAAACGCAAAACCAGTAGATGGAAAAGTGCCAAGGAAGAAGAGGAAGTTAATAGATAGTGGTTTTAGGTAATCTTCTTTAGTACTTGGATTAGTATAGTACACAATAGTGCTTCAACCTAAAGATGAAAAATATCTTCGTTCAGGGGGTAATTGTCATATGACATTTATCTATTTATCTCTTTTCATGTGTGTGTGTATGAATAAAAGTTTTAGTTATTTTAATTAAACAGTATTGGAAAATCATTATATAGTTAAAAATGAATTGGCTGCATTAGTAGATAGCAAAAGCATGCAGGCCTGGGTGAAGAGCATTGGAATGTGGTCGTTGGTGAGAGCACTAGCAATGTTTGCTTGGTTCCCATTTGTGTCAGAATTCCAAACCAGGCTTTTATACAATTGAGCATTCAATAAAGGGTTTCGATACAACAAATTCTTCCAAGTTGTAAGAATAAGTAATGCAAAATTGAATTGGACGGATTGAAAATGAGAGTAGGAAGTTATGCAAGATGAGTTTGAAAATATGGATAGGTTAGAGTTGTAAAATATCCCTTTATTTTTAAAATTTAATGTTTGCTTGGTTCCCATTTATGTCAGAATTCCAAACCATGCTTTTATACAACTGAGCATTCAACAAAGGGCTTCAATACAACAAATTCTTCCAAGTTGCAAGAATAAGTAACGCAAAATTGAATTAAACAGATTGAAGATGAGAGTAGGAAGTTATGCAAAATGAGTTTGAAAATATGGATAGGTTATAGTTGTAAAATATCCCTTTATTTTTAAATTTTATGTAATATTATAATATATATAATTTTATAAGATATTAAATATTAATAGTTCAATTTTTAAACTAAAGGTGAAGATAGGATGAGGAGAGTATCCAAATCTAGATTTAAACCAAATTTTGAAGCCTTTTTTTTTTTTTTCCCGGTGGGATGAAGTCCAATTTGATATTTAAGTTGTTCAAGTTGGGATTATGTGCTCACATCTGATCCTTAGTAGAAGATTTATTTTATGAGTTATTATTAAATTTCGATGCGACATACTGATTATCTTCTCAACATACTTTCATTAATCATGCCACACCTAATTAAATTTTGTTCTTACATGTCTAATTCAAATAGGTAACATTATCATATATACATTATCACAAATGTGGGAAAACACTTCTCATGCAACATATAGGGAGGTATAACTTGTTGGCATTATCAACGTTGTAATGTTTTGATACTTCAATTTAAAATATGAAGAAACAAAATTACTAAATTAAGTTGATAAAATTGGTTCGAAATATTAGAATTAATTAATTTTGACTATTGTAACTCTGATATTTGATTCTTCTAACTAATTAATTTCCAACAAACTAATAATATGAATAAACTTTTCAATAAAACATGAACTTAAACCGAGCCCTCGTGGGCGGGCTATATACACACAAACTATAAAACATTCAGCCAGCTGGTTCACTAGGATCAAACAAGCTTGGCTATATAGACACCCCATCTTGCAATATATGCAGGAAGAGCTGATGTGGTTTCAGAAATCTAGATGCAAATGGCTCAGTGGAGGTGATAGAAATACAAAATACTTCCACGCCAATGTGGTGTCAAGGCGTAAATGGGGTACTTTTGGAGCTCTTCTAGATGATAACGGTAACTGGGTATCCGAGGAGAATCGTCTGAGAGTTATGCCTCTTGAGCATTTCCAGAATCTCTATTCGGCCGATAATGTTTCTTCTCCCTTTTCCCCTTGGGCCGCTCGTTTTCCTACCTTGGGTGCTCTTTAGCTTGATCTTATTCACAAGCGGGTTTCCCCGCTCGAAATCAAAAATGCGGCTTTTGAGATGGGGGCTTTCAAAGCTCCGGGTCCTGATGGTTTGAATCCCCACTTCTTCCAATCTCAGTGGGATTTGATTGGACAAAAGATTTGTGACCTGGTCACTAGGATCTTCGACAACCCGGATGTGGTGAAAGCAATTAACCATACTAATATCGTCCTTGTTCCTAAGGTTGATCATCCGGTCTCTTTTAAAGATTTTAGACCCATCTCTCTTTGCAATGTGAGCTATAAAATTGTCAGTAAAGTTATTGCCAATCGTCTTAAAGGTGTCATGGGCTATCTTGTCACTGAAAACCAATGCAGTTTCATTGCCGGGAGGCAAAGCGTAGACAATATCATCATTGCTCAAGAGGCTATTCATTCCATGAGGAATAAGAGAGGGAAGAAAGGCTTTATAGCGGTGAAAGTGGACATGGAAAAGGCTTTCGATAGGTTAGACTGGCGCTTCCTAGAATTCACCCTTCAAAGCCTTGTAGGGGTGTTCAAAGTATCCCGGTCCCGGTTGTCCCGGCCCGGTCCCGGATATTTTATCCCGGGAATTTCCCGTCCCGACCGGGACCGGGATGTAAAAACCCGGGACCGGGATCACACCTTGTGATCCCGGGAATTCCCGGTCCCGGTTTTTTTTTCTTTTTTCCTTAAAAAATAGGTTATTATTTTATTTTTGTATTTTTTACCCTATAAATTAAGTTATCATTTGATAAAATGTATATCACATATTTAGTTAGAGTTAAATTGTATATATCGTGATACAAATCCTAACTATATAATGTATAAAGATAATAACAAAAATGATGAATGTGATAATAATATGTTATTTTTCAATTCTAACTCAATTTATGTGATTTTTATGACCTTATTAGGTGTTAAATAATTACTTTAAACACTAGATTATAAAAAAATTTAACTAATATAATTATATTATTAAGACCGAGAATTCCCGATCCCGGGAATTCCCGGTCCCGGTTGTCCCGGGAATTTCCCGGGACCGGGACCGGGAATGAGATCCCAGTCCCGGGAAATCCCGGGACGGGAACCGGGAATGGGTATTCCCGGTCCCGTCTCAGGATTTGAACACCCCTAAAGCCTTGGTTTGCGTGGGAACATTATCAAGTTAATTATGAGCTGTGTTTCCTCTACCTCCATGAGCACTATCTGGAATGGGATTCCGTCTGATCCCTTCGCTCCTTCAAGAGGAGTACGGCAGGGGGACCCTCTGAGTCCATATCTTTTTGTCTTATGTATGGAGCTTCTTGGCCAACTCATTCACCATGAAGTTGATATTGGAAACTGGAAGCCCCTTCAAATGTGCCCCTCTGGGCCCTGGATTTCTCATCTCTTCTTTGCTGATGACCTTCTTCTTTTTGGTGAAGCTTCGCTTGATCAAATGGAGGAGATTATAAATGTTATGGATCTTTTTTGTAGGGTCTCCGGACACAAGATTAACCTAAGTAAGTCAAAAGTATTTGTGTCCAAAAATGTTCACTTCAACAGAGCCCTGGAGATGAGTCAGATCGTGGGGGTTGGGCTCACTGCCGATCTTGGGAAGTATCTGGGTGTTCCTCTCCTTCATAAACGTATGGTCAAAATGACCTTTGCCCCACTTCTTCAAAAGGTCAGGTCCAAGTTGTCTAGCTGGAAAGGTAAATTCCTGAGCATGGCTGGTCGGACGGTCCTCATCAAGTCGGTACTATCTGCCATTCCTCAATATCAGATGCAGTCAACCTTGGTTCCGAAAGGTGTCCTCTCTGCAATTGAGAAATTAAGCAGAGATTTTTTTTTGAAATCAGCATGACGAGTCCAGGAAAATGCATCTAGTAGCTTGGGACAAGCACGAAGGTGGTTTGGGGATTAAGGACCTACGCTGCCAAAACAAAGCTTTTCTCATGAAATTGTGTTGGTCTCTTGTCACCAATCCGGAAGCTCTGTGGGTCAAGTGCCTTCGTGCTAAATACTCCTGTGGTTCTTCCTCAATTCCTTATGTGCAAAAGTGGCGTAGCCAATCGGCCGTGTGGAGTGGAATTGTTGTGGTTTGGGAGGATTTCCATAGCGGCCTTGGAAAGAAGCTTAAAAGTGGAAGAACCACGCTTGCCTGGCAAGATTGCTGGGCCCCTCTTGATAAGCCTCTAAAATTTTTCATAAATAAGAATTTGCACCTCGTAGATATGGAAGCTCCAGTTTGCTTCTTCACTTCCCCCTCCGGTCATTGGGACAGAGCGCAATGGGAGGCTTTCCTTCCTTCTTGGGTTATGGATAAAATCATGATACTCCCCCCTCCCTCGGGTTCTGTTGATGACGTGTTTTGCTGGCGCAATGCTCCTGATGGTATCTTCAGCGTGAAATCTGCCTACGAAGGTATCTACCATCAGCAGGCCCTCCTTCACCAACCTCTCTGGCGGCAAATCTGGTATTGGGGTGTTCCTGAAAGAATCAAACTCTTTATGTGGCAGGTTTTCCATGAGAAACTCCCGACAAATGAGATTAGAGCGAGACACAACCCGAATGCACTAAACACTTGCCCTTTTCAGTGTGAGAGTGAAGAAACCATCCTTCATGTTTTGAGAGACTGTGAGCAGGCCCAGAGAATGTGGTTTTCTTTAACTAACCATTTATATTCTACTATGTTTGCTTCTGGTAATTTGCAGGACTGGCTCACATGGAATTCACAGCATTCCCTTGGAAACAAGAGAGTGGCTAGATGGGCTTGGCAAAAAGTATTCAGTACCACATGCTGGCTCCTCTGGAAGAACCGTTGCTGTCAGGCGTTTGAAGGTAAAGCTGATAAACCAAAGCAGCTTGTTCACAGATGCATATTCCATCTTTCTGAATCGGTGGAGGCTGGTCGCTTTCATCACCGGATCTTTCAAATTCCGAAGAGAGGCCTTCTCAACTGGCGTCCCCCGGAAGAGGGTTATATTAGAATCGACGTAGATGGTTCGATTGCTAGCGACGGCATGTCAGCCTGTGGAGGAGTCATCCGCGATCATCAAGGTAACTGGGTTTGTGGATTTCAACAGAAGTTAGGACTCTCTTTCCCAACTGCTGCTGAAATCCACGCAATCCATAGAGGGCTTCACCTTTGCAAGCAGTTGGGTTTCAAAAAAATCAGACTTTTCACTTACTCGCTTCAGGCCATCCACTTATTGTCAACACATTATGAGATTGACCATCCTTTGCACGACGTCATTCTTGATACCAAATCCCTAATTTATGCAGACTGGGACTTGAAGATTTTCCATACACATAGGGAGAATACTCGCTGTGCCGATTACCTTGCACGATCGGCTCACTATAGCAACCTCAGTTATGCCGAATTACGCTCACCTCCGATGGAATGTATTAGTCTTTTTGCGTTAGAACGTGGTTTGCTGCCACAAGAACAATCTTTGGGGCCTTGCCCTTGATCTTGTAACTTTTCAAGCTTTGCTTGCCTTTGTATCTCAAAAAAAAAAAAAAAATTTTGTAATTTGAAATTAAAAAAAACAAATTAAAGTCCATTTAGGAGGAATTAACACAGCAGGATTAAATCTCATGACTTGGAAAAATGAACCAGAATTGATATTATATTTTCATTGAAAATTAGTAAGCGTGTAAATGCGTTTTCTTTTAGAGGCAAAAAGATAAAAGCAAATAGCACATCCAACGAATCAGCGCACATTCATTGTAATTTGTTATTCTAATTTCCAAACTAATTAATATGTAATAAAACATTAACAAAAACGGAAACATGTTTCAGAAAATGGATGGATCTCGCACCATATTATATTATAATATTATAAATAACGCAACAAAACCTGAACATATGTGCGAGAAAAGGCTAAATGAGGTTGCAGAGAATGTCTATGTTAGTAGTGTTTTTGCTTGTGGTGGCATTATCAGATTCAAACGTGCTGGTTGATGGCGAGTCGCATGTCAAAGTTGTCAACAATTTAGAGGGCCATCTAAACCTAACCCTAAGTTGCCAATATTACAACGATGCCGATCACAAGAAACCAGTTGAGAGTGTTCTTGGGAGTGGCGAGACGCAAGATTTCAGTTTGGACGTAGATCATATTCCATTTACTTCCATTATCTGTACGTTTAAATGGCCAGGAGCTTCTCACTTGTTCATTATCTACGCTAATTACAGGGACTATTATTATTGTCGTTCTAGCTGCACTTGGAGCATCAAGCAGGATCAACCTTGTATGATCTATACAGACAATTTTCCAGACCTTAATTCTTGCCAACCATGGATCCGGAACACCTAGTATTCCCATTAGTATTACCATGTTTCTTCTCTAATAGTATCATCGTTCTCTATCTTCCCTACTCATTATAATAAATAAAGGCATTTTTGTTTTGTATGTCTTTCTCTTCATATTTTCTGAGTCAAAGTTGATGTGCTCTCTCATGAAGTGATGAAAATTAGCCGACTCATATATATCAGTAATTGCTTTGTTTGATCTTATTATTTTTGTCCTTGTTATTTCTTTCAAAACGCTAAAGACATCAAAGAATGATGATTTTCCGTTCCAGGACTTGAATTAGAAAAACAAAATTATTCTTAAAAGATTAAACTTATCGTTGTTTCGATGAAGACGTCGTACATCTCAATTTTAAAGCTAAAAGTGATAATTAACCATCAAATCCATATATATATATATATATAACCACTGTAATCGAAACAGAGTTCTTGAGCCTATAACTAATTGACTTGCTGGGGCCATTTGACTCTACTGGCAATGAGCACCTACTTAAGCATGAGGTAGTGTGCTTTAATAGAATCCAAAACTTTCTTCTGGACAAACAAAGGAAGATCCTCCCCATATCCTTGTTCTATTTTGTTTCTTTTTTCCCGTTTTGTTTCCTTTTCTTAAATCTTCAATTCATTTATATTTTAGAGCCTCTTGATTAACGGTAAATTTCATTTGTTGATGCACTTTGGACCAATTGATTGAATATCGCCCCAAAAAGAAGGGATAGGACAAATGGATCAACGAGCTTGACTATAGGCCCCGATCGATCTCGCAAGTACCCAAAAAATCGTGATGAAATTGATCATGATCCCAAAAAATTGTAATTGGAAATCCAAAAAATTAAAATCCATTTAGAAGAAATGAATAAGGCAGAATTAACTTTCATGATTTTGAATGAAATGAACAAGAATAGATATTTATTTATTTTCTTTTGGAAATAGTAGGGGTTTAAATGCGTTTTATTTCTGACGCAAAATAAAAGCAAGAGCTTATCCAAATCTGCGCTCATTCATTGTAATTTGTTATTCTATTTTCTCTAATTTCCTAACTCATTACTCCCTCCGATTCTATTTATAAGCAACTTTTCCCTTGATTGTATAAAATGAACTGGTAGTTAAAAACAATAAGTGTATCAAAAATATCATGTTTTTTTCCATATATGCCCCTATTTATCAAAAAAGTATAGGAGAGAGAATAGATAAAATGTAAGGTTAAGGTGCAAATCTACCAATGAAGTATTATCCGAGGAGCGTCCATCACAAATATCTTTTAAAAGGGGCAAAAATACCAATAAAGTTTTAAAAAGGGGTATCCACCACAATTTCCGTTAAATCCGTACTAACGGCGTTAAATCATAAGAGAAGAAAACCCTAACGGCGTTAGTACGGATTTAACGGAAATTGTGGTGGATGCCCCTTTTTAAAACTTCATTAGTTTTTTTGCCCCTTTTAAAAGATATTTGTGGTGGTGTTAGCCTTATGAAATGCATATCAAAATGGCACATTTACACTCAATTTATCACACTATCTGATTTATTAATGGGTTTATGAGGATTGAAGTGTGAAGGAAATGTGCCCAATGAGTGTTTGGTTAAAAAGAGAATAATTCTTTCATTAAATGTGAATATTTGGCTATCATACATCACCCTTTGTTTTGCATAGACTTCATTGTGTTTATAGGATCACATTTGAGACACTCAAAGAGCCAATGGAAGCACAAATCATTGATCAAGAAGTTGGGAAGAAAGCAAAACACCATTGCAATGAGTGCGTCATTGGGAAAAGCTGAAAAAGTTGAAAACAGATGCTTGGCTGCAGCCAAGAAATTGGCTGGCTGCAGCCAGAAGACCTCCAGAAAGTTTTGGGCTGCAACCAAGCCATTTCTGGCTGCAGCCAGACGACAGACAGAGGCAAGAATGCGTTTTTTGGCTGCAGCCAAAACGCGAAAGTAGCAGCTGTGCGTTTTGTTTCTAGGTCATTTAAAAGGCAAAATGCTGAAACACAAAGGGGGAGTTCGACATTCAGAAGTTTGGTGAGGCGGCTAAGGAGCATTTTCAGGCAAAGGAGAGGGGTTTTTTCAAGGAAATCAAGTGGGATTGAAGATTGAAAGAGATTCCAACTCCATTTCTCTTGATTTTTCTATACTCATTCCCTTTCTCCATTGTAATTCTGATATGGCTGGATTGAATGTTAATATCTGTGATTCGTTTTTGAACATGAGTAGCTAGGTTTTTCATTCTAGGATTGTTCTAAACCTTTGTATGGATTAAATTTGATTCCTTCTTTCTTTTAGTAGCTAATGGTATATATGTGTTAATTCTCCCCTGTTTTCGCTGATATTGGTGACTGGCCAGCACTATGGATAATCTATTCAATTAGATTAAGCTTGAGAAAGTTAGTTTAATTGTAGAACTTGGGTAGAATTATGCTAGACTTGAAGTTTAAGAATTAAATAGATGGTTTGTTAATAACATAGAGATATAGTTATTAACCTAGCATTGTCAAATTAAGGAGGCTATGTAATGATTATTTTCCCTTAACTATAGCAAGAGATTGTGTATGTTAATGGAGGATATAAATTTAGTTATGACTTGAGAGAGCTTAATCAATTGCTAGTGAACCTTAGATTGACACATATATATCCCATAAAAGTATTCTTGGAGAGGGAGGAAATTAAGTTTATGAAATACAAAGGGAACGAACAATCCTAGGCTTATTATAATTGATTGAATTCACAAGAATCATAGTTTTGTTCAGTAATTTTTAGTTTTTATCAAAATATCTTTTGAAAGTCCTTTTTTTCCACACTCAACAATTTGTTTTGGTTCAACTTAAACGCATTAAGCCCATTGCTTAACTAATTTGTTACTCAAATCCTCGAGGGAACGATCTTACTTATCACTTTATTACTTGACGCGATCCGTGCACTTGTGGTAGCGAACAGTGGACGCTTCTCGGACAATACTTCATTGGTAGATTTGCACCTTAACCCTAAAAAGTATGAGATAATGAGTATAAGATATAAAGAGAATGAGTATTTAATAAGGGTAAAATAAGAACAAGAAGCTTACAATTTCAGAAAAAAAGTGAAAGTTGCTTATAAAAGGGACTAACCCTATAAGAGAGAAAATTGCTTATAAATAGGACCGAAGGGAGTAATATGTAAGCAAACGTTACCATATAAACCAAAATATATATGTTTCAGAAGTGGATCTCGTAGCATACTAAAACTAGATCTTATATTAAGAACAAAAGGTAATTCTACAACAAAACATGAACACAAGTCTACATAGGACTGATTTAGTGCGACAAAGAACTCGGAGTAGCAACCTGAGATTGCAAGTTATGTCTGTGTTTGTGCCCAGAACCATGCTGGTACTACTGTCAGTGCTTGTGGTGGCATTCTCAGATTCCACAGTGGTCATTCATGGAGACACATGTGAAAGTTGCTAACAATTTAGATGGCGCCCTAAAACTAACCCTAATTTGCCAATATATAGATGGCGGCAAGAAACCGCTGCAGCAGCCACCGATAGAGAGTGTTCTTGGGAGTTGTGAGATGCAGGAATTCACTTTGGCTGAAAACCGTTTTCCATTTTCTGCCATTGATTGTAGGTTTGAGTGGGAAGGAGCTTCTCACTTCCCAATCTACAATAATTACAGGGACTTAGGTTACTTCCTTACTAAGTGCACTTGGTGCATCACGCTAGAACAACCTTGTATATATGATCGATGCTGACAATTCTCCAGGCCTTAATTCTTGCCAACCATGGACCAAGTAATCACATAATGTTATGATCCCTACTCATTACAATAAATAATTACATTTTTACTTTCTGTGTCAAACTAGATTCATGTGCTCTCGTATATTTTGACCAATATATATTATTGATCTTTAACTTGCTATAGTGATCATGAAGATTAGCTGACTCCATCATTTCAGTAATTGCTTTGTTTGATATTATTTCAGTAATCAGTTATCACTTCAGATTTAAAATTGAGATGTAACACACGTTCATCAAAACAACGATAAGTTGACCCTTATAAGAATAATTTTGTTTCCCTAATTCAAGTAGTCCTTAGACGAGCTTGTCATTCTTCGATGTCTTTAGCCATTGAGAAACTTCTTGTATTGCTCATCAAATGCCTTCTTTTAAAATCTTTGAGAAAATGGTAGAGGTGGTCTCCATTTAGGAGTCTCAGTAGTTGTCGCCTTTTTCTTTACCTCCTTCATTTGGGAGTTCATATCTTCATCTAATCCCTCAACCTTTTGTGTCGACCCTTCATCATTTTCTACAAGAACCTTAGAAGTTTCTTCGTCATTAGAGCCTAACGGCTTCATTATGGGTTGTTGCACTTCATGTAATTCTGTACCACTTCTAAGAGTAATGGCTTTACATTCCGCTTTTCCATCTCTACGAGGATTAGGCACGGTATTACTTGGCAATTCTCTTTGTTGTAATGCATTCACAGTAATTGCAAGTTGTTCCATTTGTGTCTCAAGATTCTTTATAGACGATTTTAATCTTGCATTAGTAGCAGCTTGATTCTGAGTACTCTTTAGTTGAAAACTCGTGAGCTGAGATATCATTGCCTCTAGATTAGTTTTGGGTTCTTGAGTAGGAATAGATTCCTTTTCCAATTGATAGAAGCCAGGAGGTGAAATTTGATTTGTATTAGAAGTTGAGGCTTGATTAAGAGTGGCACCAACCCAGGATTGTAGGTGTTTGAGTATGGATTGTTCTGGTTATTGCCATGGTAGTTTCTAGCATAGTTTATTGGCTCTGTCTGTTGAGATATGAGGCATTGGCCATTAACATGGTTATCTCCACAATAATCACAAGGAGCCTAAATAGCATTTACTCCCATATGCTTACCATTAGGTCAGTTTACTCGTGCTTCTAAGTGGTCAGACTTCTTATTGAGAGTCTGTAACATTGCCATTAACTCTGACAAAGGGTCTTCAGTAACTTTCTTCACTGCTCTTCTTTCATTATTATTCTGGATAAAGTCAGTTGATAAGTCATCTAAACATTTCCAAACATGATTTACTGGTTGCTTTGTAATTCCTCCATCAGTGATGGCGTTCAATTCAGATTTAGATTCAGGATTCAAACGAGTACAAAAGATTTGAAGCAATACCCATTTTTTCAGATTATGACCTGGACTTTGCCTGATAAGCAACTTAAATCTCTCCCAAGTTTCATATAAATGTTCCCCTAACTGTTGACAGAAGTTAGTAAGAGCAGCTTTTGCATCCGCCATCTTGTTGTGTGGAAAGAATCTTGATCTGAATTTTTCCTCCAATGTCTCCCAAGAGGTTATGCTGCCCTTTTCTAAACCATTGAGCCATTCTTTGGCTTTTCCTTGTAAAGAGTATGGAAAAAGCCGAAGATGGATCACATCACTAGGAACTCCATTCTGTTTGAAACAGTCACAAACATCAAGAAATTGTATCAAATGCCGATTTGGATCTTCTGTGTTGTTTCCTGCGTACTGACCCTGTAGTTCAAGCATCTTAAGCATAGCTTGCTTGATTTCAAAATTGTTGACTTGAAACTCAGGTACTCTGATTCCGGACTGATAACCTTGAGATTGCCTTCCTACGAAATCATTAACACCCAACTACTACAGAATTATGATATAACCACCCCAATGGAAGTCCCAATTTTAAAATTGGGTGGTTAAAAAGGAAGGCGGTGGCATTTTCATAATTATGTGTATGTAGAGAAACCTTTAGACATCCCAAATTTAAATTTGGGACGCCTAAAGTAGAGTTTAGACGTCCCAAATTTTATTTGGGACGCCTAAAAATTTCCACTGGCTCCAAAAGAGTAAATTAAAAAAATTTAACTTACTTTAGACATCCCAAATGGGATTTGGGACGCCTAAAGTAAGACTTTAGGCTTCCCAAATGGTTTTGGGACGCCTAAAGTCAAGACTTTAGGAGTCCCAAAAAATTTTGGGACTCAGGAGTCCCAAATTTTTTTGGGACTCCTAAAGTCATGTCAGAAATTCTGACATGCGTGAGACTTTTCTTCCCTTTTCTTCATTCCTATGTCAGAAACTCATCCCTCATTTTCCATCTTTCCCATCCCCCATGACTTCTCTTCCCTTTTTTCTGCATTTCCTTTTTTCTTTCATTCTCGTGACTTCGTCTTCTCTATCTACACCATGAGTATGCTTTTTCATTATTTTCTTTTCTTCATTACACTTTGTCTTCCTCTCTTCCTTTTCTTCATTCCCTTTTCCTCCACCTCCTTCCATTCTCATAGCACCTTCTTTGCTCTCACCCTCCGGCATACGCCTCCTCCACCTTTTTTGCCCCCTCCAGCGTAGACCTCCCACTTTCATCGTTGCTTTTAGCCTCTGGCGTACCTCTCCTCTCTACTGTGCATACACAACTCCTCCAACGTCTTCTCTCCACCTTGGAAGCACATAGATACCGTTGGTTGCCCTCTCCCCTACTTTCAGCAGGTTTGTTTTTTTTTAAAATATAAATTTACATGAAGAATTAAGTTAAACTTGCAATGTGAAATTATTATAATGCTTTCAATTTATTTACATGATTCTAGTTATTGGAGTGTTTTTCCCTTGATTGTTTTTTTTGCCAGAATCATAAACTAGTTGTTAGCAGTTATGCAATACTAATAATGTTTTTGTTTTATACGTTTGGAGCTTGGCAATAGAGGGAAATACATATGTATACTTATTTTGATGAAATGAACACCAATTAGTTTGTAGTTGTGTGGTGACAAACATTTTGACACTTTCTGGTTGTTGTTATACATATATATACATATATAGTAAAAAGATTGCAGTGCTAGATGTCTTTACCATTTTGTAAGGGACATTTTGTGGTTTATGAATCCATCTTCAATTCTGTTTCTGCAATTTTAATTTGCTGGGTAATGAAGAATATAAATAATAATTTAAAAAAAAATAAAAATTTTTAATGTCCCAAATTAGGAATTGGGACGTCTAAAGTCCCCCCGTTGAGGACTTTAGACGTCCCAAATTGAGAATTGGGATGTCTAAAGTCCTGACTTTAGACGTTCCAATTCTTAATTTGGGACGTCTAAGGTCTCACTTTAGACGTCCCATTTTTTTGGGACGTCTTTTCTTAAAACATACTACGCCCCCAAAATAGACATCCCCCATTTTTTGGACGTTAAAAGTGCCAAAATAGGGACGTTAAAACCCTTTTTTGTAGTAGTGCCAATGTATCATTCTCATCCACAGCCGTCTCTTTGCTTATGGTTTCTTCTTCCTCGTGATCTGAATGCTGAGGTGGTGTTGTCTCTAAAAGTTCGCTAACCTTTCTTGTCTTCTTAGATGTTTTCTTTGTTGTCCCCAACATATAATGTAAAGCACTGCAACGACAAAAAGACAAAGATCAAATATAAAACTGGAAAAGGAAAAAAAAGGGGGGGAAATTGCTTAAGCTTAAAATACTAAAGGTCCTCTAATACTAAAAATTAGTTGCCTTGATTCCCCGACAACGGCTCCAAAAACTTGATGCACTCCGCAAGTATATGGGTCGTGCCAAGTAATAAAGTGATAAGTAGAGTATCGTCCCACGAGAAATCAATCAATTAATTTTTAGATATTAAAATCTCAATTTCTTTTAAGTTAAATGAAACTAATTATGATTAAATTCAAAGGAAATGAATTAAAGAAAACTATCAATATCAAACACAACCTAGAATCACTAATCCCTCATTAGCTCTCCAAATCTTAAATCCATTTACTTAGTTAATCTCAAATGTTAATTTTGTTAATCTCGAGTATAAATAGTTATAAGTGCCTGTCGGTTCACTCACAACCCTCTTTTAAGTATAATTGTTATGTCTAACCAAATTACTCAAGAGGCAAGATAACACACTCTTCAACAATTATATGGGGCTATTAGGTATATGTCTATCCTAATCGCAAATTAAATCATGATTTAATCCCATATTACTTAATCTCAGAGCCTAATTAAAATCCCCTTCGTCAAGGTAAATCCTAATACTCAAATTCACATCTAATAGTGGCCAATCATCAAACGGACATAATAAAACAAGATTAAGTAACCAAATTTAATATAAATCATAACTAATAAATCATGAAAATAACATCTAGTTCACTAGTGAGTTCATAGTTTTCCTAGGTCTAAAAAGAAAATTAGCCACTCATGGCTATAATAAAATCCATAATAAAACAAAGAAATTCAAATTCAAAGAATAAAGAGAAAGAAGAAAAGAGAGCAAAGCTGTCGAAGACTTACTCTATTCCTCACTCAATCTCCGCTGTTCTATGTTTCTCGTTCTTCTCTGATGTGTCCTATTTGCTGCCTTCTCCCCCTTTTTATAGATCTTTTGATAAGCAAATGCGGTTTTTATCTTTATCTTTTAATCCAAATCTGATATCCTTTTCCCATTTGTACGGATAAACTCATATCTTTTGCCACTTCAATGTGCTGATCATATCTTTTGCCACTTCCACACTTTTATCTTTTCACAATATCCATATCTGATAGCTCACGTATGGGATATATTGCATTTGAATCTTACTTCTCCTTCAATTGTCGTGGGCCCTGCATCTGATTCAATTTTGATATCTCACGCCCTATTATCTTTTCATTTACATATAATATAATTTACTTTAGCTCGCTTATTTGCTATTTTGATACTTTCTTATCTCTTTCATCATTTAATATCTCCTACACAATAAAATAGGATATGAGTAGATTTTATGTTAAAATTTCTTTTTATCCTAAATTTAATTAAAAGATAGAAAATATATAAAAGATAATTAAATAGGTATAAAATATTAATAAATTTAATCAATTATATCATAAAATTTATACATATTTAATTATAAAATATACATTTATCAATAACCATCAGAGCCTTTATTATAAAATAACTATAGTCTAAATAGAATTCTTATTGCTTTAACTAATTAACCTTTGCAAACAGGACTTTTCTCATTTTGTGCTTTTATGTTGTAAGAACTAAGAACTAATTGAATCTGATCAGTTATAATTAATTAGTTCAGTAAATGCCACTAATTAACTAATATCGAACTTCAACTATAAAGTCACAATACATGATATCAGGAATATAATCAGGAACCTTGATTTAACTGAATAATTAAAATAAAATAAAAAACATAAAATCCAGTATGATTTCAACAAAATAAAAAATATATTTAGTTTTCATCTTAAAATTAAGATAACTTTGTCCAAATTTGCTACAGGACCATACATAGGGCAAAGGTTGTCAAACTTATAAGCTTAAGTAAACTCGTAACAGGGATATAAACTCGGATCGTGAACTCAAATAATAAACTCGTAAGAGTTTACTTTATCCACAAATAGCTAGTTGTTAAAAGTATATGATTAAATATTTTATATATTTTAAATCCAAATAATTAGAATTAAATTAATCAAAATTCATATTTTATCATATTAAATAAAGAAATCTTTATGAAGTTCATGAAACGAAGACACTAAACATATATAATCAAATAAATCTAAAAAATTAGCAGGAGTTTAAAAGCGTGTTAATATGATTTTGTAAGTTAGATACTCAGAAACAGTAAATTTGATAGGTGAACTCACAAGTTCAACTGAGTTTGCAACTAATACGAGATTAATAGCTAGTTAACATGATTTTGTAAATTGAAAATGTAAAAACAGTAAACTCAATGAATCAACTCACGAGTTTGGTAATAATCAAACGGCACATCAAAATCTTCTTACTGTTCAAGCTACAACATATGATATACTAGTATGCGGTAGCGCTGCTATAAGCTGACAGTGAGTAAAGCATGAATTCGTTGTATCAGGATTCCAAGACATATGAATACTAAAAAAAAAGCACAATATTGTAAGTAGAAAAGTAATTACCGTATGATTAAGAATTCTCAATCCATAAATGAATATGCTAAGCTTTATTCAAAATGGATGGGAATTTATCAGTTCCAAAAAAAAAAAAAAAAGGTATAGGAAGTTTAAATGTTATTCCTTTTATAATAGTTTTTCTTTATTTTTTACTGATGATAAAGGAACATAATTAATTCTTTCAGATCCAATCTTATCTTCATCTTTAAATTAAAAAAAAAAAAAACTATTTCTTCTCTGTTTGGTGTGACCGTATCTACATTAATTCGTGCGCATATCCTGCGAAATTAATTATCTTCTCAAATTGAATCGCTCCAAGATATATATAATGTATAATATCATTAAATTTAGTGAAGTATAAAATATTTGATCTGATCAATAATATGCCTCATCACATATTGGCCTCCATTGTCAACGACTCAATGCTCTGATGGTGCAATTTAAAATTTGAAGGAAGAAAATAAGTTGGAAATTGGTTCATATAAGAATTCATTAAAGACACAAATAAGATCTTGACTTAGGACAACTACAAAGCATTGATTTAAAAATAAGAAAGAAAAAGAGGTAGATAAATTATTGTTATTATATGTGAAATGAAGGATTTGAATTTGGAATCCAACAACTCATTATATGTGAAAAAATTGAAATGATCGATTTTAAAAGAGATCAAAATAACATCAATCACTAATGATTCATGATTGAAACCCATTTATGAAAGCTATCGTATAATATCAATCATTATTCTATCTTCATTCTTTTTCAATGTAATATATATATAGTAATAAACACAAGTTTAAGAAAATGGATCTTGTACCTCGGTATAAATAGAACAAAACCGCCGTGAGAAACTAGGGCTTGTTTGGTCTGAGGGGAGGGGAGGGAAAGTGGGTGGAAGGAAAATTCTTGAGTTGAATTTAAAAAAAATTAGAGAAGTGGGGTTACAAAATTTTTAATTAATTTTTCTTATTCTTTTATCTTATATATTCTCTTTATTAAAATTTTATTACCTCACTTCTTCAATATTTTACAATTCAATTTTAAAAAATTTTCCCTTACCTCCCTTCCCCTCCAAATCCCTCACACCAAACAGACCCTAAAAGAAAGGCTGGGAGCTAGAGAGCAGAATGAGGCATGAGAAATTAATGTCGGACACCATGCTCCTAGCACTGTCATTGTGTCTATGCGTGCTTCTGGTGGCGTCAGATTCGAGTGTCCGTTTTGAAGGAAAACAACTAGTAGAGGTGATCAACAATTTAGGACATGGCCTAAACCTATCCTTAAGTTGCATATATACTGTGAATTCTAAGCAATCGGAGCCAGCCAAGCGTCTTCTTGACTAAGGTGAAGTCGTCGGATTCAACTTCGATCAAAACCACCAAGGTACCATTTATTGTACCTTTAAGTGGCCCGGTGTTAGTCACTTTTCCCCCATCTATGATAATTATTTTGACTATGAGCCATGCAAAACTAAGTGCACTTGGAGCATCAAGCAAGATCAAGCCTGTATGTTAAATGTAACCAAAAGGTTTAATTTTGGTGACCCTTGCGTACCATGGCGTTGACAAAATGAAATGTTTGTAATACATATATGTGTTCCTTCCTAGCTACCAGTATATGAGGAGGAAACAAATATTATCATCTTGTTTTCAAATGTTTCATTGTCATCATCCTTGAATTCTGGCTTTGTTGCGTCAATTTTATTTCAAATATTTGATAATCTTTTAAAGTATTTCTTAGAGGCTAAAGATGTCAAGAAGTGACTGTTTTTTTTTATATACAAATTTATGTGAATTGATTATTGCATATGGTCTCATTAACTAAGATGAGAGAAACATCCATGGTATCAAGGTATCAAATATAATATATATGATTTGTTATTAAGGAACCAAAACAAAACAAAATGCAATAGTGTTTTTGGATTCAAAGACATATATAACTGGCTATTAAAACATATAGTAGATATGTAGTAAGGGGATCATGTTATAAGAAAATGTTAATTCTATAAATGATATGGACTCTTACTTTTAGACGGTTTGCTTCTTCTTCTTCTTCTTGATAGTAACAGTTTGCTTCTTTTAATTAAACACACAGAGAACAGAAAAAGTCACGTACATAGGAAGTGCAGCAAATCGAAATTAAAAATTACGTAATTTTTGGGTAAATAAACTTTTAATTAAATGGGGAAAAAACTGGCATCTAAAATCGTTTAGGCTATGTTTGGATGGAGGATAAAAATGAGAGAAAAATAGGGGCAAAGAATACTAAAAAAATTTCTTAATCTACTAATTTTAGGAGTTTTTCTTACTAATATTCTTGCCTCCTTAATATTATTTCCATCCAAGCTAAGGGTTAATGAATGTACGGACAGTAGTGTCCGTGGCATTGAAAGACGAAGACAGAAAGTTCCCCGATGCAACCCACATATTCTGGGGCATAAACCTAGTCCAAAATCTATCATGGTACTCATGAACTTCTTTGGTGAGTTGGCAGCAGCACTTTGATGTTATAAGTCGGAGGCTTTTGATCATCTAAGTGGAAGAGCTCCATAATAAAGAATACCATCATATGTCTAGCTAGGAAGGAATCCTCTTTTTTTTTTTTTTTTTTTTTCTCAGCATGATCATTCTGATTAGAGGTCATTCTCATGATCATTACAAAGCACATGATGACCCACTGTTAAATCAATGCGAATGATTGAAAAGGGAAGGCAAACTCACACCCAGCAAGAGTCACCCTTTGTTATTTCATTAATTATAAGATCTACTTTGTAGTTCAGTTTGAACTAATACAAAGCGGAGGAGCAAGATGCTCATCACCATGCACGCATCCTACCAAACCGACAAATCAATGAAGGAAACAATTGAGACTGGTTGCATACTCTCTAATTAAGAAATCCACATGCGTCAAGGTCTGCAAATAAAAGAATCTGACAGAGAAAACAAAACTTGTAGAAAAATGCCTACATTCAACAACAGAAATACAACCAAATCGGATGCAAAACAAGGGATCCCCTAACTCACTCAGCATGTGGCCTATTTGCTCTTATACATATTCTACACTCTCCGACCTAGCTAGCAGCCTAGCAAGGCATCTTATACCAAGTTTGGTTTTATGTATGCATGTATAGTTGAATAATTGACCGTGACCATTCAACTCGTCTTATTTTAATTAATCTGAGTTACAAATATCTTGTCCCATGGCCCATGCATTATATATCATTCTAATTATTTCTACTTGTGAACAATGATCTATAGTAGTTTACTAGAAATCAAAGCGCGCGCAATAATAATTTATTATAATTTATGTGCGCCTCTCTGTTGCATGTCTCTAAATTAAAGCTACAGAACAAGATCATTTTAAAACTTCAGATGTTTCAATTGAAAACTTACACCCTTTCATCTATCACTTTATTCGTTTTGTTTTACATATATAATACTAGTAAATTATTTAAAATAAATACTTACCATAAAATATTTATTTTGATGTTTTGTATATATTCCTATTATATGATATTATTAGATTAAATTTAAATATTATTGGACTAAATTAAAAATAAATTTTTGAATGTGATTTTGTCGATCTATATATTAAAATATGAACCTTCAGACTTATTTAAAAAACATTTAGGTACCTTCAATTTATAAACCAAACTAACATATTGGTTAATTAAAATTTTATACACAAAAAATATCAGTACTCTATAAGATTTTACACTGAGAAAGTACATACTGATACTTGACTTCAAATCCATTTGTCCAATAAAATTTTAATTATTTCCCCATTAAATGTCTGACACTACGTTCTTTTCTTTTGATATGCCTACGTTCTAACAATAATATTTTTATTATATTTTTGTTATTAGATAGGCTAAACAGAATTTCAAAATTTTCAACCGAAAAATTCAAAACTAAAACACATAATATCGTTCTTGTTGCCAACTGATACACTCTGTTAAATACCCAACACAAGAGATAACTAAGTAGTCTAAATTTCTATTTATAATTATTTGAAGTTACAACAGTCCGCCCTCTATAGTCTCGTCTGAAACAAAACGTGAAGGTAATTTAGGAGGTTCCCAACTCATAATAGATATAAATAACTCATTGCATTAATCAAATCCTTAAATCAAACAAATTAAACCCATTTCAGAAGAAATAACTCTCCAGATCTAACGAATATGTCTCGGCGATTTCACAAAAACATAGGCCTCTTAATACTGTCGGCGGCTGTGATGTTGTTGGCATCATCATCGTCAAAATCGAACGGAGTTGAAGGATTCTTAATGTTGGTGAAAACACAGGTCAAAGTGTTCAACTATTTACAGAACCAGAAGGATCTGATGATTCATTGCAGATCACAAGACGACGATCTTCAGGTTCATCGTCTTCATTACGGCGAGCATTTCGAATGGTCCTTCCGTGTGAATTTCTATGGGAGGACACAGTATTATTGTAGCTTTGAATGGCCTGGTGCTTGTAAATGGTTTGATATATACATTGGTTGGAGGGACGATAAGCTTTGTGATACTTGCTTGTGGGGAATTTGGGAAGATCGTCCCTGCATGCTTAATACTACTGATTATATTGGCCATTGCTTTGAATACAACAAATAATCATAATTCATTTAATTTGTACATATACATATCATCATATCTGTACTTTTAATTAGTCTTGTTCTTATATTCTTATTCTTTATGCATTTGTTCCGCTTGTTTGACTATTATTCTTACGTTTTAATTAGGCCATTGTAACACAAATATTCTTTCTTTACTGTGATTTGTGGGCCCATTTTCCTGTTGAAATTTTTACAAAGGATGATTAGACAATCAATTTGCTTATTCTCAATATATACATTCAGGGCGTTCATCCATCACGCACATTTAGGTAGGAGAATATAAACAATAACTTTAAAAATTCTTGTTACTATGCTATCCTATATAGTCCCATAATGTTAATTAATCTTATGATTAGAAAAAGAAGAGGAGGGAAGGGAAAATAGTTTCTCTCCATAATATATGATTCTTTGAGATATGCATGTTTCAGTTAGAGTGACTATATTCATTAATTACCTGGCCAGTTCTTGATCAAGTCATCATACGAATTAATTCTTTTGATGGAATTATTGTAGAGCCGTTGTCAAATTTTGAAGAACTAAATATAAGAAACGTATGTAAATAATGCGTTTCTGTTGTGTCTATCAAAAACTAAAACTAATACCAATTCATTCTAAAGAAATTTGAATTATATCCAATCAATTGATCTCCTTTCTTATATATATATATCTATATGCAATTCATTCGTTCTATGAAAATGTGTGATGAAAGAAAGAAAAACTTAAATCTAAATTACAAAAAAATTTACTTCTTGTCGCTTAAGTTATTTAATTGCAAGTCGTAACTCCAATTGAAAACTGAACTACTTATTTGGTTGGGTAACTTATTACTTTAATTTCACCGCTCATAATAATTATTCAACTTTTCGCAGTTACTATTACTATATTTTATTCCTAAACATCACATCACATCGAATTACAAAATTTTTGGATCCGAAATCAGGAACACAAAACATGAAGACAGGAATTCTCGAAGTTCTTCTGGTCTATGCTAAAGGCATCAAACGCACCAACCTTATTGGTATATTGCAATTTTTTTTGTTTAAATTTGTAATATCTTATCGTAGTCTATAGTTGAACAAAAAAAAAAATATTTTTGAACTTTCTGTCAGGAAAGCCATCCTATTATGTGATTCTTGAATGTGGAACTCAATCTCAAAGAAGCAAAATATCATCAGGTGTAGTTACCATTTCCTCCACTCTTGTACGTAGGTTCTGCATCTTCTTTAATGGGAAATATTTTGATAAAACTATATTTGTTATTCAATATGGAGTTTGAAGTTAATTGCAATGTTATACGTTAATTATGTGAGTTATATATGAAGAACGCATCGTGCTGTACATTATATTGCGCGCGCGTGTGCGCATCGACATTTAATAATATATTAATTTGTTACTAATTTTTATTACTTTGATTAATATAAAATAAATAGTAAATGGTTTGTGAATAATGCAGGAAAAAAAGATAAAACATGGTGGAATGAGAAATTCACATTTGAATTTTCATCATTTGACGATAGTATTAAGAAGTTAAGGCACCTTAAGTGTACAATCATGGACACACAACTCTTGACAAATGGAGGATTTGTGGGTGAATCCAGGTTATATATTTTTCTTTTTTGTTTTACATTAGCTTTCTTCAGTGAATTCCCATGGTAGACAAAAAATAAATCTTTGAAAATACAGGATCATCCACTTAATTAAATATAGCTTCTGTGATTTTGGATACATAAAGTTAATTGTTTGCATAATTTTCATTCTTTTCTTTTTTTTTTTTTTTAAAAAAAAGCAGAATTTACATAGGAAGAATAATCTCAGAGGGGACAGAGAAAGGATATATAGAAATAAAACCAGCTCCATACAATGTGGTTCTTGAAGATGACACCTACAAAGGACAGATCAAAATTGGATTTAAACTCTTCCTAAATGTAAAGTTTTTCTTCTCCTTGAATTGAATTGAAAGCCACTACTTTTTATACTTTAGCTATTGAAAATATATATATATATATATATATATATATATATATGAAAATGGCAAACTTAAAATAATTTGGAATTTCTGCAGAAAGAAAAGCGTGAGATTGATGAAGCAAGAGAATCAAACGCCCGAGAGAAGGAAAAAGGTCGTTCAATCTTTGGATCCATTTTCAAGTTGTGGAGAATATCATGGTACAAAATTCTCTTTTTATATAATAATAAACAGATTACCAGAGACAAAGATTGTAAGAGAAATTAGGATACTGCCATGTTGTTACAAAACATTAATTATTTAAGGGATGCCTACGTACAAGCTCACCTTTTCTTTCTCTTTTATCCCCATATTTTCTTTTTGCGTTGTGGAATGCAGAAATATATATCCCATCTCAATCCAATTGATATAATTTGAAAATATTGAGAATAAGTCATCAAAAAATACATTTTTCAAAAGTTTATACTAATTAAATTTCCTCCTTGACCACCAAGGGAGAGAAATTAAGCTTTAGGGACCTGAAGACATTTGTTTGTAATGAAAATGCTTAAAGATGTTATATATAAATATGTATCCGATATCACATCCTATATAACAAAATAAAGGCCTTGGATTGAAAAGTATACTTTTTTTATTTTCAGAAATTGAAATGTATATTATTTGAAAAGTTATTTGACTCTCAATATTCAATTATCACCATATATTCTTTCGACCTATCAAACTGTGCATTTGAGAGAAATGGTGTGCACGTTTTTCAGCATATGTTTCTTATCCAGATTTCTTTAAGTCTCTAAAACGCAAACTCTCTCTTGAACGAAATAATCAAATTAATTAATTTTTAATTTTAATGATTAAATTAAGGACTTTTATTCTGTTTGGTGTAACATGCATTAATATTAGTTTATATATCATGTTAATATGATATTAAAAATATAATATGTGTACTGCCTCTTGAAGCTGCAGGGATATCATTTCCCATTTTAACCAATTAAAAATTAATTATGATAACATAAAATTTAATATTTGGTCACGCGGATGCTTTCCCATCTAACATCCGACAAGACAAGCCAACCAGATGTATTAAATTTCAACTATCAAAATAAAAATGACAAAATTAATGTTGATTCAGATTTCATTACCTCACCTTTTTTATTGATATATCTCACTAAGGAAATTCATTGAATATAGCCAGCTATTAGATAGCCCATCTAATGTTACTAATACTTTAAAAAATATTTATTAATGCAGAGCACTATATTAACAAAACTAGGGCTGTTCTGTATTTATAAATTTATCTTTTTCTATTTAATTTCTATTAATCGTTGTTAAACTAAAATGGAATACTATTATTATTGAGGTCAACATAACGATAGCGATAGAGAACATTATTGAAGCTCGTGTTCATCTGCTTCACATGCTGCTAGGGACAGAAATAGGCAAGGTTGCGTTAGGATTTATCTGAATAGGCCTGGGTCTGTAATAGAGATTCAAAGCCTGAACCTGTATGCAGGTTTTTTTTTAAGTCTGGGCCTTCAAAAAACTTGACAAAGCCTAAAACCTATTTAAAAACCTACTTAAAATGTAGGACTTTAAATAACCTTTAAAACCTACGCTTCCAAATTTATATATAACCCTTCATGCTTGTATACAATCCTATATTATGTCTTAAAAGTTTAACATCTATTTTTGTCGTAATATTAAAACTAGGATTTATGTAGATTAGGTTGTAAGCCCCTATTAGAGACCTGAGCTATTTCCATCTCTACATGCTGCTGCCCAATCAAGTTTTGACCTCAACTCTTTATCCCCTTTTTTTCCCCTGCCAGGACCATTATCTAACACATTGTTTTATGATTTATATATTACAGGCCCTTAATTCCTTCTGGCCATCAAATATTTATATATTATACAGAGTCATTAATCTTGGACGGCAAAATACACTTATAAGTTAATAACACTATCTTCGTCCGTGAACCAAAATAAACAGCACAAAAATTAGATCTTCAGATACATATAAATAATGTTTGGTACGTCTATGAAAAAAATAAAACCAGTTGTATTTATTTCTTCAAATAATTCATTTTGACAATTAACAAAATAATCTAAACTAAACATTTTTCATGTAGTTGGCCAAAAAGAACAAACATTTTCATATTAAGTTTGAGATTATCAAAATATTCCCGCTTTAATTTATAAAATTCAATCCCCTTGTACTTGTATAATTATTGTTCAATCTGGACATTTAATTTAAACTAGCTACTTGTTTAAAATTAAACTTACAATTTTTTTTCCCACCAAAACTTAACTGCAATTGACAAAAAACTTCAATTTAGGTGAAAAAAATTCAATGTTCACCAAACAGAAGAATATTATTTGAAAAAAAAAAATCATAGATAAATATTCTTATGGTTTAATAAAATTAAAAATGAATTTCTTTTTAGGGAAATCTAAAATGAATTTTATAAATTAAAATAGCTACTTGTTGGGACAATCAAAATCATCTCAAATATTTTTTTAACAAGTTTTTTATTTATCTTGAACAAAAATATTTTAGATCTAAAAATTTTAAAAAATAAAAAATAATAGATTTCTACTTACTATAAATTATACAAGAAGTCCCGATGTATCATGGAAATGAGAAGAGACAACTGCAGTTATAAATCGTTGAATTAAGTTTGATAATTTAGATTTATTTATTTTTAAAGTATAAATCATTTTTAAAAGGGAAAATTTCATTAAGCCCTAAGGATGTGACATAATTTCAGTCAACTCACAAAACTTCATGAAACTTCGTTGTACCCCTATAAATCAAAATGAAATTAAATTTTATATGTAAAAAGACATTGATGCCCTTCTTTTAATTTTTTTAGAAAAATATTTACAATGCAAATAAGGGCATTTACAAGATAAATAAAAATATTTATAAGACAAATAAAGGGATTCAAAAGAATCTAGAAAATTAAAAATATTTTGGCAATTTACAAGACAAATATGGGAATTCAAAAAATTAATATGGGTATATAAAAGATAAATAAAGACATTTATAAGACAAATAAAGGGATTCCAAAGAACCTAAGAAATTAAAAACATTTTAGCAATTTATAAGACAACTATAAAAATTCACAAGATAAATAAGGACATTTACAAGACAAATAAGATAATTTATAAGACAAATAAAGTAAGGGTATCATTATCTTTTCACCCCCAAAACTTAATTTCATTTTGATCCAAAGGGTACAATGAAGTTTCAGAAAATTTTAGGAGTTGATTGAAATTAAGTCACATCCTTAAGGGCTAATTGAAATTTGATCTTACAACGTGGAGGAAAAAACACTTGCTAAAATGTATAGTAAAGCACTTACTCCTTTCACCGCTCTTTAATATAAGATATATTTACATAATTTAATTAGATTAAGAAAATTAATTAATTAATATGACATTTATATTTTAAAATAACCTAGTAATCTTCCTTAATTCTCTCATTCTTCCCCCTCTTTATTATTGTTGAATGTGCGTCAATCAATCGAAATAAATTAGAAAAATATTAATAAATATAAAAATTATTTCTTATATTTATTATTAACATTAATTCTCTAAATATATTTTATATTTCTTTTTTAGTTTTTAACTTTTTATATATGAGAGTGACATGTTCAAATTCTTTTGTTAAATTAAAATACAAAAAATCCTAAATAACACACACACACATATATAATAATATGATCAACAACCATACATAGAATAAAGAGACGAGAGAGAGGAGTGGAATCCGAGTTTCGTTGCAAAGTCCAACTGTATTAAAAGCAACAGCTTGCATGTCTTATTCTCCTCTTTCCACGCCAATGGAGGAATCTCGCCATTTCTGAACAATTTCTCTTTTCTTCCTTCTCCTTCAGCCCAATAATTTCCCTCTCTGTTTGATATTCATTCTTCCAAGAAAAGTTTCCTTTTTTGGAATGTGAAGTCCTCATCAGAGAAGGCCACTAAGTCCCACAACGCTTCTGGCCAGAGGGGGTTACTGTTTCAAATGCTTCTTCCGTTTTAGCTTCTCGCATCTGTTTCTATCCAAATAAAGGTAAACTTTGAAAGCTACAGAGAAAAATCTGTTGGCGACCGTTGCTTTTATGTTTTATCTTTTCTAACCGTTGTTAGTTCTTTTCGAGTTTTGAAAATTTCAGTTCGTTTTACTGTCGGAAAGCAATCAAAGACTAGTACTTTTCTCTTATTTATATATGTTGAGCGCTTTAGCTTTGATTTCTCACTCTGGTACTTTTGGTCTCACCAGCAAGAACATTCTCTGGTTAGCTTTTGTGCTTTCAGAAGACAAGAAATTGTTCAAGCTTTCAGCTTTTTCTTGTGATCATCCCATTGCCCTTTTTATTTCCTTTTGGACTTATGTAGTCTAGCTTCATTGTCAATTGTGCATATGTGTTGGCGTCCCACTAAATTTGTGTACCTGAAGGTGATCATGAAGTTCTTGAATTGGGAACCCTAAAAGTCCAAGCCCTAATATGAGACCCAATTATCATGATTTTGTGCAGGTTTTGAGGAATTTGACCATAGAACCTTGAGCTCAGATGGACAATTCGTCAAATTTTGATGAAAACTGTGATGTTGGTTATCAGCCTTCAGCTTCCTCTGTAGATCAGAACGATCAATCAGCCACTGGGTACTCCACATTGAGTAGTGAATCTTTCGCCTACTGCCGGTCCAACTCAGAGGCCTCTAATTTCTCAGAGCCAGTTGATGATAATAGCTCTGCTGGTGAGCCCTCGCCTTCCTGGTGTCTCTCTGCGAAACCCTGTGCCAATCAAGCAGTTCTATCAAGGCGAGGGATAAAGCCGGGCCGGCATTCATTGGATAATAAACTCGAAGACCTGGATCTCTTAGAATCAGGTGGGTTTTGTAGAGGTGGTGCAGTTAATTGTAAATTTTTGTCTTTAAGACTAGTAATCAGCTTAATGTCTATGAAAAATTAGCAGAGCTTGAAACGATGAAGGAAAAATTTGCAAAGCTTCTTCTTGGGGAAGATATGTCAGGAGGTGGGAAAGGTGTCTGCACTGCTCTCACAATCTCCAACTCTATTACCAACCTTTATGGTAATTCTTTCATAGTAATTATTACATGATCCAGTTGACAGCCCATGCATTATATGTTAGATTTGGTTCTCAAAGGACAATTACTGTCATATAACTCCAAAGTTCAAACTTTCATGGAAATCCATCGGTATGTTCTTGCCATGGACTATGCTAGTAGTTAGCAGAACTCACAAAAGACCACATGGATGGAACTTTAAAGAGTTTTGGAGTCAAATGATTATAATTATAATTACCTTCTGATGACTAAATTGAGTGAACATATATCATCTCTAAATGGTAGTTGATTCTACATTCTATTGTCTGCAGCTACTGTTTTTGGACAAAATTTGAAGTTGGAGCCTCTGAAGCCTGAGAAGAAGGCTATGTGGAGTAGGGAAATGAAATGTCTTCTATCAGTGTGTGATTACATAGTAGAATTTGCCCCAAGCGCACAGTATTTAGATGGTACCATAATAGAGGTGAATTTTTGCTTAAACCATAACTATAAAGTTTGATGGTCCTTGTTTGGTATATGTGTTTATATCTGATTGGATCCTGTGATGTCACCCAGATGATGACAAGTAGACCAAGGTCAGATATTTACATCAACCTTCCAGCACTGCAGAAGCTTGACACGATGCTCATAGTGAGTCAAACATCTATTACTTCTTGTGCTTGACCATTATGTTTCCTCTGAAAATCCTCATGACTCGTGGATATTGATGATTTTACAGGAAATACTGGATAGTTTCCAGGACACTGAATTTTGGTATGCAGAGCAAGGGAGCATAATGGGGAATTCTATGCGTTCACGTGTAGGCTCATTTCGAAAGATTGTTCAAAGAAATGATGAGAAGTGGTGGTTGCCGGTTCCTTGTGTTCCCCACTGTGGCCTCTCTGATAATTCGAGGAAGCACTTGAAAGCAAAACGGGATTGCGCTAATCAGATTCATAAAGCGGCCATGGCTATAAATAGTAGCATTCTCGCAGAGATGGATATCCCAGAATCTTATATGACCAGTCTTCCCAAGGTTAGTCCTCATTGTTGATTAAAGACAGCCTATGTTTCTCGAAGTGTTAGTTTAAAATCTTGGCAGAATGAGTTTGCAATATTGTTAGCCTTGATTCTATTGAGAACTGATAAGGCTCGACCCTGAAAAATCTAAGAATTTTTTGGATCAATAACCACTTTAACCAAAAAGTTCCATTTTCACCGGCTATATTTATCTGTTTTTTTTTTTTTTTCAAAATAAATCTATTCAGAGCGGAAGAGCTATTGTTGGAGATTCAGTTTATCGCTATCTGCATACTGCAGACAAATTCTCAGCTGACCACCTTCTTGACCGTCTCAAAATAAGTTCTGAACATGAAGCACTCCAGCTAGCAGATCGAGTCGAATCATCAATGTACACATGGAGACGTAAAGCTTGTCTGAGCTATTCAAAGTCGTCATGGAGCAAGGTAAAGGACCTCATGTCCGATACAGACCGGAGTGACAAAAACTTCATATTAGCTGAGAGAGCCGACACTCTACTTTTCTGCTTGAAGCAAAGATATCCTGAGCTTTCTCAGACTTCCTTGGACACATGCAAGATTCAATACAACCGGGTAAGTTTTAGGATCCATAAATTTAAATGCAGCACTTCAAAATTATGACAGCAACAACGAGAAGGAACTAAAGAAGTGCAATTGCAAACTAATTGACTGGAGAATAATCAAAGTTTCTTGTGCAGGATGTGGGGAAAGCAATACTAGAGAGCTACTCAAGAGTATTGGAAGGCCTAGCATTCAACATTGTTGCTTGGATTGAGGATGTTCTTCATGCTGATAAATCAGTGAGGAACCCAGATGATGTATAGTATCCCCAAATGGGGCTTAGAAGAATCAGTGCATTATAGATTCATATATTGATATTTTTGTATGAGATGCTTTCCCATGCAAGTATATGCAGCTTCTTAGTTTTTATTTGTACTACAGCTGACTGCTTTCATGTTCCTTGTAGAGTAATGATTTAAGCATTTCCATAGCAGCTTCCTTCCCCCCGGGGGGGGGGGGGGGGGGTAATGTTATGAATTTAAAATATAATTAGTCAAAGAACAACTTGTCATTGACTAATTATATATTGTAATTTAAATTCAAATTCAAATTCTTTCATGTATGAATTGAAATTGACAGCACTACGACATTATCATTCTTCGCATTACTTGATATTTTATGCTCTTATTGCCGTGGTGCTTTGAACTTTAATTTATTCTTTAAAAATTAAAAATGAATGGAACAATTTTTTTCCAAAAAAAAAAAACATCTTAATATTACATCCTAACAATTTGATGTAACCATAAATATGTTCGTTATGACTTGTTATTCATGAATAATTTTCGTTATAAATCAAAACTTAATCTTTATTTTCATTCTTGTAGAATGTATTCCATAATCCAAACGAGACAACAGATGAAAACAGGATCAAATGGAGCTGAAACAACGATCACTATACCCAATAAAAATAGGGGGAAAATGTGCATCTCATCCCTATATTTACAAAACCTCCGACCATGCCGGGAAATGCACAGTGCGGATCAGGGTGATCTATGGGTTAGTCAGCCAGGCCGAAACCAATGGGGATAGGCATTGCCGCCGCTGCCACTTCATCTACTGCTCGAAATAAAGTAACAATGGAGAAGGGCATGCATGCCAGTGCTCATGCATGGATCAAACAATACACCAGCAGTGAAAGAGTTTCGCTTTTTTGGAAGCAGGGTACGTTAGAATCAAGTCTCATCGTCCACAGCACCAATGTACGTAAGGTCTGTCCGTCTCACCCTAATAGCCCCTCTAAGCCAGCTTGCGGCCTGAAGATTGACGAGGTTGCCACCTCCTACAACAGCGGTGTTACTCGCAGAAGGGCTCGATCCAGCTCCATCTTCTAAAAGCGTCCAAGGGTCAACTTCCAAATCATTGTCCTGTCGTTTTGACTTCCCACACATGGTAGCAGCAGTTCTTGACGATGGAACTGGGTTTCTTGTGTTTGAACTAGTGGAGTTGGACACAGGTTTTGCTGTATGGGGTTGAAGGGGAACAAGAGCAGAAGCTGGAACCGATGGCCGCTGGCAGGAGAGAGAACAGCGCATAGAGGGAACAAGTGCTGGCATCAAAGCTTGTATACGCCACCGAATAGAGCCTGGCAGTTGCATATGGTCCAGGTCATTCTGTATCAAACAACAGATCATTAGATAGGCAACAAGACCAAATGTATTTCCTATATTTATATAAAGAATGACAGAAGACTGTCTATATATGAATTTTATATTCCATAGTTATACTTATCATTTTTTCCCTCCATATCTTCCCAAAGGCACTATAAACATTCAATTTTGTCAATATCAAACAAATTAGCAAGAGTATTATACAATGCCATCTTATTAACTTTTTCCCAAGGCGATATCAGAAGTTTAGTTTCAACATAGACAACTTGAAAGGTTATATCGTAAATAAAGACAAAAAGCAATAGATTCATAGGCTGAGTGATATTTAGACCTGCAGAGTCTCCAGCAACTCTTGATCAAATCCAGAAATACCCCAGGTAGGGTCATTGGTCGACTTTGAAAAAACTGGCGACCTAAGCCAACTTGGAAGACAGCTACTCAATAATCCATGCAAAACAAACAACATACGATCAAAGAGGCCCTCAACAGAAATATCTACGAGACCAGTAGAAGCTTTGGAAGGTGATTCCACCTCCCTCTTCAACTGAGAACCTCGCGGGGCATTAACAGATAAAACTGCATCCTCATACACAACCGGGCTGCCAAGGAGACGAAGAATTACAGAGGCAAGTGCATGTCTCATGTTCCGCACAGATGGCTCCCTGCAAAATTAAACATGGAACTCAGATAAACAGTGTTATAGTATGCAAAAGTTCTGCCAAACAAGTACTTGAAATTCTAATGTGGCATGCTTGAAAAAAAAAAAACCAAATCCCTTTGGCACAACTTATCATCACTAGTGCCAGCAGTCAAAACACAATTTCCAAATCCATCAGGTATACATTAGTTATAAAGAACAAAAAAAACAACAACAACAATATAAGCCTTATCCCTCTAAGAAAAACAAACTATAATGCATTTATCTCCGTTGTGGCCACATTTCAAGGAAACTCCAAAGTTATCAAAATTAAAGGGCAACAAATGAAGTAAATGTACAAGAACGGCTTCATAAACCTTTATCCCCAATAAGCAACTATTGATGTATGTTTTAAAGCACATTTTCTTTTTCATGTTTCAAAAATGCAAATAAAGATTAAAATTCTGATAGTATATTACCCATCTGTGCAAAGAATAGGAAGAAATCTCATGATTAAGTGCACACGTAATGACAAAGAAGCTCGAAAAGCCGCAGGAGAAGGTGGAGAAAAATCTGTTGCAGCTGTTTGTCGTCTAGACAATCCAGGGTTGCCCCCTCTTGTAGCTTTGCGGCTAGTTACTTTATTAGTCTGACCTTCAATTTTAGGAGGAGTATTTGCAGCTAGCTTGCTTACCCCACGAGTGATTGCAGATATTTGTTGCTCAATACTATTAAACTGTTTAATTAAATCATTTGCAAATGAATTACGAGTTTTTTCAGAGCTTTGATCTATACAAGGAATAATTAACTCAATAAGAGCCCTCTCAGTCACATGCAGCTGGTCAATCACTTGAGAGAAACCTTTTAAGCACCTTTTCAGCCCCATCCCCCCTTCAACAACTTCTCCTTCTTCAAAAGATGCAGCATCAAACTTCTCTTCCCTGTTGGCCACCAGTTCAGTACAAGGATTACACCAACCCCAGGGCTCCCAATACTGGGCCTTGACAGAAAGGCCTTTACTCTCAGCAATATTATTTAGCTGTTGCCTAATGGTCTTCCGACCAAAAAGAACACCATGGCCAGCCAGAAACCATTTGGCCTGCAGCAACATTGAATCCTCTAGCGACCTCCCAAAAAGATGAATCAACTCTGAAAAAAGAGATGCAGCATCAGGTCTGACCAGTAACCTAGTAAGAATTATTGCAATAAAATTATTCTCGTTCTCAGAAGCAGAAGCAGACTTCTCTGGATTAGGTGAGGACAACTGTATAGCATCAGCTAAGGGCATATCAGATGCTTCTATTTTCTCAACCAGAGCTTGTTCATTTAAAAGCAGCCTGAGTTCAACCCATTGCCAGTGAAATTTAGCAGGTTGCAGGTTATCTAAAACATGTACCAGCTTGTCCTGAAGCTTAGATTCACCATATCCAGAAATCTTGCTTCCATCATTCTGAGGAAACACAGATTGTGGCATTTTACATTCAATCATCGCATTCAGAAAAAGCCTAGCACGTAGAGGAACAAATGCCTTGGTTGTGAAATGCATGTCTGAGCCATTCAACTCTAGCAACGTTGCAAATTCAGCATCACTTGCATCTGCAGCCATAAAATCATACAGACTTTGACTGTCTCTCAAGCATACATCTCGAAAAGGTAAATGTTTTATTGTATCATTCATGGCAACAGATAGAGACTGATGAAGTTGATTCATGTCTTCACGGGCTACAACAATAGAATTCAAAATGAAGGGCCACCAAAGAACAAGAGCAAATATGGAATAAGCAGGTGGAAAGACTAAACTAAGAGGAAGCACATGTTGCATCCTTGAAAGTGCTATAATAGATGGTTCGCCTAAGAGTTCCACCACTAATCCATCATAAATGGTTCTGCAGTTCCCAACAAGCAATCTAAACCAATGGACATACACTTCAATTGAACTATCTGCCTTATAACCCCCAACTGATCGAGCATTTCCATTTGACTTAGATCTCATGCTTCTTACAAACTGTGCTACATCCAGACGCTCCTTCAACCGGAGGACAGTTACCACTCTTTCCAGGCTGGAAACACCATATATAACAGCACCAACAACAAGTGCAGAAACAGCAGCCACAATTTTTGTTGCTCTTCCAAATACAACTTTACTTGACTTGTTTACGCCATCATTTGAAGTACTGATACCAGTATCATGGGCTTCAGGAGACATTTGAAACTGAGCACGGGATGCTTTGCTAGGAGCAAAAACTCCAGAAAGAACAGTACAAGCTTCTGTTGCAAGAGCAATCTCAAATACACGGCTTTGACGTTCTCCCAGAGCTTCCCTAAGTAGGCACAGACAAGTTATATGCATTCGCAGAATGCATCTAGCAGAGTTCAGTGAAGTTGTAAGCAATGTTGCACTTGAACCATTATTTCCAATTGAAAAATCAGGTATTTTTGCTATAGATGGCCCTACACTACCAACAATGACAGAAACAGCATAAGAGACCAAAGAGGGATCCCCTTCTTGAGCAGCACCACCAGTCTGCCGTATGCAGTCAATTAAACCTGTAACTATTCGTTGAGCAATTTGATATCCATTATCCCATTTTTCTATAGCAGGCTCTTTTGGTGCACCAGCAAAGGGTTTTTTCTCCTTTCCAACAAGATAATGCAATGCCACTTCTGCATTACGTTGCACTATGTCTCTCATGCCCAATCCTATTCTGGATAACCGACCACCAGCTATCTTTTGACGGAGAAACTCATCAAGATCCTCAACTCCCTTGGGAACTCCAAGGGGAAACCCTAACTCTCCATCCACTGACCTTCCAAAATCAAGCTCAGAAGAAAGTCTTTTATCGCTTGTAGCCTTAAAAGTTTTCTCCCACTCAATAACACTAGCCACATTGCTATATTTTTTCAATAAATAACGAGCAAAAGCTGGTGCTGCAGAACCTGAAATCCTTCCATTAGATGAAATAATGGCTGCGGTACGACGAATTGCAGCTGACAGAGCTTCAGGAACAAGATCAGCTGCAGCAAGAATGTTCTCATACCTGCACCAAAAGCAATGTTACGGGACAAAGTTCAAAAAATTACTTCAAATCCCAGATATCCAATAAAAGACAGTCAAATACAGCAATAATATAAAGAGACAAAGAATGCTCATGAAGCCTCAATGAAAAGATCAAGCTTAATCCCATGATGCAAAGAGAGTAGCTCATATGAAGTCATAGACACCTCACCAGAGGTTCAGCAAACCAAAATGAAATAGCCTACTCATATTTACAAATATCCAATTTGTCCTTTGTCAGATACAAAATAAACATTCATGTTTTGAATGGGTAGAAAAATTTGTGTTTGAAAAAACTCTGGCAGTGAAATGCTATGTACAATTTTATGGCACAACCCCGGTGTAAAACTGAGATGGCAAAGTTGAGGAGGAAAAGAAACACAATAACAGAACAGCTAGCAAGCTTCTGTTTCAAGGAAAAAATTATCAAAGAATAAATAAATCAGGAAACAAGTTATTGAGAAAGAAACAAAAACTATATGAATTGACAACAAAGCATAGAAAAGAACAAAAAATAAATTTTGGCACCAGCTACAAACATAACTATTTAATTGAATTGAATTGAGTGCAAACCTTCTCAGTGATGACAACAAAAAAGCCTCTCCCACATCACAAACTTGACTGTCTACATTCCTTGGCATCACTGGCACATTCCTCCCACTATGAATTGTGAAGTTGGAGCTATTGAGAACCTTCGGCAGCAACCAGAGAAGGAACTTGACTGCTAACACTAAATCATCAGAGATATCCATCAGATAAAGTATAGTAGACAGTTCATCCTCCCCAAGTTTCCACTGTTTTGTGCTTCTATCATCAGCAACAGCACAAGGCCGACCAAACTGGCCGATTTGAGAAGCATTCTTTTCAATCGTATGAATTAGCCGCCTAACTTCATCCATCAGCCAAACTGCTATTGCCCCTTTCTCAACAAAGCGAAGCCGTTTAATATTTTTTGCAATTGAGACAACATCCTCATAGGCAATTGTTTGGATTCCATCCACTGACTTTGGCATATCTCCATCCTTTGCAGTTTTATGGTGAGGGCAGCTTACCTTATTATCACATACATGGCTTGTTGATGCCCCCTGGCTACCCTCAATTCTGGCAGCTGCCAGTTGAGCAAGACTATGGGTTTTACGAACAGTCTTAAGCCGATTCTTGGTAGGTGGTTTGGTTGACTTCACTGGTTCATCAACATTGAGAGACTCCAAGGATTTCATCCCCTTCTTCATCCACCAAGCATCTTCTCCATCAGATGAAACTACTGAATGACCCTGAACAGATGAGTTTCTTTCTTCACTTAGTTTTTGTCTCTTTACCCTTCTGCATTCTTCACACCCAAGTGTACCTTCCACAGGATCAATCTTGCTGTAAGGAGACAAAATAGTTCTAACACTTCCTTGAGATTCATCCAATCCTGAATCAGACATATCCGATAAACTATCAGGCAGCTGTAATAGCACTGTGATAGCTGCTTTCAATTCTTCAACATCTTTGTCATCCTTTTCAGTTTTAGATGCAACATTGCCAGAAAGATTAAACTTCAAATGTGGATCAATTAACAATGTAGAAGCCCCATCCTTTGTGGCAGATGGATCGTGCTTTTGCTTCAATGAAGATGGAGTGGCAGTAGCATCATCACATTGATCACTAAGCAAACCATGGAGGACAAGTCGACGTTCATTCAAGTAAATTTGCAAGGCTTCCACTAACTGTATTCCTTTAACAATCCCTGATTCTTCCAAAGCATTATGCAAGAATCCACCAGGAAGCTGCTTCAAAATTCGATAGTGTCTCTTCCGTCTCTCCTGGTCAACCAAATTTACATTCATATCCATGATCCCACTAACAATTAGCTGCCGCACATATGCCAAGGGATTAAAGATACCTGCTCGTATGAGTTCCACTATGAATAAATTTAGGCGTTTGAGACCTTCCCCTTTATGTACTGAATGCTGATCAATCCAACAAACTACAATATCATGCAAAGGGCCTGGGCTTTCAAATATAAGTGAAGAATTGTAACTTGAGTCAACATGTTTTGAATTACGTTTTACTTTTAATATATTATACATAAAATGTCGATTAGTCTGCAGATTTGAAGATTCTGCTAGTTTACTAATTCTGTTAATGCTTCCATTCTTTTGTCTTGGTGAAACATACATATCCCTCATCTTCATCTTTAGAAGTCTAACTGCTATATGCACTTGAGAAAGATCTTTCCTGCCTGTGAATTTTATATTACATGGAGGAGCAGTTCGAAAATCCCTGAAATCACATGTGGCCCACTCACAAAGGAAAAACACTGAATGCATAAATGACGAACTTATGGTCCCCACCCACTTCAACGTTAACCTCAAGCAAGGGCTAACTTGTTCAGCCCAACCTACATACACAGTTCCACCACATGGATCATCAAAAAGGAGTTTATAGGTTCCACATACATCACCCAGCACAAGAGATTTGTCCAAAGATTGTGTAGCTTTAGCCAGACAATGACCTGGGTAGCCTGAGCTTGCAGCCTTTGCAAAATGATGTGCATGCTTTTGAATGCATGAAATTATGTGATCAAATGCCAATGATTGATATTGTGAATCAAATCCCTTACTTTTAAATAGACAGGCAGCATCTTCTGAACTACTTTTTATCTTTCCTTCAACTTTAGATGCTTTTAGCGCAAAACCTCCATCATTTACTGAATGTGAAACAACTGAAGATGGTACAGGAAAGCAATCCAAAGCAACAAACGTATCTGGAGCCGCAAATATCAAATATCGGAGCATCTCAATCAGAGCACAAGTTGTATATGCCCTCCGGGAATTATCTACGAGATCTGATCCACCTGGAGCAGGATCACAGATGATTCGGAGAGCCAATCCAGCAAGATTGTGTACATATGTTTGAGACAGAACAACAGTTTCTAAAAAGCCATATATGATAGGCAATAGCAGCTGAAAAGTCTCTAGGCATGCTTTTTCCTGAAAGTAGCAAAAATGGAAAGATTCAGAATTAAAGACATGAAAGTATTCAGAATAAAATCAGTAGAATGGAAAAGAAAGTATTCAGAATAACTAAGAGGTAACATCACTACCTGTAGTTGATTCAAAACCCAATCAATGACAAGAGAAGGAAGAAGCAGCCGTTCGGCATGATGCCATTGCAGAAGCCGCACAGCATACCACCATTTAAAATATACAGAAGGCTCTCCATTATCAGAAACGGATGATACGGGATCACTTCTGTGCTGCAATGATCCTGCATGGTGCATTTGGGGTGAACAATCACGACTTGAATGAGTAGGATTAGAAGCATTTTTGGAGATAAATTCATCCAGAAGAGATTGCAAGGAATCAACAACATCTTTGGTCCAATTCTCAGAACGAGAAAGCTGAGCCTTGTCAGCAGCAACCCCTGAAGAAATACTGGCAGAACCAGACCGAACCTACAAAATGCAACCGTAATCTACCCTCCTATATGATTTTACAAAGAATGATAAAGTAACTTATGACATTAATATTTTGAAAAAAAAAATGCTAATGGTCATGTATCTACCTGATTCAGGTAAGTAACTTTGATAAACCAAGTTGCCCTTAACAATGGCACATTGTTCTTGATAAGAACTTCTAAAAGTAGTTTCTTTCTAAAGCCATGAGGAACATGATCAGCCAAAGAGCGTAACCGTTTGTGCTTCTGGGACAAGCCCTGCAACAAAAATTTTTGTGAGTACATGTAGTGCTAGTAATCCTAAAAGCACCACCCCAAGACTATTTTGTTTTTAAAGAGGGTAAAAAAGTATCATCAAAGAATTTCCTCAAGGATTCAATAGGCAAATAAACCAAGATAACAGTAATTTAATAAATTTGTTGTAGGAAATGACACCTCTGAAATCATGAAAGGCTAGTTGATGAGTGCACATGCACCATATAGCCAGTACAGAACTAATGTTCATATAATTTATTCTGAACCTGATATTTTTAGGCTCGCCTAACTTGGATCAAGACTAGAGTCTAGAACCATCTATCCAGAAATACAACTCTTGCCCTTTGCTCATATAAATTATCAAGAATTTATAAGAATGAAATACCAATGTGGTATAACTGTTACGAAGGGAAGTGAAACAACAAATGAAGTCATATGCGCAGGACTTTCAATAGCATACTTCAATCCATTTCTTTCAAAACTTTCTTTCTCACCAAACTTAAAAAGAAATAAACACCAATGGGGTACAATTTCTATCAAGGAAAGTTAGACAAAGATGAAAGCCCTAAGAACAGGACTTCCACTAAGACTACCTCGATCCATTTATTTCGGAACTCTTCACCAGCCGGCCTTTGTTCAGGGAAGATACCAGGCCTGTTGAGTTGTGATCCTGAAAGAGCCACCCCATAGACTTGACCAGCCTGTCAATAGCAAGAACTGTAATGCAGATCAAAACCTTTCATAACAAACTCAGATAGGTTAAAGCTAGAGCCCATTAAATTCAACAAAGCAGAAGAAAACAAGCATTTCAAAAAAAGTAACAGACTGAAAAAGAAAATATCACCTTCCGCTTCTGAACACGAGATTCATTAATGGCCCTTAGACGTTTCTTAACAGCCTGGAGAGAAGACAAGGGTGTTCAACAGCATTATAACAGCTTTGAAGCGTGCATATAAAAAAACAGAGAATGTGTAGTGATCCCATGGCATGCGTATAAGAAACGATAACAAATAGAATGGAACTAAAAATCTGAAAAGGATGAGGAAGTCACCTGTTTACAATTTAAAATAACTTCCTTGTTAAAAGTTGAAACCTGAGTCAATGAAACTTCTCTAGCTTCCTAGCAGAAGCATAAAGAAATGTAAAATCAGAACGCTGTAAATACCAGAGAAGAAAACATTTATCAGACCAAAAGAGAAAATAGCAGTTGATCTTCAACAATTTATCAAAGTAAATTTTAAAATGTGTAAATGACGAACAAAATTGATAGGCATTAAATAGTGTCAAATAAATTCGACCAATAAAATGTTCCAATGAATGGCATGGCTAAACAGAATCTCCCTCGAATCTCAAATCTTAGGGACAAAATCAATAAATTGATTCGTAGAGCCCAATCAATCAAAAGTTAAATCACCACTTCATATTATCTGATCATTTTTCTATAACTAATATGAAACATAGATCTACCTCAAGGCCCTCAAATGTTTCCCTATATCCAGATTGAACATAGTCTCTCGTCAGTGTCTCCTCAGAGCAATTTGGTGTTTGGGGAAAAAAGTCTGGTGACCCAAGTCTGAGATTAAAATAGTGTCATTTAATATTTTAATATGCAGTAAACAAAAGACAATATCAATTTAATCACTATCTAGTTTGAAAACTTGTTGCTTTAGAATGACCAAAACAAGAGCATGACAATTTAACCCCAAAAGAGGCCTAAGATGACCATTATTCAGGAACAAAAATGTGCCAGTGTCAAATAGAAATACCTGGTATTTAAAGGCTCTTTCTCACACTTCAACTTGTACGGGTTTAGCTGAGGTTGTCGTCTGCAAATACAAAACCATATTATCAGGAGGGACTGGCAGAATCAAATTACTGATTTAGCATAAAATTAGCAATTAGCAAGTTACAAAAAGTAAAAGTAACGCTTCACAGGTAAGGTATATTTGTTTTGAAATCCAATCCACACACAAAACAGACCTACCCTTCAATGGTTCACACTACTTAGAAACTATAACCTTAAGGTATTAAAGCATGAATTCCAAATTCTTCTTCAAGGAGAGTAGAACTAAAACAGTGGTTTAAAAAAGAAAAAGGCAAGTCATGGTCTGTGTATACCATGACTTTGCACAACTACTGACACTTTTCTCTAATTTTGACTTTTGAGATGTGAAATTATATATTTCTCCAAAGACGGAAGTTCAACAGATGCTTTATGTTGTTCCAATCGAGTAACCGACCAAAGGAAGAGATCTTTCAGTTATGGACTGGGCCATGGGACAGGTGTTCCCCGTGAAGACAAAGTTACTTCATGTTAACATATTATACTTTACTGGAAGCCAAGTCAAGGCTTCGTGATGATCCCAATCAGAATTTTAAAATGCAGTATAATGGGAGATGTTAAATTTTATAACTCCAAATCATGTAAAGGTACTTGAACAATTTTTTTAGTTATGCCAGAAGGATCAGTATTTACCTTCTTCCATCGTTCTTAACTCCTAAGTACAATAATCTCACAAAAAATAGAAGGCATCATTTAGCATGCTCAAGATGAAAAATAGGTTCCAAACTTGAACCATATAGTAAAGATGTAGGAAGCATGGGTAACCCAATATCATTACTAAATCTCACTATCCATATATAATCTAGAGTGCATCATGTCTAAGACAAGTATTGGACATGTCTAGGATATGGACAAGGCTCTTATTTTCAAGTGTCAATGCCACATAAAAAAAGAAATAGGAGCTTTACAACTCGCATCCACCAATCTCTCACAAGTACAATTGATGACAACAGCATCCAGATGATGGGCCCTTGTTAGTGGCTAGGCTACTTTACATAAGAAACCCACTTTTAATTACCCTTCTGACCATCAAAGGACATTGAGAATAAATAGATTAACAGAAACGGAAACTACACCATATACGAAATAAATTTTAGTTCGTTATAGGCAAAGGAGATTAGAGCATATTGACCAGTTTCCAGTAGGAAGTTCTCTTACCTTGAACTTACAGAATGGTTAGAAAGCAAGGAAGATGAATCAGCTCTTCCAGCGTCCCTAACAGATTGCCTGCCTGGCGCACTGCCACTAACTGCACTAGTGGAGCTGCCAGTATGATACCTTTGCATTGCCCCCAACAATTATCAGCATACTGCCCACAACATCAAAGCAATACAAGTAGCTGTAATAGCTAAACTGCACCATTGAAACGCCAAGTCATTTCCAAGTAAAGCAAGCTAAACAAGTCCTTATCACAGAAAAGACAGTAGGCAAGGCAAGGAGATTGATAACTGACGACTGGATTAAAGCCATTATCCTCGGGAATCAAATTTATGCAACAATGAACTTAAATGCTGAAGGATATTTATACACAGAAATTTTAATGGAACAAACAGCATATATATCAAACATGTGGCTTCACTCATGGTAACCAAGGTGACAGAGTTTCACCTTAAGACTTGTATGACTTAAGCCATTATGAAAGCTTGGAATCAATTATCCAAAAGGCGCAAATAAGGCACTACATGAGCCCCAGTGCAAACTAAAATTTTAAAAAATCATATAAATGTAGTTTGCATAAAACATTTTTCTGAACTATGAAAGAAATAAAAATCCAAACCTCTATACTGCATGTGAAACTGAATTAAGTTCCCACACTAGAAAAATCTAGCCTGGGTGCTAGCAAATAAAAAATATGAACAAGTTCACAATTTAAGGTTAATGAATTTTGGAAAAAATGCAAACACTCAAAAGCAGACATGCAATTCGATGGGGAAAAAAAAAAAGGCAGGCAATCAATTGGAAAATTTTAGAAATATCCTGAAAAGCAAATAAATAGCCTACTAGTTTAACCAAGATAATGGAAGTGTTGTGAATAAATAAATAATGAAACATTGGATTTTTGAGATAGAGTATAATTATAGAAAGCTGAAACCTTCAGTTATTAATATTATTTTTCTATACATGAGTTCCAACAAAAATAAAAGTGGAGAGGAGGCAAGGGGAATTATATAATTCTTTGCTAAGTTGATAAAAATTGGACTAAAATATAAACTTCTCGCCCAGTAATAAAAACTGCTACATTTATTTTTATCTTCTACAACTGCGACATTTTATAATTCAAACCCATATTTATTATTTTTAAGAGACAACTGAAAGCTCCATACTGGTCACAAAAAAAAAAATAGAGAGCTGCATAAACTAATAGAATTACTACGAGCGATAAGCATCGGCTTAAAACCATAAAAGGAAATGCCCTCATGTTGTCCCTTTTGCTCTCCGTCGCCAAGTAGTTCATGGCATGCTACCGTTTAAACTAACTTCTAAGAGAAGCTACAACATATGCGAGATAAATTGGCTGCAACCCACCCATTGAATCATCAAAACATTTGAATTAAGCGTTAACCAAATTATATTCTAAGGGATTCTGAACATAATTTTGCGCAACCCTATAAATCATATCCAATACTTTAGTTGCCGATACATGAAGTTCAGAGCACGATCCGAAGCTAGGGTTTTTCAACAAATTATGAATTTTCAACTTGAAAAAGCGCCGGCGCGAGCTGACTGTGAAGCTGAAAATTGGGACCCCTGACGTGAACAAAGCTAGAGTTTTTCATTGGCGATAACGCAAACAAGCAAGGACCATTGAAAAACAAAATAATGGGTATAAATATTAACATCAAAACGAAAATTGGTGCATACTTGGTAAGAAAATTTTGGCTGAGAGAAAAGGTCCGCAAAGCGCCGAGGTGTAGAGAGAATGTAAGAGAGATGCGAAGAAGAAAGAAGAAAGGTCTCAAGATATGAGTGCTTTGACTCTTGATGTTTGCTGGTGATGACGCCGATGCCGCTGTTGCTTCCTGTGATGAAATAAAGGCCGAAGAAGAAGGGATCTTCTTGTAAAAATATTAAATTTCACTTCTTCATCGGATTCCTCTTTTGCCCTCAAGATTTTGATATTGTTACACGTAAACTTAAGCGATAACTGGATTTCAGTGGGGGCAAGAATGTCAACAAGGGTTCCCTTCCCTTCTCCCGTTTTTAACGAACGGAAATGGAGGCGCTAGGTAGAGCAGCAGAACAAGAAAAAGAAGAATGTTGTTGGATTCAGGTGGGTTGATGACAGGTAGTTTCTATTGAGACGAATTTTCAAAACCAGGCTACTTGAATGTTGAAAGTTGAAACCAAAAATAAGAAAAAGACAAATCGGCGTGAACGAGCCACTGATCATAAATTGCATAATGGTCACCCTCGGTCGGTTTGGCTTATTGGGGAAAAAATTGTTAATATAAGTGTTCTTTTGGAATAGTTTATTTTTGGATAATAAGTGTTTGTAAATCGTAATTCATGATATACGAGGTAAGTATGTGAGAGGGGTTTTATCTCGGCTTGCTTAATAAGCACTTATATTCAAAAAATAAGTGTTGCCAAACATACACTAAGTGCTCGTATGGAATAACTTATTTTTGGGCAATAAATGTTTATAAATCGTGATTCATGGTATACGAGGTAAGTATGTGAGAGGAGTTTTATCTCGGCTTGCGTAATAAGGATTTATTCTCTAAAATTAAGTTATCCCAAACACAACTTAATACTCTTTGATCTTTAACATTAAGAATGTTAGTTAAGTTAGTTAATATAAAAGTTAAGATGCAAATTTACTCCAGAAATTTTCACAGTTTCAAATGTTGTCCGGAAGTATTTTTAGATTCAATATTGTTCCAAAAGTATTAAAATAGAGTAATATTGCCCCTTACCGTTAAAAAAAGTTAACGATCAACGATAATTTTTTAATCGTTAGTGTTATTTTTTAACGGTAATGGGCAATATTAATATATTTTAACACTTTCAAGGTAATATTAAATCTAAAAAACTTTTGCAGCAATATTGTTCCTCGATGAAAACTCCTAGAGCAAATTTACACCTTAATCATTAATATAATATATTTTTTAAAAAAAAAAAAACACTCTAATTATCTTACTTAATTCCCTCCCTCTCTTACCTTATTTTTTTGGTAGAATCCAGTAGTATCCCCTAGCTAATAACTAAAAACTAATCCTCCCGACTCTCTTACTTCATTATTGTAGAGGAAATGTCAATAGGTTAATTTGAAAAAAAAAAATTGATAATTTTGTTAAATATGTTTTACATTTAGGAATATTAGACTAACGCCATTTTACATACAAACTAGGGCGTCCCCCGTTCGATGCACGGGCAGTAGGCATCCGATCATCAATATATCGAGGTAAATACTGTGAAGTTGCATGCGATGTGATGTTTAAGGATCTATTTCTGTTTTGGCTTTGTGTTTATAAGAGTTTTCTATATTCTTCCTTCCTGCTCAATTGTAGGCTGAAATACGTATTACTTAATATATGTGCAAATAGTTGTTACTGTGTGTTTTGTAGTGCCATTGTCAAGAAAGGAGTTTTTTTTTTTAAAAAAAAAATTAAATGGACCTAGTGAAACTTGCTTATGTATAGAGGGTAGTATTATATTGAAAATTCACAGCTAGACAAATAAATAAATAAATAAACCAATTAAAAGTCCCGCTGAATTAGATCCTACTTCCTCATTTTATTATGTTTTTATTATTTCATGTTAAATTGTATTATATTTTAGAGTGAATGTCCAAAACTAACAATAAAGTTCTGTTGGAGATGCATTTTGCATTATAATATTTATTTTGGTGCAAAAATATATATAAACTCTTTTAAATGATGCAAAACTAGTAACTCTGTCAATTCTTCTTAACAACTGTTAACTTTTTTTTTTAACTCTAATTTTGAATGTTCATAGCTATTGTTGCACCTCCAAAAAATATATGATGCTGGACGCACTTTTAATAACAGTTGCTTGGTATTTTTACACCTTAACTAAAAAAAATTCCCAATTTAGAGCCAATTATTAAATGCTTGTTTGGATTGATGAATGCATAAAAGACTTTTATCACATCTAACTTTTAAAATTTAACATAAAATAATAAAATCTTTTTGCAGTAAGATGGGTAAAATGTTGCCTTTTTTTTTATCCTATTCAAGTAAGGTTGTATCGATTATTTGGTTTGGAGGGTTATTTGTAGCAAGATAAGTTCATGCAATTTCTTCATTCCATATTTTTACTGATTAACATTCTCCGCAGAAAAAGGAATATGACTCTTATAAATGGGCAAAGCTTTTCATGTTAGATAATGTAGTAAGTTCTTATAATAAGATTTTGGAGGCTGAGTTTATTTGAAGTTGGTTCCACTTTAGAGAAGACTTTGGTGTTCTTCAAGCCGATGACTCATCTGTTGGCACCTCCTCGATGTTCTTCCCCAACATATAATGGTACCGGCTCTCTTGATAAAGGCATGGATCAAGTGTGATCTTGGTGAGAGTAGAGCAGCTATGAACATGTACTGTTCCTGTTTGAAGGATAGAGCGTGTTGTCAGTGGATATGCTTTAGTAGAGAGCCTATGATGTTGTGTTTGTCGTTGTCTATGTGTCTAAGCTATCTACCTACCTCCGCTTCTTTTGATGATGTAGAATTGAATGAGCATGATCGGCACCCACCTCTGTTGCACATTGTATTTCTTGTAAGCATCATCAGCCACCTTATCCTTTAATATGCACTTCATTTGATTCCCCCTACATTTGTTTTGTAATAGTAGTCAGTTGTTTGGATGGTTTAATACAACCACACATATATGTATTGTGATATATGGGTGTCTCACCTGAAATCTGATAGGGTTATTCTCATCCTTGACTTGTAGTTTCTTGAATTGTTTGATGTTGCGTATAGTTTGTACTTGCTCAGACTCCTGACCAACCCTACAATGTTTGTGCATACATGTAAAGCATTCGATTGTATAATTTTATAGCTTTAGATATATATTTTGTGCAACGTGCATGAAGTGTGGGTTTCAAGTTACCTCTTAAGGACTGTGGGCTCCAAGTTACCTCTTAAGGACTCATGCTCAATCATTGAGTCCTTTGTAGTCTTCTTTCTCTTGGACACTTGCTTGTGGAGGCTATGGTGTTGTGGGACTGCATTACTGCCTTCTTTCATTGTTATTAAATTATGAGGCACCTAGGTATTTGAATTGGAATATGTAAATTTGTTTAAAAGCTATGGATCATCTGAGAACTGCGTAATTGTCATACTGGTTGATGGGTGTTGTATGTTGTGTTCTTTGGTCCTAAACTTGATTATGAGTTTTTTCCCTGTGCAACTACTCAATTCGCCTGGGAAAGAGTATGGTGTACCTTCCTTGCCAAAGATGAGAAGCAATCATTGTTGTACTAATTTCAATGTACTCGACCATAAAATGTGTTGTAATTTGTAGTTTACCTCTTCAAGTTTCTTTTTGAAATGCTCAGCTGTGCAACCTAAAAGTTCAGTTACATGTCTATTGAAAAACAACACAGAACATTTCCCAATAGCATCAAATATCCTATAATGCACCTTAAATCTGTGATAAATTTCTCACATTTAGTGCATGGAATTTGAATCCAAATGCTAAGGAATATGAAAAATACAATGGATGGAAAGCAAAAGGTCACATCAAGACAACATGCACATACTTTGGTTGAGTAATGAGGAAATTTCTCAAGTTTAGTGCATGGAATTTGAATCCAAACGTTAATGTATATGAAAAAAAAATGGATGAAAAGCATAAGGTCACATCAAAACGATGTGTACATACTTTGGTTGAGTCATGAGGACTTCCTTCTTACAATTGCTGCACGTTAGCTTGCCCTTTTTGTAGGTTGGTTTAGTGTCACACAGACACCCCTCATAAGTCCACCCATATGTTGTTTCAAGCTTTTGGATGCATACTATTAAGACAATCTCACTCTCCTAATTTCAACGGTGTAAGTACATGAAGTTACTACTTAATTTTGGAGCATGACATAAGCATAATCTAACCTGTATACCCATCCATAGCCATGAAATATTACCTTTATAATATTGCATAAATCACCAAGGGGTATCTTGGTTGGAAATGCCAACATGTCCTCGTTGTTGAAGTTGGATTTCACAATATTGGTGATTTGGTAGAAACTTCGAGTAGCGCTTGGGTTCTCGTTCAGGCTACTCATGACATCGAATGGGATAAATAAGTAAAGATGCGTAAAGCTTACAAGTGTCAAATACAATTATTGTTGCTTGATTCCAAAAATGATGCTTACCTATCCTATAGTATCCTAACCTCAAAGATTTTTGGATTGAGCAAAACTCTTGTTGCTTCCAGGGCATTAGTAATATGGCCGTATGCTGTCAAATGAAAAATATTGTTACATGCAAGGGAATTTGTACATGCGTCTTCTACAGCTGACTCAAGTTTTTACCTTTTTTTTTGTTCAGCTTTGCGAACCTGAAACAACTATAATCGGTGGCTCCATTTTAGCGTTAAGGTTGTTAAATGTGTCAGTTGCGAAGTTTCCAAATAGTACTACATTGACAATAACATTACTGCATAAAAAGTCTACCGATTTTCAATCTAATTTCTTTTATATCAGTCATTGTATATACTTTATCAATGCGATAGGGGCCATGCTATATGTATGCATGGAAGGAATTTATGAAGTGTTGTGTCAATATAATAATAGTGGAAAATTAAATGGCATGGTATGGATATTACTCTTGATCTACAACAGTCAGATTTAGTCGTTTGAAGGTCTCAGACTCTCTTTGTTGATCTTCCAAATCACCAAATGCTTCAAGGAACCCTATGACATTTGGAAATAAGGTTGTCCTATAATGTAAGACTCGATATCAAAAAAGAATATATACACGACAATTTTCTCTTAGAAATTTTAGTTGCTAAGAAGATCTTTATAAGTAGCTCTTACCAATTAGTTCTTCATTAACTGCTATGTAATCTGTAATATTTTTAATGGGGACAAAGTTGAATGCCTCCATTGAAATGTGCAAATCAGATTCTTGGAAAAATGTCTTGTTGAGAAATATGATCTTCCAAAGGTTTCAAGTCACCTTATATTGGTCATTATTGTCTAACACCTTAAAGTTTTGGAACTGGTAAACTTCACCCTCTTGGAGCTCCTTCATGTAACATTCCCTCAAGTGATTTTAAGTAACAAAACCTTTAATTGTAGTTCCCTATAGATTTGGCAAAAAATTTTGTAAATGATATTATATTGTACAAGTCAATGCATAATAAACGGGTCTACATATTTGTTAAACCTGTTGATCCACCAAAATGAATCCGACTTTGCAAGCATTATATGGAGGAGTGCTTTTGTGACCAACTAGCTTCCTAAGTACACGTGTAATGATAACCTAAGTGTCTTTGCTGTCATTGATTTATGAAATAAAATCATGCTGAATGCTTGTCATATTTGGATATTCGGAGTTTGTAGTGTGTATACCAAATGTGCAAGGTTGTGTATGCTAGGTGGGTCATTCTCTTATACCTATTTCATAGTAAAGGGAACAAAATATGATAGTTGGAATGTGAATGATCTTGTTAATTTTTTGGGGTTTTAAGATAATTGTGGCTTTCCATCTATTAAATATTATGTTAAATAATAAAAGATTTAATATATAAATTACCATAGAAGTTTTTTTTTTTTTGCTGCAACTAATAATAGAAGTAGAATAATAATAATAATAATAATCTATTTTCATATTGAAGCATAGACCTTGGTTTATTCAGTAAATATATCTAATAGATATTAAAATGTAGCAACTTTTTTAGTTAAAAAACAAAAAGCCTTTTTGCATTCCTTATGTGTAACCCCCCAGTATAGTTTGACAAATTATTTGTTCACTATGGTTGATGTGCCCTATAGGTTAGTTTAATTTCATCTTCATTACCACAACTTATTCTTTATTGCCTATTAATGCTCTTACTGTGCCCTATGAGTGATGTTATCTTTGATGCTTTTGTTCTGATCTTATTGTCAATTTCTGGCCGTAGGATGACAACAGCAAATAGTTTTGTTCCAGTGGATGCGTTACAATTATGATATTTCTGGGCATTCTAATTCTAAAAATATTGTATTCAGTTTCATTATGATTTTTTTATATCTCAAGTTTTTTTCCTCATTTCTCGTTGTGCATACGAACTTTGTGCAGTATATGTTACGGCTAGCTCACATGCATCTGAGCGTTATGCTCCTTCAGGCTTCTTTTTTGGAGTGTCAGCAATTGCTTTAGCAATTAACATGATATTTATTTGCAACATAGTGTTTAATGGTATACTTTTTGAGCCAACTGTTTTATGAATTGCCAACATTGTCTTATGAAATTCCGTTGAAATAATAAGATTTCTTTCTTTAAAGATTAATAAGTGTGTATTCAATAAATGTATGTCCAACCCTAATCAGACTGAACGCATGTTATGGAAATAATAGGACTGAAACGCTTGTGCATTTAAGTGAGTAAAATCAAATGGCAGAAGAAATTTTTGATATTTTTACCCTTAAAAAATAACAAGGATTAAAAAAAGTTTGAAATATAATCATATGCGTTACCAACTTGGGATAAAATATGACGTTACCAAGCTGTGTGGAAACCACCTATTTTTCGATAGTGTCCATATTTTTCTCTTCCATTTTGCTATCGGAAAAACCAACTTAGGTGCCATATTGTCCATCTCTTCGTTTTGATTCTTGCACATGTGAATTGAGCTGAGATTTTTCTATTATGTAGCTGAGACGAACCCTCTTCTCCATGTGACCCTACCCATGTAATTTCAATAATAAGCAAGAGACTGAAAGACAATTATCATTTTGTTCGGCAATCAAGCAGTTTTTATTGGAATAGTGGTACTGTTATCTAATAGGCAAACGAATTTAAATAATGGCCAATGAAGCAATTATTAATGAGACTGTTTTCTATTTCACTCCGTTAGCAAGATATCCAAGCTGCCAATGAAACCACCGTTTGCTAATTTGACACTGTTACTACACACTTTCTTAAGATATATTAGATGAAAATTTTAGATATTTTATTATTAATTATACATGAAACAAATAAAACCAACTATAACATGATATTTAAATTCAACAGATTTGGTAATTATAAATTGGGAAAAGGTCCATTTTTACCACGGAAGTAACCACCCAGGAGCGTTGGGTATCCGGAAGTTTTTAGAGGAGCGTTTTTGCCCTAGAAGTAACCAAAATGGGGCATTTTTTACCTAAGGCTATGGAGACCCCAATTGTCGTTTGCCATGTGAGATTGAACAACACATCAATGCCCACTGTAACCCCCTTCGTAATTATGATTCGAAATACGTATTTTAAAATGAAATAGAGACCAATAATAATCAAACTCATTTACAATCCCTTCCTTACGGAAGGGTTTTCACAAATATTTTCAAAGATTCTGCCTTACCCTGGTCTCAAATTCCACAACTCGAATATAATTACCCTATGCAGTTACATCACATTTACATATCAGAGTGTACAACAAAATCCCGGCAACCCTCGGGTTTCATACATAAACTAAAGGTTTATAAATTCTCATTAGGGGATTACACCACTGTCTCCAAAACAACATTTATAAGATATACGGTGATCTCCCAACAAAACATGATATCCAACACCAAAATATAAATCTCCCTAAGGAGCCTTATCCGCCCTTGGTCGTCTCCTTTCCCTTGGAGCCACTTGCCCTGTCTGAAGGTTTGTCAATGGAAAGAATGAGATTCAAAAGAATCCCAGTAGTAACAAAGCACTCATACCACATGTAATCACAAAGCATGCAAGAAAATCATCAAGCAGCATCACAACATAAAGCACAGTACGCAGGCTGCCACATAAGCACATATTCACATAATCTTATCCCCCGTATTCCATCGCCCCGAAGGCACTGTCCTCCCACCGTCAACACCGATGGGCCGCGAGTGAAGATTTCACAAATAGCCTTTCAGCTTTCACATATAGCCTTACGGCTTTCATATAGTCTCATCCCCCGGATTCCACCGCCCCGAAGGTACAATCCTCCCACCGTCAACACCGATGGGCCGCAGGTGATAGACTCAAAACAATGATCAAACAAACATACGATGTATCACATATAGTATAAGGGAAAAGAGTTACTACCTTGTTCTTTCCTGACGTGCTCCGGCACAGGTTGCTTACAATTAGGGCAAATGTCGAACCCTATAAACCAAAGTCAAAGACGAAAAGTTATTCTCTATTCCAAATTCTCGCATTCAGAACACTTAAATTTGGTTATCACTTGGACTCTTTAGGTGGCTACTAGAAGTCTAGACACATGCCTAAAGGGTTAAGGAGTACTATCTCAAAGACCACCTTTTAGTGTGCATCGTAAAACGTGTTAACCACTGGGCTCACAACTTGGTCCTACAATTCCAAAATACAATTTAAACACTTCCATAGTGTTTCTGGGGGTTATATGAGCATATTATGAAAATTTACAAAAATGCCCACGGGGACCCGGCCCGGCCGTACCCGGTCCGGCTGTACTTTTCCTAAAATTTTGACATGGGCTATTTTGACATATTTTCGCTCAAAGAATCCATTTCCAAACTCGAAATTGTCAAATTCAATATCAAATTATAACATTACCCTTGGCAGCCCCACTTTAAGGGTTTTAGGGGCGTTTTCGTAATTATGCTGTTTCGGCCTTTTCCGAAAAAGTGACCAACTGTAACCCCACCTAATTTTCGCTCCTGAACTCAATGGAACCATCAAATCATTGAAAATCCAACTCTAACCCTCAGATCTATCCCTGGCCGAAATCTTGGCATACTTTGGGAATAATCGGTGTTTTTCGGTTTCGGCTCCGTAAACGTGTTCCTTTCTACTCCTAACCACTATATTAATCATTACATGAGGTTACAACTAACATTAAGACCCAATTTAGGCAGCATAACCCCTAGGCCATATCATTTCCAAACTTTAAAACCAATGGCAATCCGGCAAAATTTCATCGATTAAATTGCCCACAACAGTCAGAATAAGCAATATATGAAAGTTTGGAAGTTACCTCAAGCTCCCACTAGCTTTTCTTCAAGGTGGCTGAAAACCCTAGCCTTAGAAAACCCAATTTTATGCTCCACAAACCTTGAAGAATATAGAAGAATAGCTTAGGAGCGGAGTTATACGCGTTAGGTAAGGATTTACCGAAGAAATCGACTTACTGTATAAGTTCTCTTCTACTTCTCTCTCTAGAATTTCTCACACCTTCTCTCTCTAGTTGCAGCTGAATATCACGATTTTGAGCTGATGGAGGAGGTGGATGATGATTTAATATAATATAATATTATTTTCTAATTATTTACTAAATTTCCATCAATTTCGGATTTTCACAAAATTCTGGCAGATTTCTGTCCAAACTTTGAAAAATCATAACTAATTTTAGAAAAATCAAAATGAGGTGATCCTAAAGCCAATGGAAAGCTATTTAAGTCCTCTTTATTGGAAAAATATGGATCACTGCATTTAATAACCTCAAAAATACAGAATTTCACAAAAGTCCATACTGCTCCAAAACAGATTCCAGTTTCCATCCCAAACTTTGGAAAATCATAACTCTTAGCTCAAAAATTTAAATGATACAAATTATATGTCCATTTTGAAGCTTGGCATGTGAATTGTAAGACTGGAAAATATCAGAATTTTTAGACACCATTTGCCTATTTAAAACGTCCATACAAGTCGACTACCCTGTACAGAGTTTCAATGGACAGAGTTTCCAACTTTTGCATAATTGTTCCCAATGGTTCCAATTTCACAATAAACACTCTCCCCACACGAATTTTCACAAGGAAGCAATTGGAATCATTAAAACATCCAAATTCCCATCACCCATTCTCCAAAAGTATTTATTCAACAATAATTACATTCACTTTTGAAGTCATTAGCCCTTAATCATTTTTTGGGATATTACACCCACATTGGAGATCCACTTGACACTTATTTACATATTCATGCCGTTCTTTTTCTTTCATTTTTTTCATCTTTAATACCCTTGTTCGGTGTTTGATCAGAGGCATTAAAAGAAGATGGCTTTAATGGATAAAAAAATTGTAGAATCGTGAGTGACTCATAAACAGAAGTGAGCACAAAGAGAACGAATGGGAGACTCAACATCATCGTCGACAGGAAGCAGGACGAGAAGCAGAAGGAGGTTTGAACTTCTCAGATGAAGTGATCGAGATCTCCAATACGATGGTTAGGCGAGGATATGTAATTGCAGTGAGGCGGCTCCTCTTTGTACTTTATGGATAGAGATTAACCCAAGGAGGTGATTTTATGATTGTTGAAATTATCAACAAGTAGGAGTTATTTAAATTTAGGGAAGGAATTAATTGATCTTGATTTTTGTCTATGTTGTGGGACTGATTTGTTGGGTAAATTTTCAGGGAGGGGGGTATGGGTATTTCAAATGGCATGATCATGAATTGGGAGTGAGAGTGACAGAGGTGATCAACGAGTTGCTTGACCATATGGATAGACTGTATGATGACAATATGAGGCAGAGAAGAAACGACGCCAAAGAAAGTGATCATGTTGACTCTGAGATGGCTCACATATATTTAGACATGAAGACAAATTGCAGACTCTAGGTTGCATATTGCACATTGGTGGTGAGATGGGTTGTTTTTGTTTTGTTCACTTTGGCTTAAGGGATTGTTGCAGTTAGTACATTGGAGGAACATTAGGTGTTTTTTTTGCTAAAATGTAGGGGTTTTTATGTTTGATCAATGTAGTTGAAACAGGTGTAGCTTATTGTAATGAATGTCAACTCAGTAATGAATGTTAAAGTTCATGGTCTTATTTTCCTTATTGATGTAGTGGCAACCTCTTATAAACATATGGAATTGAAGTTAATAGATATGATGTACACTTATGGATATAAAATATAAGTGATAAATTGATTTTGTTCTTGGTAAATTGATTTATCATTGTTGTCACAATGAAATAAATTGATTTGCCTAGATCGTAAATTGATTTGCTACTTCTTCAAGTGATAAACCTTGTAACGGACATAAAACAGAAACAAGTGATAAAACAAAGACAATGACATAAATTGATTTGCACAATAACATAAATTGATTTATTATTGTTGTCGTAATGACATAAATCGATTTGCATATAAACATAAATCGATTTTCCTAGATCGTAAATTGATTTATCATTATTGTCACAATGACATAAATTGATTTGCATAATGACATAAATCGATTTATCATTGTTGTCGCACTAACATAAATTGATTCGCGCAATGACATAAATTGATTTGCCTAGAACGTAAATTGATTTATCATTGTTGTCGCAATGACATAAATCAATTTGCACAATGACATAAATCGATTTGCTTAGATCGTAAATCAATTTATCATTGTTGTCGCAATGACATAAATCGATTTACCACTGTTTCAAAGTTTGTCTTATGTTTGATAGGCTTATGTAAATCGATTTGTCTGTACATTAAATCGATTTACCTTGTGTTATAAAATTTAGTTGCCATGGTAAATCGATTTGAACAATATGATAAATCAATTTACTTTGAATTTGTAAAACATAATTGCTCTCGGCCAGATTTGGTAAATCGATTTATAAGATTTGGTAAAACATACGTAAATCAATTTACGTAAGGCATAAATCGATTTACTCCTTGTTTCAATACTTAACCTTTTCTATAGGATTTGTCATTTACTTGCTGAATTGATTTCATATTGAAGTAGGTTAATCATTCTATCTTCACTAGTAAATCAGTTTATCCTTCATCTCGAATTCTTCCTCCATAATCTTAATGTTTTGTTATCATCAAAACTCTGTGGTATGGGAGCTAACAAGAGGATCATGGCTATTTCATATTGCAATAAGTGTAAACAAAAGAGAATGAAAGGCTAAAACTAACAAATGAAAGATATGGCTGATTCATCAAACCATTGCCATTAGCAAAATAATCCTTAAACAAGGTGGCTAATTGATATATAATTCCCTAATGACAGTCAATTGGAAAGAGAAAAACACAATGAAATCCTAAGCACTAAGTAACTATCCCCTGCCCCTTCCCTCTCATTTGGGATGGGGAATCTTGTCTCTACATCTAAATATTGGTGCATGTAATCATTGCAAGTACCCTTATTAAGAACAACTTGTGATCTCATTCCAAGCTACAATACATAATTAAAAAGGTTAACGAAGTTGCTGAAATTCCATAGATGAAAACATGAAGTGATGAAAAACACAATGTAATTACATTATACACACTATGTCCAGTATTTATATCAACCCGGATTCCAATACCTGTCTTAACCCGACTTTTATAGAAAGCTCTCCTACCACGTGGCCTTGATTGAGTTTGAGATTGTTAGGTACTTACTTGGGATGATTGTGTGTTGGCTTCATTAGTTCTTGGCCTTTTAACTTTTGGCCTTGAGGTGTTGGTTTGTGGTCGTTGCAAATATATAAATAAGTTAAACACATTATAATACATAACACAATTAAATATATTAATCAATTAAACTCACATCTTTGAAAGTTGCCCTGTTGTGACCTTCTTGGTGACATATTGTACATTTACCAATGGAGCCTTTTTTTAATAACCTTTCAGGTGGATGTGGAGGCAGGTCTAAGGATGGTTCACTATTGTCTTCTCTAGCTTGCTATTTAGCTTTCCTCCTCATAGCTGCTTCATCAAACCGAACCCTCTTCTTTGTAGGTCTTCCAAGAATTTTACAAACAAGTGGTGGTTCCATTGGTTGGAACCTTTGAATTCCCCAAAAACTTTTACCTCTAACAAGCTAAAACTTAGTTCTATGGATAGAAATATATGCATCCTTATAGTAGAATCTTGATATTAGAGTGACAGGGTCTACTTTCGCATGAAATAGAGCATAAATGGCATGCTGACATGGAATACTCGTTAAGTCCCAAAGCCTACAAGTGCAGCTCTTAGAAGTTACAAACACAGAATGCCTATCACCCCCCTTATCACCTTATAACCATTATCACTATTGAAAACAACAACACAACCCATGGACAATTTGTGATTATCCTCATACATTGATATACACTTTTGGCTAAAATTACATCTCCACTTACTAATGTTTCTTTCACTCTCAGCCTACTTATTTAAAAGTTTAACTCTAATACCATCAATCATCCTAATTATAGGGAGATACCTATATTCATCTACCTATGCATTAAAACTTTTACTTAATTTGTTATCAACCATCCAGGACAAAATTCTAGTACTAAAGTATGCTCTTACCTAGCACTTTGGAGGATATACAAGTACATCTTCTACTGCTTGTGTGTTCAGCTCTCCTAATGCTTCAAGATTGTCCTTAAATTTCTCTAGGTATGTACTCCATGCGCAAGTCCAAAACTTCTTTAGCACACCTCCTATCCATTTCTTGCTCCAATTTGCATATATGTGCCCAGCACATAGTCTATGCTCAGCTAATGGAAACACCTCCGATGTTGCCACAATCAAGCCTTGTAAGATAATGTCAAACAGTCAGTACAACTAAGACAAAGTAATTAACCAAATTCACTCATATGCCAGTACACCTTCTGCATGTGTCTGACATTATAGTCACTCGTTCTCTTTCTTCTAAGTTTGGAGATTTCTTCAACAACTGAAAGAACCACCTCCAGTTAAGGGTGTTCCCTTTCTGTGTAATCCCAATAGCTATGGGATATAGAGAATCATCCATATCAAGTCCGGTTCCTATGAACATTATGCCTCGTGAATGTCCTTTAAAAAAGGTGCCATTAACCCCTATGATGGGTCTACATCCTGCTTTCCATCCGACCTATGCAAAAAGCAACAATTATATCACTTAACATTCTCACATCTAACACAAATAAGGCATATTTAACAAACTTCCAACAAAGCAACCACGTACAATTTCATTATGGATCTAACTTTTACATAAAATTAGGACTAATCTCTTTATATTCGCAACATTGAAGCAGAGGTACAACCGGCTGAAAACCCTTTTCCCATTTTCAAGTGCCTCTTCATCCTCACCTTCATTATCATTAGTACCTTCACTATCTGAATCATTGTCACACTCTTCGTCCTCACCCTCATCGACACTCAACCCATCATTCTCACCATTGTCATGTCCTACTTTAGTCAAACTCTCTTCACGCAAGCCATTTAATACATAATCCATATCAGAAATTTTGTGAACGACACTCTCTAAAACACTATTTGGACTACATTCGGAACCACCGAATCCTTCAAATTCCATATGACTATCACCCTAACAAAAAAAATTATTTCTCAACACAGAAGGGCAAAAAACACATGAAATTGTAGACAAACTTCACTTTAAGTCACTCTATTAGATTCCATACTTGATTTTCAAGGAAGAATCTTTGGTCTGTGGCAGCTGTACTTGATTCACAGCTCACATGCAAACCACTTCTTTTCACCCTATTCGTGCTTTCTCTCTCACGCAGCTTGTTCGTGCATAATGGATTTAGGAATTGTGAAATAGGTTATTACCCTTTTGCCGTAACTTTAAATCACGCCTTACCGTATCATTTTGCCATCTCCACGCCTGGTCAATCGTTTTAACACCACGTCTTTCACCCCAGTTCAACACTTATGCCAAAGTGTAATTTAAACAGTCAACATCAAGTCTCCGTCGCCTCCAGTCAAAAATGCCCCCTTTTGGTTACTTCCAGGGCAAAAACGCTCCTCTAAAAACTTTCAGATACCCAGCGCTCTTGGGTGGTTACTTCCAGGATAAAAACGAACTTTTTCTTGTTATAAATGAGTTTAAACACGATATGCATCTACATGGTTGACTTATATCATAACGGGCAAAAATGTTAGTTGTCAAATACTTGCTTATGGTAGTAAAAGACATCTTGTCGTATGAGTGAAGTTTGGAATTCGGTTTAAGCTATCCCAGCTCCAGCGCATCAATTTCTCTACTCCGATATCTCTTCTGTCACAAGAAAAGATAGAGGCACGAATTGAAAGAAAATGGAAGAATTAGGAAAGTCTCTTGAATGAGAAGAAAGGGACAAGCTATGTATTACCTCTCAAATTGTAAATTGCTTGAACAAGATAATGAATTAATGAGAAACATGTTCCATTTTGGAAGATTCCAACGATGGATGGTAGGAAAAGTGTTCAATCGATGACCAAGTTGGAGTGTTTCCGATACATGACTTTGCCTAAAGCAATCATGTAGGCCACCAAAACATGCAGTTAACATAATGTTCCAAATATTCTCGTAATGACCTCTCAGTTTATTATTTCCATTAGAAACTGCATCAAGCTGCACCCAGAATTTACTACAATAGGATAGCAAAAAGGCATATACAAGGATACCATTAAAAAAAAATTATCACACACCACCAGCTCAACAAATCAAACTCTACAAAATCTAAAACTGAAAACCTTAGTCCCTCACAGAGTGACTAAATCACACTGAAAAAAAAAGAAAGAGGTTACTTTGTGATTGTAAACAGCTTGTAGGAAACAAGCCTTGTAGCTTTACTGGAAGCAATTGCTGCCGGGTTTCTGTTTGCTTGCGGCGCAAGGCACCTTATTTGAAAAGCCTCATCCATGTTATTCTTCAGATATTAGACAAGTCAAGTATAGCAAAGATCAACACTGTCAGATGCCCCAGAGGAAGTTATTAGTGCCCAGCGTATTCGCCTGGTATATTTTCCATTTCCTCGTACACATAGTAACTTTCCTCTCACCTCAGTCAGATTTAACAATGTCGTATAAACAAATGCAAGTCAGTTGGCTTTTACACATCGATGCTGCTCTCCTCGTCCTTCGCTTCACATTGAATCTCAAAACTTTTACTTTCAAGGTTTTCACTTACACAGCTCAATATTATGTCTTCCATCAGTTCTGCAAGAATGGCTTCACCCATTTCAAATCCAACTTGCTCGGCATCAAATTGAAGGTCCATCCATCCTCCACTTCTTGCCATGTCTTTCCTAACAATTTGGTCCAAAGTATGCGGTGGGGATAAAGGATGCAAATGCCAGGTCACTCCTTCCCAGACTTTAAGAATAACACTTTTCATATCTTGGGCCAGTCTTATGTTGCTAGGTTTTACAAATGATACAAAAGGCGAGACCCCAAAGTAATACTGGCAAACCTCCATGAGAACTTCATTGACACAATCGAATAGGAGTTTCTGGTCATGGCATGGCTGGCTGGAGAAAACCCCTACCTGATCAGACAGTGATGGATCTAATATCTGGTCCGAGGAAACACACCTCATCCACAACTGATCTCTACTGAAGCCAGAGGCATGCAGGATTGCTTTAATATAATCAAATATCAACTTGTTTTCTTCAACCATCTGTTTTCCTCTATCAGTTTGATCCAACTTTAAAGAGTCATGCTCTTCAAATTGAATTTGAAGCGGCTGTAATTGGTTTTTACCTGAAAAACATGAACCAATATCACGTCAGCTTCAATTAAAATCAACGTGATTAATAAAATGGTTTATGCTACCATGAATGAATGTTTGAACGAATATCACGTCAGCTTCAATTAAGATGCAGGGAAAAGAAAAAGACAAAACTATGTGAGCAAAAACCTCTCTTGACACTATTCCAGATTTGTTCAAAATAACGTGGGACTTAAGAGAACCCTAGCGACCAGCATGCTGTTTTCAATATCTTCTCAGAGATCGTGGCTCTGATGTTTGGTTTACTACCTAGTTGAAACCTGGTGCTTTCAGTGCTGATGTCATCCTCAGGGAATGGCATATCAAGAACAGACACCGGACTGGGCCGCCCAACTATTTCTGCACCACTTTCTAGCTCTTCAGATTTTTTTGCAGCAGAAGAGTGAGTAGGAGATGGCAGTGGAGAAGAGTGTGATTGGTTCTCTACTGATACATCCTGTAAAAGATCAGAATATATTTTAATATTATCTCACAGATGATAGGGTATCTGTCATTCCAACAAAAAAGCTAAGCTGCAAAATGATAGAAGTTCCGCTAAGAAATGTTTTGGAGTCCCTTGTTACTTATTTGGACCAAATTTCCAACATAGCAGTCAATTCACCCCTAAAAATCAATGATCCAGATGAAAATCCAACCAATCACAAGCATTTTTAATCGAGATGATAGAGTGAACAGCACAATGTTGATTAGATATCATATGAAACATCAAGAGGCGTAACCTGATTCAAACATTGAGAATGTCTTGCATCAGCAAAGAGTTCAGCAGAGATCTCACAAATTTGGCCGTTTTCTATGTCCAAATCCACTGGTTCAGAGGAAGAATCCAAAACATTTATTTCTTTAGGAGATTCTACATTACCTGCAAAAAAAAAAAACATTATTAAAGGCTAAACATCAAAGAACAGAAAGACATGTTACCAACTGCCAAAGTGTATTGTTAACATCTATCACTGAAACAATATAGTTTGAACATAATACCTTCTGGAACTATCTCATCTCTAGTAGGAAGACAGGTTGTATCTGCTTTATCATCGTGAACAAGGTCATCTGTGGGAGTCAGCTCTAATTTAATGTCTTGTGCTTTAATATCAGAGGAATCATTACAGATACTTGGCTGCTTCTTTGGACTGATTGTTTCCTTCTCCAAATGAGCCAAAGATGTGGATTGCCTGGGAGACAACAATCTTGTTCGTGCAGTCACAAATTGATGCTCCCAGTCACGTCCAGGACTACCAAGGGGCGACAAATTGTACTCAGGAAGAGATAGAATTCTACCAAGAGTTTTGGAAACCTTCCTACCTGAAAAGTCCATGCTCTCATCTTCATCGCCTAGCATTTCACAGAGATGTTTCTTAGCCTCAATGTATAAGTTAGAAACCCTTTGTTTGGGATAACTACTGTTTTCATGTTCAATTACCACTTTCGAGTCTCTCAATGTGCCATTCTTGTCTCTGTTCTTCTCAACAAAGGCCGGTCTTGCAATTTTTTCCATGAAAAAATGGTCTTTATTAGGAGATTTCATTCCAGAATTGCCTTTGCCAATGGTTTTGTTGCCTTCTCCCATATTTTGAGATCCAGAAGCATTTTTTTTGGAAATCTTTTCAGGGTTTCTATCTCTCTCCTTTCCCATGGCATGCTTTAATTTCCTTTTTATCTCTGTAAGAGAAAAATGCGAGCCAACTCTCACAGCAGAACCATCATAAGAATCCAAGGGTGGTGAAAGTTTGGTTCCAGCTTGGGAATTGGGAGAACCCATTGGTCCAGGTTTCAAAATAACAATCCTATTCGAAGACTCAGCATTCTCATTTTCTCTTGTTTGATCTTTAGCTCGAGACTTCACCATTTTCCTGAAGAAGTTACGCTGCTTGGGGTTGACAATCTGTCTGCTCTGTTTCAAACTACCTGGCTTATGTTCAGACAAGTCGGAGCTGGTAATTGTACTGTGTTCTTTATCATCTGAAACCTGAGTATTAATCAACTCTTGAACATATTTTAGCGAATCTGGATCTTGTAGAAGCCTCAAAGATAATTCCTTATCTGAACTTAAAATTTGAAGTGCATCCATAAATTCATGGGAGCAAAGGAATTTTCTGGCTTCTGCAAGATCTTTTCCATCAAATGTCATCTGATTCACAAATTCAAGGATTGCACGTTCTGCTTCATTTTCAGCAATAACACGCTTCTGATTTGATTGCTCATTTACTTCACCACCACCAAGGTCATGAACTACAGAAAAAGCACTTTTCAGGGGACTAAAATCCTCCAATACCCTCTCTAAATCAAGATCACTTTTGGACTGCTGCCTTGAATGCTGACTATGTGAAAGTTCTGATTTCAAGGTTTTATCTGAATTTAAATCGGTCTCCAGATCATAGCTTTTCTTGCGATATTTCTTTTTTCTTCCAGGATCTATCTTCAAGGTGCGTTCATGGCATAATCTGGACTCTTTTGATTTTGCTTCTGCAGTAATTGCATCCTTGTCAACGAACATGTCTTCCTCCATGAGTTTCTTTACACTAGGCTTATCAGCCTCACAATGCTCATCCAAATTGACCAACCTTTCAAACTTATCTTTCGAATTTGCAGAACCTGTAGAAAAAAAAAAAATGAAATTCAAATTATTTTTTGAGTTCAGTTCCGCTGAACATCAAACTACATATATATATTCTTAAAAGCAGAACATATTTAAATGAAAATTTTCAGCCCAGAATTGTTTTAGTTTAACATGTAGACATCAGTCGTGGTGCAATCATTTCTGAAATTGAATGTTGCTCCAGGAAAGATGCGCAATATAGCACAAAGTTTCTAGCAAATAATACTTCACAGTGTCTTCAGCAGCTCAGCACCCAAAAAAAAAAAAAATTACATGATATGCATTTAGTACACACACTCTTGGTAAGTATAGAGATCTGTGTCTACAAGCAATGTTGTCAAATTGGAAACACAATCTTAAATATTAAACACAGTTCTTACCAAAAGCATGCTTGCTGCCACGCCTTTTATCTGAAATTAACTTCTGAGCAGCACGACCATGGCGAAAATCAAACATACTAATAAAGCCCCACATGCAGCCGGATTGATCTTTCTCATACCTCATAGGGCGTCTTTGTGACTTCTTTGCCATGATTGTTCAAAACTCTTGACCTACCTTGTTTCCTCTTTCCTCTTCCCTGAGGACTTGAAAGTAACTTTTCCCTTATTTTGCAAATGATCTTCCAAAACAGATCACCACTATGGATGGTATTGCAAAACCTGGTTTCATGAACAAAATAATGAAGTAAATAAACGCAGTTGGCTATCATCAAAACATGAATCAATACTCCTTCTAATGCCCCAAAAGTCCAAAGCTATAGTTCAGGAACAGCAATCCTAACAATGGGGACCAAGTGAAGAAAAAAGGGGCAACGTAGTAAACAAAAAATTTATGGTAACGAATTTGGTAACCAACTCCTGCGGATAAATTGGCCATATCCGGAGAAGACTTGAACTAAGTCAGGCAGCTGATCGTCTCGATCATTCATTTAACTCCTCGAAAATTTGGGATTTCAGGGAAAGTGGCAGAAGAATGAACCAGACTAGGTGGTTACCTCTTAATCAGAAGAAGAGAAGAATCATAGGAAAATAAAATTTCTGAAATGATAAGTACGAGTTAATCAGAGACTTTTTTTCCCTCCTTATTTTGACTCAAACATGGTGAAGTAATTATTAAAAGAAGAAGATGCATCTTGAAGAGTTAGTCCACTTACAAAGCAACATGAAATTCCAATTTCAGTCCCTCAAGTAAACACACGGTGTTGTAGCTTCCTTCGGAGGAGAAGGTATCATAACCTTCTCTTTCTTGCACATGCTTTTTACCCGCTAGCCTAAGTTCTTCAAATTCTCTGAGAACGCTGAAAATTCCAGATAAACTTCAAAGAAAAAGATCTATCAAAACCACTATACTGTCATGGAGGCTTCAGCTTTAGTGACTGACAATGAGTTACAGATTCACAGCTAAGAAGTTTTTTCACCCTCTCTTTTGATTTAAAAATCAAAAAGTCTAATAATCACAGTAAAAACTTGATACTCTAAAAAAAGCTTCGCCTAACACATCAAATTCAAATTCCACGCACGAAATTCCGGTGACTAACAATGTATCAGACGCAACTTAGTGATTATGTTCAAAAAGTAAACCCAGAATGTCTCATTAATTCTTTGCGAATGCCATTTCTCCAAGAAATACAACACTCCCCAATTTAGCACCGAACAGGCTTATCATCGTGAAACTCTCATGTGAAGTGCTGGAATGACTATGGCTTATTTGGATAATGTTGGTAAGAGACTGGCTGCTAATTTTACCAGTAAAGCAAGACTTTTTAGCAAAAGGAGAAGAAAATGGTTGGCTTACACCGACCAGAATTGTGTTTCTAACACGGAATTTCAGATAGGGGCAGCCATTGAAGACTCAGAAAAGAGAGAGAGAGAATGGGTGGAGAACCGGAGGGGAGGCAGGGACAGTTTTACAATGCCGACGACTGTAGGAACTAAGTGGGGCTCACTGTGGCTATAAACAATTCCGATTAAATTAAAATTTTCTGATCAATTTGATGAAAAACATAAAATATTGAGATCAAAATATTTTGATCAAGCAGATCAACTAACTCGTAATCTTATTTAATGAATTATTCAATTTCAATATCAGTCATATTCATGAATGATGACTCTCTCCTTTTTTTTGCCCTTTTTTTACACCAGCATGATTCATTGCTTTTTTGTAGCTAGGTAAGTTTTAATCTTAGAATCAGTCTAGATTTCTAGAGATTTAACTGATTTAAAAATAAAATATTTAATCACAACAAAAAATTAAAAAGGCATGCAAATTTCAAACTTATTCAAATTATTATACCGGAAGTTTATGTAACAAACATAGTAATGAATTTTATCAAAAACTATAAAAAAATTTCCTTAAGTAAAATTCCTGGTAGAAAAAGTTTGTAGTAATTCTCAAAAATTTAGTTGGAAGCCAACTTGCCATAAAATATGTGAACCGTGTAACTTTTAATGTTGGTGCCATTTATGATACATTTAATACATTAATGTATTGTACTTAAATATATTAAGTTCATGTAGGTATGTTCTAAAGTTGTACAAATAAACAAAGCAATCCTTCTTGATGGATATGTTGACTAGAAAAAAAGTTATACGAAAACATTATCTAAATTAATTAATTTTTTATTTAACCAAATGAATTCATTCCCCTTCATTTTAACCATTATATATATATATATATATATTCAATAAAATGGAATTTTAATAAAAATAAATTTAGAGTGTAAAGTGGAGCACTCTTTATTGGGAGGACCAGAATTGTCTTCCACTCTTCACACCATTATTAGTTTACCTTTGGGGAGGAGACAACTTCAAAAGCAAGCCATTTACTTTTTTTTTTTTTTTTCCTTCCAATATGTAAAAGTTATGTTATATTGATATGGGCCATTTTTAATTTTGAATCTTAATCTTTTTAAATTTTAATCAATTTGACTGTTACATTTATCTTCCTTTCTTATTTATTCTGTTTTTTTCATCTCACCATTCACATGAGTGACATACATTTTGCACCTGTTTAATTAATCATTTGAGAGAATCCAAACATTCAATCTTTCGATTTAAATTGGTTAGATGAATAATCTAAACTATCTAGCTTCAATTTAGGGGTGTCAAATCTCATTTCTTTTCATTTAAGATGATTTTTAAGTGTATAATTGACATATTATATCATTTTATATCTATTTTCTTTTGAAATATAAGATAATTTGAAAATTAATGTTGAAAATAAATTAGTTGAAACAAATCAAAGCAGTCAATTTTCAATTAATTTTAAAAAAGAATCTGAAATGGGAGGATATGAATTATCCATCTTTATTTGTATAAAAGCAAGCTATTATTTTCTATGATATAATATGAAAGATAGAAAAAAGTTAGTATTTTTGCCTATTCTCTATTATGTTGTCTCACAACTTTTTTTCTGCTTTATCAAAATATGTGATGAATGTATTATATATGTCTAATCTTTTGGCCACATATTGTGAATTGTTCACAACTTGAAAGTAAATACACAAGATCCAATGTCAATAATGATCTATAAAAAAGATTTGCTCGATATGTCAATGAAAGCGATCAAAGTTTCTTTGGCTAATTTACAAAATTAAAAAAAAGAAAATATGCCTGTATCTCTGTAATATTTTAAGATGCAAGTAATTATGAACATATATAAATATTTGTTTACCCTAAGGGCCTGTTTGGTTGGAGGGGAGGGGATGGGAGGGGATGAAAAATGACCCCCTCCCCTTGTTTGGTATGAAAAGTAGGAGGGGAGGGGTCCCAAAAAAGAGACTCCAAATCCCTCCCACTCCCTCAAATTGGTTCCCTCCAAATCGGGGGGTTTTGGAGGGAGCCAAAAATTTGGGACTATTTTACCCCATGATCTTTTCATATTCTCAATTATACCCTTTGAGTTTTAAATAAAAATATAACTTCTTCTTTCATCATCTCTAGTGTTTCCCATCTCGCTTCCCAATTATAACTTCTTCTTCTTGTTGCCGTACTGGTTTTATTAATTAGCTTGGATGCGTAATGAATATTCACTAATATGAAAATGCTATTACTTCAATGACTTTGAAATGCTCATTGTCTACAGCATATCTCTCAGATTAAGCTGTGTGAACTTCTACATATTTACAAATAACTTTCTTAAGCAGCCTTATTTTTTGAGCTATTCACCAAAAAACCACTTGCAGGAAGACTATACAGAAATGACTGATATATTTCTATTATATTAGTAGTATTTACGTTTGTCATAGTAACAAAATTCATGTAATGATCTTGAAAATTTGTTATTCTTTCAGGATGAAGCTTTATGAGCTAACTGAACATTCACGACTTGCTTTCATTTTTCATTTCTAGCAATAGTAAATTCTCTGCACGTATAATATCATTATATTTTGCACCAACTAGTTATAATGATCCAGAGAATCAACTATTTCTATTTTGAGTGCAGCTAAGGATTCAAATTGTGTAACGATATTGAGGTGTAAACTAATTTAAATTATTTATATAAGAAAAAATATATAAACTAATATTTAAGGGTAAAATGGTAAATTAGATATTATCTCCCCTTCCCTCCCTTCTTAAACCAAACAAAGGATCATTAAAAAACTTTTCCCTTCCTTCCCCTCCAATCAAACCAAACAAAGTGATCCTCCATCCTCCCCTCCCATCCATTCCCTCCCATTCCATCCCCTCTCTTTAAACCAAACAAGCCCTAAAACTTTCTTCACCACTATACATGATAATAATGATAGCGTGGTTTTGAATTTTGAAATCATCTTCTTATGAAAAATATTGCTCAATAATGAGATAATATGAAGATGTTTTGAGCGTTGAATTATGAATACAAGTAATATAATATGTATGATTTTTTTATTATTAAAATAATGGTACCTACTTTGGTTGCAGCTGGGATTTGTTGCACCTAATGTGTTTAATCTGTTTAGAAGAATATGGTTAAAGACATCCTTAGTGGTTGTAACTTTTGTCAAACAATTAGGTCTGAATTTATTCATATATCCTATGGTCGTAGTGCCATTTATTATCAAGTTAAGGGGGCAAATAAATCATTTAATGACACGGGAAAAACTCTCTAATACACTTATAATTATAAATGTTTAAACTTTATTTGACTTTTTTAAAGTATTTTTTGTCCCCCTATAATTATTAAATAGAGTAAATAGATAAGGGAGACTAAGAGAAGAATAGATGAAACTCATATGGTGTGAAACCTACAAGAGAGCTAAACATGGAATATAAAATATTACCGCGAATTGTTTGATTTCCTACTTTTAAGACAATGTTTTTGTTTTTAAAATAAAATTTTTTTTGGTAATTAATTTTTAATTAACTGTTTTGTCAAAAACAATAATATGTTTTAAAAAAAGAACAATTTTTATAATTTTCTTATTTTTATTCTTTTATTTGGTAAAATTAGGCAATATCTTGTTAGATAGAGCTCTCGGTTCTCATATCTTGAACTTGAACTCGCCATCCTTCAGTCTCAAATTTATATGCTATCTCACTATCTAGTTTACTTGATACTCAACAAAATTAATTTTATGAACATTTGTTTCAAATCATTTTTTATATTTTCTTATTCTCAAATAGTAGTATATGATTTTCGGGATAATCATCTAAACATGTTTTTTTTATTTTTTCCTTCACAAAAATGGTTTGAAAAATAATTTTATAAAATTATTATGAGATTAACAATGAAAAAAAAAATAAAGCAAGGCCTATACTTCTAATAAGTCAATTGCCTATTTTTCGTTATAAATAGACTAATCTCACTTGTAAGTTAGTACGTAGTCACAGGATTACAAATTATGAAATATCAACAAGTTATGATATCAAACCATTAAAAAAAAATCCTTGATCCTTATTTTGGTATTATCGAATCTTTTAATTCTAATACTAAATAAATTCAATCCGGTCCTTCATGCTCCATAAATATATTTTGTTAAATTTGATCTTTTTTTTACCTGCTGAAAATTTGATCATTCTTAATGCTTGGCTTTTGGGGGAAGAAGCATGTGAAGAGCGGTTAGAATTAGGCCTCTCAAACAGAACTTTTACTTTCGACCAAACTCCTCTTTTCTTTTCTTTTCTTTTTCTTTCTCGTTTTTCCTTCTCCAAGGGTGTTTGGAAATTATTTTAAGTAATTTTAATGCGTAACAAAAAAAATTTTATTAAGTTATGGGGTGTTTGTCAAGCGCCAAACAAGCTCTTAACCTCAATGAATGAACCATATATGCCATTCACACGTAAATTATGTCCCTTTTTTTTTTTTTTTTTGTCTTTTCTCCGGCCAAGATAATTTTTTTTTAAAAAAATATTAATAATATTCAACATTTTAATTTATTAAATTAAATAAGTACTTAATACTTTTTTGCCAACAAGTAAGAACATGATGGTATAATACTACTATTTTATGAATACCAAAATCAAATCTTCACCTTGCAATGCAAAAAGGCGTTTCAATTATTATAATAGCTAGCAGATGGCCGGTAAGTTCAAAGAAATATTAAGTTTTATTATAATATAGTATATTTTGTTTTATTCTTTCGTGGGGCAGTGACAATATATATATATATATATATATATATTTGGCTAACAATCCATATATACTTTTGTGTCACTTATTACAAAGTCGTCGTAAGGCATATGCAAAGAAAATATGTTGGCAAAAAAAAATATGCAAAGAAAATAATGTCATGATTAATAAAAACAAGGCCATAAATTCAGTGTCTTTGATTTTTTGTTGCTTGTTTTGGACGAACATGCATATATTGTTGTTTACTTGGATCAATGTTACGGAATCTATTGAACACATCGATACAATTGCTACTGTTTTTTTTTTTTTTTTAAATAAAGATCCAATTATTTGGACTACGTATATGATGGAATCTAATATTCGATATGGTTCTATTATTAATTAATTGATTAATTAAAAAAAGTACTCATAGGTTAAAAGTTAAAAAAATTAAGTATACGTGTGTGTGTTTTCCGCATTGCAACTTCTATGCATCGATCCCATCCCATGCTGTGCTACTCTACATGAATAATCCTAAAACACTTTTGGAATTATGTATTAAAAATAAAAAACTAAATTTCCTTTTTTGAATGAAAAAAGCGATTAAATGCGTTCGGTGTAATTCGTTCACAGCGTTCACTTGCCAATTAACCCAAAAAAAAAAAAAAACCACTCACACTTAAAAAATATACTCCCTCATATCCTTAATATTAATATTAAGAGGTATTTACCTATTGAAAAAAATAAGGAAGTTAGTTAATATGACTTATATTTTCTAAAATATCCTAGTCACCTTCCTTAATTATCTCTCCCCCTTAATTATTATTGGGAGAGTATCAATATGTTAAATTAAAAAAATATTGATGAATATAGGAATTATATCTTATATTTAAGAAAAAAATTAACTTCCCAAATATGTTTTATATTAAGGACTAGAGGGGGTATCTTTTTACCAACAAAATTTATGATAAATATTGTGTGTAAGTGTGTCAAAGAAAGAATTCCTTCAATATCATTGAAATATTTTAAAATGAAGAGATGTATTTTAATAAATCATGTTCTTATTTTGACATATGGTTATTTTGACAAAAAAATAAATTCAACATATAACTATAACTTTTTAATTGAATATGTATAGTGATTCAAACAGGTATTACTTCAAAACATCAATTCATTACCTATCAACAAGAGTATCTTTCACCATCACTCCATTCGAAGAGACGGGAAAAAGATAAAAGGTCAATGGTCTCTTGCTGCATTCTTTTACCTCTCGATGTTCCATCACCTTGCATTCTTGTATGAAGAGTGTTTAATTTAGGGAGTGCCGCTTTTTAATTTATAGAGAAAATTGCAGAATATCTCTTAAAAATAATGTCTTTAAACGTGATTCAAACCAAATATTTTATTATTTATTGCAGATTTTGCTAACAAAATTTGTGATGGATTAGACAAAAAGAGAATACCAATGGAAAAAAATAATTAGTGTTTTATTGACGGCAGTATCTTTTTCAATTTCTAGGCAAAAGTTTTTCACAAAAATTGATATCAATCATTGGTAGTATTCTTTCTTATTCACAATATAAGTCATTTTAACTAGTTCATTAAACTGAAAAATGATAGTTAACTCTTTACATATGTTTTAAATTGAATTTTTTTTCAATTTTACCCATATTAAATTAAGGTTTTAATGAGAGGGAAAATGTAAAAGGTCACATATAAAATTAATAAATAAACATAAATTATTCTATAATTAAGTACTTATATTATAAACCAAACCATTCTTCGACATCCATATCCTCGATGAGAGAGAGTATATTAGAATATAAGTGGAATACTAAAGGCATGGGAAACAAAGGAAGGAACAAAGTGTGATATGCTTTTGGAAGGCTTCAACTCAAAGCCAAGTGAGCGAGTGAGCCCCTCATAATTAGAATCACTCACTTTTGATCTTTGAAGTTAAAGCCACATGCCATGCATTTCCATCTCTTGTTCCTTTTCACTCACTCTTCCCTCCCAAGCAACAACACCTACGCCTTGTGTGGTAACATTTCTTGTTTTTTTTTAACTGCCTTTGAAAATGGCCTCCACTCTCTCCCCCCTTCATTCCCTTCCCGTGACCTTCTATCTTTTAGCCCTTTACTTCATTCCCACTTTCCTTTTATTCCTTTTAAACACACATTGTGATACGCATGCGAGTGAGAGGAGGTGTTGTTAGAGAACATGGAAGAATATCAGCAAAAGTTAGGCTAGTTAGTAAGAAGTTGACCCATAATCTATAAAATTATTATAAGTTCAAATTTTATTCTTGATGTAAGAACCTTATTAGAAAGTGATCTGTAAGTATATATGTAAACGTTTTTTTAAACTTACTAACTTAACTCAAGATTTTTGAGCATAAGAGAAAAAATAGAGACAAGATGAAAGGAGACAAAATTGTAACAATTGATGAAAAGAAAGGTCTTGTCTCTAATTTGTCAAGTCAATTAATGTACTTTGGCGAACCCCTTTTGATGGTGTTGGTCCATACTGCATGCATCATATTAAGCCGGTAGTTACCCTGTCAAAGATCACATCTTTTTAATTTATGCACTATGTGTGTTTGTCTGTATTTCCCAGTGTATGTTTATGAAACTCGGTCTAATTAATGTGAAAATAACAATGATGATGAAAACAAATTACAGTTATGACTTATATGACTTGGTTTGATTTGACCCTTTTGTTTGGTTTTAACAGCTAATTGATGAAAGTTCAAAATCAATCAATCATGTTTATGTGATTGAGGTTTGGATTCTACTTATAATAAAGGTTACGTGATATTTATGAAATTATTATGAGAAGGATAAGTAGCCACATTTCTTCAAGCTTCTGAAACATCGATGAAGTTTTGTTTCTAATTAAACATTTATAATAATAATAATAATGAAACTTTGTGATTCCATTAACTTTACATCTCCTCCACATCCTCCAACATATAGAGAAGGAGAGAGCCTAGCGTCTGTGTGTCGCAGTCGTAGCATATATAAAAGACAATTTAGAGGTCACCAAATGTGGATCAACAAAGGCACTGATACTAAACAACAATTAAGTAGGTCATGAGTCACTGTATATAAGAGTAGAAAATGTGAAGAATCTTCAAGGTTTTATCCGATTGTATTTTTCGGCCTCGTGATCTGCCCTTGAAAGTTGAAACTACGATAATAAAGAAGTAATAATAATATTTACCTGATCTAAATTTAAAAACATTATAAGCACCTTTTTTTTGTCTCGTGGCTTGGAAGCTAGGACACATAAACTTGACTTTCTAAAAGCTCGTTTGGAATAGTTTATTTTTAGATAATAAATGTTTGTAAATCGTGATTTACGGTATACGAGGTAAATATGTGAGAGGAGTTTTATCTTAACTTGCGTAATAAGCACTTATATTCAAAAAATAAGTGTTTCCAAACATGCACTAATTATTTCTCTCTCTTCAAATTATTTATGATTCTTAGGATACCACTGATGATTAAGAAAACACAGACAGAATCTCCTACACACACAGGGATATACATATTGGGCAGGGGATGGCAAGCTACCGCGATTCTAGTATTCAACGCCGACATCTTGTCTTCATTATAAATCTCATCTTCTTTATTCAGCGACGGGAACCCACCAAGTTCGTTTTCTAGTCCTGTGTGTGTGTGTTTCTTCTTCTCTCTAATTTTCAATTACAATTTAATAATCTAAGAATTAAAAATACTCTTGCCAGATACAAATATTCTTGACGAGAGTAATATGATATCTTTTTCTACATCTGAACATAAAAATAGTATATCTTGGTTCCCGATGAAGGATATTCTCGAAATAACGTCCAACATATTTATTGAATTATATTTATGGAAAATATTATACTGGGACATAAAATTTTAAAATATTAAGGCAATGAATCAATACATTTACAAAGTGTTGGCTCAGTTCATTTGATTTGGAACGTGAAATTTCTGCTTATACCAGAAAGCAATGAACTTTTTACAAACTTTAATATGACTTTTTAAGCAAGTTTCAGGACACAGAAGCCAAGAATGAAAGGAACTTGCATTTCCAAAACATAAAGTCCCACTAAATTGAAACAGATGAGAAAACAGGAGCTAGCAATAGCCAGAGTCAAAAGAGTACTCCACTTATTACATGCAATTAGTCTTGGAGTGGAGCTGTCTCCCTCCATTGTGGAACACCCCCCATGTTTTGGTTAAATAAGATGGTCTGTCCAGAAGGGTGCCCTACCTTAACCACAGAAGAAAAGAGAGCTCAACCCCACTAAATTCACCATTATGTTATTACTCATAAAAAGTTCAGCAATCACCCCTCACAACTAACTCGGAATAAAAAGCAGCCTTAGGTGAGGCTCCTCATCTAACCCTGCGTACATGCTTCACACGTCTAAACCAAAACTTTTACTCCCTTCGGTCCTAAATATAAGATAAAGTTGGTTTTTTTGGAGAGATTAAGGAAGCTAATTAAAATTTTTTTTTAATTAATTAGTTTGATTGATAAATTTATATATAATCTAAGGATACACAATATATGATATGATTAAATAAATTATTTAGCTTCTTTAATCTCTCCAAAAAAAATCAACTCTACCTTATATTTAAGATCTGAGGGAGTATTTAATAAAAAACAATGAAGATCTAACAAGGAAGCGAGTTAATTAATAGATGGGCCTCTAGCCATCAGGTTTGGAGGAACATGATGTAGAGCTCGGACCCTTTTGTTATTGTTGATGATCAGAAACTTTCCACCATCCATCATAGAGCATGTAGCGTTGTGTACGGCATGGACATTTTTTGGCGGCCCATCTTTCAATGAAGCGTCATGTAAAAATTAAATTTACGTCAGTTTACCTAGGGCCGGGAATTCGGGCTGGCCCGTTTAAGCCCGAGCCCGTCAAGGGCTGGGCCTATGATTTAGAGGCTGAAAATGGAATCGGGCCTAAAAGGGCCTGCCCTCTAAAGCCCTGCGGGCCGGCCCTTTTAGGCCCGTTTAATATTTTTTTAAAATAAATTAATAAATATAATATCATTATATCAAATTATCAATATGAGAGACATCTAAGTTCCTAATAGAGTATTAATAACAGGCAAACACTTATTAATTGGTTTGATTTATTTTATTTTCTACAATGTTTTATTCATTTAAACTTAAAAAAAAAAGGCTAATTTGGATATTAGTAATTATTTTATCTAAAAATTTATGAGTTTTAAAAATAATGTATACCAATTTAAAGCAAAATAATAAATAAATTGTAAAAATTAAAAAAAAAATTGAATTAAAATGAGTTTAAGCCCGTTTAGGCCCGAGCCCGTGAAGGGCCAGCCCTGTAGGGCCGCGGGCTTCAAAAATATGGTACTTTTTAGGAAACGGGCCGGCCCGTTTAGGCCCGATCCCGTGAAGGGCCGGCCCGTTTTCCCAGCTCTAAGTTTACCCCAAGCAAGTTTGTTTTCCTCAGTTCGTACATACTACAAAACAAACTGTTTGCCCAACCAACTTAAATTTAGGCAAGGCCTCTAAACTAGAGTGGAGCCGTCTTCAGTAGGGTGGACCTATACTAGATATAATGAAACTTGGTATTTACCGTTGGGTGATAGGCAGCAAGTGGTTCGCCGTCAGTGCGCTTTTTTTTCTTTTGTTAGGGTTTCGCCGTATGTGTGATCTCCGTCGAGTAGGTGCGATCTCCTCTAGCGGCGGCCGTCCCTGATAAGGGGTAGATTTCGTCTATCTCCGTACGGTTGTCTCCCCCTGTTTAGTAGCCCCTATGTCATGGCCAATGGAGGCACTGCTTGTGAGAGAAATCAGGTGACGGCGGTGTGTGGGGAAGAAGCGAGGAGGGAGGCGAGAAGGCATTAAGGGCCCAATCCTATGTAAAGCGCTTCGATGAGGATCTCTGGTGGGTTCCCCCGTGGCTCCTGCTGTTGAAAAATAGGTCGAGGCAGCGAACCTCTTTCCACCCTTACAAAATGATGTGCTCAATGGAGGCTAGCAGTGGGCGATTTTTGCAACCACTCTGAGTAAACCTAAGGCTAGGTCACATATGGACTCAAAGTACCAATTTGTCAATCCGATGATAATGAGGTATGTGATTTGCTTAAGGTGTCATCGTTCTCCATCAACGGCCGATTAGGATTGATCTTTGATTCTGTTAAGATCGTTTTGCTTAGGGTTGATTCCTCTACACTAAATTTTGTCTGCTGCTTTGAAGTTTTGATGATTTTGGATGCGAACGAATTTGTCTTATATGATCAGGGGCTTTATTTTAGTTTACTTCTGGGCAGCAGGGATTTATGTCAAATTCCAGTATTCATGATGCATCGGTCTTAATAGCAATAGTGTGGAAGGTTTTTAGGGGGGAGACCAATCGTTCGATCCAAACTCAAATAACAGGGCTTTGAAGTTTGCTTCAAACTCTGGTTATGCTTGATCAAGGGTATTGGTAAGGGGCAGGGGGTGAAGTATGTTTTTGCTCAATTTTAAACATTGGTTATGCTTGGTCAATCCATACACTCTTTGTTACTGATGATTTAGGCAGGGGAGTTGAGTATGGTAGTATGACCAGATATATTGCTCTGAATTGGTATATATGGTTTTTAGATGATAGAATTATCAATTTGAGTATGGTCAATGGGCTTGTACAAACTGTTCTTCGTCGGGTAGACATTTGACTGTTCAGTGTTCTTCGAAACACTGTTCACATTTGATTTCAATGTGTACCTGTTCAGTGGGTATGGCGATGTTGTTTATCATTGGGTTGGAATTGTGTTTCTTTCATTTATTGCCATAATGATTGTGCGTTGTTTCTAACATTTTTATTGATGACCTCCTTGAGTATTACCTTGTCTCAAGGAAAATTGTCAGGAACTTCTTTTATAGATGGATTCTTGTAGAAGCAGATTTGGTGACCGAGTGGATTGCCAAAACTTCTCTGGATGGTCTTGCCCCTTATGTTGGGTACTTCGACCTCTGCTACAGTTGTGGTCCTTCTGTGCATTTGATGTTATGGATGATTTGTTTGTTTAAGTTTTATGTTCTTAATACTTTGAAGGACCTTTATTGGCTCTATGTTTTTAGATTCAATGTCTGTTTGTTTCAAGTTTTAACTTGTGTTCTTAGTTTATAGGTTGTTTGTTTTGGTTTCTAAGTATTGTAATTTTCGGTGGATTTCAATATATTCTGTTTCATTCTTGGCAAAAAAAAAACAAAACAAAACAAAAGAAGATAGGCAGCAAGTGATACAAGGAAAAGTATGCCAATGTTACTGAATAAAAAACGATCTTATAAGAGACCCCAGAAGCTCCTTACCAAGTATTAGATTACAAATTTCTTGACATACATATCTTCTGACTTATATAACCCCCTCCAACAGAACTACTAAAGTATAACAAAAAGTGAGTTTTAACAGGCGCAACGACTCGTGTTTTACTTGTGCCAGTCAAATTAAGGCTAGTTTAGGATGTAATCTGCTTTTCTTTTTTGGCAACATTAGTACGTAATCATTAAACTTGCTGGGTTTGGTCTTGGTTCTGGCCTTCCTTTCTTGGGCTGGTTCCTCGTTTGTCTTTACTTGTTCAGAGCCTGGGCCTGCTCTTGCTGGATTATCATTATTCATGTAAGCCAGAGAGATGATAAATTGAAGTCACAGCAAAAAATGTACCTTTAGTTGATAATTATGGTATTACAATGCTTTCTCTTACGCCTCCTTGCTTCCCGCAAAATTCGTTCACTTTCTTCCTTCGCTTCCTTTGTCCATTTTCCATATAGATCTTCCCATGGAAACACATTTCCAGCAGTCAATTCTCATTCTAATGAAGATTGGTTATTTATAGAGACTTGATAAACAATTAAAATAATAAATAATACAAAGAGAAGTCATATAATTACTAAGGTATCATAGAATATAAAGCAACCACGATTAAGGTATTAATCAATAAGGATACACAATTTAAGGTAGATTCTAAAGATTTTCGTCGTATTTATTTATCTGATCACTAATGAATTGTAGCTATAACCTAGTTTAAACAGCCAGTAATCTGTTGGCTATTGTTTTCTAGAAACTAACATCGATCTAGCAGTTGAATCCAAAACCTACATGCTGAGAATGGAGTTGCTAATACATTTATGTTGATCCGATTTCAAACTATACTTGGACTTCAAAAGACTATTCAGATGACAAAGGTGGGAAAGGTGATGAGGCAAAGAGCGGAAAATCGCTCCAGCTTTGCCAACTACCTGTGCATTTTTGGGACAGGCACGAAAAACTTCCGTCAGTCTCCTCATCCGATTCAATGATAATCCTGCAGTCTCTTTCTCCCTTAATATGCTGCCATAAAATTTCAAACAAGAAAATAAGAAGAGACAAAATTCAACGCCAAGTGCATCTATTATAACTGTCTTCATGTCATATTGATCATTTACAGGAAGGCAGGACACACAAACTGTTTGAGTTAGAAACTTGGAATTATGAATGACAAGAAACTAATTTTATAAATACCTTTTCTGAGCAAGGCCCTTTTTGATCGTGCTCTTTGTCAAACAATCTATCCGAAAAAGCAACTCTTTTGACCGATTTCCAGCCGTCATTTCCTACCTCTGGAGCTTTAGACGCTTGTACACTAACTTTAACATCACTGAAGAAAAGAAAAATACCTATAAGCTTCCATTCCTCGGTAGACATGTATATGTGCTGCCAATTTGTGGAGTTAGATGACTAATAACTGATAATCAATATTGGGACCCAAAAACTCAGTCGATATTATCAATTTTTTGCCGTGATGGGAATAGCAAGCTGAATTATGTCTATGTGATCTAGATCAAACACCACGCGATCACCCATCAGTCACTGCCCAATTTCTTCCAGATCAAACATCATAAAACATTAAATCATCCTGCAGCATATTTTCCCTCATTTGAAGAAGTGAAAACCATATGAAACTGTTTTTGTGAGAAAAGCTTCAAATCGTTTCATTAGATGCTTGTTAGTGAGATTGGCCAACTTAAAATGTAGAGAAATGAATTTATCTATTCTAATTGAGCAGAAGCACTACTATTGATAGTTATGTGGCAAACAAACCTAGCAGGAACCTGAGGCTTTTTTGGTATGGTAACTGGGTTGCCGATACTCTGCAATCCAACAATGTGTCAGTTATTATTACTTGTCTTCACATTATACAAAATGACTGGAAGAATTTACTGGTTCAATATGTGAGCAAATAAAGTACCTTTGTCGATATAGTAGCTGGAGCCAAATCTTTTTTATTAAGGCTTTTTAAGCTGCAAGAAACTACCTACAAGTACTCATTTACAAAGCATCAGTTAGTTGATAGCCATCAAGGAGAATGATCACTGAAATCTCTGTATGAAAGAAAGGAGAGAGACAGAAGGGCCGGGGACAGGGGGATGAAAAATGTCAAGAACACTACTTTTGAGCACTCTTCGTATTGGATAAAGATCTGTGATTAACCCTTAACAAAGTCAAAAACTATCTTCTTAACATGTTCAGACATCATTCATTGCCATATCTTACGTGCCTGCATTTCCTTGGAAAAGCTGTTATGTAATTCCTTTTGTAGATTCTGCAGAGATGCTTCAATTAACTGTGGCAATGTTGAGACAACCAAAAATGTTTCTTGTAACTTGTCTTGGCTTGCGACCTTGCTCACTTGATCAGATAAAAATTTCAAGCTCCCATCAATGCTTGTTTTAATTTCTTCTTGTCCTTTGGTCTGATTGAAAACCGAGATCTTTGAGTTAGTTGTTTACCAAGGCTGATGCTTAAGCATCCAGGCTATTCTCGACCTCAAGATAAAATTAAGGTTATTACCATTAACTGAAGTGTGCTATCTTGAGCAATCAACTTCTGCCTCATGTGTTCCACTGAATTAAAAGTGAAAAATGAACAACGTACACAAGGTTCTGATAATTATGGATGCCGTTGAGTAATGATGCCACAAAATATGCTTCAGTTATGATAGTTTTCAAACTGGATCATGTATGAAATCGGACCAACCAGAGTCCAGCTTTCGTAACACGGCATTTAATACATGCTTAACTGGTAATCAAGATTGACATAAAACTTTTAAGTTCTAGACTAGAAATAAGAGATCAGAATTTGGTTGAACTGTGCTCTAGATAGTGACTGGCAAACGATTAAAAAGAATGGAGAAAGAAAGAAGACGAAGGGCATGGAAGATTTTATCAGGAATGTTGGAAGAATTTGTTATACTGACAAAAATTTGAAGCTGCCGAAGAATTTAACCTATGAATGATTTCCCGAGATTCAAGTTTTCAAACTACAAACACAAAGTACCACATTCATAAATCCTTTTCAAAAGATTCTCTGTATCTAAGAGATTAACCACTTACTCTCCAAAGTAACTTCCTTTGTTCCTTTGTTTATTTGCATTACATCATTTTGAATGGAATCCAAGATCATCGCAAACCTGCTCAATGAAGTTTCCATTATTCCAATTCGGTGTTCAAGTCCTTCACTTGGCATACCTGCCAGAGAAGATAACAGTAAGGATCGTTTGTATAGGCTTATACACATGTACATGACCCTGAACTAATTGGCCTGCCTATGCCTACTCTTACAAAGCTTCAATTAAGGCAGATAACTTCCAAATATGTCAAATATGGATTCTAAAGATTCTAGCAATAGACTTGTAATTTATACTTTCGTGGATTACCCCTTACTTTTAAGATCTATAGAATTCCATTTGCGCATGAGATTGGCTGAAGATCTCGAGTTAGGTGGCTGACTTTCTTCCCGTCCATATGCAAGTGCGGGCAAGCAAGAAAGCCTTTTCACAGAGTTCTCACGCTCTTGAGAACTGAGTCTCTGGAAGGATAAACAGAGCACAATGAACATGAAAGCAAAAAGTTGGATTGCATATATTGATGATTATATACTTACTAAATGAATATAGAGCTTAAACCAGATGTTGTGTTCATTTTATTTGAGATATGTTATGGTAGGATTTGGGAAAATTGTAACCGGTAATCCTATGATGCTTTTCAATAGTAGAGAATAGAAGCAGCGTAGAGGAAGTTTTTCTTATCAAATTTGTGGACATTATTCTTACTCAGGGCTGTGTACCATGGAATCCTAGTATGAGAAGAGAGACAAATCCAAGAGTTAACCAGATCCCATAAGAAACAATTAAGCTGTACTGAGTGTGGCAATGACATGATTAATTTTCCTCTCACAATGTGTGCTCCTTTCTTCTTGTTTAACAGTAAGGTTTTCTTACGTCACAAATGTAACTCATAAAGTGCGAGTTTATGTGAAATTCATGCTCAATAGAAGATTTTCAACTCAAGTAACTATAATTAACAGACTACATTACAAATCAAATTATCAGAAAAGGCAGAATTAAGAATACAAAATATAACCTGATCATTTGTCACAGCTTCATCAAGGGAATTTTGAGAGAACTGGGATAAGAATGCATTTTGTGATGAAAGTCCATGAGAAAATGATTGCTGAGATTGACCAGATGGTTGTGAGCGATGCTGTGGTCCTTGCAATCCACTTGGCACGGTGTTTGATTTCCTTTAGGTTGTATTTCCAAGCAAACAGCGTAAGTTGCCAAAATTATCAATACCATCATGTTATCCAGGAACTCAACATTTTGTCATTTTCGGACACAGTTTCAAGTTGTAAGAAAGCTATTACTGAAGAGCAATAGTTTCTAAAGTACATGATGTCACAAGTACAGTTCATAAGAGTTTGCATCATAAGTAAATTGTTCCTCCATCATGTGTTTTCACAGATCCCAAACAGAATTTTGCCAGAATTATTACAAATAACAATCAAATGAGGAATACTTTCAGCAAAAAAGAAAGAACCTCAAACGTAAAGACAAATATGTCGAAACTTCAACCCTACAAGTTCTCTCCATTTTTTTAAAAATTTTTGGTCCTTTTTACCTTCTTATTATCAGAAAGAAACCGAAATAAACGGCCTAACTTAAGCGAAGCAGTGATTTAGCATAACACAGTTTTTTTACGGTAGTTTATTTCTGAATCCAAGGCTGCCAAAGCATTCTCTAGATTGGAATGCTTTTGATCACTTCCGAACCATCCAATTGAACTAAATCTTAAACCAAAATAGAAAAACCAGGCTGACCAAATAAATGTGAATAAGAATAATGAAGGTGGAGGTGAGATGAACCGAGATAGATAGCTCATGTCCTTTTTTTTTAATTGTTCTTTCCTTTAGCATTTTGTGCTACAAATACAGAATTCCTGTCAATTTTCCCTCGTTTTCTAGTGATTCAAACGAAAGGAGAAAAGAATTCGAACCTTGTGTGAGGAGGAAGGACGGAGATGGAGCTGAGATCCGAGACCTTGTTGATCTTCATGTTTACTTAAATAAGTCGGTGAATGCGGAGGCTAAATCGTAAAGAATGATTTCCGAATCGAAGACAAAGTTTAATAAGTCATGAGAATCGGTCCATGAATTCAAATAATCAATGACGAACACTCCTTGCGAGAGAGAGAGAGAGGTTTTGTCTTGGGGCAGAGTTAGAGAGGTAAAAGGAAGGTGAAGCAGTTGAATGAGTAAGCATGTATGTAATGAGTTGAATGCGCAAACAGCAGAGGCGGGAACGTAAATTTAACAACCCTTTCGGGTTGGAGCCAAGTGAAGGGGTCGAATCACGGGTCAAAGACTAAAATATTCGATTTATAGTGCTGCTCAGCTTCAAATTTGTTATTAATATAATATTTGAGTGGATGAGCATATATCTCCATTATTTAATATTATTTTTAGTATTTTATAGTTATTTTTATTCTTATTAAATCTGTTGATGATAGATATAGATTTTATTTATATTGTAAACATATGCATATAAATAACAGGTATGTATTATCTACTTGACACAATATAAATAATAAATAATAATTACTCTCTCCTTCTCCTCTCATATCTCTCGTCTTCCTCTTTATTTATTACAAAATTCTATTTTTTTGATGTCATAAATTTATGAATTATTAATAAAATAGATCTATCAAAGCTTACAAACTTCAATCCCACATATAAGCACATATTTTTTAAATTAAATTATAATAAAACTCCAACTCAATTGCCTATCACTTTTAATTTCCAGTTTTTTAGTATGTATTTATAATTTTTTTAAAAATAAGTAAATAATAAATGTAATATAAAAATGTGCGGAATGAACAAACTGAAGAAAAAGCTATTAACAAATAATAAAGAAAGAGAATTAACTCAATTACTTCCGAAAATATTTAAATCTAACTTACTACAATAAATTTAGGTTGGTCACTAACACAGTTCTCTATCCATGATTCTGCTATGTATTGAAAGAATTTTGCTCAAATAGATAACCAGGAAAAAGAAAATAATGAGATGGGAGACGCTGTGAAATTATTTTAACTAGAAACGATAACACGTGCGTGGCATGCATAAGTAACATTAGCATTTATTGCTTGTTTAACTTTAAAATAACTATTAAAATCTTCAAAAACAGTTTTTTAATCATGATTTATAATATATTAAGTAAGTATGTGAGAAAAAATTTATCTTAATTTACCTAAATAAGTACTTTTAGAGTGTCTTAAAACGATCCAAACAAGCATTTAGTATATGCCCAAACAAAGCATTAGCATTTAGAGAAAAATAACAAAATAGCATCATGAAGAAAAAGGCACTTAAACCATAAATTTATGAAATTGTAAAAAAGAAGAGAAGATTATATTGAGATCCCGGGTAGAAATATGAAAAAATGGTCCCTTAAGATTTCAAAATTGCATTCAAGTCCCATATAACTCTTTTACAATAAATTCTAATCATAGACTTGTCAATGGACGCCCGTGAACTTGTCAATAAACGCCTCTAGACTTGTCAATGACGCATCCCTAGACTTATCAATAGACGCCCATAGACTTATTAGCGGAATTGAAATTTATTGTAAAAAAGACTCACATGACTTTAATGCAATTTTAAGATTTCAAGGAACTAAATTTCCATATTTTCTTTTATTCGAGACCTAAAGATAATTGTCCCAAAAAAAAACTAAGGTAGTAAAATAAGGTAAATGAACAAAAATACTTTTACCCGTCAAACACATTTTGTAAGAACTTGATTATATGTGAACTGTTTTTTTATCGTCAAGTCTATGCGAAAAAAATTAACATGTTAGTTTTCACCCCAAAAAATTAACTTTCAGTTTTAAGGTTAATATCTTTTGACAAATTTTGTTAGCTATAATTCCTATAAATAAACATAAAACTACAACATTAGTTGGAGTATAATGAGTAGTCATGCTTTGATTATATAAAAGTATGATGAGATAAGGAGAAAGATTGAAGGCTCACGCTCAACGGCTCAACCCTTCCTAATAAATACTAAATAGAAACAAATAAAGATTTTTCATATATTCTTCTAAAACATTATTTAAAAAAAAGCATTATAAAATACAATATAGCTGCGGGCTATCTTTTCATATCCATAATCTCATTTTCTTGGCCTCCATTTCAAAGCTAGCAATTAGCAAAGCAGAATGTGACTTGTTTCCTCCGTTCCCCCGTCTTCTATGATTTCAATGTCTCTTTCGATCTTTTAAATATGACAGGAACTTCGAAACATGGGGTTTTAATGCGTCTCCCTCCTTTTTAATATACTTCTTTCTGTCCTTAAAATAAAATTTAGCTGATAAATGTCGCTTGATCCTAAAATACAAGAGCAAATTCTTTGGCCAAAAAAAAAAAAAGAAAGAAAGAAAGAGCTTGATCTACTTTTATTTAGTCCCCCCTACATTATCCACTTTAATTTCACATTTTTTCTTATTCTCTTTTCTCATATATTTGATATCCTCATTAAAATATGGATAATTTAGAAAAAATGACATACACTTTTTACATAATGATATTGATCAACTAATTTTTTTAATAATTATAAATTAATTAAACATATCTTATATTTAATATTGCAGGAAGCATGTATCAAAATAGGTAGGTAAATTTATGGGGTGGTATTGAATTGGAAGGATGAATGCTTGGAATGGATGGATGACAACTCATACCATCTTGTTCTTTTGGCTAAAACCGAAGGACCTCCTTATCTTTCCAACACGTTATCAAACAAAGCTTAAATATTTGGATGCAGTTGATATTTCTTTTGTTTGCCTTCAAAACCCCCACCCCCCAAAAAAAAATGATGTGACACAAGGCCAGAAAAAACCCTTGAAAATGATATCAATTAAATACACTATAAGACAGTAGATGCGTTAAAATATATTTTCAGTTCTTTAAGTTTATAGGAGATATGTTTTTAATCCCTTAACTTTATAAAACATGTTTTTGATCCTATAATTCTAACATCGTTAATGTTGCTAATGAAAAACGTTGAGACAGTAAACTTTAAGTGATGATTGCATAATTAAATGATATTAATCTTAAATTTAATATATATGTAAATTAAAAAATATTTAATAACCTACACAAGCCGTCAATATCAAAACTTTGATTGTATTAAAAAATAAGGTTAAGGGGCAAATTGTAACATCCCGAATTTTGGTTATCAAAATTTCTTATATTCAAGGAAATAAAATGGTGAATTAAAGAGTAAATGAAATGATAAAACCAAGCAATTAGTGGTTTCACACGACATGATTATTCTTGGAACACAAATGGTAAACATTTGAATTTGTTGTCAGCAAGTTTCCCTATGCAGCAGTCTTGTTGTGTGACATTTTAAAATAGGCAGTTGATGTCCAAATATTGTGAAAATTTATAGAATGAAAGTACACATCCTAAACTTGAATTTGATAGGTCTTACACAAATCTGTTTTGAAAGTTTTCATTGAAGAACAATGCTATCTTGAAATTTTTTTTCAGATTCAATATCATCCTGAGAGTTTCAAAACATAGCAATGTTGCCCTATTTCATTAAAAATCTAACGTTGACCGTTAAATTTTTAACAGAAATGGGTAATATTGGTCAATTTTAACACTTCTGAGGCAATATTAAATCTAAAAAAACTTTCAGGGTAATATTGCTCCTTAGCAAAAACTTTCAAGAAAAATTTACTCCTTAACCTTGAAAAAATATTAGTTTAATAATCTAAATATAAAAAAAAATCAAAATCTAAATATCAAGTTGGCAAAAAATAATCTAAATAGCAAAACCTCAATTTTATTTGCAGCGATTTGCCAGTTTATTTTAATAATTTAAATATATTATATTAAAAAAATTAAAACTTATATATATTTTGTTAGCTGCATAGTCATCACTTAAGCTTATTATGTCAACATTTACCATAAATAACATTAACATGTTATAAATATAGGATTAAAAGTATATTTTATAAAATTAAAAGATAAAAAATATACCTCATATAAAATTTAAAAGACTAAAAATATATTTTAACCTTACTAAAAAAATTACGTAAGAGTGCATTTGTAAGGCTGAAAACAAAAAAAGAGTATAGCCATACGATTTTATTTTCTGAAGACTTTGTTCTTTGTGGTCGATTGATATATAGCGTTTTTTTTTGGGACCTGTGATTGATATATAGCTCGACACTTTGTGCTTATCAATTATCAAATTCAATGCGTGGTTTAAATTAAATGTGTGATCTTTATTTATTTTATTATATAATATAATATGCATACAAAAAACATTAAATATATTAATAATTTATAATTTTTTTGACATAAAAATAATTTTAAAAATTTTAAAATATTTCCTCAGCAAGATAAATATTTCATTAATTATAATAAATTAATTAATTATAAAATTTAATATAATAAAAAGGATAAAATAGCAAACTAAATATTTATAAAATATGCTATTGGATTTATATATTGGACTAAGACCCTTAAAAAAAACTGGATAAAGTGATAAACAAAAGAGATGTGGGCCCAAGAACATGAGGAGTGTGCCACGTCATTGGTATGTGCCTGCCTAAATCCGCGTGGCACCAACCTGAACGGATGATTTCTCTGAAAAGTCCACAGTCCCAAGCCAACCGCTGCTCCGCCTCATGGTTGACTTTGAACTTTGAACAGTGAACAATGATAGCATTATTTTGGAATCAATATGCTGAACATAAATTTAATAGGATTAGTAATTTTTCTAAATGAATCATAACATACAAAATTATCACAAATTATAAATGAAATAATCATAAATATATACAGTTTAACATTTTTATACGTTGAATTTATGATTTTCTACTGTACAACATGCTTGTTAAGGATGTGCTGTAGTGAAAAATGTTACATATATATTTTGGCCAATACACTAAATTATTATTTATATATTACAGTTTTAAAAAATAAAATTATGGCAAAAGGAAATAGTAGTTGCCTGTTTAGTGTTTAATATAGTAATTGGGTTGAATAAAATAAACTAGATTGCGTTTAAGTATGGTTGAGGGTTAACTGTTAAGTTGTGAATGAGATATTTTATTTTAATTAATGAGCTCCTCTCTATTAGCTTAGGATAATGATTTAATATGATTCGATATTATTTCTATATATTAGATAACTACAAAAAAAAAATCGTAGTAGATTGAAAGAATATTATTACAACTTTGGGTTAATTTATACCTCATTCTTCAATTGCTCCCAAAAAAAAAGATTTCATTCCTCTATTAAGAAATACAAAACATTATACTACCTCTGATTCTAATTATAAGATAAAGTTAAATTTTTTTGGAGAGATTAAGGAAGCTAAATAAGTTATTTAATCATATTATATGTTATGTATCCTTAGATTATATATTAGTTTATTAGTCAAACTAATTGGTTTGAAGAAAAAAATAAAAATAAAAATACTCTAAAATAATTTAATTAGTTTTTTTAATTTCTCTAAAAAATTTAACTTTATCTTATAATTAAGATCAGATGGAGTAATAGACATATCAATCAATAAAATCCTTTTCAAAATGTACATCCTTTTGTCTTTGGTTAATACTTTATGGGCAATATAAATAATTAAATATGCGTGTGTGTGGCTTTCCGTTTCATAATATAACATTAGATGTCAAATTCATCTTCTGAAGTTTCATGGCTGTCAAATTACTTTATTTACATATCATTGCTTACCCATGTCAATTTCATGGCTGGCTAAAGGATGAACAGCGACAATTGTATTTATCGATCAATATAAAAGGAATGACTTTAATTAATTTCTACGTACTAATCATAATCAAATAAAAATTTCTGGACTTTACATGATAATACTGGGGGGGTTTTTTTTAGTGAATAAAAAAAGACATTGTATTTTCGCTTACAATGAAAAAATTGAACCTCTTGAATTCTAATGAATTGCTAATATATTAATTTTGTAACTTAAAAGTTTACATGTTATCGTTAGGCCCATTCAGACCCCAAAGTGAATAATTTATAATTAAAAACATTATTTTGTTAATATCAGAATATGATATTTGAAAGTTGTAAGAAGAGAAGAGGTGAAAGTGAAAATATAGTATATTCCATCGAAAATAAGACAGCAGTTATTTGAGTACAGTATTCAAGTTTAAGGGTTGATCACCAACTTTGAAATATCATGGAAGTAACCTCGAATTGGCTCAAAGTTAAGAGGTTTTATTTATACTTGATCCCTTTCGCTATCTATATTATTACTCTTTTTCTTAATTAAAATTGTAAAATTATTGTTCAGTCAAATTATATAGGAGTACTTGTTATGTTGGTGGTGGTTGCTGCAGGCAAGATTTGCGCTTGTTTGGTGGTGCAGGAGACGAGTAAAAAGATTGGGGTAATGATTCTTACAAAGATTTATTGACAATTTCATAATATTATTGAATTATATATTAATTTTCTTGGGGCAACATTTCTCAGACCAAATAATAATCCAGAACGAGGAGATAATCGACATTAAATTTTAAATAATGCTTCAATTGACCATCCTGATGGAAGTCCTACCCGCCAGCATTTCCCTTCATTTCTGCAACTAACAAGTAAATAACCATGAAGCAGTGGGTCCCACCCAGATCCCTTTAGCACAGGCTTCTTCTCGAAGCAAGCCTAGCCTAGTGAGGAGAGAACTCATGGATATGGCGAATATAGAGCAAATAGAGACCCCCCGATGAGGCTGTTAATGCGTTTTCTGATTTTTTTTTTTTCCCTTTCCTTTTCAAATAATCTATCAACAGTTACGACCCTGTTCTGATATTTCGCTCTGACGATTGGAGCTCAAAGCCCAAACACACTCTCTTGTTCTCAAGTCATACATTCTTACCTGTACAGGAGACGCTCCCGGAAACGCCATGTCACACCGCTTGATCAAGGACTCTCCGGCTCATCATGTTCGCGAATTCCCCTCTTTCTAAGAAGATATTTGTCAATGATGCGGGGAGAAAGCCGGGTTTCCTTTTCTTGTGCTTGCTGTGCCTTTTGAGAGGAACAAGTTGATTTTTGGATTCTTTGTTGGGTTTGAGCTGTTTTGATTATTTAGTTTATAGAGAGAATTATCTGTTCTGTATTAAATGTAGGCTGAGAAAAAGTCGATGTGACTGTGTGAGTTTCCGATTATAGCAGTTCTTGATTTGAGTGGAATATTGCTTCAAGGTTAAGTATCTCACGGTAAGAGTGTCGGGTTTTTCGTGATTCGATAATCTTTGGTATCTTAAATCGCTGTGGTGGAATGGGGGAATTTGTGGGGGAGCCTAATCCAGGGGTGGTTGAAGAGAAAATCTATGTTGCTGTGTCCAAAGATGTGAAAGGTTGCAAATTAAATCTGATATGGGCTATACAAAATTCTGGGGGAAAGAAGATTTGCATCCTTCACGTCCATGAGCCTGCAACAATGATCCCCTTGAGTAAGTTTCCGACTTAATTGCAGTAGCTAAATCATTCTTAAAGTCAATTCTTGGAATAAGCTGCTTTGATCGCCGCTGTTATTGAACCATCAAATGGATAAACCCCAAGTGTCCAATTTCAGACTTCCTACTGGACTGCTTAATGATCTTTGTTAAATTCATCACCGACTGTGGCTGTGAAATATAGTAACTCTTGAGATTGCTTATTTTGTTGTGCTATCGTTCTCATTGATACAATCACACTATGTACGCTGGCCTTTACTATTTATTTGTTGGTTGGTTTCTTTTGTTTTTTTAGTGGGTGCAAAGTTTCCGGCAAATGCACTCAAAGACCAGGAAGTTGAAGCATATGGGGAAACAGAAAGGCAAACTATGCATGAAATTCTGAATGAGTATCTTCTAATTTGTCAGCGGATGGGGGTAATGGTCATCAATCATACTTCCAAGTAGAAGCATGGTTTATCTTGAACTTGCTTATTTAAGAAGAACAACTTTTGATGTAGGCTCGAGCAGAGAAACTGCATATTGAACGGGATTGCATTGAGAAAGGAATCGTGGAACTTGTGTTAGAGCATGACATCCGGAATCTTGTTATGGGAGCAGCATCTGATAAGTCCTATTCTAGGTAGAAAGAACTTCCAAATATACAATGTTAATATATTCTTAATTTTTGCTGGAAACGTCAATGACAAAAACATTAGTGTTGAAGATGATATAAATACAACAGTAGAAATAGATCACTAATCTGATAATGCTCACTATGCGCCATGCAAGTTGCTCTGCTTATCTACTCAGTTGCATTATTTCAGTGAGCTCGTTTACAATTACCTGACATTGCAGGAAAATGATGGACTTGAGATCTAAGAAAGCGATCTATGTACGAGAACAAGCTTCAGCTTCTTGTCATATACAATTTATCTGCAAAGGGCACCTTATATACACAAGGTTTGTTGCATTCTAAATACTGATGCCATCTGATATACGTGGTGTATAGCATCACTTAAAGATTTATATGGAATGAAAAAGGAAGCTTTAGTTGCCAAAAATTACAAAGCTCAATTGTAATCACTAAAAAGCTTATCTACTTAAATTATTTGTATAATCTCCCACAGCGAAATTTCTGTGGATAGATATTTCATTGCACTTAAACTTAATTATTAATTTTTTGGGTGAATCGAGGGGCAAAAAGCAGCCCAAAAGGTTTTTACAAATTTAAGCACCTATATTAATTGCCATATTTATACAGGTACAGTAGTTTGGACAAAAGTAAAGGAGAGGCTGCATCTCCTGTCCCACAGCAAAGGCCGCTACCTAATACTGGACGAGCACCTCACTTGAGATCTCAATCTGAACTTGGACAGAATCATTGGCCAAGACTCACAAATCCAGCTCAAGATCTACTCCAAAGAGTGAGGTCTGGCAATGCCAGACATGAAGGGAGCATGGAAACTGTTTCTTCTGCCGATGATACTGAGGGATTGTCAACTCCACATATCAAGTTGGGCACAGAAGTGAGTTCTGATGAGTCAGAAGGACTGTCCAGAAGGAGTCCTTTAGTTTTCTCAGCATTCTCTGATATCGGTGCAGTTGAAGTAGCATCGACCCCAGATTTGATCACTGAGCGGATTGAGAATGTGTCAGATTTGAGTGGACATTCTTCAATCAAGGGGGTTTTTTCTCATTCATCTCCTCCCAGTGTACTGGTACTCATGATTATGATAATTTCGTTTTAATTTTTTATATAACCTTTGTGCCTAGTATGGGTCATGTGGACACTGCCGTGAGTTGATTTTTTGCCATCAATGCATAATTTTTATTCTTTGCATTGATGAATAGAGTCTGTATACCGATTCCTTGTTTTAATAATTTAGTCAAAACTTGTAGGATGGAGGAATGGACTATGCTTTCTATGATCAACTTGAACAGGCCATGGGTGAGGCTGAAAATGCTAGGCAGGATGCATACCAAGAAACTGTTAGACGTGGGAAAGCTGAAAAAGATGCCATTGATGCCATAAGCAGGGTAATTGTTCTATTGTTTGGCGCTGCTTGCTGCTTCTTAAATGTGCAGATGATCTTGAGAATAATTAATTGTTCATTCTTTGCATCCACTGCCTTAGTTTTTACATTTTTCTAATTGGTAGGAGTTGGACACTTGTTGAAAAAATATGTGATCCAACTTAAAATAGGCTGAAGATGATTTGAAAATACGGCCATCATTTTGTGATTTTTATTTGTTTTATGTTATTGAAACTATATACACCCTTTAATCTTAAAAATGATCCCATTTGTCAGGCTAAGGACTCTGAAGTCTCGTATACAGAGGAGTTGAAACTGAGGAAAGAGGTAGAGGAAGCACTGGCAAAAACTAAGGAAGAACTTGGACAGATGAAGATCCAGAGAGATAAAGTAAATGAGGAACTCCGACTTGCCTTAGATCAGAAATCATCACTAGAGAGTCAAATTTCATCATCAGAACTAATGGTAAAGGAGTTGGAGGAGAAGATTATCTCTGCCGTGGGTCTGTTACAAAGTTACAAGAAAGAACGTGATGAATTGGAGATGCAGCGTGATAATGCATTGAGGGAGGCTGAAGAGTTGAGGAAAAAATCAGCTGAGGCCCCAGGCGCACATGTGCCTCAATATTTCTTGGAATTGTCTTTTACAGAGATTGAAGAGGCAACAAATAATCTTAATCCATCCCTAAAGATCGGAGAAGGTGGATATGGAAGTATATTTAAAGGTATGCTACGTCAAACTGAGGTGGCTATCAAAATGTTGAACACTAACAGTTTGCAAGGGCCTTCAGAGTTTAAAAAGGAGGTACTATGTTTAATTTTTGTGTTGCATTTTCGAGACCAGCATTTCCTTTTTTGTTCCCGGTTATAAAGGAGGCATAAGGGGTGGGGAAAGAAAAAGGAGTTGGAGAGGGAGGGTTGCAGGAGTTGGGGAACCCCCTGGCACCCCACTTAAGTCTAGGGGAGGTGTCAGTTGACCCAAGGCCTCTTGGCTTGGGCATATTATCATCTTTACTTTTTCATGTAAATTTGGCCTGTTTCATTAACAGTAAGAAAAATCATTAAGTTGATTGCAATATGCAAGTAGCTGTAGATGCAATGGTGAACTGAATTCGTCCTTGACTTTTCTAGCATGAAAATTAGCTGGCCATTGAAGAATAAAAATGGTACGAAGACGTGGATGTAAGTATGGAGAAAATTGTGACAAGAATGGGCAGTACATTATATGATGTCAATTTCTTCCTGAAAACTAGTTTCATTCCTTATTTGTTTCTTTAATTTCACAATTCATATAGCGGACACCACTTAGTGGGATAAAACTTGTTGTTGTTGTATTGCATCTTATCATAATTTATAATTGGCCCCATCTCTTAAACTCCATGAACATAGATAGACAAAGGCCATCCAGAGTTGCAATGAGAGAAAACTGCCTGATCTCTCTGTTGGTTTTGTATCAGGTTGACATATTGAGCAAGTTAAGGCATCCCAATGTTATTACATTGATTGGAGCCTGTCCGGAATCCTGGGCTCTTGTCTATGAGTATTTACCCAATGGAAGCCTTGAGGATCGGCTCAGCTGCGAGGATAACACACCCCCATTATCATGGCAAACTCGAATTCGCATTGCTGCAGAGCTCTGCTCTGCTCTCATCTTTCTTCATTCTAGTAAACCTCACAGCATTGTGCATGGTGACTTGAAACCCTCCAATATTCTCCTTGATGCAAACCTTGTTAGCAAGCTTAGTGACTTTGGAATCAGTCGTCTATTATCTCATCACGGGAGTTCAAGTAACAGTACTACAGAGTGCTGTAGAACTGACCCAAAGGGCACTTTTGTCTACATGGATCCTGAATTCCTTGCTTCAGGGGAACTTACTCCAAAGTCAGATATATATTCACTTGGAATCATATTATTAAGATTGTTGACCGGGAGACCAGCCTTGGGAATAAGGCAGGAAGTGAAAAGTGCATTGGATGATGGAAAGTTAAAATCCCTCTTGGATCCTTTGGCCGGAGATTGGCCATTTGTACAGGCTGAACAGTTGTGTCGCTTGGCATTGAGATGTTGTGAGATGAACCGAAAGAGCCGGCCAGACCTCTACTCTGATGTCTGGAGGATTCTGGAACCAATGAGCGCTTCTTCTGGAGGCTCAAATGCCTTCAGAATTGGTTCGGGAGGGCTTTACCAAACCCCTTGGTATTTCATTTGTCCAATCTTTCAGGTATACTCTCTTCCATCCATTTTCATTTTTCTGTCATTCAGATCTTGGCATGTTTCAACTGAGGAAAATGGAGGAGAGGAGAAGTGAAATTATAATTTAGACATATGATTAGCTAATAGTTTTCACTGAACATTTTTCTTTTTCTCTCCGCATCATTCTCCTCAATCTTAAACAATATATAGCTAATGGATGAGTAAAAAATAGGAGGGAAGGTTCATAGCAAAAAATAAATTCTTAGTTCTTTAGCTAAGTTACTAGTTTGTAATATGCATTGGTGTCTATGTTGGAACGTGGCAGGAAGTAATGCAAGATCCGCATGTAGCTGCGGATGGATTTACTTACGAAGCAGAGGCTATACGAGGATGGCTGGACAGTGGTCATGAGGCTTCTCCAATGACAAATGATAGGCTTGCACATTCCGATCTTGTCCCTAACCTTGCCCTTCGCTCTGCAATCCAGGATTGGCTTCAAAATCGTTGATCATTCTTCATGCCCATGCATTCTCCTTTCCTCTGTAGATTTTCATGCTGCTTATACAGATTTATCTCCCCTATAGTTCAGGTTATTTTTTTTGTCAGATCAGCACCTCCAGATGATATTTCACTGGACTGCTCCTTACTGTAACCAAAAACATGCCCGAGGCATACATACATCCGTACATAGCCTATAGGATTGTGTCGTCTTAGCAACGGCTTAATTCTTAGTTGTATTACAAAACTGAATGAAAAAAGGGGAAAATAAATGATTAAGAGGATGAAAGGGAAGAGAAATACCATCATGCTACGTAATTTTAAAGATTGTTATGTTAACAGTTAGTCGTTCCAACGACAACATGATCTGCCATGTTTGGGTGAGGCTCCGAGCCATGCATGTTTGTGCTAGTGGTACTATAGGGTCTTCCACACGATAAGCCCCAAGATACTTTGGGAATCCACTTAAGAGTGCTTGAGAATTATATCGACATAATTAAGCATGTTGCATGTCAATGTGTCGTGCAGAGGAATGGGTATGGAATGTATTCTCTTAGCTTTTGCTATTAGTCACTTGCTGTCAAATGTGGAGTCAATTTACGACTCAATTAAAGCATTTTGGACTTCAAGTATTTTTTTTTGATACATTGGACTTAAGTATTTGATTCCAATCAATCTTATCCAGTTAAGAAGATCTTCGCCCTCCTCCATCCATTCCAACAGTCCACATTATTGCCGTACCAAAAGCTCCTTTACACTGCATCATGTTATTATACTTCTGGCATCCTCCACGCTTTACTTGAAGCAAAATATATAATCCTCCAATTTCAAATGTATGAGCTAATTGAATGATTAGTTTTGGCCCTAAATGTAAGACCTCAATTTATTTGTATCTTATACTTATCATTTCAACTAATTTGCTTAATTTATAAACTAATATATAATTTAATGTTACAATGGAATGTTTTAAGAAGATTACACCATATTTATTATAATTAACTAATTATCTAATTTTCGTAATTTATCCAAATTAGTTAAGTAGCTCTTAGTTGTCTCGGTTAAAAAAGAGGCTTCTTTAATCTGAAAATGCCATGGCAAGAACAAGGGCTAGCTTGCTCCTGTCCATTTTGAAGCGCACATTAGCTAGCACTTGAGAATCAAATTCCAATGCAAGTCACCTTACACTGGAAAAATGAAGCATATATGATTCTTTGTCATGTTGAGAACGTAATTTGCCGTGCATAACGAGGTGGCTCCTTCCCATGCATGATGAGCCAACAGAGCTCTCGCACAATCGCATATGGGAACCAAGCTTTTGTACAGCATCCGTTCACTTATACACCCTAACTTTATACCTTGTCTGATGATTACCTGTGACAGTTGTCGGCCACTCTTCTTGTTGTTTTTATAACGCAATCACATTCGTGATCTGGTGTGTAGTCATGAAGAAAATGAGCCATCCATTGGCTCAAGAAACAGAGCTCGTGGAAATGGAGAATTCTTATGATCATCATCATGAACAAGAGAAAATGATCAGAGTTCTGTATGAAGCATCGCGTGATGGGTGTGTTTCAACTTTGAGGACACTGATTCAGCAAGACCCTCTGGTTCTTCACAGAATCAACTCGCGAACTTCTTTCACTGACACACCTTTGCACATATCAGCCTCATTTGGCCATCTTGAATTCACAAAAGCCCTTCTTGCTCACAAACCTAAGCTTGCCCTTGAGTTAGATTCCTTCAGAAGCACTGCCCTTCATATAGCTTCTGCAGAAGGCCACATCCACATCGTGAAGGAGCTTTTAGCAGCTTACGGGCAGGCTTGCTTGGTTTCTGATCAACAAGGGAGAATTCCATTGCACGTAGCTGTAATAAAAGGCAGACTAGAGGTTGTGACAGAGCTTGTTAGGGCAAAGCCTGGGTCTTTGAAGAAACTTCACAAAGGCAAGACTGTTTTGCACTTGTGCGTGACATATAACCACTTGGACATCCTCAAAGCTTTGGTGGATTCAAGTCTTGAGATTTGTGACGAGCTACTCAATTGGAGAGATTTGGATGGCAACACCGTTCTCCACTTGGCTATCATGTTCAAGCAAGTTGAGGTACTTTTGCCTTCTTTTATGATCATATAGCTAACTTTTAGGCACAATTATGAAATTAACTTCATGCTGAGCAAATAGATTAATTAATGTCAATAACATTACACATATATTGTGCTGTTGATTGGTGGTCAGACTGTAAGGTACCTGGCGTCAATTCCTAAAATAATACAAGAGGCATCAATGTTAAAGAATAAGATGGGTTTCACAGCGAGTGACTTAGTTGATGGGATTACAAAGGACTTGAACAGTCTTGAAATACAAATCATCCTGATGAGCAACGGCGACAAGAAAGACACAGATATCATAATTGCACAAGGAGCAAGAACTAGTGATGCTGTTGAGGAAGCAGTGCAAGGTTGGAAGAACAATTACTATTGGAGAAAGATGAGGAGGCATATGGGAAAATGGTTTGAGCATAGTGCTAAGTGGTTTGAAGAGATGAGAGGGAATCTGAGTACGGTGGCAACAGTGATCACAACCATGACCTTTCAATCTATCATAAACCCTCCGGGCGGCTTCATTCAACAAGGCATCAAATCAAATTCAAACAACACTACTTCTTCACCCTTAGAATGCATGAATGAGGCGCACCATTATGCATGTCCTAGCCACTCGGTACTTGCTTCTAGAGATAAAGAGGATACATTATTTAGCGACTTCATATTGTCCAATACGGTAGCCTTCGTAGCGTCCCTGGGAGTAACACTGTTGCTTATAAGTGGACTTCCTCTGCCGAACAAGGTCGTGATGTGGACGTTATCTATGGGGATGTGTGTGACTCTCACAGCATTGGCACGTGCCTACTTTGATGCCTTGTTCATGATAACACCAGACAAACTGTGGGATTCAACTATTGCAGATGAAATGCTGACCTGACTGGGTTGGACTTGGCTTTCACTGTTAGCACTAGCCGCTGGATATATCCTCTTGGCCTTTCTTGTTTGGATTGTCAAGCATTGCATCAAGTTTATTAAGCATATGGCCAAGGCCATCCATACACACAGACACAGGCCTCTGAGGCGCTTGCCTTAGCCCTCTCAATATGTATCTGTGTCGCGAATCAGTGTTTGAATCTCCGTGAGTTAACTACATCTAGCGCCCCACGATGGTTCAATCTTTAATTTGCCTTCAATAAGGAGATAGTGTGTTAAAAAATTATGTTTGTAGCAGTGTACCACTATGTGTATATTATCAAATGCCATTGTTCCCATGGAAATTTAAGCCATGACATTACATATTTAACTAAATTTTTCCATTTTAAATATTTTTTATACATATTAATTAGATCAATTTAAATTTTATCTATTGAGATCATATTTGAAAAATTATTAGAATATAAAATTAAATTAAAAAAATAATACTCCCTCTGATCTATAATATAAGACATATTTGGAAAATTTATTTTGGTCCTAAATATAAGACATATTTTTTATATTTATTAATATTTTTCTAATTTACCTCTATTGATGTCCCCTCAACAATAATCAAGGAAGAGAGCGAATGAGGGAATTAAGGAAGATAATTATGATATTTTGGAAAATATATGTAATATATTGACTAATTTAATTGACTTTCTTAATCTAATCAAATTTTTTTAACCAATTAATCTAATTAAATTAGGTAAGTATTTCATATATTAAGGAGCCAAAGAAAGAAGAATAAGAAAGATTGACCTTTTCCTACTAACAACATTTTCAGCTATTTCTTCCCTCTCCCCTCTCCTCCTTTTCCCCAATTTCCGAAGTTCACTTTTTCATGTATGTTAATTTGTCACCCAACAAAAAATGTTAGAAAAAAGAACAAATCCTTTAGGGAAAAAAATTTGTCATCATTCTTGAGTAATTATTCTTAATTATCTCGGTAAATAAGCTTAGATAATTTATTGCTTTAATCTAAGATATATAACAACATTGGCACGGGCCTATCTACTATTGTGCCTGATTAACCATATCGTGTGAGTTTACCAAAATATTAGGTCACTAAAATATGTAATATAGTAGTATAACCTAGATCGATTCTCTTGAAGAGCTAGTAATCCTTGAATCTCAATTGTAAAAACATTTAAACAAATTAAGATAAGCACTTTGTAGTGATCTCCGCTGAACCTATTAATACTCCTATTTCAACTATTTAAGAATTTTTAGAGTGTAAGAAATTAATGTGACAAGAAAACAAAAGAATTTCCAAGTGGAAGAAATCAAGTTCAAATAGTCTTCCCTAAGAACTTCACCTAGTCTTCAATGCCTCTCAAATTATTGGAGTTAAATTGAAGAAGAGATTCTGATTATGCATCCAAAGTTTCAAGGAATGTAATGTGTTTAAAACTCCTTAGTGAATATGAAACCATACTCATTGAAAATCAATCAAACCAGCGATAAAATCTGATTCAAACGAGCCAAACATTATCACTAATTCTACTCTGAAATAGGAAGCATTATACTTCTAAACTCATTATAGTCCATAAATCTTGATTTAACAACCATAAAAAGCACATAATCAAAGAATAGTCAAAGATCAAAATTCAAGTTCCTGAACAGTGACAATAAATCCAAATATGCAAAAATATATCGATTAAACTATTCCAGACAAACTGTGGGATTCAACTATTGCAGATGAAATGCTGGCCGGAGTGGGTTGGACTTGGCTTTCACTGTTAGCACTAGCCGCTGGATATATCCTCTTGGCCGTTCTTGTTTGGATTGTCAAGCATTGCATCAAGTTTATTAAGCATATTGCCAAGGCCATCCATACACACAGACACTCAGGCCTTTGAGGCGTTTGCTTTAGCCCTCTCAATACGTGTCGGTGTGGCAAATCAGTGTTTGAATCTCCGTCAGTGGAGGTAACTACATCTAGCGCCCCACGATGGTTCAATCTTTAATTTTCCTTCAATAAGGAGATAGTGTGTTAAAAAAGTATGTTTGTAGCAGTGTACCTGTAACCCCCTTCATAATTATATCTGAAATACACAATTAAAATAAAATAGAGACTAATAATAATCAAAACTCATTTAATATCTCATCCTTAAGATAGGGTTTTCACAAAATCACTTTTGAAATCTAATACACCTGGTCTCACATTCACATTTTGAATACAATTACTTTGCGAAGATAAATCACATTCATATATACATATAAGAGTGCACAACATAATTCCCGGCAATCCTGGGCTTATACTTTTAAAAAAGGGTATACAAATTTCCTTATAGGGGATTATACAAAATCATCTTAAATACATATCTACAAATACATCAAATATACTTCCACAACCAAATATAGTCATCCCAACATCTATGATAACCAACCACCAAATCTACAACCCGAAGGAGTTCTCACCGCCCTTAGTTGCATGCTCCATCCTCGATCTACCTGCCCTGTCTAAAATGTTGGTAGGGGAGGGTGAGATTCGAGAGAATCTCAGTAGGTAAACATTATCAATATGCATGCAAGATAGATGTTTAATGCATGACATGCTTGCATAACTCATGCTCACACACAATGACAAATCTGCAAGCTCAATGCTTCAATCAACATATCTATGGCCATAACATACACAGAAACATAGCTTCAAACATTCATATTTGTTACAGATAATCATGCAAAGTAATAACAAGCATCAAAACACCAATACTAGTATCAAATACATGCAAAAGAAGTAAGTTCCCTATCCTTGTTCTTCTACGTATGCTCCAATTTTGGCTGCTCATGATTAGGTCGAACACCAAACCCTATAACCAAAGTAAGGACATAGGGTTGATCCCTTTTTCCAATTCCTTAACTTTCAAACACTTAGAGTTGGTTATCATTTAAGACCTTTAGGTGGCTACTCAAAGCCTAAACACATGCCTAAAGGGTTGGTAGAAACTTGACCAAAGACCATATTTTGAAGCCTCAAATCCCATTTTTGACTGCAGTACTCGAGTGATGGATGACTCGTACCCGAGTGAGGACGGCTCACTCGTGCAAGTGCTTGGCCGAAGGCATAGATAGAAATCAGAAATACTCGCTGCACTTGAACACCAAGATCAACACTTGAGTGATATCCCCATACTCACCCAAGTCTTACAAAGTATGGCACAGGAAGTGACCACCCAAGAGCAACAGAAAACCCAGAGCCCACTCGAGCACTAACTCTGTCACTCAAGTAAGGGTATAAAACTCAAGAGTGCTAGCTCACACTCTTGACAAATTGGCTGCGAGTGTTATCTTGAGAAGTGGGCTCATAGTGCAAAAACACATAATCACTAGAGTGAGACCAGCTGCACTACAGTGATAACCTATATCACTCACAGGCACAAAAATGTACCCTTGCTCCTTTCACTTGCAAGTGCAACCAAAACCGAAGGGGAAAGGGAAAATATAACGCTGCACTCGAGTGAGACCCCTGTTCATTCAAGTGAGGTTCTATCAGAGGCCAAAACGCAGCAGATATCAGAATTTTCCCTAACTTCCAACCTATGTTTCCAATGGTCCTAAAACTCTAATCCAAAGCTACTTCCACATAATTTTACACAAGAAACCCATTGGAAACCTCAAAACACCCAAAATCACATCCAAATAACATTTTCCCCCTTTGGTCACACTCATTACCCAGTTTTACCACTTTTACTTTCAATGTTCCCAAACAAACCCAATGACCATATTACACATCTAAACACCATTTTCCACACAAAACAACATGCAATTACATGCCACACCAAAATCAAGGCAAAATTCCATAAATCACAAAGCTCAACCAAAAATCACAAAACTTAAATCAAAAGGTAACAAATACTCACCTCTTCCTTTTTCTCAAGCTAGTCTCTTAATTCTTATCTTTCAAATTTCCTTAAGCTTCAAAACACCTTCTTCCACAAATGTAAAACCATAGAGATGAAGCTCTCATCACTATGAATAACATTATAGAAAGGTATTTGAGCTAAAGGGGACAAGAAGCTAATCAAAAACCCACCTTTCATTTTATCTTTCCTTCCTCAAGCATGGCGACCATGGAGGCTTGGAAGAGAGAGAAAGAGATTAATTCTTGAGCTCCCAAAAGGCCATTTGGCTGACTTAGAGATGAGAGGAGAGAGGAAAGAGTTTGAAACATTGATTAAATCCAATGGTTCACATGTTGCCACTTGTCATAATCTTACCACATCTCTCATGAGCTCACATACACACATATGCATAGGATTTCACCTTTTGAGCTCTTGCACAAATCAATCCTAACCATTAATTTTTAAGTTACCAATGAGCTTTTTCTTCGGCAACTGATCAATTGGCCGGTAACTTTCCCATTTTCCCCCTAATTATGGCAATTCTTCTTGAATCACCACCAAACATATTATACCTTTTCATTAGCCACAATATGTGCCCTCCCTATATTTTAAGTCAATTTAGATGTTAATCCACAATTGAGCTTAAATACAGGGTTTCAACACTGCTCACAACACATTCAAATCCCCATTCACATTGTATTCCCCCAAAATTCACCATTTGACCCTCTTTAATATCCCAAAGATATAAGAATCATTAGGGAATACACTTGGGCTCCTGCTAAATCAGGTTTAGCAGTCCACTTATTTCAGGCTTATTCTCTAGCCTTAAATCTCAAAATTTAGGGTATTACAATACCACTATGTGTATATTATCAATGCCATTGTTCCAATGGAAATTTAAGCCATGACATTACATATTTAACCAAAATTTTCCATTTTAAATATTTTTATACATTTTAATTATATTATATCATTTTAAATTTTATCCATTGAGATCATATTTGAACAATTATTAGAATATAAAATTAAATTAAAACAAATTAAAACTCTCTTTGGTCCCTAATATAAGACATATTTAGAGAATTCATTTTGGTCCTAAATATAAGACATTTTTTTTATATTTGTCAATCTTTTCTTAACTTACTTGTATTGATACTCCTTTAACAATAATCAAGGAGGAGAGCGATTGATTAAACTCTATCGTGTGAGTTTATCAAAATACTAAGACACTAAATATGCAATATTGTAGTGCAACCTAGGTTGATTCTCTTGAGGAGCTAGAAATCCTTAAATCTCAATTGTAAAAGCATTTAAACAAGTTAATGGAATAGAGAAGCTTTGTGGAGATTATTGTCATTAGCTAGTAGTAAATCTATTTCTATTGTTTTGATAATTTTCTTATTTGATATTAGTGTGTCAAAACAATTGCAGGTGATGAATAAATCTTCTTGAGATTACCTAGCTTTCTTTGAGAATTTCTGCCTAATTGTAGCTCAAACGAGACCACCGATCATACTCACTACCAAGAACAAGAAAATATTGCATATAGAACTCTTAAAATGAATATTGAACAACATTTATCATGAATCAATCAATCCATCACACAATCCAGTTCTAACGAACCACAAAATGCGATCGAACCTACTCTGAGATAGAGAGCATTAGACACCTAGGTACAATACAAGTCATACTTCATAGTGAATATAACCTGAATCTAACTGAGAAATATAATTTCAATGTTCCAAACAGATACACATGAATTGTAAATCTACGGAAAGAAAGAATCTGATAGAAACTCCTTATTATGCTCCATGCTCCAGCTTCGGCTGTTAATCTCAACAAAAATGGAAGCCTAGCTGCTCATGGGCTTGGAATCAGCTTCAATGAGCTGAATCTGTAACTCTGCCATGTCGAAACTTCAAGAACACACTCAGAAGAAATGAAGATGAAGAGATTCGAAAATGAGTGGCGGAGTGTACGAAGCTTTGTGTGGTGAATAATCTCCAGAGAACAAAAAACCGGACCGGACCGGCCGGTTGGACCGTGAACTAGCTAGTGGTCCAGTTTGGTTTAGCCTTAGACTGTGAAGGGGGTTGAACCGGTGGAAACCGGTCCAAAACCGATTAAAACCAGAAAAATCGATGGGTTGACTAGTTGGATCGGTTACATTTTTTAATTTTTTTTAGGAAAAAATGAAAAGCTGAAGACTAAGATGAAGAGAAAAATAGGTAAAGAAAGAAAAAATCTAAAAAAGAAGAAGAAATTGATGAAAAAAATTACTTAAAAAGATATAATAATTATAGAAACTGAGATATCATTGCATAAGTATAATCATCTTAATTGATACTAATATATTTTAAGCATTTGTTTTAAAGATCTTCATTTTTATCTATAGAAGTTTAAAAATATATTAATATATATATATATATAATGCCACTAATAAAATGTAATATTTTAATATGGCCGGTTCGACTACCGGTCCGATTTTGATTGACCCATTAACCCTTAAACCTGTACTGCGACCGGTTCATTGACCGATCCGTTTTTCATTCCTTGATAATCTCAAAGATTTTTCCAATTAGCCTCCAAGTCACCGAGAGTCTGAGGCCTTTACTCCTTTAGAAATAAATCCTCTCCCGTTAACCATTCTCTCTATTCGTTTTTTTCCTTTCTAAATGTAGACTTTATGGCTAGGCCCACAAAGTTTTTTTTCAAAAAGTTAATACATTCCTCCTGTTATTGTCCGCAAGTCTCCCAGCCCTCTTTGAATAATCTGGGAGACTTGCGGACAATAACGCAAGTCTCTCAGATTTATTGCGGACAATAAGAGATTTTTCCAATTAGCCTCCAAGTCACCGAGAATCCGAAGCCTTTACTCCCTTATAAATAAATCCTCTCCCGTTAACTGCTCTCTATTCTTTTTTTTTCTTTTTCCAAATGCAGACTTTATGGCCAGGCCCACAAAGTATATTTCAATGGTTGGAAAGTCTTGCCAACAAAGTATTTTTCAAAGAGTTAATACATTCCTCCTGTTATTGTCCGCAAGTTTCCCATTCCTCTTTGAATAATCTGGGAGACTTGCGGACAATAACAGGAGAAATGTATTAATTCTTTGAAAAATACTTTGTCGGCAAGACTTTCCAACCACTGAGTAAAATTATCATGCAGTATCACATGTTCTCATATAATGAAAACTACATATCTTTTGGCCATTGAAAATGTCTAATCAACAATAAAATCTATAGAAAGTGTAGTAATAAAATGAGCTTATCAGCGAATGAGGAAATTAAGGAAGATGATTATAGTGTTTTAGAAAATATATGTCATATATTAGCTAATTTAAATGACTTAATCTAATCAATTTTTTTTGTCAATTAATTTAATTAAATTAGATAAATATATCTTATATTAAAGATGAAAGGATTAGTTTAGATGGCATTTTCCTAATTTCGGGCCCCAAAAAAAAGATGACCTTTTCCTACCAACAACCTTTTCAGCTGTTTGTTGACTTTCTTCCCTCTCCCTCTCCCCCTCCCCCTCCCCCTTTTCCTCAGTTTCCACGTTCACTTTTTCATGAATGTTAATTTGTCACCCAACAAAAAATGTTAGAAAAAAAAAACAAATTGTATAGGAAACAAAATTTGTCATCATTCTCGAGTAATTATTCTTAATTATCTCGGTAATAAGCTTAGATAATTTATTGCTTTAATCTAGGATAACAACATTTGCACGGGCCCATCTACTATAGTGCCTTCCACAACACTCTGCATGTTGAATGTCAATGTGTACTGTCGGAGAAGTGATATGAAACCTACTCTCGTTGATTTGCTATTGATCACTTTTTGTCTAATATGGAGTCAATTTACGACTCAGTCAAAGCAATTCGGTCATCATCCTCCTATGCCCCCATCTAATGCTACTTTCCACCTCTTGGTATTCGTATTTCTTTAACGAGAACGTCCTATCCGTGCGTTGTCCGGTGAGACGATACTGCAAGAATTTTTTTTTTGATCAATGACGATACTGCAAGAATAAATAACTATTTATTTAATAAAAAAATCAATCCTTTTCATCACATCAATTAGTTAAATTCTTCGTGAAATCAAAATAATATACTTCACATTATGTTTTTGTGCATAACACATAAAATCTTACATTAATAAATAAAAATACTCTTTATTTTGATTGTCACCTTACATGAGCATAATTAAGCATCTACATTTCTAAAAACTTACTTGTACACAACATTCTTTATAAAGTTTCTTGGTCCTGAATCAACTGGTTCAACAAATACCTTCATTTACTGTCCAAAATATCTTCTCTAAAGATATAATTCCTAAAAAAGTAATTTAAAAATAAGATTTATCTTTTGTGCACCTTTAATAAATTAACTTTATTATATGTTAACAAATTATTCGTTCTGCAAAAATAAATAACTATTTATTTGGTAAAAAATCAACCCTTTTCATCACATCAATTAGTTAAATTCTTCGTGAAATAAAAATAATATACTTCACATTATGTTTTTGTGCACAACACATAAAATATTACATTAATAAATAGAAATGCTCTTTATTTCGATTGTCACCTTACATGAGCATAATTAAGCATATACATTTCTAAAAACTTGCTTGTACACAACATTCTTTATAAAGTTTTTTGATCCTGAATCAACTAGTTCAACAAATACCTTCATTTACTGCCCAAAATATCTTCTCTAAAGATATAATTCCTAAAAAAGTAATTTAAAAATAAGATTTATCGTTTGTGCACCTTTAATAAATTAACTTTATTATATGTTATCAAATTATTCGTTCTCAACATTCATACAATCTCTATCACAGTATAAAATTGGGCCATGAGCAATTCCTGTTAGAGAGGAGAAATATAAACCAATACTTCATAGAAGGCTAAATTGATGAATAAGTATGTCTAAAGCCAAATAAGAGTACTTAGAGCTGAACAACCATATAAGAGTACATAGGTATAAGATTTGCAGGGTCTTGATCTTGGTTTCAGAATGACAAATTAGAAGTCTAATTTCATATGCCACTTATTTTATCTCAATCGAATGTGTGGTTTTGCTATGACATAAGTCGATTTGTCTATGCCTTAAATTTTTTATTTACCTTATTTTATAACACTTAGATGCCATAGGCAAATCGATTTTTCAATTACATAAATCGATTTGCCTATGTCTAAAATCGATTTACCTTATTTTATAACATTTAGATGTCATAGGGGCAAATCGATTTATGACATAAATCGATTTTTTTATGGCATAAATCAATATGTCTATGCCTTAAATTAATTTATCTTATTTTATAACACTTAAATGTCATAGGCAAATCGATTTTTCAATGATATAAATCGATTTGCCTATGCCTTAAATTGATTTACCTTATTTTATAACATTTAGATGTTATAGAGGCAAATCGATTTATGACATAAATCGATTGTTCTATAACATAAATCGATTTATCTTATTTTATAATATTTATATGTCATAGGAAAATCGTTTTATGACATAAATCGATTTTTCTATTATATAAATCGATTTATGTTTGTTGGATTTAAAGGCTTATTCAAACATCTTCGTTCTCGAGAAAACTCGAATTTGTATTCTTAATATTACAAATTAATTTTTCTATAATAGAAATAAAGTGGAATAGATTTTGATTTTTTTTTTTATCACTTCTTTTTCTTTCTTCATTTGCTTTATTATTGTAAATGTATTAATTAAATTTTTTTTTTGTTGATTCAAGAAAACGTTGTACATTGATATTGATTTTGATTTTAAGAATATTAATGATATATAGAAAGAAATCTATATATGATGTAGATATACTACATGTGCTACATCAAATATCCCAAAAATTAAAACTTATTAAATTATCCCAATTTTGTTATCAAATTGTATATTAGAATTGATATATTGGTCATTATTTTTTATTTTTATTTTAAGTAACAAACACACATATATTGGTTTGAGGGGGGGAAAAAGCATACATTGGGAAGGGAGCTGCAAAAATCTTTAAAAGAGTGCTTAAGATAATAAAAAAATGTTAAGGACAGAATACTTTATTGAATAAGTGTATGTTTGGCAAACCTCTAAATCATGGTTTCAAACTATATTTTGCGCAACCCGAGATAAAACTTCTCTCACACACTTACCTCGTAAGTCGTAAAAACTATTAAAAAAATTAATCCTAACACACACTAAAAACAACATATTATCGCTTGTCAGCACTTTCTTGCATTGGATTAAAGGTGGTGCACAATGGGTCAGAATTACTTCTTTGAGATCTGGAAAAATTACAGAAAGAGTCCCACAAGATTTGGTTTTCAAATGGACATTCCTTCCACAGTAGCACAGTAGCATTATCGACCATCAGATAATGCTTTGGGTTTTGTTGCTTCTTTAAACACAATAATCGTCACTTCTTTGTGACACAGTGTACAAGCAAATGCGCTAACAAGACACAGGGCACATGGAAATGGAGAATTCTCATAATCATCATCATGAAGAAGAAGAGAAAATGATCAGAGTTCTTTATGAAACATCGCACCATGGTTGTGTTTCAACTTTGAGGGCACTGATTCAGCAACACCCTCTTCTTCTTCACAGAATCAACTCCAGAACTACTTTCATTGACACTCCTTTGCACATATCAGCCTCACTTGGCCATCTTGAATTCACAAAAGCCCTCCTTGCTCACAGACCTAATCTTGCCACTGAGTTAGATTCCTTTAGAAGCACTGCCCTTCATATAGCTTCTGCAGAAGGCCACATCCACATCGTGAAGGAGCTTTTGGCAGCTTATGAGCGGGCTTGCTTGGTTTTTGATAAAGAAGGCAGAATTCCATTGCATGTAGCTGTAATACGAGGCAGACTAGAGGTTGTTACACAGCTTGTTAGTGCAAAGCCTGAGTCTTTGAAGATCCTTCATAAAGGCAAGACTGTTTTGCACTTGTGCGTGACATATAACCACTTGGACATCCTCAAAGCTTTGGTGGATTCAAGTCTTGGGATTTGTGATGAGCTACTCAACTGGACAGACTTGGATGGCAACACCGTTCTCCACCTGGCTATCATGTTCAAGCATGCTGAGGTACTTTTGCTTTCTTTTAAGAATTAAATTCTAATTTATTAATTAATAAATTAATATAAATACTCTAATTTATCTTTCTTTTAGCAAATCTAAATTTTTGGATTATATATTCTATCCGGGCCTCCCTATTAATTAATATAAGTATGTTTCTTGCAACATTATACATAAATTGTCTTGTTGATTATTGGCGTGGTCAGACTGTAAGGTACCTGGTGTCAATTCCTAAAATAATACAAGAGGCATCAGTCTTGAAGAATAAGATGGGATTCACAGCGAGTGACATAGTTGATGGGATTCCAAAGGACTTGAACAGTCTTGAAATACAAATCATCCTGACGAGCAATGGCTTTAAAAGTGACAAGAAAGAAACAGACATGAATACACAAGCAGCAGAAACTAGTGATGCTGCTGAGGAAGCTGGGAAGAACAAGTGTTGGAGAAAGATGGTGAAGCATATGGGGAAATGGTTTAAGCATAATGGAGAATCGTTAGAAAAGATGAGAGGGAATCTGAGTACGGTGGCAACAGTGATCTCAACCATGACCTTTCAATCTATCATAAACCCTCCGGGCGGCTTCATTCAACAAGGCATCAAATCAAATTCAAACAACACTACTTCTTCACCCTTAGAATGCATGGATGAGGAGCAGGATTATGCATGTCCTGGCCACTCGGTACTTGCTTCTAGAGATAAAGAGGATTTTAGCTACTTCATATTGAACAATACGGTAGCCTTCATAGCGTCCCTGGGAGTAACACTGTTGCTTATAAGTGGACTTCCCCTGCAAAACAAGGTTGTGATGTGGACGTTATCTATGGGGATGTGTGTGACTCTCACAGCATTGGCACGTGCCTACTTTGCTGCCTTGTTCATGATAACACCATACAAACTGTGGGATTCAACTAGGGCAAATGAAATGCTGAACGGAGCGGATCGGACTTGGATTGCACTGTTTTCACTAGCCGCTGGATATATCCTCTTGGCCTTTCTTGTTTGGATTGTCAAGCATTGCATCGAGTTTATTAAGCATATGGCCAAGGCCATCCATACACACGGACACAGGCCTCTGAGGCGCTTGCCTTAGTCCTATCAATATGTGTCTGTGTGGCAAATCAATGTTTGAATCTCCATAAGGTAACTACATGCATCTAGCGCCCCACGATGGTTCAATCTTTAATTTGCCTTCATCTGATAAAATGTTCAACATAGTGAATAGGACTTGGCTGGCACTCTTAGCACTAGTTGCTGGATATATCCTATTGGCCTTTCTTTTGTTTTGATACACTCCTATTGGCCTTTCTTATTTGGCTTCTCAGGTATTGCTTCAAGTTCATTAAGCACTTGGCATCGCCTTCCCTGAACTCAGGCATTTCAGGCGCTTGCTTCACCCCTCTCAACAACTCTCTTTCTAGTGCATACATACCACTTTATGTCTATTTTTTATGCCACTGTTTCAATGAATATTTAAGCCACGAGGTTACATTTTTAGAATATAAAACTATTACAGAAATATGTTCTTTTGCTGTGTAATGGGATCCAATCAATTATATCCACTTGATTAGCTTGATCCTTTGTTCAATCTAACTCTCCTCATTATGCCCTTGTCAACATGATATTCGAATATTCAATTGTAGAGAGCGATCGATATCTTATTATCCCATATGAGCAAAGAGTTATTATTTTTTACTTCATGAGCCAGTGGATAAAAAAAGCATGATATTTGGTTTTGTTCTTCCTGTATAAGAATGCTTTATCTTATTCTAAAAGGTTAATTAGTTTACATGTTCTCCACTTTGGTCAAAGTAAAATATTCGTTCATCTTTAATGTTTTTTTTTTAAGGTTTCGGGATCATGTTTATCTCTTACTCTCTCTGAGTCTCTACAAGTAAACACGAAATACGCTTATTTTGATAGAATAAAGTAGGCTTTCTTTGTGTTAGCATGGAGAGGACAAGAGATAAATATTTGACACAAGGTTTTGTTTAACTACCAAAAATATCTTATAAGAATCTTGAAAAACGATGTGAAAGAGTAATATGTAGAGATGCTAAATGGGCTTTTGGTGATAAAACTATGTGGATGTGAGGAACTTTTTAAAGTAATGACTTTTGTACTTTATAAAACAAAATTCCTTTTAAATAGTTACACTGGATAGCATAAAATTTCTATTTTTTTTTAAGCTAACCCAAACAGAGACTTATAAATCTGATTAGCCTGTGATGACTCGAGAGCACTGGCTTTTGCCCACCGGTGAAGCAATGTTGAAAGTGGATTTGCACTATTTTGGTTGATTCTTGTATTGCAAATGGAGGTGCAGACTTATGCACTGTGCATGATATTTTGAATGCTTTTACTTCTGTGCTCTGTTCTCTCTTATTACTAAATAGGTCTCATTTTTTGGCCAAAAAAAAGGTCGATTTTTGAAAAATAAACATAATCAATTTTGAGAAGATTAGCATGCAAGCTAGTTATTATATTAATTAAAAATATATATCATGATGATTTTATTTATGGGATATATTTAATTAGACTTTGGGATGAAATAGTCAATAACATTAATATCAAGATTTCTATTATTAAAGCTTGAGAAGATTCTGTACTCTCTTAAGAGGGACACGTGCAACATTTCAAGAGTTGATTGCTTTCAAGCAGTGGAGATTGTAATAATAGATTGGAGGACAAAAATGCTATATGGCTGTCTCACTCATCACCAATGGTACAGATAATATGAAAATGACAAATGATTATTCACAACATATAAAACATTAGTATCTCATATTAGGAATCGGCTTGCGTCCGCTGCCTCTATATCCGCTGCCTGTCCTTTTCCTTAAACGACGTCGTTTGGCTTCGTTTCAGGTGAGATCTCAGCCTTCCATTGATTTTCATCTGGGCCGTTGAACCTTCACCTTGCTGAAATGAAAGGAACCATCGACAAAATTCTCTGATTCTATTCAGCTTGCGTCGGACCTTCACATTGCAAAAACAAAAGGGAACCATCGACAAATTCCTTTGCTGCTGTTCGTCTTGTGTCGGACCTTCACCTCGCAGAAACAAAAGGGAACCATCGACAGATACCTCCGATGGGTGCTTGGCTTGCGTCGAACCTTCACATCGCAAAAATGAGAGGGAACCATCGACAGATTCCTCCGATGGGTGTTCGGCTTGCGTCGGATGGGTGTATGTTCCTCTTTTATCGCACTTTCTTCTTCTGTGTGCACTGCCGAAGAAGGCACAGGGTAGAGAAATATGTAAAGGGAAAGGACAATGGATTCAGATTCTGTTTGATTCTCTTTCGCAAAATAGCTTCGGGTTTGATTCTGTGTAGTTTGATTCTATTTCTCTACCCTGTGCATTCTTTGTGTTGATTGAAGTTCAGAACCAATTATATGTGATTCGATTGCTTGTGCTATGAAATATGTAAAGGGAAAGGATGATGGATTCGGATTCTGTTTGATTCTATTTTGCAAAATAGCTTCAGGTTTGATTCTGTTTCTCTACCCTGTGCATTATTTGTGTTGATTGAAGTTCAGAACCAATTATATGTGATTCGATTGCTTGTGCTATGAAATATGTAAAGGGGAAGGACAATGTATTTGGATTCTTCAGTGCAATTTATTCTGTACATTTATTCTTCTTCTTCAAAACTCCATATGAAGTTTGTCAATAATATTGACTTTATTCTGTACATTTATTCTGCTACAGTGCTATGAAATATTGATTATACTTGCACATTAATGTGTTTGCTTGGCCCAGCTTGTTCATCTCTATGTGTGTTGAGACTCTTGCAAATGACTGGAGTTTCCCTAAGTTCTTTTCTTAATTTTCTTTTTAAATGTTGAGTTACCTAAAGGAAATAGTTTTGCAATATTTGGTGGTTCAATTTTCTTCTATAACTCTCTGTTGGTAGGAGATAATTCTGCCCCTTTAATATTTATCCAAAAAAAATATGATATAGTCTTAAAGAGGTTCCTGTGTTTGTTGAGATTATTATTATTACTATTATCAGCTGGTGTAATGTGTAAATTTTTGTTTCTTAAGTGCTTTTATCAGAAAGTTGAAGTAGGTTTGATCTCTTCTATATCTCTTTATCATTGCCTGGTTTGATTAATTCCATCTTGAGATTGGTTATTCTGTGAATTGCTGTTTAGAGTATTTTGATTGCATGTCTAGTATGTCTAGTATTTAGAACATCTTCGGAGCCCCACTGAATCGTCGCAGGTATTCTGTGTATTCTGTGGCCTCGAATATTTATGCAAGTTTGTTCATGCCTTCCTGATGTAGGACCAGAACAAGAACCCCGGTAGCTCAATAACTCCAATGTAATTTCTGACTAAAAATTAAATGTGGCGAGGTAACATAGCAAGTAGCTTTTGGATAGGCTAGAAAACAAGTAAAAAGCGAATAAAATCCTATGAACGGATCCCAAACTGGAATAGCTAAGTTCAATAGTACCAAATCAATTTAAAATGTCATATGGCAAATCTTGAGCCCTAAGTTAAAACCCTAGTCAAATGTGCCTGCATTAAGCATCACCCAGGATTTTAGTTCGTGTTGGTGATACGAAATTCTCCATGCAAGGGTGCTGTTTAAATCTAGTTAACTACAATTTGGGTTGTACCTATTTCTCTGTCTTCCTTATAGCCGTGACGTTTTAAGCTGTATGGTGTAGACAGATTAACATCATGCAGCATTATAATGGTGAAGTTTCTTAGATACAATGATCTCTGAGCTTTATTTATGATGTTAATGCATATAATACGATTTGTTTAGGGGAAATAGATTTCTGGTTGCTGGCTTGTTCATCGTTCAATGATGATAATCTCAATCTGGTCTATCTTGTCGAATGGATGCTTACGCTTTTCTTCACTTCTTAAATATAATTAACTTTAATAACCCTTTATCTTGTTGTAGCACATGTTATTGTTAAGTATTTTATTCTTAAATTTCTCTGTTCTGCTATATTCTTTTCTGTTGAGTGTTGACAAGCTTTTGCTTTTGCTGTATTCTTTTCTGTTAACTGGTTTTATGTGAATCACCAAACTCTACTGGTAAACTGAAGAACATAGGTGTTCTGTGGTAACAAGTAAGATTTCTCATTCCAAACAAGTACAATGGAAACAATCATGAAACAGATTGGCATGAAACATTTTGTGGTTGCAAACATGAAACATTTCTCATTTCTTGACTTTGTTTTATGACAGGTTACAATAAGCTTTCTTCATCAAATTAGAGAGCAACACAAGAGAACAAAATAATGAGCTTGCTTGACCAAAAAAAAGAGAGTAGCCCAAAAGAAGCCAAAAGTTGTACAAAGGAGCTTCACAAAATAAGTTGGATTAGAGGCTTCATGCAAGAGGATCCAAGCCAATCATTGAATCTGTATTTGCAACACAATGTAACCTTGTATTATTAATGAATATATAGTGAGAGTACTGAAATTAGAGACTGTCTTGAAATGAGACAATGATATGTAAAGAATTTCATATTTCAATAAAAGTGACAAAGTTATGTTCTTCCATTATCATCATTCTTTCTGATTACCTGAATTGTATGTTTGGTTGAAATCCAGTGCTTCAAGTGATGTGATGTCACAGTTAAGTGGTGCCTACAATCAAGAAATATAAAAGAATGTTTCAATATATATTTCCTAGATAAACAAAGCAATTGATAATGTTGTCCAACATCATATGACATACCGTTAACAAACTTGTAAAAGTCATTTGACTTGGTTGAGAGTTATCCAACATGATATTATCATGTTGTGCTTGAAATTCATTACAGTGTTCCTAAAACACATTTGAAAAAAATTAATAAATATATAACAAGCATCCTAAAAAAATTAAATTGAACAGAGAAAAAGCATACCTGTGAAACTTGAGGAGGCTTTTTAGAGGCTTTGATTCCCCTTCTTCTTTTACTAATTTCAATAGAACTTTTTATCCGTTTACTTATATTTCTACCTGATCTCTTTTTCAAGCCAATAACTTTGCCACCACCATTACCTCCATCACCATTATTGTCATTGGATATGTATTTGATGTGAAGTTCGGCCACTTTCTTACTTAGTTCCAACGCGCCTTCATGAACAAGAGAAAATGCCTCTGGACTTTCTGATGCACCATTAGCTAGTTTAACAAGTAGGGGACACAACTGTCTATACCGATTTGATCTTTGTAATTTAGGATCAACTTCGATTTGTTTTTCATTATTATCATACACAACACCACATCGTGCTTCTCTTATCCACCTCTTTACTATATATTTTTTGGGGAGTAATTTAACATCACGTTCATTCAAAACCCTCAATGCATGACAACATAATATGCCCACTCGTTCAAACTTTTTGCAACTGTAGGTAATTGTCTCTGTTGAAGGATCATATGTCAACCTATGCTCCCTTTTACTATTGTCCATAGTAATCACATAATCAAACACAACAACATCATCATTCTCATCTACGATGACCTTTCTTTCTTTTCTCTCTTTTATACATGTAGCATCACGAAGATCACATTCGCGTTGGAACAAGTGAAAAATGGGGCGAGTATACACATATGAAAGTTGACGAAGCATATTTGAGCTCTGCAATATCAACCTTGGTAACTTGTCAAGTGACTCAAAATCACTTTTTAGTTCATTATAACGCTTATCCTCCAGAACCTGTTCAAATTGTTAGAAGAATCAATTGATATCCAATTTAACATGAGTGCAACCTTTGACAGATGCATTGACACTTTCACTTATTTGTGTGATTCTCATGCCAAGTGTCCTTAAGTTCTTCATATAGCATGCTGCCCATTTCTCTTTTATTTGGTACATAGATATCAACCATGAGTTTTTTGTCATATCCTGTTTTGATAATAATTCTTGCCAACATTCTTCAAACTCAATTTCATCCCAACAATTATACATACAATGGTTAAAATCACTAACCATTGAGTTTGGGAGGTGCTTCATTGCATTCCTTGAAATATGCCAGGTGCAGAGGGCATGCTTTACATCTGGCATCACTTCTTGTAATGCTCGTGACATAGCAGCGTCTTGATCAGTAAAAATAGTAAGTGGCTTTATATTTTTGTGTGCACACAAAAAAGTCTCAAAGAGCCATTTGAAACTTTCAACAGTCTCATCATACAACAATGCCACTCTAAATATCACCCCTCTTTTATAATGGTTGAAGCCAGAAAAAATTGCAAGAGGTCTATGATTACAATTCGTGCAATAAGTTGTATTAAGAGAAATAACTTCTCCAAAGCAAGCGTAGTCGACCAGCATACGTACATAAGCCCAGAATATATTTGTCACTTGCTCATCTAAGTTCATTTGGTGGGCATGAAAAAATAATGGGTTTTCTACTAATTGTTTCTCAAAATATTGAAATATACATTTAGCATCACCGTATTTCATGGCTCGTTGCCTTCTTAAGTTAAGATAATTCTTTACATCACTTCTTGTAAATCCCAAATTGGTTCGACCACCTGCATATTGACGTTGCAAATTGAATGCTGCTTTTTGACTAATTCTAGCTTTTTTCAGCGTTTTCTAATTCATAACATTGAGCTGGTAATAGTTCCCGAAATGATGCAAACAAGTGAACAGCTTCAGGAGGCTGAAGAGGATGATTATGATCCAAGAAAACTTCATTTATCTTGTATTTTCCATCTACTCGTTTAACTTTCATTCTGGCATTGCAACCGATTCTTGTCTCATCCCTTTGCCTCTTTGTTGCCACCTATTGGTTGTCTGACTTTCTCACCCCTTCTTTACAACAAACATATAGATAAGAGGTGTATAAGGACTTATCTTTTTTACTCTTATTAAAGCTTTGTTTTCGAACACCAAAGCCATTTTTTTTCCATATACCTTCCAAAATTCCCATGCTTCTTCTAAATTGTCAAATTCAAGATTAAGTCTGGGAGTTAAATCTATATCCATGGTATAAAACTCCTGCAAGAATAAGATAGGATAAACCCAATATAAATTGTGTTCTCAAAATCGACAAAGGTATAGATACAAATAAAAACAATTATACACACACAAATAAAAATATTTTAGCTGATTATACACACACACATATGTGATAGATTATCCTATCATCTACATTGCTTAAGAATATTGTGGGTATTTGACAAAAGATTATCAAGTTAGATTATATGTAAATAAAAATTCTATGGTAGACTATATATAAATAAAAACTGTATAATGGAAAATAACAAATATGACCTACATCAAAACTCACTTTTCTCAATATATTAATTAAAATGATATCTAGTATAAAAAATGAAATCAAGTATCAATAATCTTAAAGATTATCAAGTTAGATTATAAATCATAAAAGTAAAAACTAGATATGAAGTATCAAGAATATTATGGGTATTTGATAAAAGATTATTATTTTACTTACCTAATATCCAATTCCTACAAACTTGTGCTTAATTGCAACACAACATCCTAGCTCTCAGTTTCCCGCGGAGAAAGAAGAACAGCGCGCCAAATTGCCAAGCAAAGTAAAATTACAAGTTACGTGGATCTGCCAAATCATATTACTAAAAGGAGAGATGAAATGGGAAAATACATGGAGGGCTGAGATTGTGTGAGAAAATCAATGGATGGGATCGCCTATTTAAAACGACGTCGTTTAAGTTAGTAGCATTTTATCACCGTCCATTTAATTGTTACAAATAGACGGCCCAGATTTAATTTTCCTATCAAACGTCGCCGTTTAAGGAAAAGGACCAGCAACGGATGTCTTTGGCAGCGGATGCAAGCTGATTCCCTCATATTAACATAGTACTATTTCTCATTCTAAATATAAGACCTATTAAGTATTAATCTAGTTTGAAAAGATTAAATAAGCGAAGTAAATTACTTAGTTGTAACATATATTACATTATCTTTTTAAGATATCTCTATATATTAGTAGATGATATATTAGTTTGTTGGACTTTGGGTCCAAGTCTGCCCTTAATGGGCCGGACTATTTGATTAGGAAATAAGTAGCCTAATCAAATAAGAATAAAATTAGCATAAGATGCAGATTTGAGAATATTTAGCAATAATTATGGATTTGTTAAAAGAGGAACAAATCAGCATAATTAGGGAATTAATTGAGAGACAATTAATTGATGTCTTAGAGGGCAAGAAGGAGTGCACACGTTTCCTAATTAGTGGCCTCCATAAACCACTATAAATAGGGTGTGCCTCCTCAATTGCAATTTGCCCCGCCATTGAGTTTTCTGGCAATTCCCTTCTCTCCTACCATCTTTCTGGTTTTGGTGATTTGCTGTGCAAATCACAATTAGGCTCTAGTAGTCTAATAATTGTGTGGGCACAAGTATGGAGTATTGGAGCCTTGACCCGGATCCGAACATGGATTCGTCTAGGTACGCCTAATCTCCTTTTTTAGTTAATAATTTTTCATACATTGGTATCAGAGCCATTTGATCCTTGAGGCTGTGATTTATTCTATGTGAATAATAATGTGATATAATTTGTTTATATCTCTCCATCATATTTTTCACTGTGCTACTGTTTTTTTTCAAGCTTTATATCTGTAGCCTCTATTGCTTGAAATTTTCGTTGTGCATGTTCTCTGGTTCATATGATGATATTCTTTATGCTTGTATCGAGCATTTTTTCTCTCTCATATGATCATATGATTTTATCATTTGTTGATGATTTTAATAAATCCAAAACGTTGAACATGTGCATGTATGTATTTAAGCTTCCGCATGTTTGAAAGCCTCACTCATGTACAGATGTATATATATATATATATATTTTGTTTCATATGATTGAACACGATGTTTTTGTCTCTGCTCCTCTGATTATTACATATATACACGCATATACATATACATATATATATATGTGTGTGTGTGTGTGTGTGTGTGTGTTTTCATGGTCCAGATTCGTTCTCATCTCTTTGATCTTATTAAAGGTGAGTCTTTTGGAACCTATGTGGATTCGAAAACGAAAAGCCTTAACTCCTCAAAGGTTAGAAGAGCCTTTGAAACACAGAGGACACACATCCACGTAGGTTTACGCAGTGCCATCAACTTCGAGAAAAATTGGGTGTTTGAAACTCAGTGTTTTTGCCCAAAGTAAGGACATGGATGTGTAGATCTCGAAGAGATGATTCCAACGATGCTTAGAACGCATCAAACGGAGTCCGGATAAGGGAGAAACAAAGGAAAGAAGTTTGCGGGTTGTTAGTCACCGCTGCAACTTCACTCATGATTTGATCAATAAAACAGAGGTTTTAAGATCAAATAAATGCCATGGATTTGTAGTTCGCTGAACTACGATTCCAACGATACCAAGAACGTGAAAAACGAAGCTAAAACGAGGGAGATATGGCCTCCCGAAGTTGGCGGGTCGCGAAGACCCGTCGGAGCTCCAACCGGGGCGGGTTGACCCGGCTGGAGGTTGAAGATGATGACGTGGCAGTCAACGCCACGCCATCGGTCAACCACTGACACGTGGCGCCAATGAGCGGTCGCCACGTCAGCGTCAAACGCCACGCCAGCCTCGGTCAACGAGGTCACGTCATCCATGACCAGCCACGTTGACCGAGACAGGTCAGCGCCACGTCACTGACACATCAGCGGTGACGGGTCACGGTTGACCAGTCAACGTCAACATTCAACGGTCAACATTCATTCGTTGACTTTGACCCATTATACATTCATTCGTGGGGCCCACTGGGGTCTCCGTTTGCACGTGGCAAGCACCGTCAGAGAGAGGACAGCGCGTGGAACCTTGGGAGCCGGCGCGTGTTGCCTACTGACTGCCGTAAGGCGGCGCCTGTAGGTCACGCGCCACCGGGGAGAGTGGCCAACGCTGGAATTTTCCAATTTTTCAGGATTTTTGGATCCAGACACCTTCTAGGGGCGCGTGGAGTCTCCAATTGAGACGTGGTTGGTTCATGAAAATCCCTAAATTTGAGAGCTTCAATTTGATATATAATTTGCATATATTTGAAGCACGTTTGGATATGATTTAAGTCAAAAAGGTGATTATGTGCATTTAGAGAGTCTCAAAAACGTTGGAATTGAATTAATGTTGGTTCTATTATTTTTGGGATAGGTTGGCTTATTTTTTAAGAGTTTTTTCAGTTGCAACATAAGGTTAAATACTGAAAGATTCTTTAAAAGTAAGGGATTATTCAAATGAGTTTTTGAATATAAAATCCTATTCAACCTTGACTCAAACTCTTAGAAATAAAACCTGAAAGATTGCAGCAATTTAAAATTATTCAATAATTATTGAATAATAATAAGTCTTCCCAAATGTTGAAGCAATGACTTCTAAAGGTCAACCTTTAATCACATATGTTGTGACAAAGGACAAGACAGGTAGAGATGTTAGAATCATCTCATCAAGTGGGAGGTATGCTGCAAATACATCCAAATGAGTGGATGTAGACATGGCAAAGAGGAGCTAGACATTGTAGCTAGACGCTACATAAGTTAATATGGTCAGAAGGGCCTATGAGAAGGAGAACCTAGTTAAGAGACAATGATATGAGGCTTAAATTTTTTAATGTTCTTGTTTTTTCTATTGAATTTAAGACTAAATTCTCTATTAGTTTATAGAATTGAATTCAGTATATTCTCTTCTCGTTTTCTTGAACATTCATGCTAGTTAGATGATATTGTGTTGTTATCTTATTAATATAACTGCTCTTTGATTGAGTAGGAGTTTTTCTGGAATGCGTCTAGAAATCCAAAGGGGAAAGTGTTCACATGAAGACTGTGGTTAAAAGGGTGATGAGCTAACTAGTATGATTGGGATGGGAGTCAACATAGTTGTCTCCTGAACATGAAACTAGTGAACTTATTATCTAATTATCCTTGTCTTATTTGAACAAATAAGATTTGTATACCATAATCGTCTAAGTGACCAATTATGACCAAGTCTATTTGACTGAGCTTATGAAGGCAAACTCAATAGAGATATTTGTGGAGTTAAAAACTCTCAAATCTCTTTCATTCAAGAAGAATGAGATGTCAGGGACATCCTACCAACTAGTCTTCAGCATTTAAAGGTTGAAGCAACCGAAGGATACAAGAGGTTTATGCTATCAAGCATAGAAAGAACAATATTGCTCAAACTTATGATGGTACGAGCAATGTAACCTTATCCAAACCATGTGGATAGTGTTGGAAGATAGTGGAATAGGTGATCTTCTTCCATAAAGTTAAAACTAAGTTAAGTTTTAACATAGTGTACTAAGTCCTAACATGTTGTTTAGGCAACACTTGAGGAAGATGTCAAACTAAGAAGTTGAGACAAACTAAATGCCAAGTTCTTTCTAACAAACAACAAGTGTATGTTGTGATAAGACATCTCCCAGTGAGTGGGAGGAAGCTATGTCTCCCAGTGAGTGGGAGTGAGTCATGTCTTCCAGTGAGTGGGCATATACAAAAGTATAAATTGCCTCTGATATGCATATTGTAACCTTCAGCAATGTGATTCACCACATTGAACTTAAGTGTGAGAGACTGAAGGATCCAAGATCCATCAGTCAGACGAACTTAGTTAAAGAGTGGGAGGATTCATCCTCCATGCCTAAGGGCAAGGAACCTATGAGGAAAACTTGATCTAGAAGAGGTCAATGGTTTCTGCAAAGATAAAATGCTACATTGATAAACCTTTAAGGGTTGTAAAAGTAGTAATCCACATGAGTTGTGGATGTTTCACAGAAGCATATGGCTTCATGTCAAATGCAAAGCAATAAAGAGATAGAATCAAGGGATTGGAACTTGCACGTTAACTCTACATAGATAAACCACCCTGATTCACTCCATGCAATTGCAACTGACAGAATCACATCTTTGCTATCTCTTTAGTTAAGGATCGATGAGACTATGATTCTCAAATCCTTTGTTGGATTTTGATGTTTCTTTTCTAGGGATAAAAGATTCCATTTCTTGCCACATGTACACCTTGATCAAAGGGAATGATCAAACTAGCAAAAGAGTATTTGCTAAACAACGTATGCTAAAGGGTTAATACCCTTATGAATAAGTTCAGAACTCATTCTACCTGGCAAGAAAGACAAAGAAACATTTTTCTGAGAATATCCACTGCAATTGACAAATTATGATATTGGTGAACTAATAAACGTGAGGGCAAAACACAAACAGCTTGGTGTTTCGTTAACGTTGTGGACGTTTACTTGAAATACAGTAATGTTTACTTGATTTTTGGCAAGTGTGAAGCTGTTAGATAATGGCTAAACTAGTCAGGAATCAATAAACTGAAAGAATGAGACCTTTCGAACTAACAAGGGTTTGGGACACCCAAGTGATTAGTTCAAGCAGTTTTGTGTATAAGAAAGGCATTGTTAGGCAACTATCAATACCTAGAACCCTTCAACATAATAGAGTTGTTGAAATGGAGAGATAGACCTCTCCTTGATTTGGTTATGAACATAATGACATCAATGAGGCTATCAGCCATATGTTGGTAGGTGGATTCGTAGCTATTATATTCACACTTAACCAAATGCCCTCTATGTCAGTCACGACCTTACCCTATGAATCGTGGATGGGCCTTAGACCAGGGCCGAGCCTGTTAAAACCATAAGGGTCATCAACTTTATATTCACAATTCTTCCTATAAGTAAGGAAGATTAGGGCCAAGGTATATATAAGGTATCTTTTTGTGAGATGACATGAGAATTTGACATGACACGTCTTCATTAGTGAAAATGATGGCAGTTCAGTGACTGATAGAAAACCGTGGGACACAACGTTCATAAAACCCAGATTTCCTAGCAGGAAATGAGCATTAATCACAATAAATCTCTTTAAGAGGTTCACAAGTGACAAGGAATAACCAAGTGTTCCTAAGTTCACTGATCCGAGTGGGAAGATTGAGACCATTTTCACAATGAAAGAGGTAAGAGGTAAGTTACGAGAGAATTACCTCACTCATACATAGGAAAAGAATCCTATGAAATCCACCTCGGAGCAAATTGTCATCTAGCGAATGACTATAAGGGATAGATTCCCTAATGGATTGAATACTCTCTTCATCATTTAGAAGGTGATGATAAGTACCTATAAGTGTTGAAAGACACTAGAAGGACCTGCTAAGATGAATCACAAAGTGTCATGCAGGAGGTTTTGGATTCCTTTTTAAGCCAAATACGTGTTTGGGTAATTGTCACCTAGCCAAGAGGCGATTGGGAACAAGTAGATTCTCAAATCTGTTGGGGGCATGTAGAACCTAAAACACTTAGTGGCTAAGGGGTAATACAATTGAAGGTTGTCCATTGTGCGTTTTAACTCTGAACTTTGGCTATGACAACAAGCTTAGTCTTGAAAATTGCATCATGATGATGTAAAGACCACCTTCCAATTTGGAATTTTAGAAATTGGATGATAAACTCTACATGAAGCAGCTTAAGGGCTTCGTAGAAACCATCACCCAAATGGTAGTATTTGAGGTTTTTCACAAGGTAAAAGCCTCACCAACTTCGAAATGATCGAAGAACACTACATAAGTCCCAAACGGTCTAATGATGATTCTTTGTGAAGTCATCCTTTGTCAAATGACATAAGAAACAAGTGTCAAGGGAGTCAAAGGAATAAAGGATCAGAGAATCCTTAAATTCTGAGTTGAGAAAGTCATGGGTTGAACAAATATCTTGATTGACAAGATAAACGGAGTTGCACAAGAAAGATACAGTCTTTTCCACCTAAGACATGTACAAGTGTAATCCTTAGACATCTTAAGATGTCAAAGTGCAAATCCACGGACACCCCTGAAGTTAAGGGCATAGACCTAAAGAGGTTATATGTCCTATAAGGAATCCAACATAAGAAAGGTGGATAGAGTCCCATGTGAGACTATAGTTGGTAATATGAATGTGCACATTGGTGTACATAAGACCAAATGTTCTTGGTCAGACTTGGAAGTTTCTTTTTGGTCTTGCTGTGAAATGGGTTATAAGAATAACCATGGATTAAGTTGTCAAGACAACAACTTTCCTTTTTGAAATGATACTCCAATACAAGACCTAAGCAAATGGTGATGGAGTAAGAAATATACAAAGTATTTTTTCCTATTATCCATGGAAATAGAACGCAGGGCGTGTTTTGTCATAATTCAAAGTGCCATATGGCTAAAGTAATTCCTATGAGAGATTAGGAATGAATGGTGGATAGAAGGATCCAAACGATAACATCTTATGATAAGGATCCTAAGTATCACAGCAAGACGAAACATACTTTTGGATACATCTCTATGAGAGATATGCTTTCAAAGAGGGACATCGATAGTTCAATGACCTTCTATTGACAGAATGTTGGTAGATCCCCTTACTGAGCCCATAGCTTGATTTTCATTGAGTTAGTGAAAATCTAGGGGCGCAAATAAAATATAAGGTCGTAAACTTCTTTTATATGAAGATAAAAGAAATTATATGTATGTTATGAGTAAATACATAAAGGTATACAGTTTTGTATGTCGTACAGGTCAAAAGAGGTTGGTTCACTCACACGAACAACCGTCTTCCCATGTTTTGCAGTGGCATGGGAAGGTAAGACGAGCAAATGATCACCATAAGATGGTTGAAAAGAATCTTTGAGTTTGAGTCGCCTCAGTTAAACTGAGATGAGATCTACATGTGTGCATATACACAGAAAATGGATCGAAGCATGAACATAGACCTGTAGCCAGGCAAAGAACCCTTTTTCACAAATGAGATTGTAAAAGAGATATTGTGAAAAAGGAAGTTCTGGTTCGAATGTTGAGTACATTTTGGAACTAATGTCTGTACGGTGAAAGAAAAGAAATTGGCGTACATCTCAAACCATTCACCGTAGCATGCAATTCATACTGCATGTGCTTGAGAGTTAAACTGCAACACGGGATGTGGGTGAAAAATCCCTAGTTCACTACAGTGTGAGTCCCAGGAAGGAAGAATACTTCCACGATGCCCTTAAGACTTAGGCGGCATCATGAAAGCTTGGTTTGGTGACAGCTACTTTAGCTGAAGCTCCATGATCACACTCGATTCGGTCAGACGAGTGAAAACTAGGAAAGTGACCAAGTCAAGATGGACTGATGTTTAGTCAAAAAGGAAGATTTACTCCTAGATACATAAGATGTGCTAGTATCTGTGGTCGACCCCTTACTAGTTCTATGTATAGCTAGTAAGTGCGGATACTATGTGCGTAGAAGGCAATTTGAGTTAATCAACATATTAACTCGAGAGGGATTAGATATGCCATAGCTAGTAAGTGCGGATACTATGTGCGTAGAAGGCAATTTGAGTTAATCAACATATTAACTCGAGAGGGATTAGATATGTCATGAGTAATATGTATGGGAGAATCTGGGGCATATGAGGCAATGAACATATAGCTTATGGTTATATATAAAGGGTGTCCTTGGATGCTGGTCCGATATAAAGGATTTCTAATATCACAATCACCAAATCTGAAAGACGTTTTTGCCCACGCAGTCACGGCAGACGCCAAGTATGAAACAAGAAAGAGTAATGCACACAAGATGGGAGGCCCATCAAGTGCGAGTGGGAGATGTTGGACTTTGGGTCCAAGTCCGCCCTTGATGGGCCGGACTATTTGATTAAGAAATAAGTAGCCTAATCAAATAAGAATAAAATCAGCATAAGATGCAGATTTGGGAATATTTAGCAATAATTATGGATTTGTTAAAAGAGGAACAAATCAGCATAATTAGGGAATTAATTGAGAGACAATTAATTGCTGTCTTGGAGGGCAAGAAGGAGTGCACACGTTTCCTAATTAGTGGCCTCCATAAACCACTATAAATAGGGTGTGCCTCCTCAATTGCAATTTACCCCGCCATTGAGTTTTCTGGCAATTCCCTTCTCTCCTACCATCTTTCTGGTTCTGGTGATCTGCTGTGTAAATCACAATTAGGCTCTAGTAGTCTAATAATTGTGTGGGCACAAGTATGGAGTATTGGAGCCTTGACCCGGATCCAAACATGGATTCGTCCAGGTACACCTAATCTCCTTTTTTAGTTAATAATTTTTCATACACAGTTTATAAGTAACACAAATTAATTTAGATAAATATAAAAGAAAAAATAGAAAAAAAGATTTTATATTTATTATAAAAATTCACTTCTAAACTAGTAGGTTTTATATTTAAGATCGGAGGGAGCATATATATATATATACACAAAATCAAACCATAAGTGGTGAACATTTCCAATCTATCATGCAAATGAGCCATTCACTTAGCCCAAGAAACAGAGCTCATTGAAATGGAAAACTCTCACCATCATGAACAGAAGAGAAAACAACCAGAGCACTGTATGAAGCATCTCATAAAAAGGGGTTGTTTCAACTTTAAACTCGCTCTTGAAAATGGAGAATTCTCATCATCATCATGAAGAGGAGAAAATGATCAGAATTCTTTATGATGCATCGCACAAAGGGTGTGTTCCAACTTTGAAGACGCTCATGGAAATGGAGAATTCTCATCATCATGAAGAAGAGAAAATGATCACAATTCTGTATGAAGCATCTCACCATGGGTGTGTTTCAACTTTGAGGGCACTAATTCAGCAACACCCTCTACTTCTTCACAGAATCAACTCCAGAACTACTTTTACTGACACACCTTTGCACATATCAGCCTCACTTGGTCATCTTGAATTCACAAAAGGCCTTCTTTCTCACAAACCTAATCTTGCCCTTGACTTAGACTCCTTCCAAAGCACAGCCCTTCATATAGCTTCTGCAGAAGGCCACATCCTCATTGTGAAGGAGCTTTTGGCAGTTTACAGTAAGGCTTGCTTGGCTTCTGATCGAGAAGGAAGATTTCCATTGCACATAGCTGTAATAAGAGGCAGACTAGAGGTTATGCCAGAGCTTGTTAGTGCAAAGCCCGAGTCTTTGAAGAAACTTCACAAAGGCAAAACTGTTTTGCACTTGTGCGTGACGTATAACCACTTGGAGATCCTCAAAGCTTTGGTCGATTCAAGCCTTGAGATTTGTGATGAGCTGCTTAATTGGAGAGACTTGGATGGCGATAACACCATTCTCCACTTGGCTATCATGCTCAAGCAAGTTGAGGTAATTTTACCTTTTTTCCCCTTCTGCACTTTTAGCTAAGTAGATTTTCAGATCGAAGAAAGTTCACCTCTTCATTGACCTCAATCCTTCCTTAGCTATAAAACAATATGGCATATCTAAATTTCCTGATTATCTTATGGTGATATTTAATTATTTCATTATGTATGTTTCTTGCAACTTCACATATACTTGTGTCTTGTTTATTTGTCATCAGACTGTGAGGTACCTGGTGTCAATTCCTAAAATACGAGAGGCATCAATGTTGAAGAATAAGATGGGTTTTACAGCCAGTGACATAGCTGATGGGATTCCAAAGGACTTGAATAGTCTTGAACTACAGTTCATGCTGATGAGCAATGGCTTCAAAAGTGACAAGAAAGGAACAGACATAATCCCACAAGCACCAACACCTAGTGATGATGCTATGGAGAAAGCAGTGAAACCTCGGAAGACGAAGAAATGTTGGAGAAAGATGATCAAGCATATGGGAAAATGGTTTAAGCGTAATGGAGAATGGTTAGAAGAGATGAGAGGGAATCTAAGTCTGGTGGCAACAGTGATCTCAACCATGACCTTTCAATCAGTGATCAGCCCTCCAGGCAGCTTCATTCAACAAGGCATCATATCAAATTCACCCTTGGGTTGCTTAGAGCCAGATGGTGATTATGCATGTCCTGGGGAAGCCGTACTGGCTTCTACAGATCCACATAACTTTCGCAGCTTCATGATTCACAATACAGTAGCTTTTGTTGCATCTCTGGGAGTATCACTGTTACTTACCAGTGGACTTCCTCTGAAGAATAAGGTAATCATGTTGGTATTATCTATGGGAATGTGTATATCTCTCTCAGAATTGGGAAGGGCCTACTTTACTGCCTACTACATGATAACCCCAGACAAACTGTGGGATTCAACTGATAAAATGCTCAATATAGTGGATTGGACTTGGCGGGCACTGTTTGCGCTGGTTGGTGGTTACATCTTATTGGCCTTTCTTATATGGCTTCTCAAGAAATTCACCAACATCATTAAGCGTGTTTGGAACCTAATGTGCTGTGGGAGGAACAGATCATCAAATGGAAATGGTTGTTGCTGTATATAATCAGATGAAATTAAACTATATACATACTTATCTGCTGTATTTTTCCCTTCTAATTTCCACCATCTCTCTGATTGATTGTTGACTTGGTATACTACCTCCACTTAGTTGGTTTTTTTTTTTTTTTGGAGAAATTAAAGAAGTTAAATAAGTTACTTATGCATATCATATATTATGCAAGATGAAATTAGTTTATAAATGGGATACATTAGCTTGAAGAAAAAATGATAAATATAAATATTTTAAAGTAATTTAATTAGCTTGGTTAATATCATAAAAAAATCAACTAGGTTTTACATTAAAAACAGGAGATAGTATATAAAAGGAAAATACTAATGTTATGTTCGTCATATATATTTCGTACAGTTCCCCAATCATATCCGATTATATGTCTTATTTTTTAATTATTATTTAACTATAATCCCATATAAATAGATATAAGAAACTTGATATAAGTGTACTCCTACACACACACACACACAATGGATGTTGAGATTTGGTTGGCGTATGAAATACTTCATCTAGTCCTAATTATAAGATAAAATTGATTTTTTTGGAGAAATTAAGGAAGTTAATTAAATTATTTTAGAGTATTTTTATTTTTTTTCTTCAAACTAATTAGTTTGACTAATAAATTAATATATAATCTAAAGATATATAACATATAATATGATTAAGTAACTTATTTGACTTCTTTAATTTTTCAAAAAAAAATAATTTTTCCTTATAATTAGGGCAGGAGGTAATAGAGTGAAGGTGAGGGATTAGGAGGGGAAGCAAATGAGAAAGGGACGTCCACGAGCCTCTGTCCGTTCCCCACAATCAATGGTTCCCCAATTGATTAATTTGTTGGGGTCCTGTCCTCTGTATAGTGAAACAAATTCACTCTCTTTAATTCTTCAACTGTTCCTCCCTCCTATCATTTTTTATAGGATATTTTTAGGAAATTTATCTTGCTCTTTAACCACACGCACACACATATAATATTCATTTTACATCGTCTAAAACATTATTTTTTTTAAACACATCCATATTCAAAAAATAGAAGAAAAAAAGTTATAGATGTCACACGAAAAAAATTGCTGTTGGGGAGCAAATTCTTAGATATAATAAGATATTTATATTCTTTCTATAAATAAATTTTTATTTGTTTCTAATTTCTAACCAGTAAACCTATCCATGTATATCTCATGAGAAATAAAAAAAAAGTTATTTATATAACTGTGCTTTCATTATTTTTAATATCTTTAAACATATTGATTGTATATCTTTAACAAATTTTTTGGTATAAAAATTGATCAGTCTCACATACTGTACGTGAAATCTATTTAAATAACTAACATAATCTCAAGTTATTTCATAATTGTTTTTGCCAAATATTTCATAAAAAATGGAGTGATGGGTTCTGTATTAATTTATTTATATTAATTATGTTTTTTTTTTATTGATCAACAATGTTATCCGTACCACGTTTTTGACAGCGCATGAAAGGCCCCACTTTGTTTTGCATTGTAGCCTTTAGGAGTAGGGGTGTTCAAATCCCGGGACGGGACCGGGAATACCCATTCCCGGTTCCCGTCCCGGGATTTCCCGGGACTGGGATCTCATTCCCGGTCCCGGTCCCGGTCCCGGGAAATTCCCGGGACAACCGGGACCGGGAATTCCCGGGAACGGGACCGGGAATTCCCGGGACCGGGATCGGGAATTCCCGGTCTTAATAATATAATTATATTAGTTAAATTTTTTTATAATCTAATGTTTAAAGTAATTATTTAACACCTAATAAGGTCATAAAAATCACATAAATTGAGTTAGAATTGAAAAATAACATATTATTATCACATTCATCATTTTTGTTATTATCTTTATACATTATATAGTTAGGATTTGTATCACGATATATACAATTTAACTCTAACTAAATATGTGATATACATTTTATCAAATGATAACTTAATTTATGGGGTAAAAAATACAAAAATAAAATAATAACATATTTTTTAAGGAAAAAATAAAAAAAAGAAAAAAAAAACCCGGGACCGGGAATTCCCGGGATCACAAGGTGTGATCCCGGTCCCGGTCCCGGTCCCGGGTTTTTACTTCCCGGTCCCGGGTTTTCCCGGTCCCGGTCCCGGCCGGGACGGGAAATTCCCGGGATAAAAAATCCGGGACCGGGCCGGGACAACCGGGACCGGGATACTTTGAACACCCCTATTTAGGAGTCGGAAATTGAGGAAATCCAACTGTCGCTGTGTTCGACACGTGTCCATTCCTATCTCGATCCCTTTTCACACAGAAGGATGAAGAAGACTACGTATTTGTTTGACAATATCCCAAACCATAGTTTGTACAATTCAAGATAAAACTTCTCTCACACACTTACCTCATAAGTCGTAAAAACTATTAAAAAAAGTTAATCCAAACACACACTATGTCCGGTTAGCGTTAAAGATGAATGTATACGTAAGTTGAGGTAAAATTCTTTTCACATACATATCTTGTACTTCATAAATCATGTCAGAAAAGCAGCTTCTATCACCAACCCAAACAAACACTATATCATACAGAGAGAATCATGACCGAAAGTAAAATAGTATTCCATATAAGAGTATAAGACAGAGTTGAAGAGATTAAAAATCATATCATATAATATGTATTATTAGATTATATATTATTTTATATGTTAAGTAAAATAGTTTGAAAAAAACCTATAACTATAAATATTTTAAAGTAATTTAATTAGTTTTATTAATAGCTTAAAAAAAATCAACTCTAAAAAAGAGTAATACCATATGGTAAAATGAAGAAGATACTTGTGCCTCCCAAAACATTTGCCGTTGTGTTAAAGATATATGTACTAATTATGAGTTTATTTCCTTCTAAAAGCGTTTTTTATATTCACATCAGTTCAAACTCAGACCTCATCTTAAATGTCATATCCTCTCTAACTAAAACTTGGTAGATGGAAATAGAATCTTAAAAGTAGAAAGAAGATCTGTGTTATCTAACCACTGATTCCGTCAAAAGTTTGGCATGGATACATTTCTTAACAAACCTTAGTCTTTCATTATATCGTTTAAAAAAAAAATCAATTCCAGAGCGTATTTTAATATCTCAGATCCTGGACGGTATGTTATTCTCTTCCATTGTCCGGGAATGTCATTCCCATTATATACTTCACTACTTCGCACTTTCTGCATTAACCCATGCCCATCTCTCGTATGGCGTTGTGGGAGGAATAAATAACTCTGTGGCTGTGGGTGACATGTAAAAAGGTGATGAAATATTGAAATTCTATTTGATCAGTGCAACGTGCGGTGTCTCCCTCACTTTCCTTTCTACTGACGACAAATTACATCAATATTTTACAATAGGAAAAACGAAATCTTTGTTTTTCTCTCGCTTTCTCTCTCCAGCCGCCACTGCTTTCCATTTCCTTCTCGTCTTGCCCCTGCTTCTCTCTCCCACTAAAAACAGAGATTCCCCTTCCGTCTTTCTTGCTCTCCTCCACAACCCCTTTTGTTTCTCTTCAATTTCCTCCCCAAGAAAAGAAAATCCGATATGGCTTCTCTTTCAGCTATACTGTATACTATATGCTCTGTCTTTTTGCTCTCTGTGACTTTGGGAATAGCTGGGGATATCGTCCATCCTGATCGGGTTGCTCCGAGGAGGCCTGGTTGTGAGAACAGCTTTGTTCTGGTACTCAACTTCCAAATCTAGTTTTATTTGGTAGCTATAAAATGCCATGCTTTGTGCTTTATGATCCTGGACTTCTTGCTTGTCTTCATGGAAACTAAAGGATCATGGAGAGGATTTTAAGAAAGAATAGGAAAATCCAATACCTTCTAATTTTTTTCCCTTCTATAGGAAAATTGCGGAGTTGAGTCGAATTGAATTTTGGAAAGAGATTTGTGCTGTATTTGGTTCTAGCTTTCTGTTTCTGAAACGCTATCCTTTTCTGTTCCTTAATGGTTTTCTTGTGTATTCTTAATTAAGATGCTATTTTTTTTTCTTGGATATGAAATGCTCTGGTAATTTTCAACGGCTTGTTGCATCAGACTCTGTTCAGTATAAATTTCTAAAGGTTTTCACGCTGCTAATAAAACCGAGAGAAAGAGTAATACTTTTTAGTAGATTTTTGTTTTTTTTGTGAGCCTAGTTGTATTGTTTTTCTGGAGATCTAGATTGTGATTCAGGAACAGTCTTCTTTAGCAATGATCTTTTGCTTGATAACATTGATTTCGTCATCATTTTTTTCTTCTAAATGTTGTGAACAATCACTCAAGCTTGTTTCTTTTGTGATTGAGATTGATCCAGTTGAACTTGTTTTCTGGATACTACTATTGTCATGTGTCTCTCCTGTCCTGTTTTGTAGTACCATTCGCTTTTTTGTTCACGGGCTCTCTACTTAGCTGTGGAGATAAGGGGAAATATTGAATTTTAGAACTTTAGCGAAATTGGTTGCACATTTTTTTGGTTGGGGTGTGTGGAAATACATGGTTGAACTCTGAAAAACCATACTCCCTTTGGTTTCCAATATGAGTCACTTAATGGAGAGTTCTCATGGTCCAAAATGTAAGTTGTATGGTAGAATATCCGGATCATAAATGATTCTTCCCATAAATACGCCTTATATCAATGAGAGATCAGAGAAGAGATTGAGGATAATTAAATTTTTATTAGAGGGTAAACCATTTATTAGGGACAATTCTGGAAAATAATTGCAATTTTAGACAGATTAAGGAAGTTAAACTACCTTTAACAGCTTTTCTTAATATTTGTGAGGTAGTTTATTGTGACTTGTATATAAGATTAGACTAGATGTTGTATATACTAAATTAATAATCTTACCCTTTTCTCTCCCAGACGTTTATAAAACTATTATGATGTCTGTTGCTTCAATCTCATTACCAAAAAATGTATGAAGGAGTTATCTTTGATTGGCTTGACCAAATTCTCTTTCTAGGTCAAAGTTGCTACTTATATTGATGGTGTAGAAAACAAAGAATATGTTGGTGTGGGTGCACGATTTGGCCTGACAATGGAATCAAAAGAAAAACGTGCCAACCATACTAGAGTTGCCATTGCTGATCCTCCTGATTGTTGTACCAAGCTTAAGAATAAGGTATGGTAATTTTAAGCTTCTGAACTTACCAAATACAGCTTCACCTTCATGTGTGCATTGATGTCCAAATTAGAAGCTGTGAAGTTTTTCTGATATTTATTAATTTTAAATTTGTAATTTGGACTTCCTTGATCTTTTGGTAGCTCAATGGTGAGGTCATTTTGGTGCGCCGGGGACAATGTAGTTTCACAGATAAGGCAAATATAGCTGACGATGCTGGAGCTTCAGCCATTCTCATTATAAATTACCGGACAGGTGTTTTCCTGTTTTGCTTGTTAAATACATTTTCAGACCTCTGGTTCACCTTATTTTCATTTTTCCATGACTGATTTTTATTTTTAGAGGTGATTATGGGGTCAACTTTGCAGAGAATTTTAAATATTTCATTTAAAATATATTATTTTTTATATTCTGTTTGATTGAAGAGATTATGGCATTTCTTTGTTGGGCAGAACTTTTCAAGATGGTTTGTGAACAAAATGAAACTGATGTTGATATTAAGATACCTGCTGTTATGCTTCCACAAGATGCTGGTGTGAACATGGAAGAGCATATAAAAAACAACTCCATAGGTATGATTAACTTTTATATTTGTGTATATATGCATATTTGTTATGTAATTGGTTATGCCTTTTTGTCAGCACCCAAGATTTTAATTTTGAAATATTTTCCTATTACTAATTTAGACTTTTGTATTTCTTGGTATCCTTTGTGCTGCTGCATGTTCAATGCCTGCTCCTAAGTGTCTGTGCAGTTGTATTCTCCGCTGCGTCCTTTGGTTGATGTTGCGGAAGTGTTTTTGTGGCTTATGGCTGTTGGTACCATTCTTTGTGCTTCTTTTTGGTCTGCATGGAGTGCCAGAGAATCAGAAATTGAGCTGGAGAAGCTATTAAAGGTTGCCCAGTTTTTTCCCATGCCTACTTTATTCATTATAAAAGAAATAAGAAGTGATATTAGAAAGGGAAGCATACAAAAAAGTGGAGGCAGTTAAGGTATTTAGAGGGGTTTCTTTAGGGGACATGCAGAGAAATTGGTGACGACTACTGACGCAACCTTTTATTTTTCCTTTTGTTTTTTATATTCTTTTGTGCATTTTAAGAATATATCTGATGCTCTTATCCCCTGCTATTGTTATCCATTCCAGTCTACTCCAATAAATTTTCTTCTTTTATCAAAGTGAAAAATTAGGATATGATGTTTTGCTAGTAAAGACTTGAAGAAGAAACATTGAACAAAAATAAACTCATCAAAGAACAAAGCTCCTACGTTCCTTTGCATGTATGTTGGGGAGGTTCCCTCCGGGAAAGTCTTATTCTTATTTGACATGAGCAAGTTTTGTTCTTTTGAAATGTTTTCTTAATATATGAAACTTTACTTACCTAGTCACTAATAGATGGTTAATTTTAATGCATGCAGGATGGCTCAGAAGAACATGAGATTGTGGAGAATTCTGGTTCCACTGGTTATGTTGAAATCAGTACTGCAGCAGCAATTTTGTTTGTTGTCTTTGCTTCATGTTTCTTGGTTATGCTTTACAAGCTGATGTCATTCTGGTTTGTTGAAGTTTTGGCGGTTCTATTTTGCATTGGTGGGATAGAGGTGAGTTGTTTAGCTTTTATCCTAACCTCCGTGATTAGTAACCTAGATCAAGTGCACAACACTTTTCATATTCTTCGTGACAGCTGCAATATCATAGGTCATTTCCCTTGGTGTCTAACTATATTGGTTGGCTATGGATCATCTAAAAATTTTAAATGACAATCAATAATCCTAGTGGGATAAGGCTTTGTTATTCTAGTTTGTTGTTGTTGTTGTTGACAATCACTAATCCTAAATTTAAGTAATATTATATTCTTATTCTATAAATGTGATTATAAGTTGATATGGGGGGTGTAGAAGAATAAGGAAGAAGGAGAGAGCAAGAGAGAAGAACAGAAGGAAAGGAGAGAAGAGATCAGAATTGCACTTGCTCATTCATTATCAGTAATTGTCTAACAACCAAAGAGGTACCCATGCCCTCCTTATATAGCTATTCGTCATCCACTCTCCCCACCGACCTTATAGACTTGGTACGCCGGTAACCCATCCTAATAACTAGCCGTTAGTCAGTGAGGACTCAGACTTAGTATATCCCCTAATATCCAACGGTCATCTAATATCTATAATTCCATAATTTCTACAATTACACATCGTAGTCTCTGCCATCATTTTCTTCTGGTGGAGATTTTCTGAGCCTTAAACGTGTATCAGAAGGAAAAATACTGAACTTGGTTGGGGATAATCCTCTATTCAACTTGCTAACACTATTTCTTCTAGCTTGAAGGCGTATGCTTGAGTTTTTAATTCCCTAGTCACCAAGTTAGGGATTCCCATTGGTTGTTTGATGTTTCAAGTCTTGTTTATGCATGCCGGCATTCATTCCTTGACTTGCACAAATTGTTCTATGATAAATTTTGTATGAAATTTGGAGTTAAAACTAAAGTCAAAGTATTGCATATGACTTTGTTGTTGCTAAGACAGCTAAAACTTTGTGTTCTTCATGGTCTTTCAGGGATTGCAAACTTGTTTGGTGGCTCTGTTATTATGGTACAAATCCTTTATGCTTGCTTCCGATTCAGTTTTTGTTTGTATGATTTTGCTGAGATAAATCCATGCATGTCAAATTAGAGGGTCTGATTAGCCGGACAATTTGCTCTTGCAGTAGAACTGTGGTTGAGTTGTGAAGTTATACATCTTATCATGCTGTTAATAGTTATCATACTTGAGGATTCTAAAAGAGAAGACTAGAGTAATTTCTGAAGGCCAAAAATTATGTTGGCTACCTTCAGTTTTTTTCCCTCTTAAAAATTCAAATTAATGTTGGACTGTTTATTGTCATCATTGTGGGTATAAATGCTAGTAAATTGGGAGGGAAACAACTTGGTCTAGTTGTCAAGGTTTTTCCATGTAGTTCTTTCTTGAAAGGTCTAAACTAGATGCATTGTTCTCCTTGATAAAAATGATTTAACATTCATTGTGAATATTGGAGATAAATTTATTTATTAATCTTTGAAAAATAAATGTTTATTCCGCTAGGTTTCTTTCTTATGATATGTAATTGACATCAAAGTGTTGTAGTTTCAGATGGTTTCAACCTGCTGGGCAAACATTTGTCAAAGTGCCCTTCGTGGGTGCTGTCTCATATTTGACACTTGCTATTACTCCCTTCTGCATAGTATTTGCTGTGATTTGGGCAGTTTATCGCCACAGCTCTCTTGCATGGATTGGCCAAGACATTCTTGTAAGAACTGTTACTTCCACTTCCCTTGCTTCATGTATAAGATTACTCTGTACAAGATCATTTGTGCTGTACAACTTGGAATGTTCTTAATCTAAAACAGAATTTGATATCATCATTAATAACCAAAGCAATGATATAATGATACTAACTCTTTGTCTTGCAATGCAAGTTTGTTTATATTTTGTAATGTTCGGTAAAGTAAATAATTGAAATCATGGAGTTTGTGTTTTTCCCCCACATAAGTATCATCTCCATGATGTGGAGTGTCAAAATAGATTTGGAGAGGACCAGGGACCAACTGAAAATTTGTTGTGAAGAAGTTCCAAACCCAAATCTTATAGGTAATCAAGCTTGTTACCAAAGGCCGAGGAGTTCTTATTCATGTGAAGTTTTGGTGCAACATAGTTGGACGTTCTGCTCGCTATCCTGTAATATGGATTGGTTTTCATTTTACATTAGAAATTAGGCTGAAGGCTAAGCTTTTCTGGTTCACTTGACTTTTTACTGCAACATTGCTGAGTGTCAACGTTTTATGCTTCTAGAATATTGAGGTGAATCAATAACATAATTTCCTCTATTTTGCCATCTCCTTTCAGGGTATTGCATTGATAATAACTGTTCTTCAGATTGTCCGCATACCAAATCTCAAGGTATTAATTATTTATTTATTTTGTTTTTCACCATCTCCCAGTATTAATTTGTCTATGGCTACGCTATTTTGATGGCTTTTTTATTATTGTCAAGGGCATCTAATATAAACTTTTTGCTCCATATAATATCAGGTTGGAACTGTTCTTCTCAGTTGTGCCTTCTTATATGACATCTTATGGGTGTTTGTTTCTAAATGGTGGTTCCATGAGAGTGTGATGATAGTGGTGGGTGTATTGAATAAAGCTCTCACTTCTATATCAGCCTTTTCAAAGCTTGAATCTGGCCTCATAAACATTGTGTATTAAAAAAAATTAATGCTTTGAATCTGTGCAGGTAGCTCGGGGTGATAAAAGTGGAGAAGATGGTATCCCCATGCTTCTCAAGATACCACGTTTGTTTGATCCTTGGGGTGGTTACAGCATCATTGGTTTCGGGGACATAATCTTACCTGGGCTGCTAGTAGCATTTTCATTAAGGTTTAATTGGAAGCCATATTCAAATCTTACAATTCATCATTCTCTGATCTGTCTTCCCTGGTCTTTTAATTTTCAGAATTTTCTGATAATAAAATATGTGAAAATCTACTTTGGTTTGTTAACCTATTTATTGTATCCATAACTTTTCAGGTATGACTGGCTGGCAAAGAAGAACCTTCGGGCTGGATACTTCTTGTGGGCAATGGGTGCTTATGGATTAGGTATGATATGATTGATGTCAGCAAATTTTCTTCTGCAAAATGATTCATCAGAGCATATGTACTTGATGTGGATAAAAGAACATGACATAATAATTACTACAAATTTGGTGCTTCTTTCTTTATACAATCCTTATTATGTATGCAAGAGGTGACCATTGGCTTGATCTTTGACATCATTATTTGAATGCGGTTCATCAGGCCTCCTCATCACATACGTGGCTCTAAACTTGATGGATGGGCATGGACAACCAGCTTTGCTTTATATAGTCCCATTCACACTTGGTAAGTATTATCAGTATGTCAAGCTACTATGTAATTTTTCCCTCTTTAGTAGCAATGCATCTGCCACTAAGAATATGACTGCGGTTTTCAGGTACTTACCATAAGGTTCTTCAATAGAAAAATGACACTTGGATGCTTTTTATAACCTGGCATCACAACCTTTGTTATATCTCTGTAGGAAAAATTCCCTTAATTTTTGTTCTTAAAAAACTGAGGTCCATTTATAATATCCCTTCAAAAAATCATAATATATAACTTCTGTGATTCATAGCCTGATTAAGTAATAATATCTCTGTTCTATGAACTTTAAAATATAACATTTGCCTCCCAAAATCATCACCAAAAGAAGGGGATACTTCAAAAAGATTCCTACGGAAGGTTAGAATTAGGTGATACTTTGGGGGTTAATTTGTGGGTTCTCTATAATTTTGTTCTAGTGCCTGGTGAATGCATTTGATGTAATCATCGATGATTCAGTTACGTGTGTTTATGTTATCATGGAATAATAAATGCAGGGACCTTCTTGTCACTGGGAAAGAAGAGAGGTGAACTCAAGATTTTGTGGACAAAAGGGGAACCACGAAGGACCTGCCCACACATCCAAGAGAACCCTCAACACATGAACCATTAATCCCCCAGTACGACTCTATCTTAGGTAGTATTATTTTATAGTTGACGGCTCTTTAGAGAATAATTGTATCTTATGTGTCATATTAACTACGACATAATAATGCCGAAGAATTGGAGCGATCATTTGATAACAAGTTCTGGGATCAATATTTTGTTACTGCTCATCTTTTGAAGTTGCTTCAATGCTGATGGGGCCAAAGTAATGCTGTTGTCAACAAACAAGTCTGTGTCTGCAAGTAGTGACAGAAATGGATAACTTCAATCACAGATATGTGTATTTATCAAACTGGAGCTAGTTTGGAAATAGGTTACTCCCAGCCCAGATTCAGTGACAGTTGCTTGCATAAGCCAAGTAGTTTATATTGTATGATTATTATTATGAATGTAAGGATTCGTTGCTCACTTAACTAATGTAATGCTTACACCTTAATATTGAGTGATGGTGTCAGTTTAACACGGTCTTATATGACAGTTACTTCCAGGCAACATATTGTATGAGCATAAAATGGGATATATAAAACCTATTATTTGAAAATTAATTTTCTGTTAATGCTATATGTTGGAGTAGTACAAAGGCACGTTTCAAGGAAATACGTTCATTCACAAAGCCCAAAATTGGTATGGCCATGGAGTCTTTCACAATGCTGGCACATCCAAGTCTACAACAAACAAGACAGGGTAACTTAATCATCAGAGGGGACCGCATGCACAGATAGATAAAATTTTAATTTTCTTTTTCATTTGAAATAAATGAGTTACTCCCCTCAATCCAATTTATAAGAGTCTGATGACCAAATTACGTGGTTTAAGAAAGTGATTAAAATTAGTTAAAAATAATAAGCATGTTTGAAATAGACTTTTTCTCCGAGTACCAGTCTGGTACTATTTATAAGTTTAAATTAAATAACTCTCACATACCAAATAGAGTTAGTTAGTTCATTAATTAGGGGCTGAATTTTCAATTTTGCCCTTATTTGTGAATAGTTTTAAGAGTCAAAGTGAATAAATTTTTTGTTTATTACAATTAATAGGGTCAAAATTGTAAAAATTACATTTATTAATCTGAAAGTTGACTTATAATAAGGATCAAATTTTTTCCTAAAAAACAACTTATAATTAGAACCATAGTTGTATGCCTTTATTTATAAGAAGGCAAGTAAGACAGAAAAATAAAGTAAGTAAGAGAGAGAAAAATAGTAAATATAAGTATCATCATCAATCTTATAATAAAAAGTAGAAAAAACTCATTAAATTTTTTAACAAATCTTGTCGGGCCAATTTTGTGCTTTTTAAAAAAGAACCGAAGGAGTATTAATTTAGTTAAAAAATGAGGACAAAAGTTGGCTCTACACTCAGTAGTTTGTCCCTCTATTGTTAAAAGATGGACATATCTTCTAAATTCAGGGGATATAGATTGATGTTGAAAGTTGGAACTGCAAAATCTCTCTTTGAAAACAATAATTTATTTTCATACCGAATCAAATGCTTTCTAATGTTTATGACTCTCATTTAATTAAACAAAAAAAGCACTTGTTCCCCAAGCAAGAGAATGACAGCCACTTAAAAAACATGTACAGAAGCATGTTTGAGATTCATAATCCTCTGACGTTATTGTCGAATGATACACACTTGACAAGAAATTCACTTGCGATCATAAATGTCCTAATGAATAAACATTAAGTGACCGTCGCACGTTGATTGAGAAGTCTCCCAATGCAGCTACCATTTAATTGAAACAAAGAGACCTTTAAAATATAATAAAACACAGAAGAGATGACACACTTATTTGTAAGGGAAAAAAGATGTACCTGTCTGCCATTTTTGCGCAGATTGCAGAGCTTTAAATACTGTGACAGTTAGAGATATCTTTCCAATTCCAATGGTTGACGAGCTATGTTTATTTGCCTAAGCTGCATTTACAAGCTGGCTTCCATGAAAATGAAATACTCATCCGAACCTGAATGACCGAATTTGTTTCCTTTTCTATCAACAAACTAAGACAGAAGGCAAATTCTAAATGTCTGCAATATTGAACGACTTGTTATATGCAAGCTTTTATTATCACTCGTGTGTCACTGATATACGCAAAACATATTGGCCACACAAATATTTGTGTTCATGTAATAACTCATCCAGCTCTCTCTTTGTTGCGCAGAATCAATTGCCAGCTCTACTAGACAGGCTGAATGAACTGATTCCACTTTTCTAGCATCATTGATTTGTTTCCCAGAGAATAGATCAGAGAAAGTGATATCAAGAAGCACAAACAATCCTGTAAAGTATACTCCTCTTTCAATTGAGTTAGCAACAAAATCAAATTCCAACACTTTATGAGGGACTTATCTAGATTAAACAAAAGGAATGACACTTGTGTTCTGTAGAACCATATATATTCTTCCAAGGCCAAATTCTCTCTGCATGTTTTCCCTGATGAAGGAATATTCTCCTCAAATAAAACATTTGACATACAGTGGCATCTACAAAAGATAGGAAAACCGTCTAAATCTAATTATGACACATGGAAGTATGTTAAAGGTATCTATCATCAATAAGTGTGCCTGACATGTTCACATGTTCTTTTTCAGATTGGCTGGATCTACTTATCTTTCACCGATTGAATCTTTGCCTAAATAACTCTTATCTCTGTGATAATTCTGCATCTTATCTTGCCTTCTTCGGCATAGCATGCAATCAATTGTATTTCTGGGACCCGCTTTCTTTCTTGCATAACTGAACCGTAACAGAATACCTGCTTTAGCAGAGTACTATGCATGGCATGATGTCAGGTTTCTGCTGTGTTAATATATATTTTCCTAAGTTGCGATTTCTTATATTTTGAGTGATACGGTAAATAATTCTCATACTGATCATGAAACTTTATTCCTATAAAACATGTTTATATATTCACCTCGTTGAAACCATGATCTATTGTTTTCTTGACAGGAATCTGATGCATTCTCCTATCAGGTCTATTTAATTCCCCAAGTCATTGGACCACGCTGTGCAGTGAGCTATTGCTGTTCTTTTGTTTTAATCATGTACAGGATTTAGGATGAATGAACTGTCAAATAGGTAGTTTCAGTATCTGATAGGATCATACTGATGAAGGACCTGAAGAAGAACAAAAGAAAAATAATGCAAAGTTCTCTAATCAATCTCTATTTTACCTAGCTTGGAAATTCTAATTATACGCGAATAAGAGTTCCTAGTCTCAAATGCCTTTACTGCTTATTCATAACCCAATCTTAAATTACAGAAAGAACAAAATACACAATAATTTTACCTCCTCATTCTGTATCAAATTCCCCTTTTCATTTTCATTATAGGTGAATATGAACCCCAAAAGATGTAAACATTCATAAGATTGCAAATATTTAGTGCAAATGGAAGGGGAGGGCTTAAAAGTGTTCAAAGCTGATAAAAGAGAACATAAGATATCAGTAAACGAGACCAGTTTACCATGGTAAAGCTGAAGAGACTGAAATACACACATCGCCTGAGTTGTCTTTAATAGACACTCTAATTTGATCTTCACCGCCAAGACCAACAAACTGTAAAAGTCTCCTTCATTTACCATCTGTTACTTTCTCAGCTACAGCTCTAAACTGTTTCCTGATTATTGATTTTGTATTTTACAAATCTACAACCTGTCCTTTCCCCAAATAAAGTATATTCCTTCGGAGGTTTAAAACTAAGATTTTGAATTGATTTAGATGTTTTGACCTAGTTAATCATAAAGAGACATGTAAGCATGTCCTACTTTAATGCACACTTTTCAGCCAGACTGACATTTGACGTTGTTGCAGATTGGGAAGATGTCTTTAAGGTTGCCTGGCATTGCATCTAAGTGGCACAGTGGTCTGCAATTTCCTTTCAACTGGGGAGAAAGTTCTGGACTAACCAAAATTGCTGTCTCAAAGAGAGAGAGTGGAAGTTTTTTTCAGTCAAGGAAAACTGATACCTTGTGAGGGAAAGAGAAGAGAAGCCATTTAGGTCGTCGGCTAAATAGCGAAAAGACCTTCATAGTTTCTGCAGAAACCACGGATTAACTCGGCACCTTTTGAAAATGCCTTGTCTCAGGACCTGAATTACATTCCCATGCATCTTCGTCAGTCCCAGAATTGTCTTGCATACACTTTTCACATCTAATCTCATGAGTTGACCTCAGAAATTGAGACTGGTTTTGCTGTTTGTTTGTGTGTGTGTGTGTGCAGTAGGTGCTAGCCTGATTAACAAACGAGTTCAGAATTTGAAGGGCAATTGGATTGCGCAACCAAATCTTCCCATACCATAAAGCATTCTAGGAATCATATGCGCTAAAATGTACATTTCCATGGAAGAATCACAGATGATTTGTGCAGATCAGTTCTGCCATTCAAAAGACATGATAAACAACATCAGAAAGATATTTGATCCAGAAAACAGAAGAAATCAACTTTCACCATTGAACTTTGATCATAGGCAATACATTATTATTTCCACATCAATGTAAACAAACTTCCTCTGAAGTCAACACTTGAACAAACCCTCGGAAACAAATATTATAGTAAGCTGCAAACTGTCCTGAAACAATCAAGTAAACTAGAAAGAAATAATAATGTGAATATTTTCAAGGTTTCTACAGGGAAAATATATATAGATTGAATAAGAACATTCATAAATCCCAGCAGGACCCTCCCACAAAAAGAAATCCTCCCCCAATTATAATATATATAAATTAAGAATTCATAAGGTATCATGAATATACCCATTTTTTTAAAATATAGAACTCTATTCTGTTTGCTCCTATATACTAGAACCACACGCCCCCAAAGTCATATCGCATCTCATAGCATGAGACTCTTTCCATGACCCTCTGGCTCTACCTTGTTTTCCTTTCGTATACTCTCCAGAACTCCACTTAAATCCCTACGTTGCACATTGACCTTGAGCCCGTTTTTCATAAACAATGTGAGTGACATTTTCTGCTCCACCCGATGGAGCGGCACCAATGAGAGCCGGTGGCGGAGGAGCACTGCCGCCGCCACGGATTTCATCTGAAGGTATGCCAAGTCCTTCCCTAAGCATATCCTCGGACCAGCATTGAACGCAACAAACCTGAAAGAATCATGCATCTTGAACTTCGTTTCATCCTCCGACAACCATCTCTCAGGGCGAAATTCCAGGCAATCCTCGCCCCAGGTGGTTCTCATTCTTCCGGCCGAGTATATGGAATACGTCACCGACGATCCCGCCGGAACAAACGTGCCGTCGGGGAGCACGTCATCTGCCACCACGTGCTTTGAGTCCTCAGGCACCGAAGGGTAGAGGCGGAGTGTCTCAGATAAGGCTGCCTTCAGGTACAACAACCGGTCAACTTCTTCAAAGCCCAACGGCTCATCCAACCAATTTTCCACATCGTCGCCACGTGTCTCCATCAGGACCGTGCATATTTCACGCAGTAGTTTTTCCTCAACCCTCTGGTTTTGCATAACCAGCCAGAAAAACCAGCACATAGCAACTGATGACGTGTCACGTCCAGCTAGGATGAAATTCAGGGCCACGTGGCGAAGGAATTTGTCCGAGTAGGATTCCTTTCTCCTCATGAACCTGGAGAGCAAGTCATCATGTCGAGTCCCATCTATCTGCTGACTAAGTAGCTCAAGCTTACGCTTGTCGATCACACTGGATAAATACTCCTCCACGTGGGTTATGCTTCGGCTCAAGCTCACCTCCATCCCAAGCCGAAGCCACTTTTTGATTTTCCACAACATCTTCGGTAATATAAACCGTTGGAGCGACGCCTCAGTGGCTCGGTCAAAAGCCATAGCGAAGCCATTCTCAGGTAAGCCCGGCGCACAGGTTTGAGGATCTTTCCCAAATGCCAAGCCGCAGATGTTATCAAAAGTGAGCCGAAGCATCAAATCTTGCAGATCAACGGACTTGGACTCTTTCTGAGCCGAGTCGAGAATCACACAGAGCCGATCCTTGATGGCTCGAGTAACCCAGCGAGCCATGGCCTGGCGCAGCGTCCGGGTGGTGAATTCCAGGGCGGCTGTCTTACGCTGGAACAGCCACGTGTCACCGTCAGAGTTAAAGATGCCATCGCCGAGCAGATCGTGAAAGACGGCGTGCCATGTGGGACCCTTGGGGTAATTATCGAACCGGTCCTTCAATATGTGCTCCAGATTCCTCGGGTCACACGTGACAGTCACGAGACCTTGCTTCCGGCCAAGAAAAGGAATTGCACAGATGCAGGTCTGGTACGTGCCATTACACGCGCGAAGGTTGTCACAGATCCACTCATGCATGCGGTCGATGTTCTCAATCAGCCCGGGCAAGCTACCCAATAAGGGCCACACACGTGGACCTCGTAGTGACCGTGAGATGAATGTGAACCAGATAAGGTAGAGAGTAATAGCCGTCAAAAGAAGAAGGGCCGTACAAGTATCCATTTCTATTGGCGGAGTACGTAACCAAGCTGACAATCCACCTTCCGGGAAAATTCTCTGCTCCCTGTCGGAAAGTTTAGTTTCTTTCCCGGAGAGCAAAAACTAGCAATGAAGGGTCAGGAGGAGGAGAAGGAGATCAAAACCGTACCTTTACAATGAATAGTGATAGCTTGTGAGGAGAAAGTAGTCATTCCGGTGCAAAACTATTTTCTTGGCGAAATAATAATGCAGAAGCAGCAAACTGAGAAAACCGAGAGAAGAAGAAGAGTACAGGTGGAGAGTGTAATGGAGGAGAGTTAAGTAGGGGAGAAAAGAGAGGGGAGGCATTAATAAGGACAGACTGTTGCCCGGTGATGAATGCCCCCACAAATTCTCTCTCATACTAACACCGTCAAAAGCAGCATTAAGGAAGTCTCTGCTGGGTTGTTGAAACATTTAAGGGTACAGAAGAGAAACCCTAGAGAGACGACGAAAGAAACTGAGCTAGGGTTGGGCTGGGTTATGCAGCACTTAATTACTCTCTCTCTCTCTCTCTCTCTCTCTCTCTCTCTCTCTACACACACTCATACACACACAGAGAGATAGAGATCAGAGATGCAGCAACTAATGGTCTAATAGTAATAAATGAGATTGGTTGAGGAACATGGGAGAGGCAGATCGAGAGAATTGAAGAGAAACCGATCAGAGAAGGAAAAGGGTTAGGGTTATGGGTATCACCCAAACATGATAATCCTTTTTAGTATCATAAATGGAATTTCCTTGTTAACCAAAATTTTGGGTTTTGGAGGCCACATGAAGCTTCCTTCCTATATATATCTGGCGTTTGGTGACCCACCCCCGTCACAATTTATAGCACTCATTAGGTGAACTCAACTGTTTTCTTTTCCTTTCCTAATTAGTCTTTCCCCACATTTTTCATTTTTGTGTGTATATTAATAACGATGGTTCTAGGAATGACAACTTAGAGACTTGCACGCGTGGACGTGTGTTGAGAGATCACAATGGTGAATTTCTGATGGGGTTTATGTATCAGATTGGGCAAGGAACGGTAGTATCTATGGAAGCTTGGGGTGTTTTGTGGGGACTAAAAGTTGCATGGGATAGAGGATACAGAAAAATCATGATTGAGTCTAATTGTAGTGAAGTAATGGATATAATTCAGGGTAACGTTTCTCGGGAACACCCTGATTTTCAGCTTATTGTGGAGGTTCAAACGCTACTGGATAGAGATTGGGACGTGGAAATTTCACATTGCATTCGGGAGTTTAATACGGTGGCAGACGCTATGGCAAAAGAAGCTTGGAAGATGGCGATTGATCTTCATATCACATTTTCGCCCCCTGATGCTATTACCGCCCTTTTAATTAATGATGTAAACAGGATGAATTTTCATGTTGACTCAGGAGGATAGCTTCTGATGTATTTGTAGAATATCTTTTATTATCAAAAAAAAAAAATATACATAAACGTCTTTTGTTTTGCATACAATTAAAGATAAGTTGCTCATGTCTAAAGAAGAGTTACACCTGCCTATGAAAATATATTGCATTTGGATCTTCAAACAAATTTCATGTACGTATATTTGAGAAATAATTTTTTTTGATAGGGGATTTTCAGCAATTTTTCCTAACAATATTTCTCTTATTCAAAAATAAGTGTCAAATAAGGTTAATTATGCACATATACATATATGTATAAACTATTACCCTTATACTAAGGCTGTAATATTTAATTTGACCAAATTTAAGTTAGCATAAGTGACAAGGGCTATTACTTTAATTTTTAATTAAACAAATGGTTGGAGTTCAATTTTAAATTCTTACGTATGAAGCAAATCTAGTAGGGAAGAGTCTGCCCTTTGTTCTGCATGCGTATCCTGGGGGAGATTAGATAGTCTCTATATGTCGACAACAAAGGATACTCAAAGTTTCACCAAATAAAAAAATTGTTGTATTATAGTATATGAGCTTCAGTTGTTATTATTAAGATACTAATTATTTTGAAATAAACCTGAAATTTGAAGGAAGCATGGGGTCCAAGAGTTGACTTTTATTGTTGTGGTCATTTAATGGGTTTGAATAAGAGAGCAAGGGCCTGTTTGAGTTTCTGTTTGAGAAGTATTTTCACGCAAGCGGAGACAAAACTTATCTCACATACTTACCTCATACATCGTAAATCATATTATAAAAGCAGCTTCCATCGCTAACCCAAACGGACACTAAGATGGTGAGGTTAGGCAAATATCCTTCGGAAACATGGAAGAGTGAGGGCCTGTTTGAGTTAGCATTGGAGAAGCACGTTCACGCAAATCGAGGTAAAACTCATCTCACATACTTACCTCGTATGCCATAAATTACGTTAGAAAAGCATCTTCTACCGCCAATTCAAACAAATACTGAAGCAACGCCCAGAATGATAAGTTAGCAAGAATGGCGAAGCTGGAATATAATGCTACCTTAAGAAACGTACGTACGTATAACACGGATAGTTTTAAAAATGATTATATATGGGAAAAATACGGATAGTCTATTTAGGCATTACATTACATGCATGCAAGCGGTGGAAGTCTCCATGTATATAATCAACTTTCATTTATAAACTATATTACTTCATTTTTAATCGATACTACTGTAATTGAACCAATGAACATTATATTAGTATTTCTATGGAATTAATGATTTTGAGAGTCCGTGTGTGATGTAAAAAAAATGGCGGTAATTCATATATAATCAGACATTATATAATATCCTTGGTAAAATAATATAACATGATGATGACATGATGATGATATAATTTTATAATGTGACCGAAAGTCAGCTCTTTTCGTCAAATGCCCCAGAAAATTGAAGAAGGCACAGAGGTACGTAGCCTAATGAGTTAAGAGAGAGAGGGAAGAAGAAGAGAAAACAAAGAAAAGAAAATACTAACTCTAGTTTTAAATATAAATAATAAGTAAAAAAATTTATTTTGATTTTAAATATAATATCTCAATTTATTATCTCACACATTTATATTTTTTTCTCTTAAAGTATATCCTTGTTGATTACAAAAATATTAAAGAGTTTTCACTAAGGATGTTCCAAATAGATATGATTAAAGATATTACTAATATATTTTTTAAGAAAATAAATACTTACTTATTCTAAATAACTAACTTAACTAATTTTTTGATGTTGACAAATTAATTACTTATCTAACTTTTATATATGGCCAGCAGGTTTTATCTGATTTCAAAATTCTATATATTTAGAATACACAGGATTCATAGGTAACACCCCCCGAGGGGTGCTTTTCTTAAATGTTTATATATCCACTCACATATTCCTTGTGCCATCATTTGAAAACTCACGAGTAGATTCACCCGTTCTTCATTTCCTCGTATATAAAATATTTGGAAACATATCTATATGTTTATTACAAAAAGAAGTGTGAAAAGTTGTTATCAAAAAAAAAAAAAAAAAGTGTGAAAAGGAATGGATATGCGTTGAAATAGCTGGATAGGACAGTTATCCTCATAAAGTTACCCACAATAGATTAAGAGAGAGAAAACTACTAATTATTGTTATAGGAGAGTACTCGCGTAGCTGTTTTTATAAGTAACTATCAAAATCAAAATCATGCAATTTAAAATGTTAGTCAAAAATAATAAATACATTAAGATACATTTTCTTTTTAGAGAAAGTGTATAGTATTAAAGCTCACCTGTTAAAATATGATCTAATGTTGAGACTAAGGATTAGTAGAGACACCTCTTTCTCCAAAAGATAACAAGTGAAAATTAACTGCAAAAAGATAATAAATGGTAAATAATGAGGGTAAAAATGGAAAAATGTTTGAAATTTCAAACAAAAATGATTTGTTCAATATACTTCCTCCCGTCTATAACATAAGGTACTTTAACTAATTCATCAAAACTAAGAAATAGTAGTCAACTTATTAAATATGTCTTAAATTGAATTTTTGTTTAACTTTACCCATATTAAATTATATTTCAAATAAGAGAGAACATACAAAAAGTCACATTTAAGCATTAATTACATAGGCAAAATGGATAAATAAGCATTAATTACTCTACAAATGACTTATATTGTGGACCAATACATTCTTTTAGAAGTAATTTATATTGTAAACCGGAGAGAATATATATATTTAGGATTATCCTTATGAGCGAGATTGTTTATTTTAAAAGTATTGGAGGCATTATTAATCCCTGGGAAAATTTTAATTAAGTAGTTTTTAATAAGTTTTAATTAATCTTCTTAATTGAAAAAAATCAATATCATTAAACCTAAAGAATAATAATTCCTCCTATCTCAGATATAGTGTGGTGCCTAGAAGAAATTCTTAATTCATAATATAATATATCACTTTGGTCTTATTTATAAGTCTAAATTAATTAACTCTCACATATAAAGTAGAGTTAGTTAACTCATTAATTATAGGTTAAATTTTCAATTTTGCCCTTATCTATGATTGATTTCCAAAGTCAACATTAAAAAATTTATGTTTGTTTAGCAATTAATAAGAGCAAAAAAAGAAAAAGCGCATTTATTACTTTGAAACTGAACATATAATAGGGATCAAACTTTTTGGTCAAAATGGACTTATAAATAGAATCAGAGTGGTAAGTCAGTCAATTGATAGGTGAACTTTGTTTAAATATTGCCCCTTATAATTTATTAGGAGAAGATTTAAAAAGTAGTTAGTGTTTTTCCATGCTCTTAAATATGAATAAAGTTGAAAGAATATTTCATTTTGAGAAAAAAGTTAATAAGTTAATTAACCACCTTCCTTTGCTAATTCTAGAGGGCTAATTATTACTCCCTCATGTTCTTTTTATAACCAACTTTTTTTTATTGTGCAAAACGAAATGGTGATTAATTTAAAACATTTCTTCCGAGTGAAAGCTCCTTTGACAAAATTACACTTTAATTCAAAATAAAAATAAGATGAATGACACATGGATTTGTCAACTCATTGTATTTAGTCAATTAATGTTCAAACTTAACCTGCCTAACAGTTGGGATGAAATTGTTATGATTTGAAAACTTCCGCGGTGACATTACTCCTAAACAAACTTTTAAAGTAACATTTCTCCTATGTGACAACTTTTAAAACAAAATTGGACTTTAGCATTGTGCATGTTTGTTTCAATTTTTTAGAAGTGTTTTTATGATTTATAAAATAAATATATGAGAGGAGCTTAATTTGTCACGCCTGAAAAATACTTTAAAAAGTGTCTTTGTCGATTTCGTAAACATGCAAAACTTTTTGTTCTATAATAATTTACAGAATTTTTAGGTGAAACATCTCTCTCTAGACTCACACATACTATATATGCCGTGCCACATGAGTTGAGTAGAAATTAGAACTTAGTCGAACTGTAGAAGCAGGAATTTGTAAAGGATAATATATATATGTGTGTGTGTGTGTGTGAGAGAGAGAGAGAGAAGCAAAGTCAATGGAGTGAATGCGAAAACAAAGTAGCAGTGAGTGACCTCTCTTTCACTCTCTCTGCTTTTAAATTAATACATTGACGACATTGACGGGGGTTGAGAGATGAAGATGAAGATCATACTCTCTCTTCCTTCACATGTCCCTTCTTATTACTCTCCACCCGGTGCCTTCCATTTACTCTCTCCGGTCACATTTTTTTTTCAACCCTTTTTGAATTTTTCATTTCATAAATAGTACTCTTCCCAATTCCCATACTGATATGATGTTTAAATAAAAACCATTCAGTGGTCCAAAATTCTTCTTAAAAACATACTTATAAATTCTTTTTTTTTATTTGTTGGACATATAGTATTTTCTCTAAGCTTTAATATTAATAGTTCCTGGAAACAATTTATGTATAATTTGTTTTCAAAAATAAAAACATATAACCTGAAAAAAATAATATCCAATATATTTAATGCATATATCTTTTTTTTCCTTTTTTTGCCGGAATATTTAATGCATATATCATTGACACTTGAATACGGAGTCTATATATCAATATATTCTCAAGAGGGATAGCAAAATAAGCCATTGGTGTCTGCCAACTCAAAAATGTGTCACGAGTTACTATTTATGACAATAGTAACAACTCCATTTGCCCAGCAGGTTCCATTTTAATTGGTTTCATCCAAAGCTGACTAGATTAGAACAGTGCCATCCCATGAAAAGAGAACTCCCTACTTAGTGTCACTTCAATGTGTCTTACTCAGTATTCATTTCTCTGACATTTGCAAGCAATCGGTAGAGCTCTTTTTTTCCCAAGATGCTCCCTTCAGCTAGCCTTCGTTCATCCTGATCTTTGGTCCATCTCTTCTTTCAGTCTTAGAAGCTTCTTTGTTTAGGAAAGCACGCCTTGATTTTCTCTTTTTACCCAGTTGTGCTGAAGGGATACTGAGCTGCGGAACTAATCTAGGGAAAACCGGTTCCGATGTCTTTGTTCCAGTAGATTCACCGTTGTTGTCGTCTAAAAACCAAGCAATCATATGGGTAAGGACGAAAGAGTAAATATTTCATTTTTGTGTTACATTCCTCCATCTTTTCCGTTAAATCTCCACCTTTTTTTTCTTTTTCACTTCTGATTTACCTTTCATTCAGATCTCATTCCGCTCGTCATCTTATACTGTTCCTTCTACAATTCTCTTTTTCGCAAATGCTTCTACAACATGTAAGCCTTGATGTTGTAGATCCTCACAACACTGAGGTGACAATGTTGGTCAAGGTTGAGAAAGAGATTTGGAGGACAACTCTGGAACTGAATGGGATAGAGTGTGGTTACCCACGGAAGATTACCTCTATTGATTATGTTGTATTCGATGAGAAGGTGCTTTTCCATTTTTCTACAATCGTTTTCTTTCCGGTTGCAACTTATTTAGTTCTGAGACGTTTATTATTGACCAATATTGAACAGGGTTGTAGAATGTTAATGAGGTTAGGTGATGATGAGGTGGTGGACCGATTCCCAAACCTACTTACGGAGGGCCGAGAGTTTTTAGTCCAGAATTTCACCGTGACATATGACAGTGAAGGCATCCACGATAACTTCCTCATAAATCTAATGCCAACCTCAAAGGTTCTGGAGTGTCGAGCTTTGTTTCCTAAGCATTGTTTCAAGCTTTGTGATGTTGTTGATTTGGAAGAGCATTGGCGTCAACCTTCCATGGTCACAGGTGAAGGTTTTTGAATTTCTTTCCTCTTTGCTATATCACTGCCATTTATTCTTCTCTATGTTTTATTTCAGATGTTATGGGTTTTCTTTCTAGCATTAGTCCATTAAGGAAAGTTAGGCACAAGGGAATGATGACATATCAGCTTGCATTTGTGGTTGGAGATAGACGGTTAAGTGACAAAACTTTAAACTCTTTAGTTATATCAATTGTAATGATTTCAAAAAAAATTTTCTAAAAGTTTTTGGTAGCAGGGGAAATCGGTTGTTTGTTGTTCTTTATGGTAAGCCGGCAAAGGAAGCAAGGAAGGACTTTGAGCTTGTACCTCAGCTGTCCAACCTCATGCTAATTGTGCAATTTGGGTTGATCAGGAGAGGACACGGTATATATAACCACACCATGATATAGTTGTGCTACCTCATTTTGAAATATATATTGCTTTATTGCTTCTCAAGTTCGTCATATGGTATCTGTTCTGCTTCATTTTCACACTGTATATGCTTATTGATTAGTTGTTCAAACCATCCTCATTATATATCCCCTTATTGGTGTTTAAATTTGGGAAGGGGTTGTAAAGACTAGATTAACGTCTTTGGAATCCACAATCAAGGATTTACCACTGATCATGATACAGGAGCTGTTCTACATCATTTACTTACTGTAAACACTTTGTTAACGTCTTTCAACTTTTACATGGCAGCATTATTTTGTAGGTTTAACTGACTTTTTCAATAGGTTAACTTGAGTTGTAATGAAATTGTTATTTCAGTCACTAAATGTCTTGGGAATTTATTATTTGGCAATTATAGGGAAGTAACCATGGTCAACTATTGTTCGGCAACAAGGGTTTTTTGGAACCCAAGATTCAATGAGATTCTTTCAATGAGGGCTAAGCTGCTATCAAAGGGGTGTAACAGGAAGATGTAGCAAGTGGAACTGTATGAGTATAGGTCATTTTCTGTTACCAAATTCATGGTCTTGCACGACCTTATTTTGACATGTTATGTGTATTCCAGATTCAAACTTGGATCATTCCTGCTTTTTGTCAACTCTGGATTTTAAACTCTTACGCGCTCATGTTATTATTTACTAATTAATTAGTTCATGCTATGTTACCTATTTGTTTTAGCTTTAGGTTAGTACCATATCCAATCACAATCACAGGGCTGAAGGGGGTTTGATTAATGCTCATTTGAAATATTTCAAATCTGAATTCATTTAGGAGATTGACAATAGGGTTCAAATATGGCACTAACCAAAAGAAATTTAAACTCATGTTATCAGCCCAAAATTGTGTTATGTATATTTCAGAAATAAACCTAAAACCAATATAATTTTTTCCTATCATAGAGGTCTACACCTTTTGAGTAGTGTTGTCAGCTAATAATAAATTAAGTATGTTCCCAAATGTTACTTGCCCTTAGTACTTTCTATAGCAACCATGAAAGTTGTACAGGGCGTTTGATTAGAGAACTAGGCAAAAATATATGTTTTCATTCAAGTAGCCAAATGTACAATCAGTTTAATAAATGTTAATAACCAAAAGACATTTCAATGAAGTGAACAATAAGTGAATTAAGGTTTTTTGATATTAATCTTTGATGTTATTAGTTTCCATCAATATGCTTTCAAACTCATGTGTTGTTCATTTCTTCTCAGAATCAACCGAGGATAAAATATATTCCTTCAAGGGCAGTCATTATTGTTGCATAAGCCATTTACAAGGTATTGCAAACCCTCAAACCTTAGTGTAGTATGTCATTGTTTGTACCTTCACTGACACCATTTCAAATGCCTGTCAAGTGAGGTTGGATAATCAAGTTTTTACCTCTGATCTGTTCTAAACTATGAAAGAAAATTTCTTACTGCACTTAGTAGGTAGATTGACAATGCTCTTAAAATCTGGTACAAACCAAAAGGAGGTTCATTAATGTGTTGTTTCCATTGCACATATGAGTTATGTCCATTGCAGAATCAAACTTAAAAGTATGCTCTTTTTTGTATAATATAGAGGTCCACACTTTCTAAGTAGTGTTTAAAGCCAATAATTTACATAATTATTTGTTTTCATGTATCTCCCTTTCTTATATTTCATTTTGGTTATTATGTAGCACATGATGCAAGAAAATAGCACTGCCATTTGATTTTAGTCCAGTGGCCTATAAGATTTTTCAATCTTCTACAATTAATGTTTGTACCTCCATTAATAGGATTTTTAACTTATATTTTATACATTTTTTTCTCAGAATGCACAAAAGCAAAAGGATAGACATATTGAAGGCCAGTTTTATTCCTTCCATAGGTCAATCACAAGGTATGGCAATCCCTCAAATCTCACTCTAGTATCTAATTTTATGTACCTTCTCTGATGCCAACTTAAATACATGTCAATCAAAGAGTCATAATAAGCTTTTCTACAATCTGAGGTACAAACAATGAAGATATGTTGGAGACATGTTGCATAATCAAATGGCTTGCATTCATAATCTACAGATTATGACGAACAACCCTCAACACTGAACAACAATTAACTAAGGTAAAATCTAGCTGCTCTACCATTTCACAACCCATTTTACAAAAACAATAGATTTACCACATATTTATTATATTGCAACTGGTATTTCAGGGTTCCAAAGAAAGGAAACAAATAAATTAATAATGAGAAAAAAACTTTAAATTGCGTCTCATTGTTAACTTGGTCAGTTATGTAGTGCTTAACTACACCAAAAAGTTTGTAAAAGTGTTCGAGTGGAAAACATACACAGAATTATCAACCAGTAATATAGGAATTACATATGATATTATGCTTCGTCATATACATGTGCTACAAATGCTCAAAATCTTAACCATCTATCTTTAAACATGTTCAATATATTACAACAACAACAGTTTTATTGAGTGAACTGACCTATAAGATTTTTAGAACCCTTCAAACTTTTTCATTTTTCTGCTGTTAATGTTTGAACCTCAATCAATATCCTTTTGAACTGATATTTTGTTCCTTTGTCTCAGAATGCACGAAAGTCAAAGGATAGACATATTGAAGGTCAGTTTTCTTCCTTTCATGGGTCAGACACAAGGTATGGTGATCTCACAAATCTGAATATAGTATCTAATTCTTTGTACCTTCTCTGACATCAACTTAAATGAATGTCAATCAAGGAGTCATAATCAAATTTTCTACAATGCTCTGTTATAAATGTTGTACACTGTGTACGAAAGGGAATCCATGATCTGATATGAGTTCTGTAGCCTTTGGCCGGGTTACACCTCATTATTGGAGAGCTTGGTGTAGTCTTATCAAAGAGACTAATCCTATTATATTGTAGCTCATGGGTTCTGTCAACGGTTAAGGAGGTTATAAGGATGGTTGAGGAAGTTTTATGCATATTGAATGGTTTTCTTGAAATATTAATGTTTTGGGAAGATTAAACTTTATGTTATATGAATATATATTTTGCCCGCTTAATTATCTTATAATCATTCCCTGCATACTTGTTAAAATGGAACTGTGGTTACTGAGTCCATGTGACTCACCCTATCGATATTTAAATTTTTCAGGTGAGAGTTCAAGTGGTGCTACCAAGGGGAAGGCAAACGAGATTTGATTTGATCCCAATCGTATGTTTTGCTTGGTTACATGAGTGTAATGTATATTGTCAAACTTAAGGGCCTTTTTGGTTTACGTTGCATATGTTAAATACTTCGCTGCATATTGGAACTTGTACTGTGGGCGAAGCCCCATAATATGTTATATTTTGTAATATTTAATATTTTACTTGGTTTGGAGATTAAGTATATAGTAATTAAGAGAAGTTGTTACAAAGTCTCTGTTGTTTTGCATGATGGGAGATTATTTCAGCAATATATGGTAGATGCATATACAATGATTGAGGCTCAAAGATTGTTATGGGTTTAGACACACCAGAAAGAACTCCATGCTGACATGTACCAAGGTTTGTCTGATGCTTTATTTAGTGGGGAGAGAAGTGCGTCGGCTACTGGTAAAAGAATTGTTCTGCCTTCATCATTTACTGGTAGGGCACATTACATGATACAAGATTATCAGGATGCCATGACAATATGTAGATTTACTGGGTTTCCAGATTTATTCATCACATTTACATGCAATTCGTCATGGCCTGAGGTATCTAGATTTTGTCAAAGTGATTCTCTGTCTGCTACAAACAGGGCTGATATATTATCCAGGATTTTCATACTCAAACTGAGGGCTTTAATGAAGGTCATTAAGAAAAAGAAGATATTTGGCAACGTGCGTGTAGGTACTTATTGTTTATATATTCATTCATGAAGCTTTAATTTATGTCATTGACATATCATTTTAAAAGACATGATCATTTACTGAAATTTTGTCCCATTATCACCAACTGTTTATGTGTTCTCCTATGGAGTCATTCTTTAACCTTCCATTTATGTCAAGAATTAACTAAATTTTCTTCTTCTCCTTTCCCCAACAGAGGTCTATACGATTGAATTTCAAAAAAGAGGTCTGCCCCATACATATATCCTCATATGGCTTGATGAACATGACAAAATAAAAGATCCTATTCAAATAGACAATATTATATTTGCTAAAATCCCAGATGTCAAGTCTAACCCTCAGTTGTATGAGTTAGTACAGAAATTCATGATGCATTCTCCTTGTGGGCATCTCAATCCGAAAGCACAGTGCATGGTGGACAAAAAAATGCAAAAATTTCTTCCCTAAGAAATTTAATGAAGAAACTATTGTTGATCAAAAAGGGTTTCCTACGAATAGAAGAAGAGACGATGGCAAGACAATGGAAGTTAAAGGCATTCCATTGGATAACAGGTTTGTAGTGCCATATAATCCTACATTATTGTCAATGTTTCATGCTCATATCAATGTTAAAAAATGTAATCAGTCTACTGCGATCAAGTACCTATTCAAGTATATTAGCAAAGGGAATGATCATGTGGTTGCCTCAATTTATGATAGTGGGCAAAATGGGAATTCTGAAAGACCATTAGATGAGATTCAACAATATTACAATTTTTGTTACATCTCTGCGTGTGAGGCAGCTTGGCGTATATTTGGATTTGATATCCATCATAGGTTTCCACCCATTGAAAGGTTAAGTTTTCATTTACCAAACCAACAATGTGTTATATACTCTAACACTGATGATGTGGCAACCTTCTAAAGAAGCCGAGAGTGTGTAAGTCTATGTTCCTTGCTTAAATGAAACAAAACAAAGATGATGATTTTGCAAAGACACTATATTATTATGAATTCTCACAATATTATGTGTATCATCGGAGGCAACAGATATGGAAAAAAAGGAAAAGAGGATTTGTAATTGGTCGACTTACTCATACTTCACCTTCATCTAGAGAACTATATTACCTCTGGATTTTATTAACTAAAGTTAAAGGACCATTATCTTACGAATCTATTAGGACAGTTGATGGAGTTGTACGGCCTACATATCGTGCGGCATGTATTGCATTAGGATTGTTAGACGATGACACTGAATTCATTTCTACTTTAAAGGAAGATTCAATGTGGGCAATAGGTCAGTTACTTCATAGTATTTTTGTGAGTATGTTATTGTGTAGCTACCATAGCCGGCCTGAAGTTGTTTGGAAGGAGACTTCTCAAATTTTATCTGAAGATTTATTATACATCCCACATCAAGACCCTTTATCATCAGGTTTGCTCATATTCGTTATCTTTTTATTTTTGTTTAGCATATGTTTGCATGTGTTTTCTTATACATCTACTTCCACTTATGTAGCTATTTAGATATCAAATTCAAAGAGACAGGAAGCTGCTCTTAATGAGATTGAAACTCTATTGCAGCTAAATGGAAAGAGTATTGTAGAGTTCCCTTCCCTACCACTACCTTCATCAGTCAATCATTTGGATGTTGGAAATCATTTGATTCTTCAAGAATTAAACTATGATAAAGTTCAGCTGGGCAAGCAGGAAAAGGAAATAATTCAATCATTGACTCTGGAGCAGAAACGTATTTATGATTCAGTCAGTGGAGTGTGTTCACCTCATGACTTCAGTCCAAAGGAGAAATCGTGCTTACTGTTGCTTCTAGTGGTATAGCAGCAACATTGCTGCAATCTGGAAGGATAGCTCATTCGAGGTTTGTAATATCAATTGAAGTTAATGAAGATTCTATGTGCAATATCAAACAGAATTCAGTCTTAGCTTAATTATTTAAATCCACTAAGTTGATTATATGGGACGAAGCACCAATGGTACAACGTTTCTATTTCGAAGCATTTGACAGGTCTTTAAAAGATATTATGTGTTACAATAAACCATTTGGTGGGAAAGCTGTCTTGATAGGTGGTGACTTCCGCCAGTTGTTACCTGTTATTCTAAAGGGATCTAGAGCTACCATTCTCAATACTTGCATCACTTCCTCATACTTATGGAATTCATGTTCAATTTTTCATCTCACAAAAAACATGAGATTGTCATCTGCATCGCAGCAAGATAATCACAAATTACAAGTGTTTTTGGAATAACTACTAGCTGTTGGTGATGGTAAATTAGGTTTGCTACATGATGGCATTGTAGATATTGAGATTCCTGACGAATTCCTTATTCGAAATTATGACGATCATATGCACGCTATTGTGTCATTCACATACCCAGGCTTGCTAGGAAATTTATCTGATTCAAACTACTTCAATAGCTGAGCCATTCTATGCCCTACCATCAAGAGTATAAACCATGTCAATGAATACATGTGTTCTTTATTGCCTGGTGAATTGATGGAGTATCATAGTTGTGATACTGTTTGTAATTCATCACAAGAGGTTGATGGGTTTGAAGATTTATACACAACGGAGTTTTTGAATACTATTAATTGCTCAGGTTTGGCTAGGCATACTATTAACCTGAAGGTTGGAGCACCTGTAATGCTATTACGGAATATAGATCAAGCTAATGGGTTATATAATAGTACCAGGCTACGTATCATACTTGTTGGGAAAAATGTTATAGAAGCAATAACATTGAATGGATCAAACCCAAATCAAAAGGTTTTAATTCGCAGAATGGATATGAATCCTTCAGATGGTACTCTTCCTTTTCGCATGAAGAGAAGGCAGTTTCCTATTGCTCTATCTTTTGCAATAACAATTAACAAGAGTCAAGGCCAATCTCTGCAAAACGTAGGATTATATTTGTCTACGCCAGTGTTCACACATGGCCAATTATATGTTGCCTTATCAAGGGTTAAGAATATTACAAGTTTGAAAATTCTTATACACCACAAGAGTAAAGATCACTACAATACAATTACTAATGTGGTTTACAGTGAGATATTTAAAAAGATTGATCAGCTTTCATCTAATAATGTGCACACACCTAAGCTGTAGAATGTTTCTTTGTGTCTTAATGTAAACTATTTGTTGTTTCACATTTTTTTCCTTTAATTAGTTTGTTGTAAAAGACATTAGTTGCACATATCTTCTTACAACTTCATATTGTGCTCACTGTTGCAAAGGATGTTTCATTTTTTTCATTTCCATATTTGGGTGAAGCATGTTCCGCACAAAATTCTTGCACCGACCCATATTTTGCCGACGATAGATGTAATGACGTTCATGCACCCGTGCAAAGCGCAGGGGGATTTTTTGCTTGTTATTTAAAAAAATGGAAGAACAAGAGCTCCATTTCTTTTGTAATATATATCAAATTTATCACAACAAAAGCACATTTCGACACACACCATAGAAGAAATAGTAATATCAACGGACCACGAGTGATCCACAATCAAAGTCAAAATCCAAACAAAAGTCTTTGTAATTTATTTTTTGTTTTCAAGGAACAGGCACAATAATAAGGAAAGAAAATTATTTCATTAAATCATCACAGAAAACAAGTTTTTGTAACACATGCTCAGTTCGATTTAGTTTAGGTTTCAAGAGGAAAAGGAATTCGAACAAAACCGAACTAATCAGTTTCGCTAAAAGACAAACCAAACCATACCAAACCTTATGTATTTGATCGATTCATTCATGATCGGCGGGTTAAGACTCCTTAGAAATACACGCGCGTTTGTGTTGTGTCTATAAGATCATATCCACCAACCGTTGAAGCTGACTTGAGGACTTGGATTCAGGTTTTAGGAATTAAAAATTAAAATTGTGTTGACCCAATGTCAAGAGTGTCAGGGTGTATAATAGCATAAATAAATCATATAAAAACAAGATTAATTAATAGGAGGCTAATAAAGCTGGGGATAAATCTAGATAAAAAGGCATATGGATGAGGCCAGTGAAATTAAATGCAATAGTTATTGAAAAAAATAAAAAATAAAAAGAGAGAGAGAGAAGGAGCTGAGGAGTAGGATAATAATAATATTATTATTATTATTAATAGTAGGGGTGGCGTGTGTTGAGGAGTGAAGTGTAGGAAGGAGGAGGGCAAGTTATTAGGTGAAACTTGATGGCGCGTAGTTGGGGCAGGTGTTGATATTCATTCTGTCTCTGTTCACAAAACCCTTCCTTGGGAGTTTTCTCCCTTTTCTTTCGTCAACTCTGCATGTTCCCTTTTCAAATTCAACACTCCTCTCAATTCTTCTCAATCCAATAACTTCATGCTCGTTTGCGATAGCTTATTTTTGGGCAATAAGTGCTTATAAATCGTGATTCACGGTATACGAAATAAATATGTGAGAAGAGTTTTGTCTCGACTTACGTAATAAGTGCTTATTTCCCAGAAATAATCTATTCCAAACACTCACTTCGCTCCCCCATTTTCTTACCTTCAGCTACATCACTCCAGTACAAATACAGTGCCTTCTAGAAGAAACTATTGGTCCTAGTAGTATTACAATTTACTAGGGGAATACAAGTCTTATGCAGTGTTTTCCAATACTCTTAAATATGTGAATTTTGATCAAGATATTGGGTTGAGTGATCAAACGAGAAATCAGTGCAAGAAAAAAACAAGGGAAAAACACAAAAAAAAAAAAAAAAAACTTTAAAATTATAAAATCCCAAATCAGGTTTATTACCAAAATTGATAAGGGAATTACTAAACTTAATAAGCAATTCACAATTCATTTTTTGGGAAATACCTTATTTAGAATTTTACAAATTCAAAATTCTTTTTCTATCAACAACCGAGATGTTCGGATCTTTTGCAAAAAGTAGTGGCATAAAATAGGAGCATACAAAATCCATTTTATATTCAGTCCAAAAAAAAATCCATTTTATATACTTGCGTGATATATATTCTAATTTACCCCCCCCCCCCCAAAAGCATTATATGCCCCTCACTGGGACATTCCAGCAAAATCCATGGGCCCTCCGCGCGAATTCACAGGACCATGCGTTGTTGGGCCACAATGAGTGCCGGTTCTAACTTATAAGGACCCAATGTTTAGTACACATCATCCTGCCCACTCAAATAATTGCAAGAATCTGTGATTGTCAGGGACATTCAAGAAATATAAATACCTTTTCTGGTACCAAGGGGGAAAAAAATCTTACCTTTGTGGGCCTATCAGGAAGAAATCTTGGAGTCAGTCAATACCAACCTAGTGTTAGAAGACATCATGTCGAGACGCTTGATATCTCAGAACACATAATAGAGGAGGATCGAGTCAATTCAGTGCCATATCACATTCCTGAATTGGCCAAGAGCAACAAGATTTCGAGATTTGTGCTTTGCATGCAATCAGCAAAATTGCAAATTCCCTTGCAGCAACAGTCAAGATTAAATAAGCAACGACCAAATCCTAACTAACTCACATGCTCAAATGAGTCCTACTTCTGATTCCCTCAACATTACATAGACCGTACCCAATGGACCGCAAGACAAGTTGTTCACTCAATAGCTTCGCTTAGATTTTAAGCTTCCTCCTCCATGCAGCTCAAGATTGTAAGTAGATATAACAGTATCTACACTTCCATAGTAACATGATTTCTTCTATTCTAATTTCATTTGAAAGGTTAACCAGAAACATTAGATGGCCAAGCTTTGTGAAGAAACATGCATAAAATTATCTTCTATACAAATACTTTGACAGCGGGAATTTGAGGCTCCTTGCAACCTGCACAACAACACTTGCACGATGAAGGGAAAGGGCCTAATTCTTTAACTTTAAAATTTTTGCTTCTTCTGTAAACAAGAACCAATTGGTGGGATATACAATGATATTAAAAGGCTACCTTCAATGCGAGGTCTTCAGATATAGTAGATCGATACCTAGTTGAGCCTTCTAAGGGACAGCTTCCTCCTTTAATAATAAAATTAGCATTGCAGAGACTGGATAGTTGTAAAAGAACGTCAGACATTAGCCCACCATTGCCACCTTGGATTCCTAATCCATCATTCCTTTGATCCTCTTCATCAGATGAATCTTCTGCAACCGATACGATACACTGGAATATGGCTAACAACCTCTCTAGCGGAAAAGTTCCAGGTCCTTTCATTAGTAGTTCCTCTTCTGCACTTTGTTTCTGTTCCTGCACTTTTGTGGAGGTCCTATGCATGATAGAAGCTTATCTCAGATAACAAAAATAAACAAGAGCACAGTGTACTCTGGAAAGAGAACTAATTCTCAACTCAAAGCCTAAAAAGAAATAACAAATCCAATCAGATAATAGTTAAAATCATATAACATACTAATTTATAAAGATAATCAGGAAAAGAAAAAATAAATTTAAAAACCAGAGATGGACTCACAGTCCACAGTAACATAAAGTTCTATCAAAAACTAAAAATGAAATAAACATTAAAACCAGTAACCTGAGTAATGAATTCACATAAAAAATCATATGCATATTTACTAAATCCTTTGATGCTTCATATCATAATCATCCTATTTATTGTCAGTGCATGAATTAAATATGCAATTGTCAAACTTACTTCCTCTTACGCTTTCGACTGTTTGAACCACCAGTCGAATCAAAAAGTGAGTCATCAAGGGTTGCAGGGTTTCGGGATGCAAGAAATGCAGAAATAAGGAGATATTTAGCACAAGTAGACATGTGAAATTCCAGCTCTTCAATTTCTTCAGATCTCTCCAATTTCTTGGGATTCCCCTTCCGTTTGGTCTCTTTATGGGACTCAAGTTCAAGTGAAGGAGGAAATGAAACCTTCAATGTTTCATTCAAATAGGAACCAATATTAGGCTTAAGATGGCTGAATAACCTTCTCTTCATGTCTTCGCTTGGAACAACACCATTATCACATAAAGGTTCACAATATTTTTCAAATAGTGACTTGAAAGCCGCAAACAATTCATCCACCTGTCTTGTGATTCTACAGAAAGGCCTCAAAACTACACTGTACAAAAAGAAACAGGTCTTCAATATATCAAATTATGTATAACAAAATGAAATTCATAGCTTATCCAGGGAAAAAATATCTTACTCCAGAAATGAAGAATACAACTTCTGATTTGCTTGGTTTCTCAAGAATATTTGATGAAGATCATCCTCTGTATAATCAGGAAAGAAGACGGGGACAGGTTCCACATAACCCATATTAGCATAATAGGTATCAGGGGAAGTACCGCTAATAAAAATCAAGCCTAACTCTGGCACATTTAGCAGATCATAGAGATTAAACAGGAAGGGTAATATAGTAGAACTTTTATCCCACTCCCTAACCAGATGAAAATTGTCGAATACCAAGTATACCATATTTCCAATTCCCCTTGCTGCCATCTTGTTTGATTTTGATTTCTCTGAATTTGACTTCAGATTATTTATCACATCGGTCAATGCTTCCCTAAGAAAATTGACAAAGTCAGATGGTCTTTCACATCGTTTTGCATTTGAATAACCATTCGCAGCACTTTTTCTATGAAGAAACAATGAATTCAAAATAGATTCAAACAAGATCCGCTGATTATAGCATGTACTACAGCTTGAATAAACAAGAGGCCTGTTGAGATGCCTAAACAATTGAAGAATGATGCTGGTTTTTCCTGTAGAAGGACCACCGTACACAAATAAAGGCAATATTGGTGAACTCAAAGGTCCCAAAAGACGCACAAGCTCAAGAACCTGGCTACGTCTACCAGGAAAAGTGCATATTAAATCATCCAGACTAATAGGATCTCCTCCAACTAAAAGGTCATTTATTGTAGGAGGGTCAATGCTAGTTATTTTTGCTGCTACATTTTCTGAATTGGCTGCTGAAGCCAAAGATCTGGTTGTTCTTCTGGGAATTTGTGGGGTTCCCTCCCTATCCACATCTGGATCTCCTTCAACTATGAGGTGATTTATTGCTGGAGGAGAAGCACAATTAGTTACTTCAGTCACGGTGTTATCTAAAGTAGATGCCGAAGCCAAAGATCTGGTTGTCCTTCTGTTAATTTTGGGGGTTTGCTCCTTATCCATGTAATCAGCTACTGAGGATGCTTTACTTCTAAAAAAATGAGGGGATAATTGGTTAGTTCAAATTACAAGAGTTAAGCAAATTAGAGAGTTTATAGAGATATGGAGAATATGCTAAGTTAATGCCCCCCAAAGCTTCCGAGAACCAACTAAAATCCTAGCAGTATACGAGAATAACTGACAAGGATGCAAGCATGCATATAACAGTGAGATATAAGCATGTTTTCACATCCAATCTAAGGATTAAAGAATAGCAAGTCGGCTAAATATCCCAAAACAAAACAGAACCACCTCTTTCAGAAGGTAACATCAGGAAAAAAGAGTGATAAATTCACAGGGCTCCGCATAAATTATTAAACTTCAGAAGAGCTAAAACAAAAGCATCGCTGATTGCACAGATGTCAACTTCAGAATGTGTAACACTTAAGTAAAATACATAAAATCAGTTTGAAATGCAACCATGAGAAAAGCACGGTATGGTTGGGAACAAAGCACTATATTCAACTAAATAGACAATGCGTATGCTATGTGTCAAATTCTTTATCACTTGATAAATATCAGAAATAAGATCAAATATATGGTTATAATAGCTTGATCAAGAGCGGTCGGAAAGTAGGTTGATTTCAAGATAAAGAAGGTCCAGCCGGAGCAAGGAAAATCAAGAGCGGTCGGAAAAGGTACGACCTTGATGAGCGCAAGTGTGTGTGCGTGCGTGCGTGCGTGCGTGCGTGAGTGTGCGTGCGTGCGTGCGTGCGTGAGTGTGTGTGCGCGTGTGTGTGAGAGAGAGAGAGATGTTACGGTGAACGGAGGGGGAAATACCAACGGAAATTTTACAGGCGAAGTCAGCAGATACTCCGAGGTTCAAGAAGGTAGAGGAAGCGGGAAATTCAGGAGGGAATAGGAACTGATGGATTGCTATGGCGCCAAAACGAGGGAGACGCTGAAAAATACGCTTTCGCACCGCGTGTAGCAGCGTGAGGGAAGACTGAAGGGCCTCATGAAACGCAGGTTATTCGTGCGTTTAAGGCTCGGTCTTTAATGAAAATTAAAATTGCGGGCTTTACAAGCGGAACTTTAAAAACAAAAACAAAAAAAACTTCTCTGCAAATTTGCATGCCATCCGTTTCTCTCTATACTCATGCTCAGTTTTTTACCAGTATATTACTGTGTGTTTGGATGCCAAATAAAAAAATATTTTTGTGTCAAAATCATGATTTTACTAAAAAGATTCTAAACATTGATATTTTCTGAATAATCCCGTTTTTGCCAAAACCATGGTTTTATGTCTAAAATCATAGTTTTTGGAAATTTTGTTTTTTTTTTTGCTTATAGGCCCCATATCCTCTTTCTCATGGGTCCTACTACATATTGGTGCCCCATGCCATCTCCCTCATTTCTCCTTCTTTCTCTCTCATGTACTTAATTTCAACTAGAGTCGGTAATTTGGGCCGACCCGCCAGCCCACCCAAAAAAACCTTAAACAAATGGCAGCCCGTTTAGCCCGCGGGCTGATAGGCTGGCCCGCTTTTTTTTTTAATTTTTTGGTTTTTTGGTATTTTTAAATAAAATAAATTCAAATACCCTTATTATTACCTTTCATTTGATACCGTGTTTAATCAATGCCTCATACTTTTTATTTGACATTTTTATTTTCATATTATATTTATTTATTCTATTATTATTAAATTTAAAAAATATGTGTTTATACTTTTTTGTTATGTGAGTATATGAAAAAAAAGGAAAGTAAGAATAAAATTGACTTCACAACACAAATGTATACAAAAAGAAGAAGTGTGATATGAGCGGGTGAAAGAGAAAGAGAGTAAATCTTTTTTAAAAAAAACATAATTTAAAAACATAATAGAAAGATATACGAGAAAAACATTGAAATTGGGGGGGAAAAAAAAGATGAGAGAGAATGTGATATGAGACCCATAAATAAAAATAACCAATGAGAGAAAGAACATGGGGTTCACATAGTGGGAAAAAAACAAAAAAAGGATTCTGATGAAACCATAGTTGTAAGATCAAAACCATAGGGTGTGTTTGGAACAGCGATTGTCAATTGGGCTTGTTGTGATATTACTTTTGATAAAAGCTAAATTATGTAATGTGATTTGTGTTTGGATTGACGATTGTCAATTGGGCCTTTGCAAAAATAAAAAATTTGGGTGTGTTTGGAACATCGATTGTCAATTGGGCTTTTGTGATAATGATAAAAGAGAAATGTAATTAAAAATTATAAAAAATTTATAATAGTTTAAGTTGGGAAATTAGACAATTAAAAAATGCACAATCTAATTAAAATAATATTACATAACCAATTGGATCACATGTTCCGTACAATTTGATCTCTAATTGAATGACGAATTTGATTCATTTCAGAGGAAGATCGCCTGCCATAATTTGTCGTGGAAGATTGTTCAGCTACACTATTATTGTGCTTTTTTGTTTCACCGATTGGGCACCCAATCAGACTTAAACAATGGCGCAAACGGACTTAAATAGTAAAAAACATAAAATGAGTGTTTGTTTTGACGATCGACTTTAAGGTGAAAAAAGTCATAAGTTAGAAGAGTCATAAGCCTCAAAATGAAACTTATGTACTTGTGTGTGTATAAAATAATATTGATACGAGTATCTTTATATTTTTGGGGATCAATGAGGTGCTCAAAATCACTTCTAATCACAAAACTTCTTTTATGAAAAATGTTCTAAATAATTTTCTCTTTCTTTAGATAGTAATCTTCTGCTAATTAGAGAATACTTTGGAATAAGAGTTTAGGCAAGTTTTGAGTTTTATTAACATATGACTGTAGAAATGTAGAGAATAATTAATAATTAATTTTAATTGGTTTAGATTTATTATTTAATTATTTTATGATTTTATAATCGATTTTTTTATAAACATGTCATAATAAATTAGTTTCTATATAGTGTTTTTACCCATTAAATTTAGTTTAAATAATTTATTTGGATTATTGGAGGTATTATTGAGGTTTTAATCGGTTTATTTTGTTAAATTTTAAGCTATGTGAAAATATGAGTTAGGATTTAATATTTAAATTAGAGTTTGATATAATTTTAAAGATTTAAGCTTGAGGTGCACAATAAAAAATATTTTAGAGTGTACCAATTTAAATTAGAATTTGATATAATTTTATTACAATTGTACCATTACCAAATTTTCAAAGTTAATTTTTGAGAAAATTGTGAAAAAATCCCTCCGTGTGTAGATATCTTCCCAGGTCCTTTTGACAATTAAGTTGTCAATGAAGACTTTTTTCACAATTATCCCTTCATTTTTTCATTTTTCATAATTTTTACAATTTTTTCTCTTAATTAATATAAAAACCACTTATGCAAAAGTCAAATCAAACATCATTCACTTTTATATAAGTTACTTTAAGTTACTTATCCAATCGCTAATCCAAACACTCATCATTTTACCCAATTTAACTTTTTTCCAATCTTAAGATTCCATAAGTTTAAGTAAAAATAAGTTACTTATCCAATCACCAAAACAAACACACCCATTATCTACCAAAAATATTTTAAGGGGTTAAAAACACTCAAAAAATATTTTTTGAGTGGGTACAACTTGAAAGTGGGTAAAATTGTAATCAGTCTGATAACACACTAGGTAATGAATACAACTAGAAAAATATTTTAAGGTTTAAAAACATTCAATGTCAGAACTCATGAGAACCCGAGGTTCCGGATATGCGGGCCCCACCTCCATTGCATTTCTGTTTATTCTTGATAAGCTGGTGGGTCCCATAGAAGCTGAAGTTCATGATAATTCACATGAAAGAAAAAACTTGGTGGGTCCCACAGATTTATAAAAGCACAATTGCAAAAGCTCAAAGCTCCTATTTGTGGCTTTTAACAAACATGAATGTACAGTGCAAAAGTCCAATCCCTAATCTAACCAACCAAACATGAAAAAAAAAAAAAAAATCATTGTTAGCAGTTGGGCTTAAGGCCATCCAAAAGTTGCAACCAAACACACACATAATTTCGGTTCTAGAAGGGCTTTTAACAAAAATTGGAGTATTTAAATAATTTTTTCCAAAACCATGATTTTTGAAAAAGCCATCGTGTTTTGTGTCAAAAGTGTTTTTTCTTTCCAATCATCCAAATTCAAGTTTAGGGAAATGTGTTTCTGCATGATTTTAGATGATAAGCAGGGGTTTAATATTTTAACGACCCAATACATCAGCTTGACTTCCTTGGCTATAAAATGTAAGACTCGAGCTTAAAAAAATCGCAATGCGAAGCTCACTTCGGAAACTCTATTTGGATGAAACTCATCGATTCGATTATCTCCGAATGAACGAATCAACGCCAGTTCTTCATGAAACCCAAAAGCAAGCTACGAGTGATCACTTCTCACTTCTAACGTGCGCCGCGAGAGAAGTGGTGCTTCATAGTTTGAGCGAAATCTGAAGAGAAGAAATGGGGATCTTCAATGGCGAAAGAGGAGGAGCAGTAGACAGAGGCCGAGCAAGATGAGTCGACTATGGAGGAGGAATGGCATGGGAGGAGGAGAAAAGGAGCCGCCGGCGGGCGTATTCGGGATAACGCGAAGCCGAACAAGCTTGCCCTAAACCTTTCGGCCCTATTACCCGCCAACCGAAGGTGTTGTGGGTGGAGAAATCGAATACGGGCTTTGAATCCCAAGCTCATTTCTTCATAGGTCCATCAAACACTTTTTTAAAATAAAAGGTTATGATTTTCTCGCATTCGAAATTCAAAAACTCAAAAATAATCCGACCTGCCGGATTCGAACCAGCGACCTAAGGATTTCTCTGAGGTAGCACCCACTACAGTCCTCCGCTCTACCAACTGAGCTAAGGTCGGCCTTGCTTGTTTTGTCGAAGTTGAAGTTTAATAAATAAAGAACATGTATCATCTAAGTTGCTTGTTCACCTCGCCTTAACGTGCAAATCTGGGATATCTGTTATTCACGCACACACGAACCATGTTATGCTCTTGCACATAGCTGCCGTTGCCTGAGATACGTCATTAGTTAAAAATTGGTACTAGTATTAATTCATTGCATGCATTAAACTTTACATTAAAATTTGAAATCGTCCAAGTTGTGAAATTACAAGAATGTTTTATCAACATAAATAGAGCAATTAAAGAAATACGGCTATATATGCGGTTCTTGAAACAATGCTATATGCATGCGCAACAAATTAATGTGCCGTGGTGCCTCAAAATGCTCCATTAATTCTTCTCATTGATGTGACTTTAACACATAATTTTACCCAGTAATTTTTATGAGGCATGGCATAATTTGAAATTAATGTCAAGAAAGCTTAAAATCCCTGAAAAAGAATTCCAAAATAGTAAAAAGATAAAAAGGTGATCCGAATTTATATATTTTTGTAGAAGTGCTAGTGTCTGAACTGTCTTTACTGAAATTAAAGAAAAAAGACCATACTTCCTTTACAAATTTTTTTAATTAAAAAAATAATTACCCACACCCACTGGAGCTTGCCGGCCGAAGCTCCGATAGGAATATTCTACCCTCCTTCTTGGAAACATTCCCTTGGAATATTCCCTTAGGAAGATTTATTCCCAAAGTGGTGGGGTGAGATTAGAACCCTTACCACTTTGGTTGTACAAAAAGTGTATTATCATTGTGCCACCAAAGTTCTTTAATATAGATAGGGCAATATATATATATATATATATATATATATATATATATATATATATATATATATTAACCTTTGATTAACCAAACCCATCAACAAATTCAGATAAGGAATTGGCAAATTGAAATAAGAAATTCACAAATTCAGATAAGGAATTCGCAACTTTAATTTTTTAAGTGAAAAATTCACTTACTCTCTCAAACTATTCTTAAAGTCAAATCAGGAATTGACAAGATGAGATAAGAAATTCACATGTTCAAATCAGAAATCTGCAACTTTCGTTTAAGTAAAAATTTCACTTACGCTCTTAAGTCATTCACAACTTTAGATAACGAATTCCTAAGTTCGGGTAAGGAATTGACAAGTTGAGATAGGAAATTCATATATTCATATCAGGAATTCGCAACTTTCGTTTAAGTAAACATTTCACTTACTATTATGAGGCATTATAAGCAAAATAGTCATATATCTTGCTGTTATAAGTAAATCAATTTACGTAAGGTATAAATAGATTTATGAGGCATTATAAGCAAAATATAATCATTGACGCCAATTCACCTTTAGGTTTATGACTATTTTGCTTATAATGCCTCATAAATTGATTTGTATCATGTGCACTTCTTAGACTAAGTAAAACCCACATTCGGGTACATTATATTTTGCTTATAATGACTCATAAATCGATTTATACCTTACGTAAATCATTTACTTATGACAGCAAGATTTATGAGGCATTTCAAGATCGATCTTCTTTTTTTGCGGTTTAGGTGTTTTTTTTCTAATCTCTCTCCCCCTCATGTATATCACATTTGTCTATTACACTTCATGATTCCCCCGCCACGTCTCTGCCATTTAAGGTGCCACCGTGCATTTTCGGTTGCCAAGTGTACTCTTAATAGCAAAATGTTAGGTCTCTGTCACTTGAGATCCACATTGCACCTAATTTGAGTCTTCCAATGCGACATTACACGCTTAAAAATTTTTGGGACAAAATTGCTCTTTTGGGACAACTTTTGAGACGAAAAGACACCTTAACCCTTTTTAATTTGATAGAGCATGTAGTTTTAACATTTTTTATGATGGAGCCAAATAAGCTCTAAATTTAATCAAGGAAATCCAAGACATTTTGACTTGTTTTGGTCAGAATGGATTGAAAGAACATAAATTAAACCCAATGCATCCCATGATGTCCTTTATTGATTCAATTTGCAAATATTCATACATTTTTTTAATCAGGATTTTTCATTATGGAAAAATCAGTATGCCCAATAGTAATAGCATTTCGGCATATAAAACTAAGGGCCCGTTTGGTACGATGGAATTAATTTTGATGGAAATGGAAATGGATATGGATATGGATATGGAAATGAGAATTCAAAGTATGTTTGGTATGTCAAGGAAATGAGATATGATTTTTAAGTGAAAAGACCAAAAGACCCTTTTTTTTTTACCAAAAACAATTTCCACATATCAGCAAATTTTGAACCTCTATTGTCCAAAATTTCCAGCAAGATTCACAGAAATTCAACTTAAAAATCAATGAATAACAACCCCTATCGGCTCATCAAATTCGACTTCAAATCGGTGGCCCCTCCTTCTTCAGTTCTGGGTCTCGACATCTGCAACATGGAGATCGTGGGTTGCTTGGGTCGATGAAGAAAGCGACGAGATTTGTAGGTGCCGGCGAAGCTCAGTGAAGAAGTCGACGAGATGTACTTTGGACGCTGGGTAGTCTAGGTCGCGCATCATTGAAGATTTTAACAGGTCGCCGCCGCCGTCAAGCTGTCGATGAAGCTCGATGAAGAAGGCATCCAGATCGTAGCTTGCGGTTGATGGAGCTCGTCGTCGCTGGTTCATAGAGGTCGCCGCTACCGGTTGACGAAGCTCGTTGTTGCCGGTTGATGGAGATCGTTGTCAGGCGGTGGTGATGCGATGAATGAATGAAGGTGAGGGAAATAGAAAAATTGGAAAGGGGCAAAATTGATTTTTTGGATATAGAATTACAAATCTTCACAATTGGTATGGAAATCATTTTCAACTGTTTTGATTGAATTGGATTCCACATGGAAGCCAATTCTATGTGCTTGGATTTATACCAAACAGGCTTATAGCATGGAATTTCATTTCAATTCCATTTCCATCATGCTAATTCAAGCGTACCAAACGGGCCCTAAAAGTAGACAGAGCCTACGTATCTCCTGATTTCAATGAAATTACCATGTGAACCAGTGAGGAGGAAAACCAACATGGGTCGCGCATTTTGGAATAGCTTATTTTTGCCTTTTTGGGTAATAGTGTTTGTTTGGAATAGCTTATTTTTTGGGCAATAAGTGTTTATAAAGCATGATTCACGGTATATGAGGTAAATATGTGAGAGGAGTTTTATCTCGTCTTGCCTAATAAGGACTTATTGTCCAAATATAAGCTCAACCAAACACACAAATGTTTATAAATCGTGATTCACGATATATGAGGTAAGTATGTGAGGTGAGTTTTATCTCGACTTGCGTAATAAAGACTTATTATCCAAAAATAAATGATACCAAACGCATGCTTTCTTTTATCCTCATAAAATCTGATATCCTCATTAAATGACCTTTAGACCAGGTGATTTGACATCTTTCTTCTGGCTAAATTAAATTTGACAGTTATTGTAATGAAAATATACCAATTTAATTTTAACTGCTCAAGAAGACTAATATATATATTGGAATGAGAAATTCTTGTATCAACTTAATTTGCCACGTCATTTGTGGTCTAACCAATTAAAATATAATAATTTATGAGTTGATTTGATTCTTTCTAAATATTAATTGGCGTATTAATAAAATTAAAAGATTTCACAATGTTTACTTTTTCATTACTTGTGAAATATTAATTAATGGATTCATTTTTTAAGAAAAATAAAAATATGAAATATATGACCAACCAACTAAAGTTAATATTAACTGAGTTATTATATTTTAACCGGTACCACAAATGAGACGAAACATCATATTCATACAAGAATTTCTTGTACGGTAATTCCATAAGCTGCAGTTTCAAAATCTCAACTGGAAACCCAATCTTATGCAATAATTTTCTGACCCAATAAGGCAATAAGCACCAACTTTGAGTATATCATTGGAATAGCTTATTGTTTTAGTTTAATTAATATTCGGCCCGATCCTAAATTTACAACTTTTCATGGCGCTAACTAACACTCTTTTTTTATATAAGAGCGGCCAAGAATAACTTAGAGATTACAAACAAGGTTCAAAAGGCAATATTAGACCACAAAATTATGATCCTGAGCCAAGTAGACAAGACATTGAGGGGGAGGATCTGATAAGACCACCAAGTCCACGTCTAGATGATGAGCATCCTTTGCTAAGAAATCAACACACCAAATACCTTCTCTTGGCATACAATGAAGCTCCACGTCCCAGTCAGAATATAAGAGGTCTCTGACGGCGTTGGCCTCTGTCCTTAATGGATGAGGCATACTCACATCTCTCATGACAAGATGGTACAGTTCAAGAGAATCCATATAGGCTAGAACCCTACAAAAGTTGTTTTCCTTATAGATATGGAGGCCAGTTAAAAGCGCTGACAGCTCCACCGAAGTCGAGGGGGCGAAACCTAGCTTCCATTGAAATCCTAGAACCCAGTGTCCCCGATCATTGGGTAACAATCCCCCATAAGCCACAAGGCCCTGATGATTTACAGATTCGTCTGTGTCAAGGTGAACGGCTTCTTCTGATGGTGGGTTCCAGACCACATCTTCTTCTCTATTGTAATGGAACATTTGGCGTTTAGAGGTAGCATACGAGCTGGACTCCATCATCAGATACATAACTGCATGGATGATTTCATTGGGTTGAGCTCGAACGCCCTCTATAATTTCACGGCATCTGTTCTTCCATAAAGACCAGCATATGAGACTACAGGTTTTAGGCCATAACCATCAGCGGAAGTGACCCATGATCATGGTCTTGGATATATTCTCCTTCAGCCATACCTGCAAATCAGACTGAAAAAATCTAAAGTGAGAGTTAAGATCAATAAAATGCAACCATACCTCATAAGCACTCTCACAATCACGGAGGATATGAAGGATACTCTCAGCTCTCTGGCATTGGAATAGTCACTCATCACTAGTAACTAAACCTCTCATAGCTCTAAGTGAGTTAGTGGGCAGTCGCTCATGAAGAACTTGCCATAAAAACATCTTAACTTTCTCTGGTACTGATACCTTCCAGACTTTCTTCCACATAATCGGTCCATGCCGCCCTCGCTGAGCAAACATAAATTTATAAGCAGCTTGGACAATGAAGTTGCCATTAGAAGCATTTCGCCGGCAAAAAATATCATCTCCCATATCATTCGGTGGTTTAACTTTACGAATAATGTTAAACACCCAATATGGGAGGAATTCACTCCATTTTTGAACATTCCACCCTCCATGGTCTAGAACAAAATCTCAAACTTTTGTACACGAATCCAAGTGGTGGATACTACTAGTTACAAAATGGATTAGAGGCTCGTCAATCGAGGTTTAAAGGTCCCACCACGCATTGCAAGTGTTTCCGCTTTTCAACCTTCTTCCTACCCCATTGTAAAATTTCTCCCAAATAGTAGTAATGCTACGCCAGACATTGGAGGAGTTCATCTTCTGATAAATAATAGGGTAATCACCTTCGCCATATCCATACTTTCCTTTAAGGCATTACAACTAAAGAGCGTCGGCTTTAGTGAGCAGTCCCCAGCATAACTTCATGATGAAGGCAATATTTTGGCTTTACAAATCCTTGATGCCTAAACCACCATGATCCTTATCCTGCTTAATTTGATCCCATGCAATGAGATGCATTTTTCTATCTTCTTGGCTTTGGTTCCAGAGAAAACTACGGCTGTCCTTTTCCAAGTCCTTAAGAATTCCCTTTGGGAGTAATGTGGTTTGCATTTGGTAGCTAGGGAGGGCTGAGAGGACAACTTTAACTAGTACCGTTTGACCTGCCATAGAGAGGAACCTGCCTTTCCAGTTTGCTAGACACTTCTGAGCTTTTTGAAGGATAGGATAGTATGTAGCCTTGGTTACTCTATTATGCAGAAGGGGAACACCCAAATATTTCCCAAGATTTGTAGTAATCCCAACGCCTAACCATTGACTCAGTTTCAAGGCTTGGTTAAAATTGACATTTCTAGAGAAAAAAGCCCTAAACTTAGTCAAGTTGATCTTATGGCCCGAGACTTGACAGAAGGCGTTTATGGTATTTCTCATTAATTCAATTTGGGTCATAGAAGCTTCCCCAAATAAAAGAAGATCATCGGCGAAGAATAGGTTGGAAATAGTAGGAGAATGCCAATTAAATCTTAGGCATTTCCATCACCCCTGATTAACTTCTTTGTTAATCAGCTGTCCAAGTCTATCCATGCTGAGGATGAAAAGATAGGGACTGAGGGGGTCACCCTGACGAACTCCGCGAGTAGGAAGGAATATAGAGGACTCAGAACCGTTCCATATAACTTCCATGGATGCTGAAGAAATGCAGGCCATGATAAGGTTCACCAAGGAGTCTTGTAAGCCAACCTTGACAAGAGTAGAGTAAATAAAACCCTAGTCTAATCTATCAAAAGCTTTCTCCATGTCAACCTTAACAACAGCAAAACCTTTTTTCCTTTGTTTACCCCTCATGGTATGAATAGCCTCCTAGGCAATAATAATATTATCACTACTTTATCTCCTAGTGATAAAGCTATATTGTTGCAGTTAGATCAGATAAGACATTGTTCCCTTCAATCTCTCAGTAATGACTTTGGTAATAATCTTAAAAATAACATTGTAGAGGGAGATAGGATGGAAATCTTTCAAGCTCACAGGGTGATCAATTTTGGGAATCAGGATAAGATGGGTGTGATTGATATCATGAACCTTTTCTGGATGCTACCAAATTTCCCAGATGAAAGGGTACAGACTCTATTACCAACAATGTTCCATTGGGATTGGAAAAAATGAGCTTGTAGGCCATCCGGCCCTGAGGCCTTGAAAGTTTCCATCATAAAAGCTACATTTTTAATTTCAATATCCGTCACTCCCCTGTGAATAATCTCAACATACGGGTTTTTTTAAGAGGTGGAAACTCTGCAAACCAGCTAGACGAGTCTTGGGCTCTACCATCACTAGTATACAGTCTTTGAAGAACTCCCCTGCCAAGTCACACAATGCCTTTAGATCAGAAATCCAGTTTCCATTTGCATCCTGGAGAGCTTCAATTCTTTGTTTTTTCTTTTGGATCATAACAGAGACATGGAAAAATCTAGTATTCTTATCCCCCAGGCAAGCCATCTATATCGAGTTTTCTGGCACTAAACAAGCTCCTCTTGAGCAATTAGCTTGCTATAATCTTTCCAAAGTTGTTTCTCAAGCTTATGTAAGCCATTAGTAGTGGTATTCTGCCTGGCTCTATCTATGCCCTCAAGTCTCTTGAGGAGGTTTCTTTTTCTTCCTGGGGATATTGCCAAGAGTGGTTGAATGCCATTTAGTGGCTTCGATATCAAACCTTCGCTTCCCTTCAAACCAATCTTCATTATCCCAAGCTTGACAAACAACATTAGAAAAGCTATCCTCCAAGGCCCATGCAACATTGTATTTGAAATAACGTCTCTGCCTGTTACGAGCACTGTTGGTCGTATTAGAGACAATGAGAAGCCTATGATCTAATTTGTATTGAAGTTTTTGGAGAACTTTATAATCAAGATGTCTTAATTCCCAAGCCAAGTTTCCAAAAACCCAGTCTAAACATTCCTTTACCCTATCTTTTTCCTATGTGAAGCGTTCCCCAAAAAATGAAATTTCCAGTAAATCTGAAGCTTTGATGCAATCCACAAATTGTTTCATAAGCCGAATTACGGGACAACGTCCTCCTATCTTATCGGCTGGCGCCATGAAGGTATTGAGTCCCCAAGAACCAGCCATAATTCCACAATGTTATTGGCAATAGCCGATAGGGAATGCCATAAGCCTTCTTTTCTATTAATAACCGGCTCACTGTAGACTACAGTGACAAGAAAAGTATCATTATTTCTCTTGTCAAAGACCCTACAGTGAATAAGTTGAGTAGTCGAGAGAATGTAGTCCACTTGTGAGTCAATATCATTCCACAGAATCCATATGCCCCCTGCGAAACCAGAAGCTTCAAGTCTAATCCAGTTACTAAAACCAAATTTTTTAGTCACCCTATCAGCCCTATCACCACTAATTTGGGTTTCAAGAAGACATAAAACATCAATCGCATTGTCTTTGACAAGAGTTTTGATGGTGGTGGGAAAATATCTATTCCCAACCCTTCTACATTTCCAGTATGCAATGATCATATTTACAAAAGAATTAGGAAAAAGTGAGATAACTTACTCGATATCGTGAGATTCCAAGTCACATGCTTATGAGATCATGAAGTCATCACCAATGTCGTCATCTAATGTCATGGAGTTTGAAGGTAGGAGAGAAGTAGCACAATCCACATGTTCGCTCTATTTACACTTCTCCTTCAAAAATGCATAAGATTCCCATGCATTTATGATTTTTGGTCCTTCTAATAATAAGACATCATTATGGTGGACATGAGGGGCATGGGATGCATTACGCAAGGAAGAAGAAATTTGGGATGAGTCCAATTGATTTATGCTACCACCTACAACCACATTTCCCTAACAACATGCTCTTTTCGGCTCATTGTATGTCTAGAAGGCCCATCAGTTTTTGTTGCCTTGTCTTTCCTTACTCCACCGCCCTCAATTTTTTTCTTCACATATTGGGCTATTCCAACTAGAATAGGCCTATTCGGCCTTTGACTCTCATTTCCACCGCCCTTTGACCGAGATTGGAACCTTGTTTTGACTATTTTATGGGTCTCTCTAGAATGATGATACGACACTCTCCCTTCCCCCCAATTCGGCACCTTTGTAACTCAACCACACCAATGTCAGGCTTGGAAGTCGTGCCAACTAGACCTGCTGCCGTCATCTCATCATTATCGAGATTGACCAGTGCTCTGAATCTCGAGTCCCCTATTATGGCTTCGTTTCCCCTACTCTGAGTTTAGACGGTCGACCGTGTGGCTGCGCTGGAGTGCCGATCGACGACTTGGAATGTGACTACACCGAAGCTCCCACCAAGTTGTTTCTTCGTGATGGCCGAGCACGGTTCCCATTGTCGACCAACATCTATGGCCCGAAGCTTTCGTCAGTGTTGGCAAGCTTTGCCTCCGACGACAGCGCTGTTACCACCAATGAAACGGCTTGAGATTACTCCTCCTCCTTCTTGTTAGTTCAACATAGGTCCATTGGCAGTCATCCTTCCTATGACCATAACGGCCACATGAGAAGCAAAGTGAGCCACTATTACCCGAGACACCAGTTTCTTTTGGAGGTCAAGTTCAATACACACCCGAGCATATTTTCCCCTCTCGATCTTTACAGTAATGAACTGATTTTCTGATAGGGTAAGCATATCTATTTTGATTGTTCTTCCTATCCTATTTACCAATATGGTAGTGAACTTGGTGTTGTAGTATTGCATAGGAATATTGGGAATTCTAACCCAGGTAATTATCCGTCCTGGGGGTTATTAAAAGGATCAAAATTTAGGTTCCATTTTTGAACTAGAATGGTATGTTGTTGAACAACCCAAGGGCCTTCATAGAGTACTCCTTGATATAAGTGTGCCCACCCTTCTTTATGAAGGAATCTAACAATAAAGTAATTATTGGGCAAATATACCAAATCAAATTATGGCTTGTTCTATATCCAACTGAGGTGGGTTTTCAAAGTATACATATTGTAGCGCTTACCTAACACAGTGATAATCAAGGAGGTGTTCTAAGGTTTGCACCACTCGTTGTATTCCTCTGTTGTGATTGGCACTACATGGTGGTTTTGCATGAGAGCGCGAACTTCCTCGGTGAGTTCAGGCATCTCCCATTCCTTATTGAGAACATCAGATAGCAGTTCTTCGTCTTCTATATCATTCCCTCCATTAGCTATCCCATTGAAGCCAATGAGAGAGTCTTTATAGGAAAGCAAGGGTATTGCATTTTGATTTTGCAATTGGACTGTAGAGTGGTCATGCTCCATGGAGCTGTTTTCCTCAAATACGTTCAACTGAGATGCTTCATCAGACATATGAGTATCACATATTTCTTGTGATGAATCGGTTTTCTTTTGTTTTTTACTGCTATTAGCTAGGGTATCGGACGGCCGATCCGGCAGCAATTTCAGGTGAGGTTAGTCGCCCATACCAGAGAAGAAGAGATATACACGCTTTTCAAGAGAGATAATACAAAAAAAACTACTCAGAGTTGCACCCTATATTGGAAATCTCCTGCTGACTAACACTCTAGAAGATTAAGATTGCCAAACTTAAGGTTGACTAAAGTCACAAATCAAATTTCTTGATTTTTTCCTTTATCCGAGTCAACCAAGCGTGACATCAAATCAAAATAAAGGACTTAATTCTGAGCTCCGATAGTCTATTTAAAAGAAAAGCCCCCGATGGCAAAAAAAAAAAACAAAGAGAAACCCCGTATTAAAAGGTTGGGTTAATATATAAAAATACACATTTTTTTTAAAAAAGGACTTAATTATGAGCTCCAATAATCTATTTAAAAGAATAAGCCCGGATGGCAAAAAAAAAAAAAAAAAACAAAGAGAAACCCCCTATTAAAAAGTTGGGTTAATATATAAAAATACACATAAATTTTTTTTTTTAAAAAGTGCATTGATATCATAAATTTGTTTGGATGTAAAATATCCATGAGCCTCTTAAAATAGGGCAAAAATGCTTACATCATTAACCTTTTTTTTTCCTGCAAAAAGAACTTACTTTGATAAAAACAAACCATACAAACAGAGTTCAAAGACTAAAAGAAAGAAATTTAAAGGCAAGATAGAAAAGATAAACATAAAACCAGCCAGTATCCAAGGCATCAGCATTCATGTCAGATCTTAGTAAGTTCCACAAATCTGGAGGTGGTTTGGTGACCCAATCTTTCTGGCATGACCTCCTTCTTGAAGCCTTGGCAACCCAATCAGTTACCTTGTTTGCTTCTTTGGGAATCCACAGTAGGCTTTTGCCATTTGAGACAAGTAACAGAAGTCAGACCATCCACCGACCCACTTCTATCCTTTTTGTTGCACCACCCATTATAATCCCATAATTCTTGTAGCCATCTTTCTGCTTGTAGGAAAACAAAATAAGGATCAACAGGCTATCCTTCAAACAAATAAGCACATCTGCTCTTCCAGATAAACCACATAATTACAGCAATTATACTCATTTACCAGAGAGAGCATTATTTATGAGTAAACAAAAAAACCAGCCAGGAAGTTAAGTCTGAATTAGGTGTTTTGATGGATAATGAACATCCAAACCACACCTTTTTAACCCATTCACAATGTAAAAATAGATTATTTACATCTTCCACCTCTTTTGTACAGATCAAGCAAACATTTGTTGCACCACAATTCCTTTTGAATAAGCTTTCCATAGTTGGGATAGCTTTTGAAAGCACACTCCACATGAAAAATTTGATTTTTTGAGGAACCTTCAACTTCCATACCTGTTTCCAAAATCCTTTAGAATTCTTATTAGAGGTTCTCGGGGATTCACCCCCGTTATGTGAACATTGGATTTTTGCTATTCAATATCCTTCTTTCACAGAGTACTAACTTTTCTTTCCTCCAATCCAAATCCTTTAGAATTCATATTAGAGGTTCCCGAGGATTCACCCCCGTTATGTGAACATTGGATTTTTGTTATTCTATATCCTTCTTTCATAGATTACTAACTTTTCTTTCCCTTAGTCCAAGTCCGCCTATCTAATCTACTAACCAGGGGCAAAGTGATTTTTAAAATTGCATCTTTTTCAAAAATGGATAGAAATTCATCAATTCCAAACAAACACCACTTCCCATTTATAATTAAATCTGGGACTTTTAATTTCTTCCTACAGCATTAACTAATACACATTTTTTTTGCATGAGATCCACGTTATTATTATTTAATGATTGTTTATTTAAGAAAAACTCTTCCCTCTCTCTCTCCCCCTCCCCCTGCCCTCCTTTTCTTCAGTCAAATCTCACCGCTGATTTCTCCCATTGGCTTTAATCAAAGCTGTCATGTTAGTGACAGAATCACGAAACTTTCCCACGGAAACGTTCCCTCACATATCAACATGCCTCAAACTCGGAGGCGATCCAATTTGATGGGGGTATTTCCCCAGAAAACATGTTATTGGAGAGATCCAGGATTTGGATGTGGGAAAATGAAACGTGATGCACCACTTCGATTCAGTTGGTTGAGTGTTTGTTTGTTATAGCTTATTTTTTTATTTATAAGTGTTTATAAATCATGATTTACGACATATGAAATAAATATATGAGAGGAGTTTTACCTTAATTTAAATAATAAATATTTATTTTCTAAAAAGACATTATTCCAAACATAACTTCAGTTTGAGCCATGTTTATCACTGGAGTATACAACCCTGATCTCTTTGTACGAATCAATTATCGGTTCCCAAGCTGTGAACGTTAATTGCATTCAATGATTAATATCCTCCGCTTTTTAGCTAATATGAGACCTAGGCTCTAATATTGGCCGTGTAAGAAATCAAAGTTCAAATTACAGTTAATAATTTGTGTTCAACAAAATACTCCATTCAATCTTAATTATAAGATAAAGTTAATTTTTTGTAGATAAATTAAAGAAGTCAATTAAATTAATTTAGAGTCTTTATATTTTTAATATTCTTAGATTATTATTATTTTATTAGTCAAATTATTTTTTTTAAAGAAAAAAATAAAAATAAAAATAAAAATACTCTAAAATAATTTAATTGACTTTCTTAATTTCTCCAAAAAAGTCAATTTTGTCTTATAATTAAAACCGGAGGAAGTGGTAGTTTGTGATAGTTAGCGATGTGGGCATTTTTACTTCATTTGGATAAGTTTATGGGTGTTTTTGCACCTAATAAAATTTTACAGTGCCAGCTGCAGTTTTAAAAAAAAAAATTAGGTATTTTTACACCTTGATGGTAAAAAGTTTATGAATTCATATAAGAAGAATATGATTGTCCAAGATCACAAGTTCAAGATATTTTCTGCAAGAAAGAACAAGTTTTGGCGTTATTTTTGAAAGTTAGATAATTTAAAATTTATGACCATAATTAGTCATTTATTAATGGGATAGCACGGTGAGGTCTCAAGGACCATAAAAAATTATAAAAAAAGTCCCATAACAAAGTCCCTTATCAAAAAGATTTATAAGAACGTATTGTGATTAATTTTGGATGTGAAGTTACCATATTGCCCTTACTAATTGAAAACATATTGTTGGGCTTTGACAACTTCGTTAGCTTATTTTGACAATTGCATCTGTCTACTTTCACAAATTCATTTTTTCACTTGGACAAGTTCTAAAATGGTAAGTTAATGTGTCTATTTTCACAAGCTCTTGTGTCAATTTTAACAACTTCATTTACCTATTTTGACAACTGCATATACCTACTTTGACAAGTTCTAAAATAACAAGTTAATGTGGTTATTTTCATAAGCTTCTGTGCTAATTTTGACAAGTCCTTCGGTTTATTTTGACAACTGCATCTGCCTACTTTGAACTTGTTAAAGTAGGCAGATGTAGTTGTCCAAATGGGAAAATAAACTTGTCAAAATAGGTAGATGTAGTTGTCAAAATTGGCATAGAGGTTTGTGAAAATATGCACATTAACTTGCCATTTTAGAATTTATCCAAGTGGAAAAATGAACTTGTCAAAGTAGGCAGATGTAATTGTCAAAATATGCCGACGAAGTTGTCAATGTCTGACAATGTGTTTTCAATTAGTAACGGTAGTTCGATAACTTCACATTCAGAATTAATCACATTGTAATCCCTACGAACCTTTTTGATAGGAGAATTTGTTACGAGACTTTTTTATAATTTTTTATAGTCTTTCGGACCTCAGTGTGATTTTCGCTTTATTAATTGCAACTGCTCCAATTAAATTTGTCATCATTAAAAGTTATTTAAAATCTCATCCGATGGGCATGTCAGTTTAAGGATCTTCAACCGATGGGCTTGTCAGTTTAAGGATCTTCTTACTTTTCGTGGGGTGAAGTCACTGGCAATTTATATTTGGGCGATAGATGTTGACCTTTTTTTTTTTTTTTAAATCTAACCAATTTTAATTTGTAAACAGAGAAAAATCGTCCATTTGCATCATAGGAAAATTACCAACAGCTCAAAAAATAAAAAAGAAAGAAAGAAAGAAAGAAAATTACCCCAAAAGATCTGAGAAAAATAATAGAAAAAGAACTTTAAAATTATAAAATTTTAAATCAAGTTTGTTATTGATAATTGATAAGATAATGACGAGATCCGATAAGCAATTCACAACTTTATTTATGGAAAATATATGATTTAAAATTTTGCAATTTACAATTTTTTTCCTATCATTTTCCCAAAAATTTATAAGAGATAATAATTTTGCAAATTAATGATCATAAAACTTATAATTCCATTAATATCTTATCTTGTTTCTAGTAATTAATTAATTTATGTTTTTTTTGTGATATTTTACAATTTACCATTACAATTCTTCTGATATCCTTCAATATAACCCCACCTTTCTTGGGAAAAAATGCCATGAGTATTTCCTGGAGGTAGGGTTTTTTCAGTAATTAACTAACTATGTTCCAAGCTAGGGGCATTTACATATCGAAACCTTTCGTAAGGTTCGAAGTTCGAACCGGAGTGAGTGCCTGGACCCCACCTGGTCGCTGTAGACGTAAAAGCATTATTACAATTCCCAACCCGGAGAAGAAATTTAACTCCAATTTTAAAGGGAAAAAGATAAATTTAAAGAAAATATCTTAGGGCTTGTATGGAAATTGCAAAATTGCGTGCTGCCTGCATAGGGGCATCACCGATTCCGTCAAGTTCGCTTTTATTGGGCCCTTGCCCCGGGAGATCTATCGTTCATTGTTCCGAAAGTACCGGCTTTTAGAGAGAGAAAATTGGGGGCAGCTGCTACTGCAGAGGAGACTGTAGGGAGAGAGAGAATGGGACGATGATTTTGTGAACGTTGGGATCGGAGGGAAAAAGTGGAGTTTTCTTGGATATTTGGAGGGATTTGGGATTTTCCTTTTTCCTTTTAATTTTTAAAAGAGAATTTCGTGTGACGGATTAGTATTTTGGGATTTGGATACGTACTCTATTGAATTTTGGCCTAAGTGCATGCAATCGGCTGGGGGTGGGCCCGCCCGGAACCCAGGGGTGGGGCCGGCTGGGCGGGCGACATCTACATCGTCAGCCGCATCACCATCTTCTTCATCGTCGGCAGTGTCAACATCGCATTTGGGGCTGGAATCGTTGCAGCAACATCAACAACCACAGCAGCAGATAGGTTCTAGGCAGGTGTGGATTTATGGGTTCAGCTGAATGTCTATGATAATTTGGTAGAACATGTACTATGAGAAGTGTGGGAAGGTGGACCCTTGTTGTGCTTCTAATGGTGTTTGATTGTAGCACCTGGTGGGTTTTGAAATTGGTTTTTGGTGAAATTTGCATTAAATACATGTACTGGGTTGTAGTTACCATAGAACTTCTAGTTAGTTAGTGGTCGGGTCTACGAATGATTTGAACTAAGTAGTCAAATTAGACAAAGCTGTTAATTTAGTAGAGTATAGAAAGCGATGGGAGCACTTAACCTGCGGCTGCTTGGCTGCTATTGAGCGATAAATGATATCAGTTACATTATATCATAATAATATAAAAATCTGCTATATTCTTTTATTTTATTTTCTTGTTTGTCTTTCGTTTGCTCTTTGTTCATCTTTAATTGTAATTATTGGCGACTATAACCTTTTTCTTGTGCTATTACTTCTTCTGCATTCCCTCCTGGAATTTTTCTTTAAATATTGATTGATGAGGATTAAAACAACAACCACATAACTTTTGACGTTCTTGTTTTGGTTACAACTATTTTCGTTGACCTTTTTCTTCAGGCGTCCTTGTTAATGTTTGGACAGACTGATAAACTTGATGCAAACTTTTAAATGATTACAACTTTTCATACTTCTCCGCAGTCTCTTTCGGAGTTTTCTTTCATGCGTTAATGATGATTTCAAAACAACAGTATGAATGCATATTTTGGTTCTTGTTTCAGTTTATGATTCCCCGTCCCCCTTATGCGCTCTCTGCTTCTGTTTTCCCCCTTCCCGGTGTCCTTGTCAATATTTAGACACATTGATGAACTCCAACCAGACAAACCCAAAATGCAATTTGCTATAAGTGTTTCGTGTCTAGTTTAGCCTATTGCTAAGTTTAACTGTTCCCGGTGTTTCTTACCTGATTTATAGTTTCTTTCTAGTGCAAAATCTAGACGAGAAAATCATCATCAGTATTGCCTTTTCTTTTTTAAAATGTTGTAATCGTACATGTACGGCTAATTTAATGCACGTGGTATGGTAATGATGCGTAAGAATCTCTCCTCACAGTTTTATTATTTTCCTATGTGATTCCCTAGTTTGCCACCATGGTATCTTTAGATCTTAAGACATGAATAAGGCAGAAAGTGCTTGAGTAATCAACTTAGATTCGTTCATACTCTGAGAAGTATACTCACATATATATAGATCCTTATCCAATTATACATTGAAAATTGTGTTAGGATTTTGCTGCCATTATAAATGTTATGGTGACTGATCATATTGGTTTTGCTTTTTGTGAAACCTTCACCAATCGTTGATGTTTCTGGTCTATGCAGTCACTGCAACAGCAATTACTTCGAAAACCTGGAGGGAATGAAACTTTTTTAGCATATCAAGCAGCCCTTCAGGGGGCATTTGGGGGTAACAATTTTTCATCTACGAGTGCCATGCAGTTGCCCCAACAATCTGGGAAATTCAATGAATTAACCCAACATGGTCCCAACCAAGAGGCTCAACTCAAGGCTCAAAACATTGAGCAGCAAATGCTAAATCCTGTTCATCAAGTATACCTTCAATATGCACTCCAGGCTGCCCAACAAAAGTCTGCTTTGGCCATCCAGTCTCAGCAGCAAAGTAAAATGGGAATGTTAGGGTCTTCATCTGTGAAGGATCAAGAAATGCGGATGGGAAATTTGAAAATGCAGGACCTTATGTCTATGCAGGTAGTAAATGAAGCTCAAGGATCTACCTCCAGGAATGTACCTGAACAATTTTCTCGTGGGGAAAAGAAGATAGAACAGGAACAGCAGTTAGCCCCTGATCTAAAAAGTGAGGGAAAGCCTTCAACCCAGGGACCAGCCACGACACAATTAATGTCTAGACATATGATAAGACCTGTGCAAGCACCCAATCCTCGGCAGGGCATCCAAAATGTCATGAGCAATCAGACTGCAGTGTCTGCTCAATTGCAGGCCATGCAGGCATGGGCACGTGAGCATGATATTGATCTATCACATCCCGCAAATGCTAACTTAATTGCTCAACTCTTTCCTATGATGCAGTCAAGGATGGTTTCCCAACAAAAAGCAAATGAGAGTGGCATTGGTGCTCAGTCATCGTTAGTACCAGTTTCAAAGCAGCAGGTTACATCTCCAGCAGGTGCTAACGATAGCTCAGCACATGCTAACTCATCAAGTGATGTGTCTGGGCTGTCTGGCCCTGCAAAAGCCAGGCAGAATCCTGCCAACCATTTTGGTCCACCAACAAATGCTGTTACAGCTAGTCAGTCCAGTGACACGGCTGCGCAGCAATTTAATAATCATGGCAGGGAGTTTCAAGTATCCATGAGGCAACCTGTTTTAGTTGGAAATGCAATGCCTTCCGTGCAACCCCAACAATCTTCTGCCAACATGAATTTGGGTTCAGATCATCATTTGAATGCAAAAGGTGCTTTATCTGGTCCAGGACCTCCGCAAATGCAGCATTTAAGGAAGTTAAACCAATTGTCTCCTCAGGCATCAGGCACTACAAATGAAGGCAGCTCAGGAAATTATGTGAAATCCCAAGGGGCACCATCTCAGACGCATCAACAACGACATGGATTTACCAAACAACAGCTGCATGTTCTTAAAGCACAGATACTGGCATTTAGGAGGCTCAAGGTGCAGCTCTGCTACTTTTTTCATTGCCTTCTTTTGTTTTTTTATGTCAGTTTGTCTGCTTTATGTGTGCATGTGTTATGGTGGTACTAGTCAAAATGTTGAAAATGTAATCTTAGTGGATATTGTAGTACTGACATTCTTTTCTCCTTTGTTGATAGAAAGGAGAGGGTACCCTTCCCCAAGAACTTATTCGGTCTATTATTCCACCACCTCTTGAGTTGCAATTGCAGCAACCCATCCATCCTTTAGGAGGACAAAATCAAGATAAGTCTGCTGGAAACATCATGCCAGAACACTCAAGGCACCTAGAATCTGAAGCAAAGGACTTGCAACATGTCCCTGCAGTTAATGGGCAGGTTTCTTCAAATCAGGAAGCTTTTTCCAGAGATGAGAAATCCACTGTGTCAGCAGTTCATATGCAGCCTAAGCCTGTTGCAACAAAGGATCATGCTCCTGCTCCGATGCTATCTTCTCAAAAGGAAGAGCAACAACCATTTGGTTGCCCTGTTAAGTTAGATCAGGAAAGTGAACGTGAAACTAACAGAAATCCTGTTAGGAATGAGTTGCCGTTAGACAGGGGGAAGGCTATTGCACCACAGTCTTCTGCATCTGAGTCAATGCTAAATAAGAACCCGATACAAACAAGCATGGTTGGGCAGCCAAAAGATGTAGGATCTACAAGAAAATATTATGGACCCCTATTTGATTTTCCCTTCTTTACTAGGAAACATGACTCCTTTGGGTCATCAATGATGGTAAGCAGCAACAACAGTTTGTTACTGGCATATGATGTCAAATATCTTCTTGCTGAGGAAGGTACGAAAGTACTTCACAAGAAAAGGACAGAGAATTTAAAGAAGATTGAAGGTCTGCTAGCAAATTACTCAGAGAGGAAACTAATTAGGCCTGATCTCTTGTTGAGGTTACAAATTGAAGAGAAAAAACTTCGTCTTAGAGGTCTTCAGGCACGTTTAAGGGATGAGATTGATCAACAGCAACAAGAGATAATGGCAATGCCAGACAGGCAATATCGCAAGTTTGTTAGATTGTGTGAGCGTCAGCGTATAGAACTGGTTAGGCAAGTGCAGGCATCACAGAGAGCTATAAGGGAGAAGCAACTCAAATCTATATTTCAGTGGCGTAAGAAGCTTCTTGAGGCACACTGGGCCATTCGTGATGCTCGAACTGCTCGGAATAGGGGGGTGGCCAAATATCATGAGAAAATGTTGAGGGAGTTTTCAAAACGTAAAGATGATGACAGAAACAAAAGGATGGAAGCCTTGAAAAATAATGACGTTGACAGATATAGGGAGATGTTGCTGGAGCAGCAGACTAGCATGCCAGGTGATGCTGCTGAGAGATACTCTGTTGTTTCGACTTTCTTAACACAGACAGAAGAGTATCTTCATAAACTGGGAAGTAAGATAACAGCTGCCAAGAATCAACAGGAAGTAGCTGAGGCAGCAAAAGCTGCTGCAGCTGCTGCACGGTTGCAGGCATGCCTTACCAATCCCTTCTTCTATCCCACTCTTCTAGTCCTAAAAATTAGAAAAAAATTTATAGATCCCAGTGGCCTAAGAAAACTTTTCATGTCTATATTTTTCTTTACAATCTAATTTATTTGATGATTTTGGTTTCTTTTCCATGCATACAAAATGAACTTGTTCCTCCCTAAGCTTGACACTTTGAATCACTTGTTTACCACTATATGGTTATTTGGTTAACTGAAGGGCCTTTCTGAAGAAGAAGTCAGAGCAGCGGCAGCTTGTGCTGGAGAAGAAGTGATTATTAGAAATCGTTTTATGGAAATGAATGCTCCTAAAGATGATTCATCTGTCAGCAAGTGAGTGTGATTTCCTTCATAAATAATGTATTTTTGGCCTGAGAATAAAAATACTGCTAAGGGAAGATGTAATATTATTACTATCAGTGAACTTGAAATGTGTTTAAGAAAATATGTTAATTCAATTGATCTGACACTACTTGTATTTATGTTCACTGAACTTTCATTTGCTTTATTTCTTTCTTATTCTTTTAATGATTTTGTTGAATAATGCGTTCAATTGTTACTTTTATTGGTCGCTTCTCAGATATTACAACCTTGCTCATGCTGTGAATGAGAAGGTCGTAAGGCAACCATCAATGTTGCGGGCTGGAACATTGAGAGATTATCAGCTTGTAGGTTGCTGTATTTGATGACATTGGCATCATGTGTCTTCTTGAGTAATTTAAGGTTATGACATGTTTCTTTTGTTTAAGGTTGGCTTGCAATGGATGCTTTCTTTGTATAACAACAAGTTGAATGGAATTTTGGCGGATGAGATGGGTCTTGGAAAAACTGTGCAGGTTAGGGATTTAATTGCTGGAGCCTTGTAGACGCTCACACCTCACAATTAAGCTTGTTATGTGATATTCATGCAAGTCATTCTTTTGAAGTAACTTATATTTTTTTAGTGTACTGTGCAATATTTCTTGTTTTACTTTTCTGTACCTTCTATAGACTGAAATGTGTCTTTTCTCTTTAGGTTATGGCATTGATTGCCTATTTGATGGAATTCAAAGGAAATTATGGTCCACATCTCATAATAGTACCGAATGCTGTTTTGGTTAACTGGAAGGTAAGACGCACTCCTCTTTCTAGGGCGTTCCTTTCCGTTGTTGCTATGTGCTTTAACATGGAAGTGTTCATTGTGCAGAGTGAGTTTTATAACTGGTTGCCATCTGTGTCATGCATTTTTTATGTTGGAGGGAAGGATCAACGATCTAAATTATTTTCTCAAGTGAGTGTGTATCAGCTTAATTTGATAATCTGTCAAGAGTATTTTAGTGCTCATTGAGGAATTGCCTTTTCTGCTATACTTACAGGAGGTTTGTGCATTGAAATTTAATGTCCTTGTGACAACTTATGAGTTCATCATGTATGACCGGACAAAGCTTTCAAAAATTGATTGGAAGTATATCATAATTGATGAAGCACAGAGGATGAAAGATAGGGAGTCAGTTCTAGCACGCGATCTTGATCGATATCGTTGTCAGAGACGCCTACTTTTGACTGGAACTCCCTTACAGGTCTGGTTTACTTTGACAAATGCATTGTTCTAAAGAAATGTATGTGTCTATAGTTATTGATGTTAATTGTGTACCCAATGATCCTTGGTTGACCTGGTTGAGACACCATGTCATGTAAGGCATATATTCTGTATGTCAATGTCATGCAGATTTTGTTTGGAAAATCATATAGACTCATGGTACAATATTATGTATATGGCTTATGAACTGAAAAACTACGATTTCCATTACAGAACGATTTGAAGGAACTTTGGTCACTTTTAAACCTACTCCTGCCTGAAGTTTTTGACAATCGGAAATCATTTCATGATTGGTTCTCGAAACCTTTTCAAAAGGAAGGCCTTGGTCAAAATGCAGAGGATGATTGGCTTGAGACAGAAAAGAAAGTTATAATTATCCACCGACTTCATCAGATTCTTGAGCCATTCATGCTCAGGCGTCGTGTTGAAGATGTAGAAGGCACGCTGCCACCAAAGGTTAGACTGTGGCCTTTTGATATTTTGCTTTTTTTATGGTGGTTCATTTCTAATATTAGTGCTTCTTGGCAGGTCTCTATAGTTTTGCGATGTAAAATGTCAGCTATCCAGAGTGCTATTTATGACTGGGTCAAATCCACTGGTACCCTTCGTCTTGATCCTGAGGATGAGAAACGTAAGGTTCAAAAGAATCCAGTCTACCAGGCAAAGCAATATAAAACGTTAAATAACAGATGCATGGAGCTGCGTAAAACTTGCAATCACCCATTGCTTAACTACCCATTCTTCAGTGACTTGTCCAAAGAGTTCCTTGTGAAGTCTTGTGGGAAACTCTGGATCTTGGATCGAATCCTTATAAAACTTCAAAGGACCGGACACCGAGTTCTGCTGTTTAGCACTATGACAAAACTTTTAGACATTTTGGAAGAATACCTACAATGGCGACGGCTTGTGTACAGAAGAATTGATGGGACAACAAGTTTAGAAGATCGTGAATCAGCTATAGTGGATTTCAATAGTGCTGATTCGGACAGTTTCATCTTCTTGCTTAGCATTCGAGCTGCTGGGCGAGGCCTTAACCTTCAGTCTGCTGACACAGTAGTTATATATGATCCTGACCCAAATCCTAAAAATGAGGAGCAGGCAGTTGCTAGAGCTCATCGCATTGGTCAGAAAAGAGAAGTCAAAGTTATCTACATGGAAGCTGTTGTAGACAAAATCTCCAGCTATCAAAAAGAGGATGAACTGAGAAGTGGAGGCAATGTTGATATGGAGGAAGAACTTGTAGGTAAGGATCGTTATATTGGATCCATTGAAAGCCTAATAAGGAACAATATTCAACAGTATAAGATTGATATGGCTGATGAGGTCATTAATGCTGGACGTTTTGACCAAAGAACAACACATGAAGAGAGGCGCTTGACTTTGGAGACATTATTACATGATGACGAAAGGTATCAGGAGACTGTCCATGATGTTCCCTCACTACAGGAGGTAAATCGCATGATTGCTAGGAGTAAGGAGGAAGTTGAATTGTTTGATCAAATGGATGAGGAATTGGATTGGATTGAAGACATGACAAAGTATGATCAGGTGCCTAAGTGGCTTCGGGTAAGTACAAGTGAGGTAAATGCTACTATTGCTGCTTTATCAAGAAGACCATCAAAGAACACTCTATTGGGTGGTGATGTTGGTGTGGAATCTGGTGAAATGGGATCTGAAAGGAGAAGGGGACAACCCAAGGGAAAGAAGAATCTTAATTATAAAGAGTTAGATGATGAAAATGAAGAATTCTCTGAAGCAAGTTCTGATGAAAGAAATGAATATTCAGCCCTTGAAGATGAAGGGGAAATTGAGGAATTTGAAGATGATGGGCTGAGCATGGCAGATGGAGGTCAACCCAATGATAAGGATCAATTGGAAGAAGATAGTCCAATTTGTGATGCTGGATATGAATTCCCTCAGTCTACAGAAAATGCTAGAAACAATCTTACGGCTGAAGGATCTGGATCCCCAGGAATATCCTCAGACAGTCAAAGGATGACACAGACTGTATCTCCTTCAATTTCCTCCCAGAAATTTGGTTCCCTCTCTGCATTGGATGCCAGGCCAAGTTCCCTTTCAAAAAGGATTGTATGTCTTTACGTATTATGATTTTCTTAATCTTTTGTTGAGTATGTGGCTGTTTTTAACTTGTTCTGATTGGGGTTGTTGAGAGGCTTGGTTTGGTTCTGGACCTTGAATGAACTTAGCTGACCTTATTGGTTTTGCAAAGTGGATGATTTTATCCGTATCTGGATTAGGTTGATTTTGTTCGGTTTTGGCCTGGTTTGCTTCAAATTTCTTGAAGTGATTTTTGCACTTTTAAATTTTTTCAGACGTGTTTTCCTTTTTCAAACAGCTTGGTTGGACTTTTATGCTATTGTTTTCTCTGGTTTTTTCTGGTCTTTCTCAACAATATGTTGGGAAAATAATCTCATTCGTTGTTGGCCTAATTCATTCTTCATCTGTCAGCAAAAGACCTGCTATAATTGGTTCGATTTTTTTGAACCCATCCAAGCCAAACTTACAACTGAATCAACTAAATAAGTTTTTAACATTCTTGAAACCAGTCGTTTTTACTTTTATATTTATTTTTTTATTTTGATAAGTTCAATTGGTTTTGTTTGGTTCAATTATGAACGTTCTTAGCTCTAATTATGTTATGGCCATTTTTCTAGACTGATGAGTTAGAGGAGGGAGAAATTGCCGTATCTGGTGATTCTTTCATGGATAATCAACAATCTGGGAGTTGGATTCATGATCGTGATGAAGGTGAAGACGAACAAGTTTTGCAACCTAAGATTAAGCGTAAGCGTAGTCTTCGTGTTCGACCTCGTCATGCCCTGGAGAGGCCTGAGGAAAAGTCCATTGGTGAGGTGGGATCTCTTCACCGAGGAGAATCATCTCTTTTGTCTGTTCATACAGACCATAGATATCAAGTACAAGCAAGGACTGATCCTGAAGAAAAGTCATTTGGAGGATCCAATGCCAGCATACATGATCAGAGCGAGTCATCCTTGAAAGTAAAGAGAAATTTACCTTCAAGGAGAGTAGCTACTGCCTCCAAATTTCAGGGCTCTCCTAAGTCCAGTCGGTTGAACTGCATTTCTACTTCTGAGGATGGTGGTCACTTGAGAGAAAGTTGGGAGGGGAAGCCTATCAACTCCAGTGGATCTTTGGCCTCATCCTCCAAAATGTCTGAAATCATCCAAAGAAGGGTATGTCTTTATGGTGATCTTCATCTTTTCTATTTTTTCCGGTCTAATGTTTTCCTAGAATGAATAGGTCTTAGTGTGGGTGGGTGAGATGGAATGTTAATTAGAAACCATTATTGATTTCTCCGAAATTGATATACAATAATATATTATGAGGCATGAAGAGCTTATTAGGTATCTGATGATGTACACTAGATTTTCTTCTTACTGGCTGCACTCCTGCTAATATGAGTGCTGTCCCTTTGCAACTATAACTAAAACATTCTGTTGCCCATATGAAACTATCCTCACTTACTTTTCCTGTTAAACTTGGACGTGGAGTTGTGCAAGTGGTGAACTGCATTGCTGAATTAATTCATATGTTGGTCAGCATTGGCTAAATGGGGGAGAGCACATTTTTAAGGCTGCAGGTCATACTGGAATTGATACTCAATTCCCTTTTCTCTTATCATGGGTGGTGTGGGTGAAGGGCTTCAGGCCAGTGGTAGTAATGTGGTGGGCATGTCATGTTCCATGGACCTCACATTTTCATGTCTTCCTGTGTGGTGGCATCAATGTCTTGAGTAGAGAAATTGTGCCACAATTAACATTAGTTATCCAACTCAATGATCCTGGTACATATATAAGATGCCCAAAGGACAAGTCCCGCTAACATGGAAGGTGATTGTGTATCTGCATTTGCCATTTTGTTGGTTTGGTGAATTTCCCCAACTTGGCTGAACGTTGTTGGGCATTTTCCATAGAATACTTTATGCAATGAAGGAAGCTTACTTCATAGGTGACTAGAGCTAAAGCTAAAACATCTTCAAATTGTTCTCTTTTCAAATTTAAAGGCCTATTTTATTGCTCATCATCAATCCCAGAAATTCCTTTATCAGTTCTTTTTGGTGTGAATTATCTTTCAGCTTCAGACTCTAGTTTTCTTAACTTAAGCATCTTTCAGCTGAAAACTATTCTGGGAAGTTATCTCCATTATCATGAACCATAAATTTTTCCCGCTTGCAGCATGATTAAATTGCTGTCCCAATTTCTTATGTTCTTTTTTCTCTCTCCTCTCTCTACCTGGTGATAAGATGTTTCCTTTTACTTTATTGTCTGCCTGATTATGCCCTGTCACTATTTGAACTCAAAACTTTTTAACTTGCAGTGCAAGAATGTAATTAGCAAGCTCCAAAGGAGAATAGACAAGGAAGGTCATCAAATTGTACCCTTGCTAAAAGATTTATGGAAACGGATTGAAAATACAGGGTGCACAGGTGGATCTGGGAGTAGTCTATTGGATTTGCGGAAGATTGACCAGCGAATTGATAGATTGGAATATAGTGGAGTGATGGAGCTTGTTTTTGATGTGCAGTTCATGCTGAAGAGTGCAATGCAGTTTTACGGGTTTTCACACGAGGTGAGAATTTCTTGGGTCATTGTCTCTGTGATTTGGTTATTGGTGAAAAATGCACTAGTTGAATTTGCGTCTTGGATATTTCTGGCAAACATGTTTGGGTCCTTTAAATGGAAATTCAGAGGACACTTGAAGCACATTCATCTCTGAGGCCTTATTTCTTACTGTATGTAAAACAAACTGCACTGGTAGTTATTCAATGACCCTAGGGATGCACTTAAATCACTGATTGTTCAGAGATGCAAAATCAACCCAAAGAATTATTAGATGTCTGCATATAAGTGACTACATGTTTGATATGATGTTGTAATATTAATTTCCCTAAAAGTTACTTAGGTTAGTTGGGTAGATTAATGGGTTAATCCTTGTTGTTTTTCTCCTTTCTGTTCTGTTTATCTTTTGTTACCGGTTCTGCCTGTTGCCGGTTCTGTCCCAAAGCCTATATATATGGCAGAGGGTATTCATTGTGAAGAGTTTTGACAAGTTAATGAAGTCTGAAGTATTATCAGTCCCCCTCGGTTTCCTATTCCCTCTCTAATCTCTCTAATTCTCCTTCTTCAACCCTCTGATTTCTCCTCTACTCTACCCTAATTCCCAAAATCCAAGATTCATATAACACACCTCTATCAGTGGTATCAGAGAAAACAGTCCTCGGCCTTGGCTTATCGGCGCATCGCTTCTGATTGGATGGTGCAAACAAGATCACAAGAAACATCAAGAAATATGGAAGAACGGATTCACGCAATGGAACAGCAATTTGACACTGTGAATGAACTCCATGACGCGGTTCAAGGCTTCAGGGAGGAGTTACAGCTGGTTCAACGTGGAATGCAACAAAACATGGACACCCTTGCGCAAGATATCCAACACCGGATGCAACAAGAATTGGCGACTCTTGCGCAAGAGATGAGGACCTTGGCAGTGGCGCCAAGAAACCACCAGAACGGCCATCATCGGTTTCAAGAAAACCATGATCGACACTATCATCGGCCAACCCAGTTTACAAAGATGGAATTCCCGAAATATTCGGGCAAAGACATCAATACCTGGATTTTGAAGGTTGAGCGTTACTTTACGTTGGATCACACGCCTGAAGAAGCCAAGGTCGACATGGCTTCTATGAACTTAGATGATGATAGCTTTCAGTGGCATGTTGCGGCTGAACATCGCTGGCAAGACCGCCGACCAACCTGGACGGAATACAAGGAGATGTTGAAGGTCACTTTCGGCCAGCCATGCGACACACCGATGACAGACTTGACGCATCTTCGGCAGACGTCGACGTTAGCCGACTTCAATGTGCGCTTCGACTCCGTCACCGCGAAGCTTAATTTGCCTGAAGAATATCTTGTAGACGCGTATATCGGCGCCTTAAAGGATGAGATTGCCGATTCGGTACGCCTTTTCAATCCCCGGACCTTGTTGGAAGCATGTCGACTCGCACGCGTTCAAGAGATTGCAGTTAATCGTAGAACTCAGAAGATGAATGCCGACAGGTCGCAGAAGCAGAGTATATCGCATTCGTGGTCAAACTCGGCAACTAACACGTCGACACTTACAAAGAACCCATCTTTCTCTACTGGGTCCTACCGAAAAGACCAGAAAACCCCCCAACTCTATCAGAATTCCTCTTTCGTCCCCAAGGCAATTACTCGACCGGTGAAGGCTCTCACGGCCGAAGAAGAAGCAGAGCACCGCGCCAACAATTTGTGTTTCTTCTGCCATGGTGCATTTTCGAGAGACCATAAGTGTCCCCAGAGGCAGAAAATGCAATTACACTTGGTCCTATTGGATGAAGAAGATGCTGACATTCCTGCTGCACCCGAGACTGCAAGTGAAGATGAAGCAGAACAGCCGTGCATATCCTTACATGCAATGGAGGGGAATGCTCATTCGGAGGCCATGCGTGTCTTGGGTACTGTTGGGAAACAATCGATACAGATTCTAATAGATAGTGGGAGTACCCACGATTTCTTGAATCTGGATACAGCCTTGAAATGGGGTTGGCAGCCGCAGGCACTACCTTTGGCGCATGTGGAGGTTGCAGGTGGAGGAAAACTAAAAATTCATGGGGTTTGGCATGGGTTTAGGTGGAGAATGCATGGTTTGGAGTTCAGTTTTGATTTTCAGATCATTGAATTACATACATATGATTTAGTTTTGGGCTTGAGATGGCTCAAGAGTATAAAAAATGCATTCTGGGATTATGAGTCTTTATCCATGTATTTTTGGAAGGATGGTCAGTTGGTTACTCTCCAAGCCAATATCCCTCATTCCTTGAGATTTGTGACATCGAAAAGGGTGGAAGCTAGTTGCCATAAAGATGAGCAGCTGTACCTTATGCAGTTGGTGGAAACCCAAGGAGCTAGGATGAGCTGCTTGGCAATGCAGAAGCCAAATCCGGATCTGCCCGAGGAAATTCAAGGGGTCTTGAAGGTTTTTCAGGATGTGTTTGATGAGCCTAAGAGCCTCCCACCGTATAGGGAAGGCCATAATCATCCTATTTTGTTAGAAGAAGGCACAAACCCTATCTCTTTGAAGCCATATCGATATCCGGCTGCCCAAAAGGATGTTATTGAAAAATTAGTGGCTGAGCTACTGGAAGCGGGGGTTGTGCAAGAGAGTTGTTCTCCATTTTCAGCTCCTATAGTCCTTGTCAAAAAGAAGGATGGATCTTGGCGTATGTGTGTGGACTATAGAGAGTTAAACAAGAAGACAATTAAGAATCAATATCCTATTCCTCTCATTGAGGACTTGTTTGATGAGTTGGGCAAGGCCAGATGGTTTACAAAGCTTGATTTACGGGCCGGTTATCATCAAATTAGGATGGTACCTGAAGATGCTTACAAAACCGCATTCAAAACTCACTCCGGACACTACGAGTGGCTTGTAATGCCATTTGGCCTTACGAATGCGCCGGCAACATTTCAGGGGGCTATGAATGATATTTTTCGTCCTTTCCTTAGACAATTTATACTAGTCTTCTTTGATGATATACTGATTTATAGTCCTACACTTACAGATCATCAAGAGCATTTGAGGATTGCTTTGCAAACGTTGCAGCAACATCATTACTTTGTGAAGGAAAGCAAGTGCACCTTTGCTGCTACAAGTGTGGAGTATCTTGGGCATATCCTAGGAGATGGGGTAGTAGCAACAGACCCTAAGAAGATCCAAGCAGTTGCTGATTGGCCTCAACCGACAACAGTCAAACAATTGAGGGCGTTTTTGGGATTAGCTGGCTACTACCGGCGTTTTATCAAGAGCTATGGTATAATTGCTAGACCCTTAACTCTGCTATTGAGGAAGAATGCCTTTGAGTGGTCTGGTTCTGCTACTGAGGCCTTCCAACGTCTCAAGGATGCATTGGTTTCAGCCCCGGTTCTTGCTCTTCCTGATTTTACCAAGGAGTTTGTGGTGGAATCTGATGCGTGTGGAGTAGGAATTGGTGCTGTGTTAATGCAACAAGGGCAACCACTTGCGTTTTTTAGTAAAGGTCTCGCCCCAAGACATCATAGTTTGTCAATTTATGAAAAGGAATTGATGGCGGTAGTATTAGCGGTGTTGCATTGGCACCAATATCTTGAGAGAGGGCGGTTTCTCATTCGCACAGATCAGCAAAGTCTCAAATTTCTGTTAGGGCAGCAACTTAAAACTCCCTTTCAAATGTTTTGGGTGTCCAAATTGGCTGGTTTCGACTACGACATAGTGTATAAGAAGGGAGTGAGTAACTCGGTGGCTGATGCACTATCTCGCCTTCCCAAGCAACAATTATTGCAAATGACTTTTAGCACTACCTCACCAGAAATGTTGCAGCAAATAAAGGATAGTTGGGTGAGGGATGAGTTCACTCGTTCTTTGCTTGAGAAAGTGCAGCAAAATGAAGGAGTGTGGAGTCACTTTACTTGGGATGGTATCCTTTTACGAAGAAAGGGTAAATTAGTTGTAGGCAAGGTAGAAGCTCTTCGGTTGCATATTCTTGAGTGGTTGCATTCAAGCCCTCAAGGAGGACATTCGGGTATACAAGCTACTTATCGTCGTATTAAAGGTCTTTTTTGGTGGAAAAAGTTAATCAATGATGTTGTGGAGTATGTCAAAAGGTGTGACACATGCTCTAGGTGCAAATATGAGACTATAGCTTCGCCCGGATTGTTGCAGCCTTTGCCTATACCTAGTAGGGTATGGGAGTCGATTACTATGGATTTCATTGAGGGTCTTCCAAAATCTCAAGGGAAGGATACTATATGGGTAGTCATAGATCGAATGAGTAAGTATGCTCATTTTATAGCCCTTGCTCATCCCTTTTCAGCATCTACTTTGGCACAACACTTTATGGATCAGGTTTACAAACTTCATGGAGCATCGGCTGAAATTGTGAGTGATCGTGATTCACTCTTTGTTAGTAACTTTTGGAAGGAGTTTCTTCGTGTGTTGGGAGTGAATCAAAAGCTCTCTACAGCCTATCATCCTCAAACGGATGGGCAATCGGAAGTACTTAATAGATGTTTGGAGACGTATTTGCGGTGTATGTGTTGGGAAAAACCTAAGGATTGGGCTAAGTGGATTTCACATGCTGAATGGTGGTATAATACAACATATCACACAGCCACTAAGGCTACCCCATATGAGTTGCTTTATGGGCAACAACCTCCACTACATACACCTTATTTACCTCATAATTCAGTATTGGAGTTGGTGGATCGTAGCTTCAGGGCAAGAGAGGAAGTTCTAGCACTTTTGAAGCACCATTTACACCGGGCAGCAAATCTGATGAAACAGAGGGCAGATCTGCATAGATCAGATCGCGAGTTTCAAGTTGGGCAGTGGGTTTTCTTGAAACTTAAGCCCTATAGGCAAATCTCGACGGCAATAAGGGCTTCTCAAAAGTTGGCTCCTAGATTCTATGGTCCTTATCAAGTGGCAGCAAGAGTTGGAACTGTTGCATATAGGCTGGCGTTACCACCAGAATCTCGAATTCATTCTACCTTCCATGTTTCCCTATTGAAACTATGTCCGGACCCTACAGTGAGGCCTAGGCACCCTCCTATTGAATTTCCGGAATTACCACCCGTTATGGAACCGGAAAGCATTCTGAATCGACGAGTTAAAAAGCGTCGTAAGAGGATGATTACTGAGGTATTGGTTCAATGGAAGGGCTTACCTGATGAAGAAGCCTCTTGGATGGCCCTTCATTCCTTCCAACAGCAGTATCCGACATTTGTGGTTCCTAATCCTTGAGGTCAAGGATGTTTAAAAGGGGGGGGGGGTATTGATATGATGTTGTAATATTAATTTCCCTAAAAGTTACTTAGGTTAGTTGGGTAGATTAATGGGTTAATCCTTGTTGTTTTTCTCCTTTCTGTTCTGTTTATCTTTTGTTACCGGTTCTGCCTGTTGCCGGTTCTGTCCCAAAGCCTATATATATGGCAGAGGGTATTCATTGTGAAGAGTTTTGACAAGTTAATGAAGTCTGAAGTATTATCAGTCCCCCTCGGTTTCCTATTCCCTCTCTAATCTCTCTAATTCTCCTTCTTCAACCCTCTGATTTCTCCTCTACTCTACCCTAATTCCCAAAATCCAAGATTCATATAACACACCTCTATCAATGTTCTGGTTCTTCAACATGTTTCAAGGATCATTTCATCACAAAAACCTAAGGTTAAACTGTGAAGCGAAAGATCTTTAATGCATTCAGTTATATCTTCCATAAGCCCATCATGCAAAAGCCCTTTGGTTTGAAGGAAGGACAGCAATCACACCTTGTGCTGGAATGTACTTTAATTAGAATGGGAATAATACATTGTCTTCTCTTGTGGTTTTTAAAACCTACATACACCTCTCTACTCTCAGTTGAACATATTTGTTAACAAAGCTTGTAAACCTATGCATTTTTCCTTCTGGAAAACTCTTAAATCTTAATAGCCTAATTAAATCCGGTGCAAATCATGAAAGCTTAGTTAATGCCTATAATCGGGGATAGTAGGGGGCTGAGTGTTGGTTTTGTAACTGAAAAGAGGTTCTATTATAAATTGAAACTTGAGAGCAGAGCAGGCAAAGTGTTTGCTTAGAAACTGTGGTGGTGAATGTAAACTACTCTTATGACTATTTATTGCATTCCATCCTTCTCATTCCATGATATGTTTTGTCCCAGCTGGTATCAATTTCTATTTCATCTGTCAGATATTGGATATAGACACAGAAACTCATTGATGCACCCAGTTCTTGCTTAGATTTTGGTACAAAGTACTTGTATCATCATCATCATTTAACTTTTCCCTCATAATTGAAGATGCATCTACATGTACGACTTACATTAAACTAAATGAATTTTGAGAAAGATTAGCATTAATGTTGGTTGAGTTAAATGGTATATTGGCTTTGTTTTTGGAATCTTGTGCAGTTGTATTTGGCTGCATGGGTCTTGTAACGTGTAAGTATATCAGTGTTTCATATTTTTATATGGCCTACTGATCCCTTTGCCAGTTGAATAATATGTTATCTCCATAGCTAACTCTTGTGGAAGGGTTGAGTTCTCATGGATATATCATTATTTACAGGTAAGATCTGAAGCAAGAAAGGTTCACGATCTCTTTTTTGATATCTTGAAAATTGCTTTTCCTGATACGGATTTTCGAGAAGCAAGAAGTGCACTTCCCTTCTCCGGTCAAATTTCAGCCAGTGCTGTAACATCTCCCAGACAAATGGCTGGCAGCCAAACCAAGAGGCACAGAACGATAAATGAGGTTGGAACCGATGCAAGCCCTTCACAGAAGCACCTGCGACGTGGATCTGCTTCAAGTGGGGATAACACCAGGATCAAAGTTCATATTCCACAGAAGGAATCAAAATGCGGAAATGGAGGTGGCAACAGCCGAGAACTTCCCCAGGATGATTGTCCACTGCTTGCTCATCCAGGTGAACTGGTTGTATGCAAGAAGAGAAGAAATGACAGGGACAAATCCTTGGTGAAGTCTAGGGCTGGGTCAGCTGGCCCGGTCTCACCACCCAATGTGGTCCCTGCTGCAAGAAGTCCAGGGCTTGGTTCAGTCCCAAGGGATGCTAGACTGGCGACTGGCCAGCCATCTCTGCATCCGAATGGATCTGGTGGGTCAGATGGCTGGGCAAGACCAGTGAAGCGATTAAGGTCAGATTCTGTGAAGAGAAGACCAAGTCATCAGTAGATTTCTTGAGGGGTTCACATTATGGAAATAGGATGCTGCTGGTTTCAGGAAGGATTTGTTAGCTTGACAATAGGTTTTAGCCCATACTGTTAATATAGATTTTTAGGTCGTCCCCCATTGTATTCATGATTACCTCAATGGGTTAAATATCAATGGTTCTCCAATTTTTTGTATCTGGGGTGTCTGCGTCTCGCAGCAAGTGTGTTCCTTTAGATAGGTGAAAATCATGTATAGTAACTAGTTGCTTCATGTTAGTCAAAGGATCCACCAATGTAAAAGCCTGGTTCGCTTATAGTAGTTCCCTACCAAATTATTATAGGAATAAATATGGAATGAACCTCTTCCCTCGTGTGTAAGCTAGAGATAGAATGAATCAAAAGGAGAAAGCGGCTTGGATTTTGGCAAGCTGCAGCTTTCGTTTAATTGCAATTTGTATGTTGTAGACTTCCTTAGCGAGTATTGGCCAACCCAAAAGAGAAAAAATTGCTTAGCAAGCACGCAAATATCATAGGAGTATTTGGCTAAGCTTGTTAATCTCGTGATATTGATCAAATCAGCTTTTAATGTCAGCGTTCAAGTGTATTTTACTGAACTACTGAGAAATAGTTCAAGTCACTATAAAATACTTCTCGGAACATGTACTATATCTTCAACAGCCAAACAGGAAACATATAAAAAATAAAGGTAATTAAGAATTTAAATCTATGTATTCATGCAAGTGGAAAGTGAACAGAATTTTAATTTGCTGGCTTTACTAATCTCTTACAATGTGGTAAAGTAAAGTTCGAATCTCCACCGATTGAAGTGTCAACATTTAATACCGGATACTTGAACTTTGAGGAAAAAACCAAGGTTAAAAAGATATCTACCTACGAGAGTTGAGTCTAACAAAATGAACTAGCCCTTCACAATATAACAAACTAATGTTCAAATCCTATTGATCACTACCGCATAATGCCGGGAAAAAGGGTCATTATTGTTGAAGCAAAGTGGCATTGAACTAATTTTTCCCCCTTTTAGGTAACAGATAATGAATCTCAATATTATGAAAAGAATAGGCTTTATAAAAAACAACTGTGACAGCCTTAGAATGAATTCTTAAATTTGATAATTTTTTCACTCCTAAGAACAACCCCAATATATTATTAAATGCGAGTTCTAGAATAATTCATGCCCACAAACCAGGCTCAATTGCACAGTCTATGAAAGAGTTGCAGGGAGAAATAATATTACTTCAATTGTACATTATCTACAGTGACTGGAATATCTAACAACAGGTAGAGGAATTTTTCCCCAACCAATGACCAGGTTCATTACATTCCACTTCATGTAATGAGGTGAATAAACACAAGCAGGACAACATCATTTACAGATTAAATAAAGAGACTGAACAGGAACATGTAGGAATATATTTGGTCAGGGATCTGCTTCACCGGCTACCTGGTCATCATCACCTGAATCATATTCATCTTCACTTAGCTCCTCATCACTTGATTGTTTTTCTGTAGCAGCTCCGATGTCTTCAGGCTTGGCATGCTTCTCACAGTACTCTGAACAATTAAGCCACGTCAAATTAAGAACGTAAGGTCTGCAAGAACAAAGTTTTGAGAAAGTTCTCATAAAAAAAAAATTAAAATAGTGATTAGTATTAACTCTTCTATTAAAAAAAATCTCACTGAAGAATTTGATAACAAGACTACAACCGTGTCTTTTCCTTTCTGAAATACAATTCAGAGAATATACAGCGACAGCAATTGGGTCTGAGAACGTAACAGTACTTTGTTAATAACAGGATAACCAAGAGTTTTGTGTATGTGCGTGGATGAACACACATTTTGCAATTTGTAAAGAGATTATGAAACTCTGCATCTACAACCATGAGGTAGAAAAAGTCAGGTAACATGAATCTCTCTTGGTTTAGAGTTTAATAATAGCTATTATAAACTGAAGAAAGAAAGAGAAGATGTGGGGAAGGTGATTAAGCATAACTTGAGTAAGCATAAGCAAGTTTGCAATATTGGCCAACGGTTGCGCAGATCAGTTAGAAACAAGTGATCAAGGGCAATGCCCCCAACCATAATACCCAAAGTTAAAAGAAGACAGTGATCAAGAGTTCAAGACTTGTAAAAAGGGAATATGGATTCGGAAAATCAGATAGGATCAATACCTTTAACCCTTTGTTCATAAGAAGCTCGGTCACGCATCATCAAAGCTGCAGCTTCTCCATTCAAAGGGTCTGATGGATTGGGATATAGAAGAAGTTGTGGTAGAAACACCTCGAATACATTAACAAGATCTGGAAGAAAACATACATGTGCATATGACAATCAACAGGAAAAAACAATAAAGGTAAAACAAAAAAAGAAACCACATATTTTCTCATAAGGCCTAGGGAATATCATTACCAAACATGGGGCTCCAGCTCTGATTAATAACATCTAGGCAAACTGAACCTGACCTGAAATTATCAGCATAATAACTACCAATGTGCTCAGGCATACACTTGTTTACTCCTCAAACCTTAATGCATAATGAAAATAACTCAACAAAGTTCCAGGAATATTAATACTGGATGCTTACATCTCATCAACATTTGGGTGATAAATCTTATTGACAAAGCCTATGGAAGGAGATTTATATGGATAAGCATCTGGCAGCTCAACTCTTACTTTCCACACACCTCCATGGTAAGGACCTGCCAGAAATCATCACGTGGATGAAATAAAGATTGAAAAGAAAGAAAGGAGATTGAGGCAAGAATCAAAAACTATTTGCACTATTTGCACGAGATACAATTATCAATTCTTTCTGGCTGTTACAGCCACAGGTGTCATTCATGTTTTCACCCATTACAAGTCCCTTCTACAAATGATCACAAAGCAACCTAATACAACAACAAGCTTTATCCTATTAAGTGAGGTTAGCCACATGGGTTGAAAAGTACATCCAAAATCTAGCTCCTAGATTGAAAAGGAGAAATACTCCTCTTACGAAAAATAAGCAAAACTCTTTGGGTTAATTTGGTATTGTGAACCAGGACAGAACAATGAGGAAAGGGCAAATTACGGAGACTTTGTATGACTTGAAAGTCCAACCAAAATCTAGCTCCTGTGACTCTCTTTGGCTAAAAGTTAGTGCTATTCGGCTTAAGAACTCTACAATAAGTAGAAGCGAATTCAGAATCTGAAGCAAAGTGTTAATTTCTTTGTCAAATAAAAATGAGGATATATTTTACCAAAATGATGAGAATAAATATGTATTATCATCAATTTGATTTTTGGAATGTTACATCCATGATGCTCAATCATTGTAAGTTGTTCGTTGATGGATACTAACGAGTAGCAAGTGAATTTAGTAGCAATAAGTTTCCGGACCAAAAAGTTATTTTTCAAGTCAAAAGAATGCATTTTCTTATAAAAGAAATCAACAGGACCCAACGCCAAATGCCCAAAGAAATTAATACAATAAATACAATAGACTAAGAAAAAGGGATACAAGAACGGGCGTCTCATCTTGTTGCTACCCAAATCTAAATCTAGAATCCACCAAATCTATAAATAGTCAAAAAGCTATATTCAGGTTGCCAAAAAAAAAAAAAAAAAAGCTATATTCAGAGAAAAGGTAAACAAATAATCTAAGAGGATAATAAGAACCGAAGCCCTTGAACTTTAAAGTGAAAATTTTTGTATAAATTAGCGAAATATTTCATGAGAAGCACCAATCCGAGAAACAAAGCAGGAGAAAGGAAATTTACTATCACTGGGTCCGTGGAAATGCACATAAAATTCTTGCATTCCATCGTTAATCATCTCGACTTTGTAATCACTCATCATCCTAAGGGGGAAAAAGGAAAACCAAAATCAAGCACAGAACAATCAGATAAAAAAACACGAAATTGAAGATAAATAGAAAAAACTGATGATTCACAGTTTCATCAAGTCCATCTCTCGCCGCTTGCTTGGGGAAGACATATTTCCCAATGGATTTTTCTTTTCTTCTTCCTCTTTAGCAACTCCGATAGAGAGAGAGATGTGGGAGGAGGACTGTGCTGCAACTAGAAGAAGCAAAGCTAGTTGAGTCAGCGATGCGGGAAAAGGAAAACTAAAGGAGATACTCCCTCCCCTGCTAAATTTAAGCGATAGTTAATTTTATAGAAGATAAATTTTCGACCAAAAAAAAAATTTATAGAAGTTTTTTTTTTTTTTTTGCCAAGGACAAAATTTATAGAAGTTAAATGAGTTACTCTGTCAAATTATATATAATGTATTTTCAGATATATATTAGTTTAGTAGTTAAATTCATTAGATTAAAAAAAATTAAAATATAAATACTCTAAAGTAATTTAATTAGTTTCTTTAATCTCTAGAAAAAAGTCAATTTTATTTTATACCACCTTCGGTCTTAAATATAAAATAAATTTGATTTTTTTGGAAGAGATTAAGGAAACTAAATAAATTACTTAATCATATCATATATTATGTATCCTTTGATTATATATCAGTTTATTAGTTAAACTAATTAGTTTAGAAAAAAAATATAAATATAAATAATCTAAAGTAATTGAATTAGCTCCCTTAATTTCTCTAAAAAATTTAACTTTATCTTATAATTAAAACGGTGAAAGTATTTAGGAAGATGGAGTAATAAATGAATAATAATTAAATAACATTCCTTGCCTTGCAATTTCAATTTCATCCCTTCTGATTCTCCTAATTCACTTGACCTTTTGACGCTATTTTATTTCAACCCAAAATTTTGACTGCAATTGCAATAGTCTCGTGTAGGGCCTCCTCTCTTCGGTGAAAACGTTATAATATATACTTCTCTCTGTTTTAATATAAGATATAGTCTTTAATATAAGATCTAATTTATAGTTTAATTTATTCGTTGAAGTAAATCTAAGACTAAAAACCGGAGGAAAAATTGATCAAATTCCAAAACTTAAAGTACAAGAACACTATCTATTTATGGTTTTTTTTTTTGCCAATAAAGAAATTGATAGTATTAAAAACATAGAAAGTTACATCGTCTCATAAGAAATACATAAGTAGAAGCAAACAACAGGGCAAACAGTAGAACAAAATAAACTCCAAACTTAACAAACAAACTAGGCAAACAAACAATTACAAGTTCTTTAACACAGCAAGAACACAAGACCAGATCAGAACTTCCTTCACCACCATGAGCCAAACAAGCCTACAATCGTGACTGAGGTCGTAACGCCCACTTTATATAGCAAGACCCATCCAATGAAGCTTTGACAATCCACTCTGTTACCAAATAGGCTTCCATGGGAACACATATACCAGAATGGTTCCTAATCAATTTCCTTGAGACAAGGAGATTCTCAAGGAGAGCAATACTCATCATAAAAACAGAGAAAGCATAAACAATATGACAAAAAAGAAGAAAATCACAACTCCAACCTCAATAAGAACAGTGATGCCATACATGCTGAACAGGCTCATGTCTAGCCCAAAGATGAACAGGGTTAACAACCACACTGAACAGGCACATGGTTAGTCAATAATGAACAACGTATACAAACATACTGAACACGGCCAAGTTAATGATTCTCAACTGATTATCAATTAACCATACCTTGCAAGCTTGAACAGAAAAAAGATTTACCTCCCTTTTGCATACAGATGCCTCAATCCTAGCATAACCAGTCTTATAAAAATACTCAAAAACTCAGTTTTCAAGGCTATGAACATCCTTCCCTACACTTCCCAGCCTAAAAACCTTCCTTACCAATTCTAGCAGCATTATGACAACTTGAATGAAAATTACCGATTCAGCATGTCCTTTGGCTAGATTAGAAAGATAAATAGCCACCCAATAACTCAAGATTAAGCAAGCCACAATTGATGTCAGTTCTTCTAGACAATCATATATACTCGACATAAAGAAATTAGCAGCAAGAAGAACCATCGACCATTCTCGAATCTCAAACTCAAAATGACATAAGTAGAAAGGCTCTGAAATTTGAATAAAGCACTAACCTCAAGAACCATGGCTTGCATCGTTGTCCCCTCCGAACTCCTTGGCTCCACTGCCTTTGTTTTCCCCACTGTATCTGAACAGCCCCAACAACCAACCATCAATTGGTCCTTCAACACCTTCCGAATTTGACCCATTCGTCAATTAAGCGCTGAACCTTCGCTAGATGCTATGTTCGGAGACGTTTTGCCCTTAGAACTCACCGGAGCCTCTACTGTCGATTGATTCCGAACCTGACCCCTCCGTTCCACTAGCAACGACCTTTGCAACACCTTGAGCAGCATCGGCGACCCTGGAGGCACCCAACGGAGATCACTATCTGAGGTCGTCACCTCGATTTGAAGGCTCCAAGCCTTCACACATCGACCATCGTACTCTCCTTTCTCACCTTCACCGACTATCACCCTCGCTTCCAGAGAAATCGAAGGCCACGAGTTAGGGGAGACGTCGGAGAGCTCTATCGGACAAGGACAGGTGATCGCCCTCCACGTCGGAACCATTATCTAGACAGAGCAAGAGGAAACCCTAATACAAGGAAGCAAACCCCAGTTCGGGGACTGAATAAGGTTTTATTGTTATAATAGTTATTTATGGTTGACATCTTATAACCTACTAACACATAAAATTATGAGTTCCAACTCTTTGTGAAAGGCATAATGAATACATGATCTTCTTCTTTGTGAAAACTTAAATTTCTTTATAGGTATCCTCTTACGGGAGGTAATCTTATTCTAAACACTGTCGAGTACTTAAATATTAGTATCTTTGCTCGCCAAGACTTCAATTCCTTCTACTAAAGAACCTTAAGGATGATGTTGGGAATATAGGCCTAAACTAATGGTCCTATATTTTGTATATTCTCCCAATTTTACTTTTTCCTAAATGCTACTGCTTTTATCTTTTCAAACTATCACACTACACATAGATGCACATTTTTCATAATTTTAAAGCAACAAGTTTAGCCTCTTTATAATTTAACAACAACAACAACAATAATAACAAGTCTTGTCCCACTAAGTGGGTCGGTTATATAGATCATAATGTTACTATATTCTATCAACAACCTCCCTATAATTTAAATGCTTCTTAAAATCAAACATCACTTTAACAACATGTAACCAATTAAGACATCATCGTTTTCTTCTCTAAATATATAATAAACTATCTACATGAACATTTGAGTGAGACAATTCGCATTCCTTCAAAGGTGGATTAGGATGTGGAGAAGAATTCTAAAACCCAACAAGACCGGAAGTTTCCGAGCCACCAACACAAGAATCTTCATTTGACTTCTCATCATCTTCATATTCCACATGACTAACTTTGTTTAGGAAGTTTCAACTTGTCTCCTCATCTCCTCCTTCTCAAGATCATGCTTGTTTCATCAATCTACCTTCCCTGATAACAAGTTGATGTTAGCTAGAAACGAAAACAGGATATATATATATATATATCAAAACTGAATCTTCAGAATCTAAAAGCATGATTGCATCTAATTTATTTTCTAGAGGAATATTTGAATTGGGTCGATAAGACATACTTTTTTTTTTTTTTTTTGATGAGCCAGTTGCTTTGGGTTTGGTAAGTGGCTCCGACTCCGATTGATCATCATCACTGTCAATGTTATCTGGAGAATGTCGATTCTGGAATCTCCGACGTCTCAAAACAAAGACATTGAAATAATAGTTGACCAAATCTTGTCGGCTTCTCTTAGGAAATGAACTGAAAATACGATCCCAAAGACATTTCTTTAGTGAAGAGACATTTGATTTCAACACATCCTTGAACTTCTTCTCCTCTTCATAAGTCCAACAATGGCAAACATCTTCCCCTACCTTGTCGAAATTCAACTGATAAAAAGCCTCACGCAATTCCAATTTAACTTTAGCTCTATTTTCAGCAATGTGAGATTTGACACACTCCACTGATCCTGGTACTTGGCAGCTGCAAAAGTCATCTCTTCCCTTTCCAATAAGATCCCTTTCTTCAACGAGAAGTCCTTGACTTGCACTTTTCAATGGCCATATTTGGGTCCCCAACCATTTAGGATCACTTTTATGAGTCACACGAGTCCATTCTGCTACTAAAGCTTGATGAGCAGGCCCTTTAGGAATGGCTAATGTGGTGCATTTGGCAAAATGTGCATTTTCCTCAGCACCGACTTCAGTGTGTGGACTTTGAGTAGTAGTATTAATATTTGAATCAGCTTCTGTTGGTATGGGAATATTTGATGAGTCTGGTGGTAAAACAGATAAGAGATTTTCATTTGGCATTGGAAGCGTCCTGTTACACTCATCACACTTCATCCCTTCCTTAAGAATGCAAGTTTTCCCAGGGTGATCGCCATCACACATGCCTGGATGCACCTTCATACCCTACAAAGATGAGACCAATAATGATTAAGATTTTGTTATATGAAACCAAAGCTATTTGCAATTCTCTTTAGTGAAATATATAAGGGTGCAAAAACAAGTCATGCTTGTTCGATATATATCACAATCTACCAACATCAAATTATAAGCTATAAACTTTTGAAGCAATAACACATTTACTTACAAAGCAATTTAAGGCTAGCTAATAACACAATATTTTCATATTACCTGCTCATCATCATGTTGTTTGCTTGATTCACCATTTCTTTTCATATAGACAGCCTCTCGAAACAACAAAACTTGCTTCTTCATCTCCTCAGTACTTTGAGAACTCCACTTTGATCTTTCAAGCATTGATGAACAGGGTAAAGGATCACATGGATTCTTTGCAATGCAAGTTACCCAACATAACATTTCTTGCACAGACTTTCTTTTCCTCTTACGCCCAAAGTTCTCCTTATTAACACTAGATGGGTCTAATATCAAGACATCATCATCATCATTGTCATTGTCAGATTCATTGCCTCCATTAGATGAACTGGTCACATTGTTCATTTCATTGTTATTAGATGATTCCCCTTCATCATCTAATGCACATACTAGTTTCTTCACAATGATCTTCCTTCCTCCAATACACCCCTTCACTATCATTGAGTACTCATCAAACAATTTACTCCCATCCAAGAAGTCATATTCATTCTTGAAATCATAAATTCGAGATATTATATTTCCCATATCTTGAGCCATATAATCTAACAATAGCCTTTTTATTTTAGCTTGGAGTTCTATCAGTTGACTACCAAAGTTGATTCCATCATCAATCAAACTATGACTAAGTACCATGCCCTCAGAAACTTTCAAGAGCCATGTTTCTAAGGTGCATAAGTACTTGAAATAGATCAACTTTGCTGACGAACCAATGTCCATGCCTAAGCCAGATTTTTCAGCCACCAAATTCCAACACTTGTTTTTGGAGACTGCATCATACCCTCCTGTCCCAATCACTATCAAGAATAAGGTTTTCAAATCCACTGGTTGCTCATTGCCAAGCATTGGTGGAATAGGTCGAAAACAATTGTTTCCATGGACCTCTTTCAGAAACTCGATAAGAAATTCATTAAATGAACATTGGAACTCATTAGATTCAACTTCAACGACTCTGTGCTCTTGGTCTCTGGTCCCATGAGCTTCTGAATATACCTCGAGATCAATATAGATTCTAGCATTTTTAAACTTTTCAGGGATTTCCGTGAAATCTAAAATAAGTCCGTCCTCAGGTATCGACCACCTTGCCATAAATTTTGAGCTCAAGCCCTACAAGCAGAATTGTGACCATAATCATTGTTAGTGTCCATCAAGGGTAGATCGCCAAGACAGAGAAAAAAAATGAAACAGTCAATGAAATAGCAAAGGGTTAATATAACTTTTGGTCCCTGAAGTTTGATTCAATTTTGGTTTTGGTCCCTCAAGTTTGAAATCGTTGGTTTTGGTTCCTGAAGTTTGATTCAATTTTGGTTTTGGTCCCTTAAGTTTGAAATCGGTGGTTTTGGTCCTTGAAGTTTCATCTGATTTTGGTTTTGGTCCCTTAAGTTTGAAAAGGACTTGGTTTTTTTCTGGATTTGGTCAAGTTTCAATAACGGGTCGCCAAGTCCTTTTCAAACTTGAGGAACTAAAATTAAAATCGGGTGAAACTTCAGGGACCAAAACCACCGATTTCAACTTGAGGGACTAAAACCGAAATTGGGTGAAACTTCAAGGACCAAAACCTCCGATTTCAAATTTGAGGGACCAAAACCAAAATTGGATCAAACTTCAGGGACCAATAGTTATATTAACGCAATAGCAAAACATAGATTCATTGCCAGCATGAAAGACATGAAATTAATAAGAGTAATTATGTTATAAAAAAAATAAGAGTAATTATATTTTGCTAAAAAAAAGTAATTATATATTAGGTTTAATAGATTTTTTTTTTTGGCAGGAAAAATGGTACCAAACTTGGGCTTTGGAAAAAGCTATCTCTATTTAGGACAATTTTCATGTCATGTGACCTCTCTAATTCACAATAATTGAGGAGAAAATGACGAAAATCCAAGTTTTGAATAGAGACAAAATCTCTTCATCAAAAGTATTCAAAGAAAGCAGTAGTAGGCATATGTTTGGACGGCAATGATTTTTTTTTTTTTTGGCCAAAGGACGGCAATGATTTAGGCAAGGGTTTTGTAATCCTTTTGTGACCTTGTGGTAGGTTCTCTTAGCATTATATATTCTAAAGAGGTATCCAATGATTTATGTATGGTATACAAAATTAGGTTAGGCTTGTTTGCTGTATAGAGATTGATGAATGGCAAAATTATTGTGTTTTGTGGAGTCTATTATCAACCAATCGATATATTAAAAGATTTGTTGAATTGTAAATGAGCATAGCTCTTTCCTAAGTGATTTCTTCCTTTTATAAGGTTCAAAATCTTGCTCATAAAATTTAAAAGTATATATTAAGTTTGAGAGAAATATTGTTTTGGTAGGAAAAATGGGATTAAACTTGGGTTTGGAAGGTGCTCTAAGTCCTACCCTCGTTAGGACAATTTTCATACCCTGTAATTTCTCTAATTTGCATACAAATAATAATTTAGGGGAAAATGACAAAAATTCAAATTTTGAATAAAGACCGAACCTCTTCATCAAAAGTATTCAGAGCAAAGTAGACATACCGAATAGATTGCAAAATTTAGGAAAGGGGGTTTTGTAATCCTTTGTGACTTTTTTTTTGATACAAATCCTTTGTGACTTTGCCGTAGCTTCTTTGAGCATTTTATATATCCTAACGAGGTATCTAATGAGTTATGTATGGTACGACAATATGTTAGCCCTATTCATTGTACGAAGATCGAAGAATCACACATTCATTATGTAAAACATTTGTTGAATTGTAAGTAAGGATAGTTCTATAGTGTGATCTTTTCTTTTCACACAATTCAAAATCGAGATCGTCAAAATTGGGACATGCAATTATGAGCAATTATATATCAAATTAGTGATTTTTTTTTTTTTTTTTTGGTAGGGAAATTGGGATCAAACTAGGGTTTCAGAAGTCGTATATCCCTTTGTAAGATATTCACATATAAATATAATTTAGGAGAAAATGACGAAAATTCAAGTTTTGGATAGAGACACATCTTCTTCATTAAAAATATTCAGAGCAAAGTTGACATACCGTATGGACTGCAAGAATTTAGGCAAGGGGTTTCTGTAATCCTTTGTGACCTTGTGGTAGCTTGCTTCTTTGGGCATTTTATATATCCTAAAGAGGTATTCAATGATTTATGTATGGAATATGAAATTAGGTTAGCCCCGTTCAATGTACGGAGATCGAAGAATGACAAGTTCATTATGTATTTCGTGAAGTCTATCGTCACCTAATCCATATTTGAACATTTGTTCAATGGTAAATGGGGATAGCTCTCTTTGGCGTGATTTCTTCTTTTTACAAGGCTCAAAATCGGAATCTTACCTATTGGGTGTCAAATATTTTCCTCTCAACTCGACCGTCATTGCCATAAATGTCATATTTAATAGTCATGAGTAATATTGATATTAAATATAAAAAATATTTATAAATAACTCATAATGATATTTTTTTTGTGAGTAACAAGGAACATACACTGCCGATAACAGACTAATCTTGTAACATCTCGATTTTTTGTTCCAAGGACTTGCAAAACCATCATCAATGGCAGTTGTCATGGAGGGAGGCTACTATCATTGGGATCAAAGAAGCTTAAGATAAAGAATGTTATGTCTCACATCGGTTGAATAAGGGTTTGAATACCTCCTCTCTCAACACGTTTTGAAATCGTTAAGGGTGACAAGTCTCAAAGAAGACAATATTGAGAGTGAGCTACTCAGGTAATGTTTTAAAAGCTAGACTGAACGTCAAACCGGAAAGGACAGTGGATCATGGTCTAAAAGTTGGAATGGTCAGGTCGTTTGGCCAGGTCGTTGTCATAATAATTAAATAAAAAATAATATTATTTATGTGTGTAATAATATAAATATAAAAAGTAAACACTTATATTAAGATATAATACTTATAGCTTTTTCAAACAAGTTCAAGAAAAATTGGACCACTGTATGGACTGCAAGAATTTAGGCAAGGGGTTTCTGTAATCCTCTGTGACCTTGTGGTAGCTTGATTCTTTGGGCATTTTATATATCCTAAAGAGGTATTCAATGATTTATGTATGGTATATGAAATTAGGTTAGCCCCGTTCAATGTACGGAGATCGAAGAATGACAAGTTCATCATGTATTTCGTGAAGTCTATCGTCCCCTAATCCATACTTGAACATTTGTTCAATGGTAAATAGGGATAGCTCTCTTTGGCGTGATTTCTTCATTTTACATGGCTCAAAATCGGAATCTTACCTATTGGGTGTCTGTAAGAATTATTAGGCGTACCTGGAGTGCGACTGTTTTATCTCTTATATCCACGCTAATTGGATCACAGTTGCGGAAGCGATTAGGACGCACAACAAATACACTACAAACAGGAAGAAGAAAAGAGAAATATAGTAGAGGGAATAGGGAATCAAAGTGGCAGAGTTTCTGTATGTTAATTCAAGTATCTTTCAACTGAATCCCTTTACGCCTATTTATATGATTTTATGTACCCCTTCCTCTTCTACTAACATGTCCTTCCATCAAAGAGACAAGATATCCTTTCGATTGAGAGATATATTGTTTCCGTGAAACAATACCTCATGTAGAGTCAATTGCATCGGATAAATAACATGACTCATAACATTTTGGAAAATATTACATATATCTACCCAAGCATTTATGTTATTTATACTTTGACCCCAATCCTATTGGGCTTGGGCCTAATCCACCAAGGGTAGACTATGCTATTTTCCAACATCTCTCACTCACACTTGGTGGATTAGATATGTCTCTTTTTCTTCCTTCTTTCATACTAGGTGCTTTGCCGTGACCGCGTAGGCATGACATCTGTATATAGGTGTATGTACTAGAAATCTCTTTTATAGAAACCAGCACAAGACAACCTTCATTTGTGTAGCTTGATTTTAATATTGTGCCTTAAATATCCTACATTCACTTATATACAATTTCACATGGCTAATCTAATCCCTTTTGAGTCAGTATAAAACTCAGATTGCCTTTCTAGTATGCATAGTATCCACACTTATGAAATTAAAAAAAATAATATCATAAAGGACATGTCTCATACACTAGCATATTTGTGTATATTTCAAGTAATCTTCCTTTCACCCAGATATCACTTCAATATACATCGGCCGCTTTCCTAACATAATATCATATTTCGCATTTATCATGATCGTATGACATATGCTAAAGTAGCAGACGCTGAAGCACACCTCTATGATATTGTCAAAGTCAAATGATATCATTGGAAGAATTAGAACTTCCTGGGACTCACAACAATTAAGCAGGGATCTTCTAACTTGCTTCCCTTTTACGGTTCTTTAGCATATGTGGTATGAATCACATGTTATAGTGTTACTCTTACACCATAAGAGCGCACGTCATTTTGCATTTTGTTGTTAACATTGTACAGACTTAAGTCTAGACACTCCCAGCATCTAAACCCAAATTCTACCTTTATACTCAGACGTCAATATTGAAGAATTTGTTATCTGGCTACAGGCATCATGGAAGTGGATATCCATGATTCGATCCATACTTATGTTCATGTTTATGGATCTCAACTTGACACACTACACTGTTGTCAAGGCGACATAGTTTGTGTTTCTTATCTACTATATCAGCATTCTAGCCGCTTTACCGATGAACACAATTGTCTCATCTTTGCACACCTCTCCTGAGTGTCAAAGGCGGTTGCTCGTGTGAGAGAGACAACCTCACAAGCCTGTACGACATACTAGATATTGTATACTTTCACACAAACATTTATACTAATAATGATAAGTACTTCAATTAATCATAAATGTAATAAAGTCTAAAATTTTATATTTTACGTACACCAAGTGCCCTTACATGTTTTTCAAATGTTTCCTTGGCAATTGGTTTGGTCAGGGGATCAACGACCATACTCTTGGTCGAAATATGTTGTACAACAATAATTTTCTGTGCTATATAATCTCTTACAAAATTGTACTTAATGTCTATATGCTTAGTCTTACTATGATACTTAGGATCTTTAGTATAGGCTATGGCTGCAGTGTTATCACAATGCATTAATACTGGATTTGTACTCTCATTGCCAAATCCAAGATGTTCAATGAACCTCTTTAACCATAATGCCTCTTGTGCAGCTGCAGTGCATGCTACGAACTCGGCTTCCATAGAATGTAAAGCAATACATGTTTGCTTCTTGCTACTCTAACATATGGTGCCATTATTCAATAAGAAAGTATAACCTAAGGTCGATCTTCGCTCTTCCTCATCTCCGCCTAAATCAGCATCGGAATATCCAACCAGGCGTAGATCGCTTCCTTCGTAGCATAGTGCATAGTCAGAGGTTCCTTTTAAGTATCTCATGATCCTTTTTACCGCTTTCCAGTGACACTCACCTGGGTTGGACTGGAACCTACTTACCAATCCTACCGCAAAGCAAATATCTGGCCTTGTACACATCATTGTGTACATTAAACTACCAACAACACTAGCATAGGGAACTTTCATCATTTTCTTTTGATTAGACTTAGTTTTGGGACACATCTTATATCTTAAGGTTACACCAGAAGCCACTGGGGTATCCAAGGAATTGCAGTTGCTCATGTTGAATCGTTCAAGAATCTTTTTAATGTAATTTTCTTGTGAAAGATATATGATTCTTTTTGAACGATCTCTTTGGATCCTAACTCCAAGTATATACTCTGCTTCACCCATGTCTTTCATTTCAAAATTCGATGAAATCTATTCTTTAATAGCTATAATCAAATTCAGATTATTTTCAGCCAATAGTATATCATCTACATATAAGGATAATATAACAAAATTACCCTCAAACCGTTTGATGTAGACATAGTGGTCTTCTTCAATCATTTGGAAATCATAAGAGGTTATTGTTTTATGAAACCTCAAATACCACTGTCTGGATGATTGTTTCAGTTCATAAATAGACCTTTTAAGTTTACAAACTTTGTTCTCTTTTCCTTTTTCAATGAAACCTAATGGTTGTTCCATATAGATTTCCTCATCCAAATCACCATTTAGAAATGTAGTTTTAACATCCATTTGATGTAATTCTAAGTCCAAACTGTTTATTATTGCTAGAATAATTCTTATAGAATTAAATCGTACCACGGGTGAAAAGGTATCTTCATATACCTTCTTGTTGTGTATATCCCTTTGCAACTAATCGTGCCTTATACTTATCAATTGACCCATCCACCTTTTCTTTAATTTTGAGAACCAACTTATTCCCAATGGCTTTTCGCCCTTTTGGTAGGTCAACCAATTCCTAAACTTTATTCTTTCTCATTGAGTTTATTTCTTCATCCATTGCCTTTTTCCATTCATCTTTAGCAAGACTGGATAAGGCATCTAGTACCGAACGTGGTTCATCATTCCCATCAGGAGTAACAATAAGTGCTTCACTTTCCATTTGGAAGCGTCTTTTATGTATAATTTCCTTGTTACTCTTCCTTGTAGGAGCTTCTTGCCTTTGTATTTTCTTTTGTCTAGGTCTTTGTGTTGACCTTTCTAAGCTCCTACTTAGATCGACATTTTGGGATGATTCAGGCATACCAACATGTTCTATACTTGTTTGTTCCTGTGTCTCATAAAGAGATACAGTGCGGTCAATGTCTCCCCTATTAGGGAATTCATTTTCTAGAAATGTAGCATCTCTAGATTCAATTTTAGTCACTGTTCCATCTTCATTTTCACCTATGAAGACACATCCTTTGGATTGTTCAGAGTACCTTATAAAGATACATTTCTTTCCTCTAGGACCTAATTTGCCATACTTATGAGAATTATCATGAATGTATGCAGCTGACCCCCATGGTCTAAGGATACTAAGATCCGGCTTGTGTTTTGTCCATAACTCATAAGGTGTTGAAGTAACTAATTTTGAGGGCACACGATTAAGTATGAAGGTAGCAGTCATTAAAGCATCACCCTAATATGGAATTGGTAGATTTGCTTGTGCCATCATTGAACTAACCATGTCTAGAAGTGTTCTATTTTTTCTTTCAGCAACTCTATTCTGTTGGGGATTGCCAGGGATAGTTAGCTGCCTAATTATCCCTTTTTCTTCACAGAGCTCTTTAAATTGATCGAAAAAATATTCATGTCCTCGATCAGTACGTAACACTTTAACTTTATTGTCCATTTGATTTTCAACTTCATTTACGTATCGTCTAAAGCACTCAAGAGCCTCAGACTTATGTGTGATCAAATAGACATGACCGTATCGTGAATAGTCATCAATAAAAGTGATAAAATACCAAGCTCCATGCCTTTCCCTCACACTCATAGGACCGCAAATATCAGAATGAATTATTTGTAATGGTTGTTCTAATCTGGTTCCCTTACCAAAAGGTTTTCTAGTTGCCTTACCTGCTAGACAACTTTCACATAAGGACATTTCCATATTAGATATGGATCCTAGCAAACCTTCTTTTGCTAGTTTAATCATTTTATTTTGATTAATATGCCCTAGTCTAGCATGCCAAATAGCCATATCAACAGTTGAATCAGAAGAAGTAGCAAAGCAATCATGTATATTATAATCATCAATAATATCCATTACAAAGAACTTCTTTGAAAGGAAAGCTAAACCATAAAATACAAAATTATAAAATATGTCTGCAACTTTATCATGAAAGTTTACATTAAACCCATAGTTTACAAGACATTTTACAGAAACTAAATTCCGTCGGATGTTAGGAGCATGAAGCACATCATGAACCTGAGTCTAAAATCCAAGAAGAACAGATATTCTCTGTTAGGAAAACAGTGCTAGAAACATAGGAAACATGTGAATTTACATAATCCACTAATACCTTTTCACTCTCATTTTGCTCAGTGCAATCCCGTGTGAAATGACCCATCTTTTGACAGGCAAAATATTTGACCTTCTTTAAGTCATTTTTCTTCTTCTTCCTGCTCTTTTTTCCTTTCTTCTTGAATTCCTTTTTGCCTATTACAAATTTATTCCTATCCTTCTTTCCATTCTTTTGGAATTTATTCCCCTTCTTGCAGGTTTTGCATTAGAAGGACCTGCACTCTCTGTGTAGTAGGCATGACCAGAGGACTTGTATGCCTCCAAGCGCTCATCCTCAAGTTCCAAGTGTTTAGCCACATCATTAAAATTTTTAATGCCTTCATTATGGGTTAGATTAACCTTCATGTGCTCCCAACTAGATGACAATGATCTTATCACTGCCTGAACTTGTTGTTCATCAGACACAGTATGCCTAGCTTTCTTCAATTCTCTAATTATATTTGCCATCTCTCTTAGATGTTGTTTCATGGAAGTATTTGGCCTAAGCTTGTACGTATCAAACTTAATAGTTAATCGTCTAAACTTATAAGTGGATGTACCACCAAACCTGTCTTTCAACGCTACCCATATGGCATGCGTTGTTTCATTTTTCTCATATTCACACATGAGGTCATCTGTCATTGTACTCAGCAATGTAATTCTTGCAATGCTATTTTTCTTTTTCCAAGCCTCATAGACCTTTTGGTCTCTCCTGTGTTGGGCTGTATTCCCAGCAGCAGGCTGTGCTACAACTATTGTTAGAGGTTTTATTGCCTCTTGTTCCTCCAAAATATATTGGACTTTTCGGTGCCAGATATCCCAATTGTCACCATTTAATTTGTCCCCTTTATTTAACTCAACGATGATGTTCTTAGTTGCCATTTTCAATTTTGTGACAAATCTATTCCACATTCAATATGTCTCTCTAAAGGAATTAAACTATTGAACATATCATCAACAATATATAGCACAACACAGTATACAATGTCATGTACTTATATTATTCTTAACCAGAAAAAATAGTAATACTACTAAATTCATGATCAGGAGTATACGTTTGTATCTCCTGTCACATAAATATTAGCAACATCACTAAAATTCTGTCAAGAATTATATATATGTACTTTAACAGTTCTAACTTTTAGGACTAACAACTCCTAAAAGCTCCCACTTGTCAAAAACATATAATAATATAATGAATTATCAACTTAATCATGCTTCATCATAATATAAACAAGACAATATTCTCTCTATATTATATGAAAACATGTTTATACCACATTTTAAATATAACAGAAAAATATTGAAATCAACAAATGAATTTTAGAAGTTTAAAAATAATTTAAAACATTCATAAACGCACTTAGAATATCATAAACTTATATTAATTAGTGTCAAAACTACTCAAATAGCATATCATATTAAAGATCGTGAACTTAGGAATTTTAGGAACAAACGGCTTCTCATTCTGACCTGGCATGCGCCCCCACGCGCAAAAGAAGCCAGAACATTGAAAAATAAAAAAAATAGAAGACACACGCACACAGTAGCGTGTGAACACCACGCGCCACCTTCCGGCAACAATCCGGCAACACGCGCCGAGAGCTGCTGGAATATGCCTGCCATGTGTCAAATGAACATGCCACGTGGCCTCACGCGCCACGTGGCTTTTCTGCAAAAAAAAAGGAGTTTTTTTTTTCAGGCTTAAGTATTGTTTTTTTTTGTTCGGCCCTCACACATTGGACCTGAAGGTTGGGCCGAAAATAATTTTTTTTTCTTTAAATTCTTCGGCCCAGACACCTTTAAACAATTTTTTTTTTAAAACACCGAAACGACGTCGCTTTTGGAGGCTGGAGGTTGTCTTCAACCTCTAGTTAGGTCGACCCGGACCCGATTACAGGCATGGGTCAGGTCCGTCAACCCAAAACCGTATCTCCTCCGTTCGACGTCCGGTTTGGGCTTTCTTGGTGTCGTTTTCGATCATTCTTTCGAGATCTACGCAATGGGACTAATTTCAAATCCTAATTCTCTGATTTTAAAATGACCTAATGCTAAAAGAATTTCATTTTTCATGTTTTCTCTCTCTAAGTTCTTTTATTTTATGGTTCTAGGCTTCTGGAGTTTACATTTAAAACATATAAGTAGGAACGGGAGAAAACTATATATATAAGCATGAACCAAAACTATATATATATATATATATATATTCACGTACATGTGATCTGCGATTGTCTTTGTTTCATTTATTTATTTTTCTCTTTATTCGCATATGATTATATCCAGAGAAAGAATAAAAAAATGCCGACCCCAACATATCACAGACATCAGGAAAAATCAAGAACCATATATATATACTCACACAAACACCAATATCCTTTCTTTCAAACTCACGAAAGAAAACAAAAAACACTCACATACAACGGAAGCAACATGATAATATATATATATATATATATTTGAAAATAATAATATGCGCATCATATTATCATAATGAAGGTCATAATCTCATACAGGCAAACCTGGCTCTGATACCATGTAAGAATTATTCGGTGTACCTAGAGTGTGACCGTTTTATCTCTTGTACCCACACTAATCAGATCACAGTTACGGAAGCGATTAGGACGCACATCAAATACACCACAAATAGGAAGAAGAAAAGAGAAATATAGTAGAGGGAATAGGGAATCAAAGTGGCAGAGTTTCTGTATGTTAATTCAAGTATCTTTCAACTGAATCCCTTTACGCCTATTTATAGGATTCTATGTACCCCTTCCTCTTCTACTAACATGTCCTTCCATTAAAGAGACAATATATCCTTTTGATTGAGAGACATATTGTTTCCGTGAAACCATACCTCATGTAGAGTCATATTGCATCGGATAAATAACATGACTCATAACATTTTGGAAAATATTATATATATCTACCCAAGCATTTATGTTATTTATACTTTGACCCCAATCCTATTGGGCTTGGGCCCAATCCACCAAGGGTGAACTAGGCTATTTTCCAACAGTGTCAAATCTTTTCCTCTCAACTCGACCGTCATTGCCATAAATGTCATATTTTATAGTCATGAGTAATATTGATATTAAATATAAAAAATATTTATAAATAACTCATAATGATTTTTTTTTTGTGAGTAACAAGGAACATACATTGCCGATAACAGACTAATCTTGTAACATCTCGATTTTTTGTTCCAAGGACTTGCAAAACCATCATCAATGGCAGTTGTCATGGAGGGAGGCTACTATCATTGGGATCAAAGAAGCTTAAGATGAAGAATGTTATGTCTCACATCGGTTGAATACCTCTCCTCTCAACACGTTTTGAAATCGTTAAGGGTGACAAGTCTCAAAAAGGACAATATTGAGAGTGAGCCACTCAGGTAACGTTTTAAAAGCCAGACCGAACATCAAACCGGAAAGGACAGTGGATCATGGTCCAAAAGGTTGGAATGGTCAGGTCGTTCGGTCGGGTCGTTGTCATAATAATTAAATAAAAAATAATAGTATATATATGTGTAATAATATAAATATAAAAAGTAAACACTTATATTAAGATATAATACTTATAGCCTTTTCAAACAATATAATGTAATACTTATACCTATACTTAAAAACTTATAATGGCAACTAAAATACTCATAATTAGAGGGTTAAAATGATTTGTCCATCATTCATAATTGACCTAAAATAATATATTTTAATTTCTTATTAAATCTTAATAATGTTATAGTGAAAATAATAAATAAATCTATTGGACAAAAAAATAATAAGGAGATCTTATTCCCAAAAAAGTTGTTGAGATCTTATCAAAAAATATAAAGAAAAATTGGAACTTTTTTTGAAAATTCTTTTTCAATCATTTTTAAAAATAAAAGTATTGTGTAAAAACAATATTACAATGAATGAGGAGCCAATATCATAACTCTGAAAAGAAGAGAAATGACTATGGGATCCATCTATTATCTAATAGAAATAAGAGCAAAGTAATTTTATAACTGGATTAGTAGATACTTTTATCTATTCTCGATATTATTTTTGTTTGCTTTTCAAATTGCTTCTTTTATTTCTTTGGCTAGCGTCTCTCATGGAGTCACTGTATGAAAATCAAAACACAACTCTAAGCCTCCTAACTACCTGTTTATTTTTCTTTTAGGGAGCCTAGGTTCAATCTTTTTATTATTAAGTTGCTACTATTCATACTCCCCCCTTTTATCTTTTATTTGTCTGATTCTAGCCTCTTCTTCTTCTCTCTAGCCTTTGGGTGGTTGCAGCAATCTAATTTTTGTTTAAAAAAGAAGTCTCCTTTAAATTTCATCAACCTATCCAACTATTGAATATCTGGAATGGGTTCCGGCTAAAAAATGATTTGCGGTCTAAATACGGCTTAATAGTGGCTGAAAACAGCCTAACAAAAAAAGGCCCTCATATGGAAAACGAGCTGCAACTGAGTCCGGTCGACAGTTCAGCTCAGTTTTCCAAACATTGGGCTTGGGTCTATATACAAAGCGAACAATATTGACAAATGGTTGGTATCAGAGCCAGGCTCAGATTTATGTATAAAGCATATATGTGCAAAGTGGACAATATCGACGAATCAAATGGTATCGAAGTCAGACTTGGGTCTATGTGCAAAGCGGACAATATGTATGAGAGCCTGGCTCAGGTCTATCTGTAAAGAGGACAATATTGAGAGCGATGGTGTCGATAGAGGAGATGAGTAATGATGGTGCTAGCGTTGATGTCAACAACAATGAAGGAGGTGAGTGACCGATGGAGGAGACGAGCATGGAAGGTGATGACTAAAATAGTCATGTAAATTATTGTTGATGTAGGAAGTAAGGGTGAGAGTGAGTTCTATAGGTATAAGGTAGTGATTTAAGAATTAACCAAATGGTCCAACCGATTGAACCATCACCCAAACCCAGCAACGACTCGGTTTGGACTGAAAACCTTTTTATGGTTGAGTTGGATCGGACTAAAGTTGAGTCATTATTAAGAATCAAGCATTTTTTGGACCAAGCAAAAAACACTGAAATTTTTTTAAAAAAATATATAAAAACTTAAAAAAAAAAATTCATCATCTTAAAAGGCCAAATATATTTTTAATTAGATCATTTATAGTTGTATGGTGTTATTCAATTGAAAACTTCATTTATTGTGGTGTTATTACGTTGATAATTAGGCTTTTTATGGATTTATTTTATAGAGTTGAGATGCAAAAATACTCATGATTTTTTAATCAAAGTGCACCCAAAACCAAATATTTTTTGAATGTGCAAAAGTACACATAAATTTTCAAAATGAGGACAAAAAACTATTGCCATTAATTTCAGTCACGTTGACCGTTAGTTTGACAAAAAATGTTGACATAGAAGCTGAGTTGGCTATAATAATATCTTGTTAGTGGAGAAGAAAATAAAAATAAGAATATTCCATATATATTATTAAACTCATCTCTATCTTATGGATAAATAGAAATCAATTGCTTCACAAAGGAAAGAAGGTTGATCAAGCTACAGTAATCAAGAAAATCAAAGTGGAATCCTGCCTAAGTGTTGCAGCTTTTTCATCAAAGGACATTGTCAATTTCAACAATCCTCACGTTTCTAATATGCTACTTCTCTTTTAAAAAATATCCCCTCAAGTGGTTGGAGCATTATTGTTGATTTTTCTCGATCTAGTGCTTCTCGATACTAAAAATTTTCATTTGTTATCAAGGTCAATTAGTGCAGTGCATGCAATGGAAGAAAGCAACTTTGATAAGTCAGTTGGCAATTACAAAATTAAGAGCATCGTTGATCTGGATTGTTAACTGTCCCCTTTTAACGGATGAAAAAGAGTCACTAACTTTTTTTTTTTGCTACAGGAAGAAATGGCTACATAAAGTGGAGAATTCGAAGCAACATTCAGATATAATTCTTCATGATATAGGGAATTTATTAGATCCATTTCATTTTCAAAATATAATTGTAGTGTTAGGAATTAGCTGTTTTGTTCTTGCTTCTCTCCATTCATGTCCTTTTTTAGCTGTAGAATATTAATATGTAACCTCATTTGATATTTTAATGAGATTTGGTCTTCATAAAAAAAAAAAAAAAAAAAAAAAAAAAAAAAAAAAAAAAGACATATCCGACATCATCGATCTGCTCTTGGCTTCTCCGACTCTTGGACCTAAGAGCTCGGATGTAGTGCCGGAGGAGGTGGTTTGGGTTGGGGAGCTACGCCGATAGTGGCGAGGTCTCCGAGCAAGATGGAGATGATGGAGCAGTGACATTAGCTTCTCAGATCTAAGAGTATATAGCAAAAACATAGATTGGCTGCTGCTTCACAGCTCATGGCTTCTTCTTTCCCATATTCTCCAAAGCGTATGAATTTTTTGCTACAACCTTCAAAGTTAGCAGTTTTTCAATCATGCTTTTTAAACTTCTCAGTTTTTTCTTGTTCGATGATTTCTAACACAGTTGCTGCTGCACTCATGATGAATGAGGATTTGTACATATGACTTGATTTATGTTTGTCTTCAATTGATGGTTCTGGTTTTGATTCAAGAGTTTGTAGATGTGTTCTTTGGAGGCTTTACCTTTTGATTTCTCCCACAAGTGTTTCTTTCTTCCCTACTTTCCCAATTTCACTACCACTTTTCCAAATCCAGTTCCTTGCTCCCAAACGTCGATTTTGTGCATGTTTAGACGTGAAGGAATTTCTACAGACCGAAACTCTCAAAAAGAAAATATTCAATATGCTTATGTAAATTCGTATACGGATTGCAATATTCTAAGCTTATGTAATATCTTAGAAAATAAGTATTAGAAAAAAAAAATTATAGGTTTGGAACAAATAATTTGATATTAAAAATTTTGAAAATTGAGTTCTTACTCAACTTGTGGATTAAATACTTAATGCTCCGAATGTTTTAAGATCATTATGTTTATGGTATGATCGCTTTGTATATTGGTTAATTGGTTGTGTATTACCACGTGTACTTATGAATATTTATATATCTTCCTAATATATATATATATATATATCATATTTTTTATAATTAATTTAATTTTTGGTATGGTTTTTATTTCATCTCAAATATTTTTTTTTTATTTTTCATCATTATTTAAAATATAAAATATGGTGTTCATAAATTCTTATATATCAACATCAATCTTAAAATTCCATTGCCTTGCCTATTTGGATTTGAAAAAAAAAAACAAATCATATGAGAAATAGAACGCATGCAACGTATGTACATTTCTGTTCTGAGATCGCAATCACATTGTACAAATTTTAGCATTAATAAAGTAATATTGAAAAACCTATACAAATAACAAACTACAGCCAAAAGAAAATAAGACGAACACCTAAAAACATAAAATTGATAGAAAATTTCTTGCAGCTATACAAACACATACATGCACATCTTTTTCACAAAATTAAAGCTATTGTAATATACAAGAACGAACTTAACTGTCATAAGTTTATGAGGAAGTCAGTTCAAATTCTTGTCCAGTCCATCTTCGCATTCTTTCTATTGCTTGTTCCACCTGAAAAGTTTATAGTTTAGACGCTCAGAAACTGACAAGATTTATATCCGTATTTGCATCTATAAAATTTGAGGTTTTTGCTTCTTCTTTTTTTCCCTATGACTATATATGGTTTAAGTATGCCCATAAATAATATGAAAAAAAACAAGAAATAGGAAAAAATATATATATATATATATATATATTTATTTATTTATATATATTTGTCTGTGTGTGTGTGTGTGTATATAGTGATGCTCACCTCTTCGTTCCAGTTAGTTTTATAAATAATGTACAACAATATTAGTGTCTGCAGCAATGTCCCACATATCATGCCTATCCAAATGCCCTACAATTAAAGAGCACTATCTATAATTAAAAATAATATTTAAAAAAAAATAAAAGAAAAGAAAAATGTCTGATTGTACTTGGGTTTTCAGTCTGGGTTGATTAATTTACCTCAACTCTTAAACCCAATTTGTAACCAAGAAGAAAGCCAAGAGGGAGTCCAATTATGTAATAACAGAATAGGTTTATGTAAGCTACCAAAGCCTGCCAACCTCCTCCTACAGCAACACCTGCATCCAACAAATTAAACCTCTTCATTTTTAACATAATTCTCAAACATGTCATCTTTATATAAAAAATTCTGTGGGATTAGAACAGAAAGATGCTCAACATAAAGAAAAATACAATCTTTATTCCACAGAAATGAAGATTTGTTAATGCTCTAACCTGATATGACTGGTTGAACACTATTTAGAACCATGGTTGCACCAAGAAGGGAAGCTAGATGAGAAACTGCTTTTTTCATCTCTGAACTGTCAGTGAAGATGGCAGCAAAATCATCTTTTGTGATCAGAATAATGGCTCCACAAATTATCCCTATGATGAGGGACTCGATAACCGTGACGATGACAGAGAACTTTGCAGCTCTTGGGTGTCCTGATCCTAGCTCATTAGAAACCCTCACACTGACATTAATTAAAACAACAAAAGAATTAGTCTCAGAATGGGACACAACAATAAACAGGAAAAATGATGAACAGAAATGAATAGTGTTGACCTTATAGCTGCATTGATCCCTATGAACAGCATGCCTTCCCACCCATTCACATTCATGCTGAAACAGGATCACAAACATAATTTAATATCTAGTAGGGGAATAAAACAATAGAAATATAAATATAAGACTAGTATAGGAGAGAGGAGCATAAAAATTCAAAAGCTTTGTGTGCTTAGACTAACACCAGGCACTACCTATTTGTAGGTGGCCGTCACTTAAACTCTCTTGAGAATAAATGGTATGGGACTTTTACTACTATACGCCCACAAGTTAAATGTACGATTTTTTTGATGCGGGACTTCCTTTGAACACCATAAATATAATGTTTAGAAAACCAAGAGCCTAAGATTAAATGAGGAACATTCACACACAGACAATGGCGAAATTTAAAGTAGAATTTTACCATATAGAAAGCGAGCCAACAGCAATAACTGGATCGTCAAGGTGACCAGTGAGAACAATAATGGTCATGAAGTACCAAATCTCCAAACAAAGCATAACAGCAGAGGCAACGGACAACTTGACAAATGCCCAAAGATCCTTAAAAGCCAGCCATGACAAGCCTCTCCAACCTTCACTGCACCAACCAACCACATAAACCACTTGAGCCAAAGCAATCCCCCAAGCAGATATATCATAGGCTGCAGCAGCACCAGTTGTGCCCCAACCAAACACTTTGATGAACAGATAGAGGATCCCGACATGAACAAAAACCGCGGTGAATCCAATCCAAGCAAGAACTCCCACTTTGCTCTGTGCTTGAAGAAACTTCTGTGTAGGGAAGTTGATGGCAAGAGAGAACATTTGAGGGATTGTTTGGACAGTGAATGTTCCTGCTAAGGCTGCAATGTCATGTTCTTGGCCTAGCAGGATCAGGATCGGCTTCGCAAAGATGTAAAGAGGAAGAAGAAAGAAACATGCTGCTCCTAGGATTATCCACGAACGTTGCATGTACACTCCTAGCATTTCTACTTGCCCTGCACCAAATGCTTGCCCGCATAATGTCTCAAGTGCACTTCCCATGCCAAGCTGCCATGTTAAATTGATGGTTTATTGTCAATTTACATCATGAAATATTACTAGCTCCGGTCCTAAATATAGAGGCTAGATAAAAGGTTTACCTTAATTTTAAATATAAGACCCCAATTCAATTTATCTCTTAAATTTATAATTTTTCCTCAGGCTATCCCTATATTGACTGTATATATGAGCCGAGTTCCCATCAAGGGCAGTTCCAATACACATGATTAAAGAGAATGCTTTAACTAACTTAACTAATTTCCTTAACATTTCCAAATCTGTAGTTTAGTACAATGCTTCCTTTGTGTTCGACTGTGGACAAGCAAGTTTTGATTTAATGCATGTCATAGAAGACAAGACATCATGCGATAGAGAGAAAGGCTTGAATTTGCAACGTTATTCATCTGGAGAGAAGATAACATGAGAAACAATGATGATGTATAGAGTCTACATTCATTCATCGTGCTCATTTTTCTCTCCAAAATGTTTAAACTCTCTTAGATTATATACAATTAATGTTATGACTGTAGAGCATACAGAAACTTTAGAGCACAGTTCTACCAAGAATAAGTGGATTGAAGCTAACCAAGAAGCCGAAAGAGAAGTTTGCGACGACGGAAAGAGCAATGGCAACAGCAGATAATTCTATATCTCCAATGTGTCCTGCGAAGATGTTGGTGAAAGAATTGATGCCATAATTGCAGAGGATGTTAAAGGCAATTGGGCCTGCAATTGCCCAAACCTTTGAGGTTTCCACAGAGCACACATATTTCACGTCCTGGAAGCTGTTTATTGGAGGATAATCTCCGGCGTTGGTCTCAATGGGACCCGCCGGAGCGTGGTGGAGCTCCGCCGTCTCCAAGACGGCTCTGCCATTGGTCAATGGAAGCTCACCCTCTTCACCAGAGGATAAACTCATTCTCTTCTCCACCATTTCCAGTGACGACCCATTCTCTGTATAGGTCCCTATCTTTGCAGATATTTTAAGTGTTGGATTAATTACAAGGATGCTGATCAGAAACTGAAGGTTCAATTAATTCTTCCTGAGAAGAAAATTAAGTCTTTCTTTTGTTAATGCTATTATCGTTTTTGTTTTAAGATAATGAGCATGTTTCAGTTCTCCTTCGTGAGAGAATAGATGATGGATTTTCACTTGCCATAATAAGGTTGGCCTAAGAATGAGAACGTCTAGGCCAAGAAAGATAGTTGACTAAGTCTCCTCCTCTTACTACCTGAGAAAAGTAGTTGGTTATTTGTCTGCACAATTACCGTTATTACAGGTTTCTCTGTTATTGTTTCCTATAAAAATGGCGCCAAGTTTTTACACCTAACCCTCCACCTTGTATTCTGGTTTCCTCTTATCATATTAACAGTATAGTCATGTACCAATGTTTGGCCAAAATTACCCCTTTCTTTATCATTTAATTCTCATTCATAATGTAATTTAAAAGCCTAAAAAATTTAATTCAAATACTCTTAAATCTTAAACATGATAATTTTCATTTTTCAATTTGAAAATAAATTTTCAATATTTTAAAATTATAATAATTAAATATTTAAAAATAACACTTATCATATTAAAAACCATTATTATTTTTTTATGATATGATTATCTGAAATGATTCATAATTAAATTTCACTTACAAGGCTCATCATTTAGAAATAATTAAATCATTCCCATTCAACCTAAAAGTTTCGTTTCCAAAAATTCAAGTCGATGATGATATTGGGATTTGAACATTAAGCCTTAGGAGCTGGTAACTGCGATTTACCTACGTTAAATCAAAAATTGGTAATGCTACAATTAACCTAATCACCGATCCAATTTAAATACATTGATCAGTAAACATTTTTTTCCGGAAAAAAGGGAATCCAAACGCAGCAGAATCAAGCAGGCAATAAAGACAACAAATCAGAGATCAGGAATTCATGGCTGAATATGAATCTCTGCCTCTTGAGTAATTGCGCCATTGTTTCCTTGACAAGAAAAATTCTCATATCGAGAAACAGTGACAAATTCTCGTTCTGCTTCCCATAGTAACCAATTATGTAACCTCTAAAACAAGTGTAAATTGGATTTTAACAAAAGGAGAGAGAGTGAGAGAGGTGGGACTTGTTTCAGAGAAGTGAATTTCACCCCCCTTGTTTTCTTATTTTCTCCTCCCTTCCCCAAGAATCACTTTTCCAGCATCCTGTTTACCTAAAACAATGGCCTTTTATGTTTAAAATGAATCTGTAGCTACCATCATCCCATCAACAATCGAAGAACTTGCTTCATCTGTTATCCAAGCATTCTGGCAAGCTTTAAATTTTGAACTCAAACTGATTTTTCTGACTACTCAAATATCATCTCCTGTAACATCAAAGGAAAAGAAAAATTTAACTGAAGTACGGAATTAATTAACCAATAACTTATAATTCTATTTTGGCCCCAAACAGATATGCAAGCCTTCAAGTCAGTCCCTTAAATCATCAAAACAATAGTGAAGATGCCTCTCCTTTACTGTTTCCGAAAATTTAACCCAAAATCCAAGTAAGCTGATTTATGCCCAATCTGTGGTGTGAATTAATTATGCCAAGAAGGAAAGGGAGTACAGGGATCCTCTAAAGTGAGCATCCACATGAAGTGGTGAAGGTGCAATTAGAGAATTGAACTTCACTCTTTTTATTTATATTTAGTGAAAAAGCGTATCTTTTAGCCGCAATTTGTCATTTCAAAGGGATTCTCACACTAGAAGATTTATATCCTTCCGAAAGCATGAATGAAGTCCAAGTGAGCAATTTATGAAATTTGGTGTTCTTTTTTTATCTCAAAATAAGATGAAAGGGCAACATTGAAAGCGTTTTAATAATTGAGAGTCTCAATAAAAGAAATTTATATGGATGACCAAGTGAAAAATCCACTCATCAGCCAAGGAACAAAACAAGGTTTTCTCTTCACTAAAGTATAAACAACTTCCAGTCAATACTCAATTGTATGGGGTCTATTGATGAGATGGGTTTGAGTAGTTTGCAGGAAGTTTTAGGTTCAAAGATCAAGCCTCTGCTCTGTATGTCATGTACAAACAAATAAATAAGGAATCATTGCAAAACGCAAACCTGATCACACATAGGACAGGTGTCACTTCTTTCCATCCACTCAAGAATGCAAGATAGGTGAAAATGGTGCTCACACTTTGTCAGAGTTTTAGGATTCTCAACCTCGTATTCTGCATTTAAAGAAATTTGTCTTATATATTGTTTCAGCAGTCAAAACAAGAGAGAACCGATTGATCCTGATTCTGTCAACTAGAAAATTGAAAACCAAACATGGCTTTAGTTGCAGAAATATTTGTACCTTCAAGACAAATTGGGCAGGCTTCTTCTTCTTCTGTCATTAATAAATGACATTCATTTCCTTTTGATAGTTCTTTCTTCTTTGGAGACAAAATATCAGAATTTTCTTGAGCTTTGCAATCCAATTCTTCAAGATCTTCACATGTAATCAATGTTTCAAAACTACTACCACTAACAGTTTTTCTTCCAGATTCAGAATCTGTTGATATTGGACCAAAGACCACATCATATGGCAAAGGTGCAGGAGGGGGCTGGTATGTATCTGGTGTGGATGTTTCCAAGTTCGAACTTGCTAGCAATCCAGCACCAAGTGAAGCTGCAGTACCATCATTTGAGGTTAATGACTCCCGTGCTTCCAAAACTGGCGGGCACTGCAGAGCAGTTTTACAAATTCAAAATGATACAGTAATGACAATTTTTTTATTAACAAGTCATATAGAATGACATTATCATTCTCAAAGCGCTTGTGCTGAAGAAAAGAAACGTTAAAAACGTATTACTTAATAGCTATCACCATCCAAAACCATTCATGCAGTTCCTTTTTTTCCACCCCTTTGGGAGGGTGATGATGTCGCAGATCTACTGTTTTACTTAATTCAATTCAAACAGAACATAAAGTTTAAAAACTGATTTTGAGACTCAATAATTCATGTAAAACATGGATAGAGGAGAATTTTCTGTCAGGTGATATCAATCAGAAGCGCAAAATCACTAGCTCATCACCTTTCTATTAAAACAAGACCTGTGGTTCAGAGAAAACAAAGTAAATCCTACTTGTTCAACTTTCCTTCACCAATCTTATCCCATCAAGGAGTTACTAATAGAACATTGAAACATTTCGATTAAAGCAACAACTTTGTAGGTTATTTTTCAACATCTGTGCAAGGATTTTCATCTTATTACTCTATAACTCTGAGCTCAAAGTCAATATTCACTAATTAATAGAGGAAATACGAGGAAGTATAGATGATTTTTTGTCCAACGCCAAAAAAAAAAAAGAAAAGAATAGAGGATTACTTACATAATAATACACTGATGTACCATGCAGATGAGGTTTTCTGGCAGAACAGCAGCAACCACCCATTTTCTAGCAGTGCCGGAGTTTCTGTTATTTAATCAAAAGAACCAATGATAATCTCATTCCTTCCTGTTATTTGGCATCAAGATAGGATCATGGCCAACCAGAGTTTGTGTCCATATTGCTACAAGTCTGAAGAATGTATATGTGATTAGTTTACATATAATAACAAACAAAATTTGAGTCATAAAGCAATGATAAATGTCAAGTTGATAATATGAGAACACAGCGTATAATCATTAAAATCATAGTTAAGTAGGAGAAGCCAAGCCCTTAATTATGGAAAAACTTTCAGAGAGCAGCAATTGAGATCAGTTAAAAACATAAAATGCATTTCAAAGTTCAAACATAACATTAAACTACATGCATAGCACAGACTTCTAATCTGTCCCTTGCTTAAGACTTCTTGCACCACTAGCAAAAGGTTAATTTTCAGCATAGCAACATTACCTTCATTCAGTCATTGTACCACACCTTGAAGGAAATACCTCTCACCACTCCATTTTTTTTTTTTGGGAAAAAAACATTTTGTTTTAAAGTGGCACATAAGCCAAACAAACGATTTATGTTACTCGTCCTCACAAGTGCATAACAAGAGCATTTGCACTTGCAGTATAGCCACTGCCATAACCCCAGAATTGTATCCCTTATCAATTCAAAATCATCCATATCATAATAAATTATAACCACAACTAGCATACAAATTCCAAGAAAAATTCAACTTAAAAAAAAACAATGAACGATCGTCAGAATGATTAATATCAACTCATTAAAAGGAAATCAAACCACCAAAATCGAATTTATCGCCAAACACAGCCGTAAAACATAGCTAGCCCCTTGACTCAGAAAAGTCAAGTGACAAGAAAAAAATGAATAAGCCGAGAAATAAATCAAGAGAAGGATCAAAGAGAGAGACCAGTCGATCGAATTCAGTTCCGAAATTCACAGCATAAACCCTAATGCAAACTTGCGTGCCAGTGGATACTACACAAACGAATAGATTGAGAAAGATGGGGAAAATGCAATCACCACTCCATAAAATTGTGAAAGCCAAGAAATGGAGAAGGAAACCCGTAAAAGAAACGCTCACCGATGAGAGGAAGAGAGAGAGTGTGAGAGAGGCAGACATTATATATTGTTGGGGAAGTTCAATTTTCAAGAAAAGCGACTGAGGGATAGTGAAAGCTCGCTCGCTCGCTCGCTATTTGTGTGACTTGCACGTTCTTGTCTACAGGCTTGCATATGGAACAGTGGTATACGCTGCTCCAGTCACTTATATCCTAATATTTGTTTGGAATAATTTATTTTTAAATAATAAATATTTATAAATTATGATTTATGATATATAAAATAAATATATAAAAAAAATTTTACCTCAACTTATATAATAAAAATTTATTTTTTAAAAAAATTAAACGAAACAGGCCTTCAGTCATACGTCACATAGTCACCTACGAAGAGAGGAACTTCTCTCTTGTAAATATTGGTGGGAAAATGACTTTTTGACACCATCTAATTCTAAGGAGATGAAAATATACAATGAGAAATCCATGAATCAGAGCATAAAACGAAGCATCATGATCCTTATTGGATGAAAGTGCTCTCTTTTCTTCACCCACTGTTCTGCCATAGCCGCCAGCTAACGACTTTACGTGCGCCTCCGTCAAATCATGCTTTATTAATTGCTGAATATTAGGTGCTCAGTTGTCAAATCATCTTAATATGTTTGTTTAAAATAATTTATTTTTTGGCAATAAATATTTATAAATCATGATTTACGGTATATGAGGTAAGTATGTGAGCGGAGTTTTATCTCGACTTACATAATAAGAACTTATTATTCAAAAATAAACCGAACCAAACACACACTTAGAACACTAGTAAATTTTTTAAACATGTAAATTGTAATTTCAGGACCTTACCTTACCCTTTTTACTAATTGATCGAGTTACTTGTAAATTTTTTAAGCTCGTACATTAGGCCGAGCATTCGGTTTTTGATAAAAATCAAAATATAAGAATTTTTTAAACCGAATTGAAATCGAGTAAGAGAAGATAATCGAACCAAAAAAACCGAAATAATTCAGTTCGGTTTAGGTTTTTATAGGTAAAACTGAAATTTTTTTGTCTTTCTAATTAAATTAGAATATCTGAATTTTCAATAAGTAAAACTTAATACAAATTATAAATTGAATAGCCTCAACAAGAGCTAAGGAAAGATGATACAAAATATAAACAATATATATGATCAATGTAGTATTGTCACTTAATTAAATCAAAGAAAAAATGTGAAAAAAAATATTATATGGTGTATTCTTTACATTTTTCGATTAAAACCGATTTTTTTTTTTACAGAACCAAAACATCGAAAAAGCTAAAAAAAAAAAAAAAAGAACCGAACATACACTGAATACTGAAAAAACCGAAGTGGGTTCGGTTCGATTTCGGTTTGATTTTTCTCACCCTTATCGTAGATTGGGATTTCAAAGCCTCGCCTCCAGTCATGTCATGCCTCGGCGTTGATCAAAAGGAAAAAGTAACACATAGAAGCCCTTAAGATGAAGCAAGGAATTCGGTTAATGATCCTGGTGAGTTGAGAGACATGGTTGTGAGGTTTTTCAAAGATCTTTACACTAGAGATAATTGAGTCCTTGATTCCACAAATTGGTCTGCAGATTTTCCTCCGTTGCAAGCCAATGATGACGTACTAATTCATAAAGAGATGGAGGATATTGAAATCAAGAATGCTGCTTATATGATGGGTGCTTTAAAAGCTCCTGGCCTAGATGGATTGCAAGCACATTTCTTCAAGTCTCAGTGGAATCATGTTGGAGACAAGGTGTGTGAATTCATTCGAGAGATTTGGCATAATCCAAAAAAGGTTAGGGGTATCAATCATACTCACATTATTCTTATTCCAAAAATTGATAATCCCTTGACTTTGAAAAACTTTCGTCCGATTTCTCTTTGTAATGTCATTTTTAAGATTATCACTAAAGTTATTGCGGAAAGAATTAAAAGGGTGATGTAGTATTTAATACAACCTCAATAATGTGGCTTTATTACAGGCAGACAAAGTAATGATAATATCATCATTGCCTAAGAAGCTATTCATATTATAAGAAGCAGAAGAAGGAAAAAAGGAATAGTGGCGATTAAGGTTGACATGGAAAAAGCTTATGATCGCCTTGACTGAAAATTCCTTAAATCCACGTTAGTTAGTGTTGGGATCTGAGATGAAATGGTGAATCTCATCATGGCTTGCACATCTTTAGTATCTATGAAAGTCCTTTGGAAGGGAGTCGAATCACCTACTTTCTAGCCTACACGATGAATTCGTCAAGGTTATCCCCTTAGTCCTTACTTGTTCATGCTCTGTATGGAACGTCTAGGCCAGCTAATTAATAGGGAAGTTCGTAATGGTCATTGGAAGGGGCTTCGATTTAACAAACATACTCCTCCCATATCCCACATTTTCTTTGCAGATGATCTCCTACTATTTGGTGAAGCTACAAAGGATTAGATTGATCTAATGTGAGACACTATGAAATCCTTTTGTGAAGTTTCAGGACATCAAATTAGTTTGGCCAAATCCAAAGCATTCTTCGCTAGAAATGTTCATTCTAATAGGGCTCTTGAGCTAAGTCACACGCTAGGCATTAGGATTACGGGTGATCTTGGTAAGTATCTTGGTGTGCCGCTCCTACACCATAGAATTACCAAAGTCACATATTTCTCGATCATTCAGAAAACTAAGAAAAAACTATCCAACTGGAAAGGAAGATTTCTCACCATGGGAGGCATGATTATGTTGATCAAATCCATTCTTTCAGCCTTACCTAATTATCATATGCGGATAATGTTACTGTCTAAAGGCACTCTAAAGGAGTTGGAGAAGGTAAGTCAAAATTTTCTTTGGAACCAGGGGCAAGAAGGCAGAAAGATGAACCTCATTTCTTGGGAGCAGATCAAACAACATAAAGAAGTTGGGGGTTTGGGCATTTAAAGATCTACAGCAACAAAACATTGCTTTTATTATGAAACTCTGTTAGGGTCTTCTCACTAAACAGAAGGATCTTTGGGTTCGATGCCTGAAAGGAGAATATGGATGCAGAGACGGTGAAAACGTTGCTGTTTAGAATAAACAAAACTCCTCTAGTGTGTGGCGTAGTATTATTGCTGTTTGGGAGAAATTCTACTTGGGGATTGGTAGAAGTTTGAAAAGTGGGAATACAGCCAATGCCTGGAGGGATTTGTGGACCCTAATTGGAGAACCTCTTATCCATTTTATTGATCGAAATTGTCACAGCCTAGATCTATATGCCAAAGTAAAGGATTTTGTTTCGGCAAATGGTGGGTAGAACATACCAAAATGGAGAGAATTTCTACCAGAATGGGTGGCCAATATTATAATTAAAGGTAACCCACCATGTGGAAATGGAGATAATCTTTTCTGTTGGAGAAATGCTTCAGACGGCAAATTTAGTGTCTAGGCTGCTTACAAATTTATCTTGGCCCAGCAAGAACAGAATGGACAGGCTCTGTGGAAGAAAGTGTGGAAATTACCTGTTCTTGAGAAAATGAAAATGTTTCTATGGCAGGTTCTTCATGAGAGACTACCTACTAACTCACTCAAAGCTATGAGAGGTTTATCACTTTGTAAGGAATATCCTTTTGAGTGTCAAAGAGAAGAATCCATTTTACACATCCTTCGTGACTATGGATTGCAAGAGAGGTGTGCCTACATTTTGTCTCTCCTAATTTCCATTTTAGCTTTTTTTGTTCTGATTTGCAGGTATAGCTCAAGGAGAATATGTCACTTCATTTGGGAAAGATGTATTTCAAACGGTGGACATGGTCCAAACTCTTCAACATCGTCTGTTGGTTGCTATGGAAAAATAGGTGTAAGGGAATGATAGAAGGAGTTCGAGTTCATGCTAACGAAATCATTCATGGTGGCCTGTATCAATTGATGGAATCCAACCTCCATGACATTTACAAGCATCAAATTTTCAAATTCAATGGAGAGGAGGACCTCAAATGGCGTCTACTACCGGAGGGGTATGTTCAACTAGATATTGATTAAACAATCAAGGCATTACAACATGCAGTGGATTGGTTCGGGAAGATAGGGGCAACTGGGCCTTAGGATTTCAGAGGAGGCTGGGTTTTGTTCCTCCTAATACAGTAGAAATTCATGCTTTATTGGCAGGTTTCCAATTGTGTCAACTGTATGGCTTTCACAACATTGTTCCTTACACAAACTCACTTGAAGCCTATAACTTGGTTATGAGGGACGGAGGACTTAACCATCCGCTTTGATCATAGATAAATGCAATTAGAGAGCTAATTACTCCGAATGGGCCTTGAACTTCGGTATACATTACGAAATACAATTAGGTGTGCTGATTTCCTAGCAAAAGAAGCTTAGCAGCACTTAGTTCAGAGTCCGATAATCTTACATGTTCCCCATTTAGGATGTATTCCCTTCATGAGGGCTGATCTTATTCACCTTTTGTGATGTCTAAGCTTCTCTAGTCCAAGCTTCCTTGGCCATTGTAAAAAAAAAAAAAAAAAAAAAAAAAAAAAAAAAAAAAAAAAAAAAAGCCTCACCTCCAGGTTGACGAAGGCATTTGTGGCGGCTCCTGGCGGGTAGAGAAACTAACAAAGTTTTTACTTAACAGTATTTTGTAATATTCCTTTGACTGATTTAGTATATACGAAAGAGGGGATAAGAATTTTAATATTCTCTTATTTAAAGATCAAAGTGTAGAAAGGCAAAACTCATCGCTCGCTTGATGTAGAAATTAGAAGCGAGTTCTTGTCATTCACTCACCGACTCACGCCACCCCAAGTTGGTGGCTTATGACTTATTATTATTATTAGTACATATTAATAAAGGTAACTTATTATATAACTTGTGAGTTGTTAGCAGTATGAGTTTCAATATAAAATATTATATATTTCATATTTATTTTCTTTCAATTCTTTCAAAATTTGCCATATGTTTCTTGGGATGATTAGTAATCGATCGTAAAAGATATGGGATGATTTGTTCCTAAACATCGGAATGTGTAAAAGTTTCTTAAATTTTTTGAAAAAATATATAGAAATATTAACAAAATCTGGGAGAATCCATATTTCCAAGACATTTGTAATTTATTCCTACAATATTCTCCAATATCAGATCAAAGTGCTAAAAAACTATTATTTCTTCCGGTTGTAACCAATTAAAGAAAGCCCTTTGGGCCGATTCTTCCTAATTTGTACCCAAAAAGGGATTTACAAGAGACTGCTTTACTTGATGGGTTTTTGCCTTCGGCCTAATAATTCACCTCCTAGTATGATCTTTATATAAGTCAGCAACCATATATATGACGACTATTAATTACAGATGGTGACATGAGCTCACTATACCACATGATTAAAACCCTGCAAAATCCTAATCCTCTCTATTTAGACCAAAATCTTGCATAGAAATTCTTCTAAACAGCTGTCACAAACGAATCCTGACGAGTCAGCGCATAGTTTCCAGCCGAAGGCAGCGGTTGATTCTCATCATTATCAACAATATTTGCTTTTGAACAAAGGAAGAAGAAGGAAGAAGTATATATTGCAATATGCCACCAGCTGTGAAACAGATCCAAAGACCAAACATGAGATAAAGAGAGAAAGGAGACAAAATGGATGAAAAGAGTAGTGTGCTACAGTAATACCTATGCCAAAACCAGTAGGTTTCACTGGTTTCAAGTGTCCAGCTTGTTGCTGCCATGGCCAATGCCGCAAAACCAGCGAGCACAAAACCCCACTGGAACCGTCTCAGAAGTGTCTTGACAAGATTATAGAGCCATTGCTTTATAGCTTGCAAGCTGCAGATTGCACAAGAAATTCAGCAGTCCTCATTTTGGTATTAACCGTTAGCTGACTTGTCTAATGAAGCACAATTTGAGGCAAACATCAAAGTACAGAGAACTCACCTCTGGCGGAAATTCGATGGGACTCCAAATGAGAAGGAAAGGGACCTAATGTTAGCTGAGAGCTCTATCAACCACCCAATAAGAAGGCCAAGAGTTCCAATTACTATCACAAGAATGATATTGGAAGATCTGCATCATTAAGCACAAATAAATAGCAATTAATACCCCGGCAAAAAATGGTAACTAATACTTTTAACATCTCTCTCCCTGTCTATATATATATATCCATTATCTACCAGTTCGATGTACCTGGTTGCCTTGGTAACAGCCATGAGAGCTGTAAGGATAGCCACAGCAGTATGAATTGCCCTCTTGAACGCCTCACTAATGGTAGCTAGGTATACAAAAGTGCTAACCACAGCCATGAAAGAGAGCCAGAAGTCCATGAACTGAAAATTGTCATGTAAATCATAAGGGCACTGTAATATCTTAAAATACTCACATGCGCAAAGAGAAACATTCTCAAAACATGGGTGTAACTGCTTGTTCGTGTAGTAAATTTTATCTCTTTATGCTTATAGTCCTTAAGGATAAAGAGATAAAATCTCTTTTAAGTTATCAGTTAACTGGGGTTCATTAAAGCTCGTATAATAGCTACACCAGTGATATATCATCTCTCATTCCCTTCATGGTTGAATAATTTCAACACGGTCGCCAATTTTTTTCTTTTCAAAGAGGTAACAGTGGAATCATATATCTAACCTGCAAGGCACTATAGTTCAATGCACACCAGGTGCCAACATCACAAGCATGATATAATCCGCTTGAAATTCCACTAGATGTGTATATAATCCACTCTGCCCATGCCTGCAAAGATGAAATTATGAGTTATATATTTCAATTCACAATGTAAAGGCTAGATAAAAAGTAAAGTGTAATTTTCTAGGAAGTTTAGCCGCAATGCTCAAATAAATGTTTATAGGGGATATTAGAAGAATAATTCCCACATGAAAGTGCATAGTAGAAGAGACTAGTGCTGGTGTATTTCTTGATTCAATCAAACATGGTCTTCATCCTTTAAGTCATAATACCAAACTACGTGTCTAATCATCAATCTAAAAGTAAAAACCAGAAACTGATGTAAAGGGAAAGAACCACCTTCTGCCGAAGGGCCCAAAAAGCAGGAAGTATGAATGCAGCATTTGATGCAATGAGAAAAATTGATTGCCTCATATGCTCTGCAAAATTTGTCAGTGAATAGATGATAGAAGCAGAAAAGATGCAAAATTTTCGTATTCAAAGACAGGTATATGTTTAAGAGAAGAACGAGGGTAAAGCATATTTGACTTTCATCATTATACATCACAATCAAAACAACTAGATGATGAGGTTTCAAGCAAATATAACAAGCTGCACTCTTTACAATTTGTGAACAGTGCGGCTTCCTATAGACTCATTAAATATATAGATGTAGACGATCTATGTGTTAGAGATTTTCCATTTCGATCCTTGTCTATGATCACATCACATATATAAATGTTTACAAAACATGCCTAAGGCAGGAAAATGAAGAAATAAGTAAGAGATAAAACAAATGATATACCTTAAGCCATGATCAATTTTGGTTCCTACAAGAAATATAAACAAAAGTAAAAGAAAATAGCATCCCAGCTATCTTTCTTTTCACAAAGTACGGCTATAATATTTGTGATATGATGGAGGTCAAAAAACTTGGGTTGAGTGAAGAGAGGGACCAAGTGCCCTATTATACTTCTCTGTCCTTAATGTAATGACTATTTATCTAATTTTAGTATATTAAGGAAGCTAAATAAATTAGTTAACTATAATATATGTAACATGATCTCTCTAAGATACTTATGTGTAACGTTAGGTTTTATATCAACTAATAAGTTACGCAAATTAGTTTGAAGAAAAATGATAAATATGGGAGATAAAATGAAAAAAGGCCTTACATTTTGGATCAAAATCCACTTCTAAATTATATTCTACATTCAGGACCAGAGAAGTAGCATTTATGACGTGTTTTACTTCCCTCCAACATTCATGAATCCAATTAATTCAAGTCCTTAAGTGGCAGATCTTTCACATGCCTTGTTGGCAAAAAAAAAACAAAGAAAGATCTTTCACATGCCCAATCACCAGATACATCCAAGGACACGTCAACTTTGGATAATGTATATCCTAATATTTGCTAGATAAATGACTTTGGCAAAGAATCTATATCTAATTATTACCTTCCATATTTTGTAACATTTATGTAGATTTATATAGTAACCTTAATGTATACCTTCCCATGTCCAATCAGGGATAAAACCAAAGAAACTGGCTAGAGGGGAAAACTTATTAATACTTAATAACGATTAAAATTGTAATTTAAATTATTTATCAAAAGAATTAATTACTATAATACTAAAATTTAGAATTGGAAATAGAACCACAATAATATAAAACAAAGAATATGAAAACATTAAAAGATTAATATAATTACTTTTTTTTGTAGAGAACCTAATGACTTTAATATTGATGAAAAATATAATTATAATTAGGGTTAAGGTGCAAATTTACCAATAAAGTTTTGTCCGAGGAGCGTCTGGTACAAATATCTTTTAAAAGGGGCAAAAATACCAATGAACAATTAAAAAAGAGCATCCACCACAAAAACCGTTAAATCCATACTAACGCCGTTAGGGTTTTCTTCTCTTAAAATTTAACGCCGTTAGTACGAATTTGTACGGATTTAACGGTTTTTGTGGTGGATGCCCCTTTTTTAATTGTTCATAGGTATTTTTGCCCCTTCTAAAAGATATTTGTGCAAGACGCTCCTTGGACAAAACTTCGTTGGTTAATTTGCACCTTAACCCTTATAATTATAAACATGTTAGTCATCAATATCATATCTTAATTTTAATTGAATAAAATATACTAGTATTTATTATCTTCTAAGTTAAATTCCATATAACTTTTATTTTCCCCATAAATAGTCAAATTAGACTCGTTTTTGGAGCATTACATGGAGTCAAAAGAATGAATTGTATAAATCATAACTTACGAATGAACTGCATTATATTCATGACCTGTGAATAATGCAGATAAGCAAAAGGTTTGAACCAAGGAAGGTAGTTGAAAGAAAAACACAATCTTTATCTATGTCTAAAATGAACAATCACCTTTATATGATACCAATTCAAAGCCACAGTCAAAGCCTCCATGGTCTCGGTCACAGGAGCAAAAGCTGGATTTCAAAAATAAAAACAACCACTAAATTATAAAAATTTCTCAAGAACGTTGCTGAAATATATACAGACAAGAAATCTGAACGTTCCAAAATTTATCATCAGATTTTATGAAAAATTAACTTCTCATTCACATCCAAGAAATATGTCTTGTCCTGTAAGTAAAAGAAAAGAAACAAAATCCAAATCTAATTAGAAAAGAAGAAACAGTAAAAAGGAAAGGATAAGCAAAGCCATCATACAAACCTGTATGATGCCAACCCACTAGCATCAAATGAAAATTTACAGCTTCCATGAGAGGAGCATTTATTTGGACATCGTTCAAGTGAAAGAGACATGAAGGTCTGTCCCTTTGAAGAATCACTGTTAGTATTGAGATGGCGTAGACCAATTCCCCAAGTCCCTTCTCGAGCATAAATAATATAAAAATCAACTTTGTCTTCTCTTGAATCATATAGCATGAAAAACATAGATGGGTCACTCCTCCTTGACTTGTTTGCATAATAATAGTCCCAGCTATCAATAGATGGTAATCCGCCAAATCTAGCATATACTTCATAACTGATCTTCACATTTGAGGATAGACGTACATGGATATTTCCTCCAGCCGCACCAAGAGGAATATCCATAGTAAAGTAAGTCCATAAGTTGTCAGGTTCCCCACCATTTGATGAGCTGCTTAAAAGTGGTTCAAGAGGGAACTTGGCAGAATCAGAGGACACTTCTCCACCAATTGGTAAATAGTATGATTCAAAGGGGCTTACAGCTCTGCCTAGAACAGTCTGCAGACAGCCATTCTTATCTTGTCAATAACTTCTGCCAGCAATTTTTTTTAAAAAAAAAAACAACATAACAGCACAAAAGGAAGAGGAAGATGCATGTACTGCAAACAATCCCACCTGAAGTTTGTAGCTTGCCATTGTGCAGTTTGGTCCAGCTCTTCCAAATGGGCATTCAGACAATCGCGATTCCATTGAATAGCAGATTCTTACATCACTATCTGTAGCATCTTTTCTTTTAAGATTAAGGGGTAATATAATAATGTACCAACGACCAATCAGCGGTGATTGTATAGTCAAAGCAGCCTTATATAAATCACTCGAATAATCATGCAAAGTTGCTGAAGGCATTGCTCCATGACGAACAAAACACATTAAATTAACATCGTTTGCACCAGTAGTTGATGCAGTGGATTTGAAACTGACTTTTGTCGCCACAATGCTCAACTCTTCCACCATATTCATTATATCCAAGGAGTAGACTTTTGGTACACCTTCCTGAACACATAAATTTTCAAAATTATTTCTGCAGGTCATTACATTTCCGACCATTGGCTTTACAGCCACATTGTCAGAAGCATCAAAGGCACCAGGCCCAGTGCATGAGAGAGGATAGACTGTACTGTTGCAGAACTCCCCCATCATCATTGTATTAGTGCATGCTTCGACACTTATATTGGCACTGAAGGAGTAAGTTGGACCTCGGATAATCTGCAGGTACAAGCAAGTACCTGCCATTCATCAGCACATTGTAGGACCCTTGGCTAAGAGTAATAGCATGAGGAAGATGAAATGAACTGAAGATGGAATGAACGAGACTGTCGTATTTGGCTCAAATGCCAAGATAAAATGACAGAAGACCCACAAGCTTAATTAACTATATATCAACATCAAGCACAAAGTCATGGATTCCTGTAGATTTTTCAAATTTTTATGGTGAATATTTAACTATAAAGCTTTCATCTATCCACAAACTGAATCAATTAAGCCTCTATCTCGGTATAATATGGAAAGAATTAGAAATCAGTTCTCTTATGGCACTAGTTAGGAGAGAGTCACTGCTATGAGCATGTAATCAGTGCATTGACTTTTTAAAATATTTTTCAGCAGTTTTAAATATTAAAAAATATTTATTGATTTTATTGAGAATGTCATTAATTTGCTAAACTTCAAACGAATCGTGCATCTAGGAGATCCTAATTGGTTTCTTCAGGGCACTAATTGGCAAGACCTACAGATATTAAAGGAGAAGCTGGGAAGGCCATAGTTAATTACAGGCTATAAATTGCAATTTACGGATAATAGTACATACCATCTTTGACTGTGTCCTAGCAGGTCCAATACCATTGAAAAGACCAATGTACCAAACACCTGGAGATATCTGAACAATAATTCTTTAGTGTTTTCTGTCTATAATATGGTAAACAAAACCAATATAACTCGTACATTAGTTCTTCCCACTGACAATATGGACATTTCATTGTCAAGGCAGATCCTATCAGGTCGTTACAAACATTCAAAGAAAAGAGAAACCAAGCTTGACTATATAAATTTTATGGAAATAAAATACTTGCAACAAGAGGTAAACAAAACTATTCAGGACCTCTAAGAATACCTGCTCGTTCGTCAATCTCAAAGTAATATTTTTCTGCATGGGAAAACACTGCTCCACATAAAGATTATTCATTCCTAAAGAAAAAGGAGAACAAAATGGGAATTACAAATGGCATACCAAACAGACTTTTATGGAAAGCTAGACATGTTTCTTATGAGTTGTACAAAATTTGAGAAATGAGTTATACTGTTCATTGTTTGTGACAAGTGCAACTTGTTATAATTTTTGTTATATAAATTGATATATTGATTTCCCTTTCCTTTCGAAAAGAGGCAGATATAGTAGACAGAGAACTGGTGAACAAGTGCCAAAAAAGTGATTATGATAGCCAAAAGAAACCATCATAGTAAAGCAAGTAAACAGTAAGGGGGAGTTAAACTAAACAAAAACAAATAATTAATAGTTCATCAAATTAGAAGAATGCGTCTTTTGAAAGTGTTGATCCTAAATACTATGCTAATGAATTATCAGAATTTATTGTGGTTCCAACGGTTCTAGCTTATCAACAGATATAGGTGTCCTAAAGACAACTTCTGAAAAAACAATAAAGCTAATCTCATAACAGGGAACTTTAGTATATAAAATCCATGCTCAGACTTACAGTGGTTCAGTTAGACTCTGAACCAGCTAAAGATCTACCTGAGATGGCTGCCTCTTTCAGGGAAATATTTGAGACATCTGGCAATGGAGGGCTGCCATCTCTAAAACATGCTACTGGCAGCATGCTTTGTGGAACCTTTTCAACTTTTGTGACATCCTGAAAACAAGGCACAGAATGAGCGTATCATGAAATTGGGTTCTCCAGGCATATTTTCTGTAGCAGAATAAAAGTAAATTTAACACACAGATTCAATTACAAGATATTAAAGAAAATTTAAATGAAATTCACTTAGGATATTTATTCTTCTCACAGACAATACCGCATGCAGCGCCAAGCAATATAAACAAACAAAACTGAAGAAACGGAATTTCATTAAAGAAATTTTATCAGAAGGAGCATAGGTTCAGTTGCTCCCAGGTAATAGCCATCATACATAGATGCCAGTATTCTGAGGTAATCCTATCTATTAAGAATAATAAATATACTTACAAGGTCTACATCTGACTTCAATGCTATAGACACTGCAGAAAACCATGTCGGCAAATCAACTGGAATAAGAAAGAAAACCACAATAGACATGTAAGATCATGTGTAGGTCCACATACAGCAGTAAACTACTTTTTCTTTCTCCATTTTCCCCCAATATAACAGATTTATTAACCAACAAATTAAATGTCCTAAAGCAGAAAAAAATTTGAGCCTCCTGAGCACATATTTTTCATCTCTCCAGTTGAAAAATTAGCAAAAGCCTACAAGGCATAACCAAATATCATCCAATTCTTGCTCATTTGGGGATTTGATGGGTATCAGCCACATATAAATCTTAAATTCCACAAAACCCAATAGTTAAATTCTCACTGCACAGAAACAAAAAAAAAAATACATTTAAATTTTCTGAAATTTCTATGACAACGAATGACAATTCACGCATGCAAACCATTGTGTGAATGGAAAGTAATCCACCTAGAATATCCTGTTCCATAGAAACAGAATACTTAAATCATCAATACCACTAACTAAATTGTTGGCACTTATAATTCTGATGTATCAAGGAGAAACACAGAAACATTGCATCACAATTTCCTCCATTATACCTAACAAGAGAGTAACCCAAGACTATTCAAAAGCAATAACACAAGACTGGAATTAAATAATACTGACAGAAAAAGAAAACTTAAAGCGAATGGGCTTAAAAGAATCCAGAAATACCAATCGTTATCCCATAAATTCACCTATTTTCTCCAAAACTCAGCGACAACGCATTAGACTGTACACCTTGCAGTAGTCTATGAACAATAAGAACAGAGAAATTAAACATATGAACAAAAGGGTCACTACCAATTGGCCCACTCACCTCTGATATATCGCAAATCAGAGGGCCTGAGCGTGGTCTCTGGGTAGCTGAAGCTGGAAACAGTGAAGCTGTCCCCAGTTACCAGTTGATCACTCGCAGAGCAGAGGCCAAATGAAATAGAAAAGAGCGCCAAAATACCAAGAATAAGATCGGGATGAGAGCACAGAATCGAATTAAAAGGCATCTTTGTCTATCAAAAGTGGGTGATTCTCAAGAAACCATGGGGGTGTAAATAATGGAATGATGGGAATGGATACTGGTTGAATTGGGACTAAATCAAAAAAATAAAGTCGTGATAAGAAAAAAGCTATATAAAGGAAAACGCAAAGCAAGGGAAAGATTTTTCTTACTGGTTTGCTAAATATATGGCGGAGCGAGAGTTGTGGGCTGACTTGTCCACTACGGTGGTGAAGTTGAAGCATGAATGAAATGGCGGACACTTTGTATTTATATTGGCTCCGTCTCACGTGGGAACAGGGGCGAGTGACAAACAGTCGCATTGTTGACTTATCAGTACGGCGAGTCAACTCGTCAATGCGCCATAGTCAATAGAGGCCTGGGTGGCACTGTGGCAGCATCTGGAAGGAAATTTTAGAATTAATTTGCATTTTTAATCCTTGAGGTGAATCGAGAAAGAGAGAATAAAAATATACTAAAAACAAATATATTAAAGAGGATAGGTATTCCTATTAGTATTAATTATTGGGAAAGCAAAGTACAACGCACGTCAGAGATGGCACGATAACACCCGAACCAGATATTCACGACGCATGATTTGTCTTTTTCTTTTTTCTTTTCTTTTTTCCTGAGTTATTAGAGTACTTTTCTTTACTTAACATTTAAAAAAAAAAAAATTTGTCAAGAAAATTATATTTTTCTCTTTTACTCCCATTAATTAGAAGTAAACTACACAATTCTCATTTCGACTTACCCTCAATTAATTCCACACAGGGTAGATTAGGGGGAAAGAAGAATTCAATACCTTAGACAATATCTTAATAAGACTTATATTTTAGATTAGGAAAATTTTTAAGAAAATAACTTATGTCAATGATTCTCAGTATTTAATTTAATATACCTATGAAATCTTAAAGTTGTGCGTGTTGACTGGGGTAATTAATATGCTTACTTGGCTTCACTGTATTGTGTGTGTTGATTGTATATGGTTGATCATTTATGAGTGTTCGGTCCTTTTGTCATTAAATTATTTGATTGGATATTGAATGTAGTCGGTTTGTGATCTCAACGTGTTAATATAGCCCGTTCTTAGGTATTTAATTATGTGACTGAGACTTTTCACATTAAATTGGCATTGTTGCACCATCGGTTTGCATGTGTTCATTGGATTTATTTACTTTGGCATCTCATCAATCCTATTGATGACACTGATGCTTTTGAAGAGCCTGCTTATTCAATGCCAAACCATTTTGTTTTTCTGGCTAGGCTGCTACTAATTAGCAAACGTCCTACATTTTCTCTAATCTATCTATTTAGTGTGTGTTCGGTATTGTTTATTGAGGGTTAATAAGCACTTATTATGTAAGTCAAGATAAAACCCCTCTCACATACTTACCTCGTATACCGTAAACCATGATTTATAAGGCTTATTACCCAAAAATAAACTATATCCTAAATGAGCACTTAGATCTATTTCTAGATGCGGTGGATGAAGTATGTGAATCAATATTCATTCTCCGGTTCTACCAATAAGTGGTTTTTATTTGTGATTATGATACAGTTTTAGATGGTTAGGTATTAGTTAAAACTAGGGGTGAGCATGGTGCCCAATAGCCCGGTGCGCCTACCTAGCCCTGTAAAAAATTGCCTAGCCCAGCCCTAAAAAAGTGGCCCGAAAAAATTTTGGGTAGCTTTGGGCGGGCTAATAACCGGGCAGGGCCGGGCATCGGGCAAGGGGTGCTGCCCTGCCCATTTAGCCCTGCCCTAAAAATTATTTTCATTTATTTAAAATATAAAATTTCATATCAATTAAATATTATTTCATATATATATTTTTATTTAAAATATATTTTGTCTATTGTATAATACTCTTCTGATCCTCTTTTTTTTGTCCTAACCACTAAACACTATTTACAAGTAGATTTCTTTCTTCTTTACTTTGTGATGTATTAAATTATAGTTGTTTTTTATTTTCTTTCCAGATGCTTCATCATTTGATCAACTTTTGGGACATTGAATTGATGCAAACTACTTTGACTTCATGGCTTTAATTACAATCATATTTTTTTTCTTATTTATAATGGATTATGGATATTGTTTAATTTTTAAAGTATGGATATTTGTTAAGACATATGGTATTTTTTAAATTTCAAGACTCAAGTTGTAGACTTATTTTGAAATATCCCAAGACGTGAGATCATCAAATGCATTTGAAGTTTATATTACTTAGGATGAAGTTAAGACATATGGTATTAGTAACTACAAGAATGTTTAAGAAATTCATAAAGAATTATTTTTTTCATATGTGAACAAGATAAGGCGTTATCACTTGGGCAGGGAAGCCCACCCTGCCCAGCCCACCCTTGCCCAGCCCAAAATAGTTAGGGCTTTTAGTGGGCAGAGCCGGGCATTGGGCTGCATTTTGCAGCCTGTTCATTCTTCGGGCAGGGCATCAGGTAGGGGTCTCACCCTGCCCAACCCTACCCATACCCACCCCTTGTTAAAACCAATATAAGCCTTAATTTTCGACCCTCAGGTACTCTTATGCTTCTAGATTTTTTACTTTAATTTGATACCCATCCATATATGCTATCGAGGGAAAAAGTAAGTTATGCATGTGAGTTCTCAAAACTTGAATTGGACTAGCGGCCCAAAACTTTTTACACCTATCTTATATAACAAGAATTAGTGCACGTTATACACAAAAACTTTGAAACCCTTTAAATTTAAATTAATATTTTTGTGCTCAAGTTCAAATGCCTGTAATAAATCACAATGCAAAAACATAATCCAAATAAATTAGAATCAAATCAGGAATATAAAAAAAGATATTAGAAAATAATCATCAATAAATTATATTTATTGATTAATAGATTCAAACTGAATTCCCCTGATATTTATTACCAAACTGAATTTCCTAGTATCTATTGTGTTTTGGCCAAAAAAAATTAGAAAATAATTATCAATAAATTATTTTTATTGATTACAAAAAATTCCATTATAAAGGATTATAATATAAAAAATGAAATTAAAAAATAATCATGAATAAATCATATTTATTGATTAATGGATCCAAACTAAATCCTGTAGTATTTATAATGTTTTCTGACAAAGAAATAATTTTAAATTATGATAACTCATTGATTTATAAAAATAAAACAAAATTCAATTATGAAGGAATATAAAAACAATACGATGTTACTTAACAAAATTAACCATATTACTTACAAATAAAATATAACTTAACGGAATTACTTAGAGTATTATAGAATATATAGATTATTTGAAGTGGAAGCCCTGGGCTTGATGGCACATTATAGTGAGTGTGGAGTCCTTCCTATGAAAAAGGATTATGAGTGTGTGTGGTGAATACTGAACAAAAAGTACACAATAGAAAATCGAACCGAATTGCCTCCACTAAAAGAATACTCTAAAATGTACGTAGCTCTTGATGGATTTTTTGTATGGTTTTATGTTGAAAGCTTTAATTTGATTAAAGGGTAGTGAGAAACGTAATGGAACAAACTATGAATAATGTAATTTACCCATGCATATATATATATATATATATATATATATATATGTATATATATAGTTCCAAGGCACAAAATTCATCTTCAAGCTTCGTCTGCAAAGTCGTCCGTCCCTCACTCATTTTGTTATTCTGGATTAACTCTTTTCAACCTCCTATAATGTTTATTTTGTTGGGATTTGGGACACCCAAATGCCAAGTACTTTTCTGGGGAAAATTAATTTTATATATATAATACTCAATCTGATTTTAAATATAAGAGTCGGATAACAAATTTACATTCATTAAAAAAATTAATTATATTAGTTATTTATTTATAATAAATATATGTTGATATTCTTAAAATATTCTTTCTAGTCATATTATACTAGTAAAACTAACTTACACAAAACACTCAAATTTGAGCTCAACCAAGACCACAAATAAGGAAAAAGATGAAAATATAAGAGATTGAACTCTGCTTTTAAATTTCCTACACTAATAACTAACGGATGTGTAAATATATGTGTTTATCTGGAATAGCTTATTTTTGGGCAATAAGTACTTATAAATCATGATTCACGGTATATGAGGTAAGTATGTGAGAAGAGTTTTATCTCGACTTACGTAAAAAGGACTTATTGTCTTAAAATAAGTGATGCTAAACACTCACTATATCATATGGGAAGGCTCGTGATATGACTCTGCCTCCAACAATTAACTGGTTTCTTTTTCTTTTTCTTTTTTTATTAAAGACTGGAATTCATTAATCTAATAAAATTAATACAAACGCGCCTCAGGAAGAGTCATAACCTATATTCTCTTATCAACCATCGCCAACAATTAACTGGTTTCTTGCTAAAGGGTATGGCTTATTTATCTTAAATTTGTGAATATTTTGAAAGTCAAATAATGTATTTTTATAATTTTTTAACAAATATATTTTATTATTGGGCCATTATATATATTAATTGACATTTAAATCCCAATATATTGAATTAATGATATTGCCTTTTTTTTTTTTTTTTGAAAAATTAGTTGCAAATATCAATACAGACAATTACAAACTGAAAGTTGCTACATTTGAAACTTAAATGTTTTATTTGTAATTAAAAATTTTAAATTTTGAATTTTTTTGAATCAATTACAAATTACAACCTATTATTTAGAAAAATTTGTTGGGAAATCTAACCGTCATTAATTATCTCTTTTAGTCTTTTGGGACTTAACTTGTCATTCTCCCGATTGACCCCTTTTTCCTCTTCCTCCATCCAGCAATTATATACTAAGGGCCCGTTTGGTTCGATCTTATTACACCCTGTAGTGCGATGCGATTCAATGGTAATGCAATGTAATATTAATTACAGGGGTAGTGTTTGGTTTAATTTTTAAATAAGGTGTAATGAGTTAATATTTTAACAATCATTTAAAATTAATATATTACACAAAGTTTATTTTACCCTTAGTATAATCTTTATAAAAAAAAAAAGTTAAGAGTCGGCGGCAACAAAGATGGAGGTGGAAGAGGTAGTGGCGGCGACGGGGGGTTTGTGACTGCGGCGGCAGCGACAGAGGAGGAGGTGGTGGTGGAGGTGGCAGAGGGCGGGTGGCGGCGGGGGCCATGGTGGTGTAGGAGGAAGAGGAGGTGGTGGTGGTGATGGGCGGGTGATGACGGTGGTGGAGGCGGAGGAAGTGGTTATGGCGGCGGCGAAGGTGAGCGGGTGGGAAAGAGGAGGAGGTGGCGGCGGGTCTGGCGGCGGAGGAGGAGGAGGAGCTAGTGGCTATGCAGCTATGGCATGATACGGCAAGTGAGATGAGATAAGTAAAATAAAAATGTTGGAAACTCAAGGGTAAATTAGATCTTTTAAACTATGCAATGAGACGGTAGTGAGGATTTGTAGGGGAGGATGTATGAATGAGGATTACCAATTTTTTGGTAATCATCATTACCATGGTAAACCTTATTACCATATTAAAGAGCAATCAAATACTCTTATCTTAGTAATACAATCATGATTATCATTGTAAGCATGCAATAGGGTTGAACCAAACGGGCTTTAAGTTTGTGAAATAGGTTTCAATAAATTTCATTATTTAAAAAATTATTGAATGATGTGGAGTGTTTTTTTTCCTTCAAAATTTCTTAAGAAAATTACATAGAATGAGTCGCGCAGAAGCCTGCTTCAGTTCGTATTGATTAATCACTTGAGCTGTGAATCTATAAGAAAGAGAAAAGATAAAAAATAATAAGGGATCAAAAGGGATTTTAATGATCTCAGGTACATAAGTTATCAAATACCTCTCGAGTGAAAATTAACAAGTGCAATTATTCTAAAAAATAGAAATAAAAGAATAAATTAGTGAAAAAAAAATATAAGTATATTCCAATTGCACTCTCATTTCTTATATCATTGTTTCATCATTTGAGAAGTACTTCTATTTATTCAGCGAAGAATATTTTATACACTCCTAAAATGAAAATTTTACAAAGTTGTATGAAGTGAAAAAAAAAAATGACGCATTAAATAAAAATATTTGTGTGAGATACATATATTTACGATCACTTATTATTTTCTTTCTTGCGCTTTGTTTTCGTAAGCATTTTGCATGTATATTACAGATACGAGGATTCCAATATTATTATAACGTCGAACGAAGACTTAAAATTGATTATCAATTTATCATAAGATGGAACTACCCGGTCCTCGGCTTCAATTAGAATTTTCGTTGTGAGTGCGACACAATTATATTTTAAAACCGTATAGAAATATTGTCTAATATAATACCCACAAAGAGCCGTGTGCGCAACACATCATCACATTAGATCAAGAAAATCATTTTTTATTACAAAAGCTTAATTTCATATTTAAATAATCAGTCAGTACAATAGTTGACCAAATTGCATCATCCCATGAAAATCACTACTGCACGGGACATTGTACCTCAAACCGAAATTCTTAACGCAAGTAACAATTTTTTTTTTTTGGTATGAAATTTTAAATTTATTTTTTTATTTTTACTCTTATTAAATATTAAATATAAGTGATTCATTATTTCTCTCCAATAAATTTTTACTTATTATCTTTCATGTACTCTCATTATAAATAATGGTATAATTAGAAAGAAGAGTACATATTTTATATATTTATTATTTTTAATTAATATTTTGAACTGTGTGCTTTTAATAATTTTTTTTAGGGTTAAATGCTAAAATAATCATTAACTTATATTAAAAGTATAAAAGTAATCATAAACATTATAAAAAAACGGACAAAAGTGAACATGATGTTAATAATTCCAAAAGTTCATTATTGTGAGCTTTTTAATGAAGAATTAAGATGAAAAAATAGACATTAATTTATATCAAAAGTGTAAAAGTAACCATAATTTTTTTTATGCAAAAGTAACTAAAGGATTACTTCTTAAACATTGATTTTTAAGTTTTCCATTACTTGTGCCAACTGGAGTCCAAGTGAATTTTAATTATGAGATAACCAGGGATAACATAGATTTTTCCAATCCTACCATATGTATATGTGATTTTCAATTGCCTCCTAGTTTTCCTCTCATATCTCCTCCCTCAAAATCTTCTCAAGGTTGGTTATAAGATTGCTTCAACATTTACGGTGACAATACTTTTAAGGCCAGTGGTTAATGTTGGTGATTCCAGCCTTGGGAGTCAGGGTAACAAGTTTTTTTTTTTTTTTGTCATTTTCGCTAGAATAAAAAAAGGTGACTTTTTAAATATTAATTCATAAATTTTTTCTTTAGCTTTTATATTTTACAAGTGTTTTATTAATTTGGGGATTAAAATGACAAAAGTCAAAGAAAAGCTTATAAATTAATGTTCAAGAAATCTCCTTTTAGTTATTCTGTATTTTTTTATATAAGTTAATGGTTATTTTAACACCTTATCCGTCCATTAAAAAACTCACAATAACAAAGACGTTTGTTATTATTAACATTATGATCATTTTTACCCTCTTTTTGATGACTTTTACACTTTTAGTATAAATTAGTAGCTATTAGTGTAAGTTAATAGCTATTTTGACCCTTAATGCTTGTTTGAAATAGCTTATTTTTGGATAATAAGTGTTTATAAATCGTGATTCATGGTATATGAGGTAAGTATGTGAGAGGAGTTTTATCTCGGCTTGCGTAATAAGGACTTATTGTCCAAAAATAAACTCAACCAAACACACACTTAGTCTTTTTCTTTACAAAAAGAAGCAGACGGAGTGCTAATTAGCTACTCCTTTCGGTCTTATTTATAAGCAATTTTTCGCTTGATTGTGCAAAAAGAACTTGTAGCTTAAAGTAATAAGTGTGTCAAAAATACCATATATTTTTTTTCATATATGCCTCTATTTATAAAAAGAATATAGGAGAGAAAATGGATAAAAAGTATGAGAGATAATGAGTATTTAATAAGAATAAAATAGAAAAAAAAGATTTATATTTTTAGATAAAAAATGAAAATTATTTATAAAAAGGATCAGTTTGATGAAAAAAAAAAATTTATAAATAGGGGGGGAGGGTGTATTGTAAAAGGAGGCAGAAGAAAAAGACGCCAAATGTATTCAGCTACATGTGCCAATATATCACAAAAACGAGCCATTATTGGTCTTTTCTATTTAATTTACTCCACATACATTGATACACACGACGCCCACACATACACGCTTCGTAAGTGACGAACCAAATTAATGGGTAAGGAGATTTGATCTCCGTCCAAACAAAACGTTTTAATTTTATGAATTACTATATTTTATATAGACACTATAATACTCAAAATTAAATTTATGACTAGTAATAGATTTAATATAGTATATGCATTATAAACAAAAACCAGTTTAAATAAATTTTGTCATTACGAAAATTATAACCATTATTCATGTAAGAGAAGTAAAAACCAAAAAGTGACTTTGAAGAGATGCCCTTGACAAGGTGGCCCACATTATTTATATTTACGCCACTATATTACTTTCTCTGTCCAGGGCTAGAGATTTGAGACAGACACAAGCAGCTTAGCTTCATCTTCATTACAGCAGTGCCCACATTCATTAATTTATTAATTATTAATTCAAATAAATGTAAAAACGAACGAGACACTCTTCATTTACCAATTTGCCCTTTTCATTCCATCCAAAACATTTGATGTGCCATCTAGTCTACATCATCAACACACTACAGAAATTAGAAACACCCTATTACTTCTGTCATGTTTCAGAGAAACGCTAACCTCACCTGCCCACAACATATCACCCTGTGAAATCTAAAATCTGAGACAACCCAAAAAAAAAAAAAACAAGGAGATTCTCTTCTCTCTCATTCATAACCCTAAATAGCCCCAAGCTGAAGGTAACCCCCACGAAATTCTTAAAAACACTACATATAATCACAACACACATTCGATCTCACTATCTCACATGAGCGATTTCAAAGATCTTGCCTTCACTGGCTTCCTCATTCGCTTCTTCCCGCCTTCTTCTTCATCATCATAATCTTCTTCCATTTCGTCGTCATCGTCGTCGTCTGCGTAATCAAATCCACCGGTATCAATCCGCGAAGATGAGCTCGGACTCCGAATTATTGTTGCGCCATTTGCTTCAGTTATCGTCGAATCTTCGCCTCCATTCGCGGTAACAACCTCGCTCTTATTATTCGATCCTCCATTTCTGCCCCCTCTTCGCTTTCCCCACAGTGGACCGAACCCAGAATAATAGTAGAATTCGTATGGGTTCGAAGTCCCCGACGGAGCCTTCTTCGCGTTGTGAGCTCTTGTGCGGCGAGCTCCGGCCAATGCCGCCGCCGCCGCCTTCTTCGACGACCTCACTGAAGATAAATTATCGTGCTCGTAGATAGATTGGCGTTGCTTCTTACCTTGTTTATTCTTGCATTGGCCAAACGACGTCGTCTTGTTATCCTCATCAGCGGCTTTGTGATCCAGCAGCGCAATTCCATTCTGCTCGCTGATATCGTCATTATCGTGGACGACCAAGTTGTGTATATTCGGCGGGGACTTGAATTCCGCGTCCGTCGGCGACGCAACGCTGCGTTTTATGCAAGCAATCCGAGGCCATTGAGGATGAAATTTAGGAGAATTGTATCGTATTACTATCATAATGTCGGAGCAACGATACAAACCCTAATAATGCTGGAGAAGAGATAAAAACGAAGAATCAAACAAAATGGGTTACTTACCTCTCAACAGCTCCACCAGAATTATTGCCTGCACTGCCATTTGCATTTCCCGCTAAGCTATCGTCTTCCCCGTCATATTCGAACTGTGGAAAGGAAACAGCGAAAAAACGAAGGCCGAGAGAAATAGTGAGCGATGAGGGGCGCTTATTAACCTAATTGGGAGATGGAAGCGATAGAGGGAATCTTACGAGAAGAATTTGGGGGCTACGAAGAACCCTAATGTAGTGAATAAAAACCCTAATAATGAAATGGAGGAAGAAGGTGGGCGATAACGAACGAAGCTTGCGGGTAGATCTGAAAGAAATAAGAGATTGAGTTAGAGACGGACCTCAATTAGGTGGGACCCGAAGGGGATCACATCCCATGGCGACTGGTTCAGCTGGCATACGACGGGCTGAAGCTTCCCGGCCGGCACTGAACCGCCAAGCCCCGCGTTTTTGCGGATCCTCATGGAGATAATGACGACACTGATGCAGATATATATATTCACTTATGAGCAAGAAGATGAAGAAGAAATGGATCAAAGAAAAGGGAGTTTCGTCTTGTTTCGTTTCGATCTCTCGTCTCTGCTCTCTCTCTGTGGTCGGAGAGAGAGGAAGAGAGGGGGCAGTTTGGTTTGGTTTTGCTTCGCAGATCTCACACTCACATTCACAGGGACTCGATATTCAAGGGTTTGCTTCATTATATGTTTCTGTTTGATTTTTATGTGGACGATATTGCCCCGGTATTTATTGCCTATTTACGCACTCAATGGGGGTGCCGAAGAAGGTGGCCGCTGCGCCGCCACGTCACCCCCGCGGTCCAAAAGCCAAAATAATTTTAAATGAAACCAAAAAATATTTTGCCTTTATCAAATGTATATATGGTGCAAGTTTAAAGTGACGAAAAAGTAGAGAATATGTTTAAAAAAAATTTACATGATAGGAGTACGTACGAATCCCCTAAATTCACTCACTCCTTGTAAGATTACGATTTTTTTTTCTATTTTTATTAATTTTGAAGATAAAATAAAAACAAACAAAAAAATATAGCAGAGGCGGCTATAATTCAAATGCATCTCATACATTGAAATAAAGTTTGCAAAATTAAATAAAACCTAAAATGCCTCTATGAAAAACATTTTATTTTGAAAGTGTTAAAGTGGAATGGAAAAGAAAGGGGAAAGTGGTGATGTGCTATTTGCCTGTTTCAAAACCCAATCTCATTTTAAAGTGAGAAACATATAAGCGTTAAACTACTGATGAACTATTTATATTGAATCCCTAGCTCATCATCATTACTCATTATAAAATTCCATATTTGATATGCATTTAATATAGTATTATAATGCAAAATTCATTGCAACAGATACTATTTATTAGTGATAAATAAGTTTTTGACTTGGTTTCAAATTGGTACAATGTATATATTGAAAATAATTTTAGTTAAATACTCTAACCTTCCTTATATATTACCTTAATTACACTGATATTTTTTCTATTTTGAAAATATACATTTAAGTTCAAACTTTTACCCCCATTAGGAACATTCTTAAACAAATAATTTTTTATTAAAATAAATTTTATTTACAAATCTACCCTTTCAAGATACTAAATCAATGTTTTTGGCTACATTTTTTTTTGTTAAAATTGTTATGAATAATTTAAGAATTTTCTTTTTTCATCTTTCATAATTTTATTTTTTATTTTTCAAATATATTTATTTAATATTTTTAATTATACTGGGAGATAATTTTAATTAATTTAGTTAATATAGATATAAAAATTTGATTGATCCTTTTAATAAGTATATGCAAACTGAATATGTTTATGAATGTTTGAGAAAAAAAGTGTTAAAAAATTATAAATTATGAATTTAAATAATTTACATGATCTCTCAAATAATTAGGCTTATTCCGTTTATATATACTCTATGATAAAATAAGATATATTTAAAACTATTCTAACCATTTAAAATAAATCTGAATAAATAAGTTTCAATAAACATGATGAAAAATAAAAAATCTATAAATTTTATAATATAATAAAAATTAATAAATCTATGTTACAAATTTTGAATTTATATATTTTATAATTTTTTTTGGTTGTATAATTGTTTTGACAAATATAAATATTTGAGTAATTATTATGTTGAGTGGTGCTATTTCGGTCAAAATCCAAGTTTACAAGTCAAATTTAACGATTAACTAATAATTGGATGGATGGAAATGAAAATTCAAAAATATAAGGGAGATTTGTGAAATATACATTTTAATTTTAAATGAGGTTTATACAGGTTTTTAAAATAGAGGGGATGTTTATGTAATTTAGGTAAAATAGGTCGATAATTAATGTATTTTACTCAAATAATTTAATTCTTCATAGCTCATTAAACATACGGTTCGATATAAATTTTATATTTCATATTAATATTTTGAACATAATAAAAAAACAGCTGCAATAAAAAATGAAAATTAGTCTAGATGTTGTCAGTAACTAAGAATGTTAATCACATCCTCAAAAAAGGTATAGGTTAAGACATCACTGTTAATTTAAATATTTTGTCTTCATTGATCTTAAATGTAAGATTTATTTATTTTATTTAAAAAAATTAAATAAATAAATAAATAATTTAATCATAACATATATAATATGATTTTTTTTAAAATATTTATATATCCTAGGGTTTCATCACCATGTAGCTCAACCTTTTGGAATGCTAGTTGCTCTCCTCTAGCGTGAGAGAAGTGCAGAGGCTATATGGAGACTGATGGTGTAGGTTGAGAAGTGTCCCCTCTCTTTTTGTTATGAGAAAAAATATTATATTATATATTAATTCATTAATTAGACAAATTAATTTTTAAAAAATGATGAATCTAAAAGATAAAATGGGATAAGGTTTTATACTTATAATCAAAATTCACTTTCAAACTAGATCTTACATCTAAACTGAAGGAGTAACACTATATATATGATTCTCTTTTGTTTGGCTGTTTGTTTGTTTTTCCAACTATATATTCTCTTTAATCTACCTTTTAAAAGTATATTATTAGTATATTATTTTGCAACTTGAAAAGTAAATGAACTAATATTAATAGTAAATTTCATTGAAAATTACGTTTCTAAAGATCTTTTTTGTGGAGATTTTTGGAGTATTTATTTTAATATATTTAATTTTTGAATTGAAACACCTACCCACCCATATTATCCATGGCAAGTTTGCATGATATTCAATATTTATAGTCAACACAATGCTATCCCGAACGTGAAAATTTAAATATAAAAGTAACAGAAATGAAAGCGTATTCATGGCGTATCTCAGATAGAACTTAAAAGTTTTACAATAATATGAACGTGGTATTTTGGCAGATAAATTTATGAAGTATTGAAGAATGAAGATGCAGTCAAACGGGGAGTCAATGTGAATTATGAATATGTTTTAGACGGAATCTAGAAAAGATTTGGATCATGCGGGGGCATCATTTGCCCAAATCTGCCCAACAGTGTGTACGATGAAGGGTATTTTAGTCAGACAAGTGATTCTGCGGGCAAGTTATATAAGGTTTACATTCTCTGTACAGGACGGGAACGCAACATGTTGCCGGGGCCCACTAAGTCCAACCAACCGATGAAGAGTGTGCCACATACGCGCCAGCGGCACAGGGGGGCCAGTGGGGCTCACCGTACTTTGGAGGGTCCCATCCCATGTGGGAGCCACCCGTTTCGTGGGTGCAGTGCATGAAAAATTGGAAGGAAGACGAATGGATAAAGATATGGCATTAGCATCTAAATGTGATGAGGACATATACTGGGGGGCTAACCTCCCACGTTGCTCTTTGTGGCTCAGTTTTGATTCCTATGAACCTTTTTTTTCCCCCTAAGATGATTCCTATAAACTTTATTAGCCACTTTCAATTACCTCACTAGAACTCAGGGTAATTATTTTTTAAAGTTGTTTTAAATTAATTTTTTCTAATTTTACCCATATTAAATAAAATTTTAGAAAGAGGATTAAAAAAGCAGTGAGTCACATTATTTATTATCCAAATGAGACGTAAAATATAGACTAAAGAGTTCTTTTAGAATATGACTTATATATAGAGGATATGAGAGAGTATTATTATTGCATATGATGACCCGCGTGTTTGATTTCATTAACTTTTGTTCAATACGAGATAAGACAATCTCTAACATGTTTTCCGGATAGCCTAAAATCAGCTAATCCCATTAATTTGGAATAGCGAGGACTAGGATGCAACTAGGACGACGCACATGTTACATGCCAAATGTGCGTTTGAGCAAAATTATTAACATTTATTGGTTTAGCTATAGTCAAGAAGCTGGGGCCTCTCCAAGCTGAACGAATGGGTACTTTCCATTTTTCAAGGGGGTTTGATGAGAATCGAAAATTAGATTTAGTGTCTGTTTGAGACAGCATTTTGCCATTTCAAACAGGCATTTAAAAAAAAAAAATCACACTGGGCTTCTAACTTTTTGAAAATTGGAGTGTTTGGGTTGACGTTTTGGTAATTGAGCTTTTTCCTTTTTTAAAAATTGCTTTCAAGAAGATGCTCAAAAGTTTGGCTTTTCCAAAAAACAAAAAACCATTACTGCCAATCCAAACACAAATCACATTTACAATCTGACTTTTATCCTCTCTGACTTATGTAAAAATCAGATTAAAAAAAAAGTCACTTCTACTACAACTAACCCAAACAGGCCCTTAGACGGAGCCAGTTTTCCTTGTAAACAAAAGTCCTTAACCGGAAAAGCTAATAAAACATACTAATAGTGAATCTAAATCTAATATGGACGGTGAGGGTTTGAGGTTTTTTTTAAAATGATTATTTTTTAAATAATAAAATATTTTTAAAAAAAATAATAATTAAGAGATTATCTTTATTTTAAATTATATAGCATATACTCATTAAAATAATTTTTTTAAAAAAATACAGAATTTTAAAAAACTGAAATTTGGATTGTCCATATTCTATCAGCTCTCCCTCAGTCCCTGCTAAACACTTTTGCTTAATAGGGAAACTAGCCTGGGATTTTATTACAGAGATTTTAAAATTATTCATATTCCAACCAAATCTACAAGCCATTGTTTTTGTGGAGAGCACACTCGCACACGCACACACACATATATGTGTGTGTGTGATATCATATTCCTAAACTGAAGTTATTGTTTTAATTTCTTTATCCACGAGGCTTATTGAAATTGAATTGTTGGAGCCAACTTGTTAATCTAAGCAGCAACAAGGCCGGTCTAGCAATTGGATTGGTTGGCAAAGCACCCATGAATATTTCTTTAATGCTGTCTTGAATTCAAACTTTATAGATGAAATTTATACGTTAACATAATTTTCCTTTTATTGAGTTATTGTAGCTTCATTCAGCTCAAATATGAATTAGTTAATGGTACTCCTCGCTAATATTTTCAATGCAAGAATCATTAAACTAATTTGATTTGATTAAGAAAAGTAGTTAATTTATATAACTATAATAAATATGATGTGTTAAAAAATAAAATAAAATGTAGCTAGGGTTTGCTTTGAAAATTCCTTTCCACATCTAATAAAAATTGAAATGTGTGATAATTTCCAACAAGACTGTTATCTTGATTTTGAGAATTAAAAATATTGGGTAATAAGAACTAAAATATTAAAGAGTACCCGAACCATTATTCAATTATTGGTCAACATACTAGTTCAAGATTTAATTATCAAAATTTTCAAGCAATTATATTAATATATTTAATATAAAAAATATCTCAAACATACATAAAATATATTAGAAATCGATTTATAATAAAAAGAACAATAAAAATAATTACAAAAAATAAACTAAGTAAAGATATATAAGATGTAGAAATATATTTAAAATATTAGTAGATATTTCATAATTTAAAAATTGAAATAAAATAGCATACTATGAGATGCAAAATATCTATAATATAATATAATTCTTTAATATCTTATAATTTTATAATATATAAATATTCCTTATCCTGTCGCTAATCGTCTTCCCCAACATCCAAGTTCCAAGGTACAAAGCACATGCATCAAAACACATGTTAGAAATTAAACATGGTTAAGAAAATTATTTTGACCGATTTAAACTAATTTTAAATTTTTACTGATTGGACCAGTTCTAAACTATAGTATATTGGACAAGATATATGATGTTTACTTGCTTAGCTATCAGAGCCTAATTAATCCAATTGATTAGCTTGAAATTAAAGCGAGACCACCTTCACTTATGTGTGAGGAAGACAAATTAAGTTTCTTCCAAATTACTAATATTGTTCCCTACTTTTTCTGATATCTGGCATTAATTAATAAGAATTTTTTGACAAAATAACAAGCATAATTTTTTAAAAATATCGATAGGATGGTTAAGTCGAAGTTCCTAAAATACGCATGAATTAAGTCAATTTTTAATATATTGCTCTATGTTTTTCTTAGGAATATGACAATTAATAGCCTTAGAAGCAAGATAATGATGATAGCTAACTAAGGATTCCGGCAAAACTTGAAAATGCCAATTAATTAAGGATTAAGATTTTTTGGTCAATCATAAAATACTGCAAACCAAAACGCCAGAATATTTAAATTTAAAAGAAAATAAAATTTAATTATAATGACGGTTTTCAACTATGATATAATAATGTTTTGCAAACAAGCATTCATAATTTCCAAATACGACGTTAAGGCTTTTCATCAACTCTCGTCTTTTTGGAAAACTATAACATGAGTCGGCTTCTTTTTAAAAGGAAAAAAAAGGTTAGAAGAAGCATTATTTAGTCCACAGCATTTTAGTTACTCCCTCCGGTTCTAATTATAAGATAAATTTATTTTTTTTGAAGAAATTAAGGAAGTTAATTAAATTACTTTAGAGTATTTATATTTTTATTTTTTTTTCTTCAAACTAATTAATTTGACTAATAAATTAATATATAATCTAAGGATACATAACATATGATATAATTAAGTAACTTATTTAGCTTCTTTAATTTCTCTAAAAAAAATTAACTTTATTTTATAATTAGAACGGAAGGTAGCATATCAATGTATAAAAAATCTTTGCTCTTAATAACAATATGTACTTTCGAATCTGGAGAGTCCATAATTAATTATCCATATTGATCTTTCTAAATATATATAACGTCCATAATTGTCATTTTGCTCTTTCCCAGACTCCATTATGGCTTTGAGGCTATATTATATATATACAGGACTTACAAAATAATGTAGTGCGAGAATGGTGTGTACGTGGCAAGGTTATAAAGGTGAATAGGCATAAAAGTGATTGATATAAAAGTATGGTTGCGACTTTTGAGGCTGAAGGGATTATATATTTATAGAAGAAGGGGAGAGGCATATATAGAAATGATGTGCATTCCAACAAACTGACAATAAAATTGGTAAAATGTGGAAAGGTATAAAACACACACACACACACACAAAAGCAAGGCTGGCTACAGCCGTTATTTGCCGAAGCAATTGAATTACAACTCTTTTCTTATCTTAGTAGATATCTTCTGTTTTGTTGAATGTTACAGCTAAGGTATTAAAATTCGAATCAGGTACTGAATCGGTTAGTATATTAGGTTGAGAGTCAGTAGGTCAAACTGAGGCTAAATCGATGAAAAATTAAAAATTTTAGGCTTATTAATATAAAATTTTAAAGAAAAAAATAAATTTTTTATAAAAAAAAACAATGACCCAGACTGGACAGGTTTTTTGATTAGTTCGTCAGTTTCCGGGTCAAACCGGCCGATCTGGGTCAGGGTTCACGAACAATGGTTATAGCTACCATTCTAATGATTTTTTTAAATGACGGACTATTTGGATAAAAAAGATTTTTTTAAAAAAAAGGAAAGGAATTTGATTCAAAACATTTGAGATTGCTTTAATGTGTATTTTACATCACTTATTTTTGGGTAATAAATTCTTATTACATAAGTTGAGATAAAACTCTTCTCACATACTTACCTCATTGTTCGCCGTTTAGCTTCCGCAAGCGTATGGGTCGCAAGTAATAAATTAGTGAGAAACGAGTGTAGAACCACAAGGACTATGACAAAAACGAGTTAATTAATTTAACCATGTTCTTAATTATATTGAATGGAATCATTTAAATTTGATCAAGTTAAATAAAGACTTTTGATGAAAATAACAAAGGAAAATAGTAGAAATTGAGAAATTGGGTTTAACTTTAAGAGATATAAACTTAGGATTACTTCTTCCCCATTGTATTTCATGAAACTATGCAAATATTCACTTATGCTAGTTAAATGAGTTTATATGTTAGTTGAAGATCATAAATTCATCAACCAAGCTCTCTCAAGTCAAGATTGATTTTTAATCTTCATTAAAAATATTCAATCTCTTGTTTACAATTAATGAAAATCATCTTTTCAAAGCAAGCCTTCATTTGACTATGCTAGGTTGTTAGATATATCTCTATTCTAACAACAAACTATCCATTTAATCCCTAAACTTCAAGTCTAGCATGATTTTTTTTTAAAGTTCTACAGTCAAAATAGCTCTCTCAAGCATCTTCCAATTGAACAACTCTAATCATGTAGTAATCAAGCACAAGATAGCATTAAGCTTAAAGAAAAATCAACATATAATACTCATTAACTAACAAAAGCAAGATAATCTAGTAGTTTCAATCCATACAATGGGTAAAAGTAATCATAATTAGGAGTTTTAGCTACTCATGGCCTGTATATGCCAAAATCTCAGCATACAATCATAATCCATATCAACAAAATAGACAAAAAGGATAGAATAATAAGAAAAACTCAAGAATTGAGGCTCCAAATCCTTTCTTAATCCAATCCCAAACTCCAAGCTCTTCAAAATACTAAACCCTAGCAACCACTATGTTCAAGAAGTTCAGCCTTCCTCATTTTCGACTTAGCCCATGCCTTTATACTAGTTTTTTTGCTTCATTTTTCAAAACGCACAGTATCAGTTTCGCGCGTTCGTCGTGGGTTTGCTACAGCGAATGCCATAGTGAATTGTCATACAAAACTAGACAAAAGCAGTGTTTTTTCAGATGGTTTCGCTATGACTTTGGCTACAGCAGATTCCACAACAAGTGCAGGCTTCTCCTCCATAATATCAATTTTCCTCTTCCTCTTGCATTCTTCCCTTCCTTTCACATCTTCCCATGATCTTTGTGAGCCTTTACAACTTGTCATCCTCCACCTACAAGGAGGAGGGATTCATGAGCTCTTTTAACTTTCACAAATAATTAAAACTATGTGCATTTAACTTATGATTCAACAAAATTTTGATTTATCTTATGTTCTATCACATTTTCTTCTATAATATCTTTATATGCACAATTTGAACCCAAAAATAAGTGAAAAGAGAAGAAAATGTGCTAAAATACTTTTGATTTCTATGAGTCAACACTCGTATACCGTAAATCACGATTTATAAGCACTTATAAGTCAAAAATAAGCTATTTCAAACGAGCACTAAATGTTTGGGAATTCTTCTATTCAATCCTTTTCCTTTTTTTGTTGTTAAATATCTTATTCGTACACATCTTCTCTTTATTTCTCACTCCGATAGTGAGGAAAAGGTCAATCACAGAATTATTTGTGATCGGAATGTATCTAATAAAGTAAAAGGGAAGTTCTACCGTACTGCTACAAGACCAACAATGCTATATGGTAGTAAGTGTTGGGCTTTAAAGGGATTACATGAGCATAAAATGGGGGTGGCCAAGATGAGGATGTTGAGATGGATGTGTGGTCATACAAGAAAAGATAATATTCGTAATAATCATATACGTGAACGAGTTGGAGTGGCCTCCATTGAAGGAAAAATGGTAGAAAGTCGTTTGAGGTGGTTTGGATATGTTCAATAAAGGCCGTTGAATGGACCGGTGAGGAGGGTTGATCAAGCCATATGGAGTCCTGTAAAACGAGGTCGCGGAAGGCCGAAGCGAACGCTTAATGGGGTTATAGAGAGACACCTTTTGATTAATAATATACCTAAAGATTTGATTTTCGACAGAACACAATGACGTCATGCGATCCATGTAACCGACCCTACCTGGTGGGATAAAAACTTTATTGTTGTTGTTGTAGTATAGTGAGGAAAAGGTCAAATATTTATTTTTGCTGAAACTATCATAGCTTGCCCATGACCAAACAAGTCACACCAAGATGAATCCATGAAAAAAACAGTTCCCTCCTCAATTACTTTTCCGGCCTTCATCTTCTACTGACTTTTACATATCTTCTTTAAACCCGGGGTCAAGGGTCCAGGCTTTTTTCAGCAAACTGTTTTTATACGTTTGGATTATCGGTAGAAATTGCTTTTTCAATGCGATTTATGGTGTACAAAATAAGTATGTAAGAAGAGTTTTATCTCGACTTACGTGAACATACTTTTTAAACGCCAACTCAAACAAAACCGACATTTAACAAATATAAAAGGTTAATTTCATTCAAAAACTAAGCAAATTGCTTTGTAAATCAATCACTTGCGATAACAGCATATAATTGAACAAGAAAAATTTACTTATTAAATAAGTTCACGTTTATATAATTGACCAAAATTTTACTATTATAATTTAAGTGGTCATTTAATAAAATATCATGTAATATATAGTTGATAATTATAAATCCCACACTTGAGCAAATAAAATTATCTAGCTTTCTTTCATGGTCTACATATTGGTTGGATTTGGTGGTCATCAAATCTAGCAAATTTGACCCAACATAGTTGGCAATGACAATGAGTGAATGAAACCATTCCAGAATTTATTCATGGTGATTGACGTGGCTAATAATATGCAACGTGGAGAATTAAATTTAAAATTGAAAACTCGTATTAGTGTCCAGACCAAATCAAACTTTAAAATCACGTCTTCCATCACTGAAGTGAAGCAGAAAGAAATTGACAAAAAGATTAATCTCCAGATAGGAAGCTTCTTTTTCTCGCCATGTCAATGTCACCCAGAAACTTGAGGCATGTCTTGCCAGGTATTGCCAAGTTCAGCACCATGCGTCTTGATAATCTGGGCCGCCTGTAGCAGAATATCTTGTTCTGCAGAGTACAACTCATCCTTACGCTGCAATAACACAAAACATGACACAGACGACTGGAATTTGGTAGCGAACATGTCTACAACACGTTAAATTAAATACCAACTAGACACATTTTCGCTGTGTTTTTTATTCCCTATGAGAAATCGTTCATATTTTGTTAGCGTAATTTCTCATAAATAATGTGAAGTAAAAATGCTATAAAAAGCACAAAATCATAATATAAAAAAATGGGGATTTGGATGGCGACTAATAACCACAACATGAATTTGTTATAGGGATGGGAATGCAGGAGGTACCATGTGTTTGAGGTTGTATCCAATAGTCAATTCTGCATATGAACTTTCGATGCGCGACATGTAACAGTACGGAACCTCTTTCCCTAAGAAAACCACAGGATCTGTTCTTAGCATTGTCTTGATGTCATCTGATATCTTGGGAATTTTACTTATATCCTCAATTCGCAGAGGAATTTTAGATATGATGGCACGGCATTCCGCTCGAGACTTGTTCACTATTACCTACAAATTTTGCATGTAAAAATTGTTATCACAAGAAAATGATCAACAATTATAATGAATATAGTAAACAATAACCTCAAAATCAAAGCTTATGAGGACAATTTTTATAGAGAAGAAGGCATTAGTTTATGACATTGGTGTGTGTTGTCTAGTGTGTAAATACAACTATTAAAGAGAGAGAACTTGCATGTATGGTTTTATACTCAAGATAGCTTTTAAATATGTCTCTTCAAGAGAAGAACTTTCTAATACCTTACAAGTTAGAAAAACGAAATGAACTACGATAACAACTAGAGGATGTATTAGCTATGCCCGAGTGTTGAAAATCAATCGCATAGTTGCAAATACAGAATAAGAGCAAGGGGATGCCCACCTGGCTAGAGAAAAGTGAGTTTGGCACTATAACTGGGAACTTCTCAGCATTCAGCAATGATGTAGTAGTAAGTCCCATTTCCACCACCTGACCCTCTACAGAGCCAGCCTAGAATTAGCACAATTTCACAAACAAAAGTGTCAGAAAAACAAATTATACACTGGACAATACCAACATTGAGGGATGTCTTCCTCCTGATTTCAAAAATTCAGAAGATCCTCTTTGAAATTGAATTCTCACAAGATATGTATTTGGACCGCTCAATTTTATTTTATTTAATTTCCCTAAGTACTAAACGATTATCTCAGTTGACAATGTAAATGTTTCAACCCCTTTTCTCCCTCTATATGTATAAACAACAAACTTGTGCCTTTAAATATATACAGCATGATACAAAGTAGACAAACTGGATTATTGGGGAAAAGCATTTAAGCACTAAAACTGGTACGATTTGCAATTTTCCATGAATAATAGCAAGAGTGTTAAGTATAGAACACCCAGCAATACCATGCCTAAGGAAATAACTTCTTCCCATTAAAAGGGGAAAAGAAAAGTAGTAACCTCCAACAAGTCAATGAATGACATACTTTTATCGTATCTCCAACTGTAAAGGGCTTTGAAAATTGCATAGACAACCCACTGAATACATTTCCAAGTATGTCTCTAGCAGCAAAAGCAGTGGCAACTCCTGCATAAAGATAGAAGAAGTCAAATCACCCGTTCCATTATTAGTTGAGGAAATCCTATCATTAGAATTTGAGCATAAAATAGCAGAGTAACAAGCATATTGATGAACTTTCCCCCCCATAATAGTAGCTCATGAAGAGTAAAGCGTAAACTATAAAAGGTTTTAGTGAATAATAAAAAACGAAAATATATACATCAGGCATCAGGCTCATATTTAAAAGGTTTTTCTCTTTTACGAAGCATAAAATAGAACCAATCGCTAGCTGGCCTAACTGTTTATTCAGCCCAGAAGTCCTATTCCTGGAGAAGCAAAATGATGAGAGATAAAAAATAGACAAGATAAGCTAGGAGGGATTCCGGGAGATCAAGACAGGCAAAAGAAGAAAAGTGATTCCAGGAGATTGAGATAGATGAGGAGTGATGGAGTGCTGGCCAAGAGGTTACGAAGAACCCAAGCGGTGGGGGGATGGCATCGATTTGGAAGTGTTTCCCCTAGGAGGGACTCTAGCCTCTTGAAAGCAAGAGACTGTCCATCATTGCTCTTAGTTCTGCGCGCGCGCTGTTGCTTAGTTTTATTTCCTTATTTTTGGGTGGGGGTGGTGGTGGTTCAATTTGAAATTCCATGTTCCTTATTAGTTTGAATCAACAATGATCCTTACCCTACAACGCTCAACTTGATAAATACACCTGGTCACCTGTAATGAACTTTAATATCCTAAAACCTACCATCGTTTACAAGATTTTCATACTAGTAGTAATAGTAATGTAGTACCCACACAGAAGAAATCAAGAGATGCAGGAAAACTAGTGAGACAAAAATTTAAAAATGAAACTGAGCAGAATCAACTAGTTGATAATAATGCTTACCTCCTATACCACCAACGGTTATAATAGACTGTACAGCCACTCCACAAGCCTCAGCTAAAGCCATTATACCAATCACAAATAGACCCACAGATGATATTTTGTCTAGAGCGAGCAATTTATCTCGATCAAGCCCGAGTAAATTTTGACCTGACAAAATACGAGCCCAGACATTTGTTTTCCATCGATACAAAAACCACACAAATGAAAGGATCACTGCACCCCTCCAAGCCTGTGTAAGGTATTGTGAGGCCACAGTTGATGGAGCTACCAGTACACCACTGAAAAACCAAAGTTATCTGTCACAAAGTAGGAAATATAATGCAACCACAGGAATACAAACATGAATAAAAACACCCTTAAATGAAAATATGCAACTAACATCTGTGAGAATGCCATAAAGGTAACCAAATATCGCACTGGATCTTCCAAAGCACCCCAAACACTTTTCTCATAAGGAACTTGCTTCTCAGAGGTGCTTCCTGGAAATACTGCCACAGGACCTTGCATTGCATATTTGTGAAATTTTCTTAAAATCCGAGGCATCACAATCCAGGCTATTAACGTGGCAGTAAACGTACCACCAACTGGAATTACCACATCTTTAAGGTATGGATGTGAGTCGAGCAACTGTTGAGCATGTGGAGTCAGCTCATCAGAGGCTTCTTTAACCTTTTGTGCAGAATATGTTACTGTCTCTACTGCACTCTGCCAAGCATCTTTGATTTTATCAGCCCAATCACTCGTACCAATAGAATCAATGTTGGCATTCATGTCACTTGCCCCAGAATCAGATGGAAAATCAGGGCTCCCATCTCTACTTCCATTGCCACCCAGAGATGATGAATATGGTCGATGGTTCAACAAGAGAGTCATCGAAGGCGAAGCAAAAGGGAAAGCTTTATGGAAGAAAAAACTAGAAGAATTGGGAGAAAAAGAAGCCCCGGGTTTGGTGAAGAGGTTGCTGTTTCCAGAAGTCATCGTTCTAAACTGGTTCTTGGCAAAAATTTCAGGTAACTGTAACTCTCTTTTGGAATAAGCTCGACTAAATGAAGTACTCAGAAATCTTAAATGAACGCAATCCAAAGATCTTGTAAGGTTCATAATACGTTGATTTGGCTGAACTAATTCCACGTTAAAGGAACCCTTAGCTGAATATTTCTGGAGACATTTCAGATAGGAAAACCTTGATCCGTTCATTATATCAATTTAGCATAGTACAGAAGTCAACAGAGACATTGTCAGAAATCAAAGAATTACCAACTCCAAGAAGCCATCGGGATTCTAGGGTGACTCCATCTGCAAATTTCAGAGCACATAATTCAGCCAAGTACTCAATTTTCAGCAATCCAAGAAGGCCAGTACGAAGAGAAATTTCGAAACATCCAATCAATTATTTCCATTGAATGAGTATCCCATTCCAATAAAAGAATTCCGAACCATAATGACCAGAAATCATTCATAAATAAAACCGAAAACCTCATTTTGTAAACCGGAAAAAAAAGGAAAATGTCATACATAATTCGTGAAGCCATCGTTCCATCGAAGCTGGTTCCAATAATTGGATAGCGCAATGCAGCTAAAGTACATAATACTATGGCTTGTAGTAAAAGGGGTAGCGAAAATATAACATTAAAATACGATAAAACAAAGAAAGCTTTGTTCATCCTTTCCGTCAACTTACCATCACATTTCCTGCATTTCATACGGAAAGAAACAAAAAAGAACTCAGCAAGAAATTGCAAATAGCCGTACCTTGGGCTTGTGGGGCTTCTTTGATTACTCAACAGCCAAGAAAGAGTAGTTACACAAAATTCAAGAAAGAATACTGATCAAAAGATCACACTGGTCTGCGAAATCGTTTGAAGGTGTCTTGTGCGAGGAGTCAAAAAAATTTCAGTGTAGACGAGGGTGCGAAGAAAGGAAGGACTTGGAAAACATTCCATTAATTTCATTTTAGCAACATTTTATCCAAATCACTAAATTTGGGTAAAGTTAGTAATAGATTTATTTTTTTCCCAAAATTCATTATAACATTTTTTGGTTGTATTTATAAAATTTTAAGCTGCCTCTTTGAGTAAGAACGTTTTAATCCTTTTTTTTTCCCCTTAAAAAACATTGCTCTCTGCCTATCATTTCCTAAATTGAGGGTCTTTGAGGCTTTGACTATCATGATTTTATTACCAAGGTTTTCTTTTTCTGAGTCCATGTATTTGATAGAGTAAATTTGGATTTTTTCTTTTTATATTTTTTATAGGGTAAAATTTTATGTGAATTGAATTTTATTAGCTCATCAAGGTTAAAATATGCACATAACCTTATAGATTATGAGTAAACTCTTATTGTTGTGAGCCTTCAAAATTAAGTATTATCAACTTCTATACTCATCATCATGATATGAAACTTATAATAATTTATTTGGTATTTCCCTTTTGATTTGACTCATTCCAAGCTTCTTTTTAGAGGACATTACTCTTTCGACTTTTATTTTGAGTTAACAAGAATTTATCCATTTAGGAATGTAGCACATGATTTACAAAAAAGTTTAAAAAAAAAACATTTTTCTACTAAACTATTTAGCGAGGAGTGTTGATTATTCTAAATTATTTATTGAAATTGTTTTAAGTGTAAAAATGATTGCAATGCCACTGTTAGACAAATAAATATTAACACTAACCTTAAACTAACTTTAGATTAAAGAGTATTTTTTGTGCTTAAAATATAGTACATAAAGAAATAACTAGTATCCTAAAGCTTGATAATGGGTTAAATAGCAATTCTTCCGGTTCAACGTGGCAATTTATGTGTGCTAGCGATAGTTGATTAAAAATAAGGATAATTATATTCAAGTCTCGTATAAAAAAAAATGAAGAAATAGTTTCTGAAGTTGTTAGTAACAAATCAAGAGGCGTCTATTGACAAGTTGAGGGGCGACTATTGATAACTTAAGAGACAATTTCTTTATTTTTTTCCTTTTATGTGAGACTTGAATATAATTATCCCTTAAAAATAAGACAATTTTACTGTTATTTTTTTATTTAGTGTCAAGGTTAAAACCAGTTTCAACTTTGTAAAGGGTCAAACAAATTAAATGCTTTGGACGGATTGGACTCTTGAGATATGATTCAAGTTATACAGAGTATAATAATATGAACAAGGGTTAAGCAAAAAGAACACACATATATTTATAGGGATAAAAACTTGGAGAGTAAGTAATGCGAGAAAATTGGAGAAACTAACCCCAATATATATAAGAGAGATCGACAAAGAGAGTCATATGAACTACATAAGAGAATGAATATCAAAGTATGCCCAATATTCAAGATTCACACAGAATGAATATCAGTTTTCATAGTGAGTAAGACTTAGAGTAAGATTTAGAGTCAGAGTCAGAGCCAGAGTCAGACTCAGACTCAGACTCAGAGTCAGAGTCAGAGTCAGAATCGGACTTAGAGTCAGACTTAGAGTCAGAGGAGAGATGAGCAGCATTATGCCTGTTGAGAATCTCCATTGCCTCCTTCATTATACCTTGTTTTGCCAAACACATCGCTTCTTTCCCCTGTTCCACACACACATATATCCCACACTTGACTTCACTTCACTTGATATACTATTACACATTTGGCAATCATCAAAGTAAACTATTACGTACCATGAGTTTGAGGTTGTAGCCAAGAGTCAATTCTGCCTGTGAGGTTTCAATGCGTGACAAGTAACAGTAAGGGGCTCTTTTTACCAACAACACATTCCCATTTGCTGTCAGCATGCTCTTCATCTCTTGTGATATCTTGCCAATTCTATCAATGGCTTCAATCCTCAATGGGATTTTAGATATCGTACCACGGCATTCAGCTCGACCCTTGATCACTATTACCTACCATTTTATGCAACAAACTGTTATCTATCACCAACAAGAAAAACATCACAAGAGTGCTCAACATAATGATATTCTCACCTGCTTGGTAAAATATGAGTTGGGCACTACCACTTCCATTTTCTCACCATTCACCAATGATGTCTCTGTCACTCCCATTTCTATCACCTGTCCTTCTACCCACCCTGCCTGCATTATTCATTACTTCAATTCCTCACATGGTGCACATATATTAGATGACATATTAAAAACCCAATTTTACAAGGTTTAAATGTGAAGAAAAGCCAAAAACTACAAGTTGCTTCAACTTGGCTTTGGGAAAAAAGATCTCATTTGTTTGTCATCATCTCAAACATGCACATTTATGTTGACAAGAGTGTTCAAGTGCGTACAGAAATATTGCAACTCATTTATTATACAGTGTCGTGTTCAAGGAAATGAAAAAGAAAAGTTAAGTCGCAGCATGTCAATTGCTCACATACTTTAATTGTATCGCCGATTGTAAAAGGCTCCGACAACTGCATACACTGTCCACTGAACATATTGGCAAGCACGTCTCTGGCCGCAAAAGCAGTGGCAGCTCCTGCATAAACACACAAGAGAGCGCTCAAACCACTTCCATTTCTTATTATTTTGCGAAATTCTAACTAATACTCTTTAAAGAAACAAGAAAAGTAATCAGCAAAAAGTTCCACAACAAGTGCTTAACATACAATAACAAGTTCTAGGGTAGGTAACAATGACAGGTCCATATTGCTCATTTATTTTATTGGAACTTATTGGTGATTACATTCCTGCATTGGGGCCTCAATTTTCTGATTAAAATACATGTAGTATGGTGCACTTTTCTAAAGAACTATGTGTGTCAATTTTCGTATATGTTCAGTTATAGCAAAAATTCCCTCCGGTCCTTAATATTAGTCATATTTAGGGTGTTGATCTTGATCTTAAATATAAGATATAATTTTCATATTTGTTAGTCTTTTCTTAATTTACCCCTATTGATGTTTCCTCAACTATAATCAAGGAGGAGAGGAGAGGAAGAAATTAAAGAAGATGACCAAAGTATTTTAGAAAATACATTTCATGTTAACTAACTTCTTTAATCTAATCAAATTAGGTAAATATGTCTTATATTAAGGATAGGATGGAGTATCATAATAAATGAAGGACACTATCAATCACTTACATACATATAGTACAAGGAGGAGGCAATGAGATAACACCTAATCCATGAACCACGTATATTAATTACATCTAGCAGCTTTAACCCCATGACCAAAATTTAATTGCATCCATGTACCAACAAGGAACTTCATAATGTCCCAAAACCAACCACATTATACATGTGTTTTGCATCCTCAATTTTTTTTAAAAAAAAAAAACTGCTGAAATCAATAGACATAGGAAAATGAAGGACACTGAAAAGTGTAAAAATGAAACCGAGCAAATTCAATGGACTATTAATACTTGTATACTACTTTGTTCCTATTTATAAGGCACAAAGAGAGTGTTTATTTTGATGGGATTTGAAGCTTTTCTTGGTTGCGATGAAACATGTTGAGAATCACTTATAAATGGGATGAGATAAGTACCTCCCATTCCGCCAACAATTACAACAGATTCAACAGAGACAGCACCAGCCTGGGTCAAAGCCATGGTACCACCAATCCCAAGTACAAAACCAGATGAGACTTTGTCTAGTGCAAGCAATTTATCTTGACCAAGCCCAAGTAAACTTTGACCAGACGAAATGTGCCCAAAAGTATTTGTTTTCCATTGATGCAAAAACCACACAAATGAAAGTGTCACTGCTGCCTCCTTACAAAACTCTGCAAGGTGCTGTAAGGCTTCACTTGTTGGAGCTATCATCACACAACTGGAAATCATTTCGTTATCTGTCAGTTAACTTGGATTCACACACATATATAATACAGTCACAGATATGAAAATAAGGCCTTGAAATGGAACTAAGCTACTAACATGTGTGAGAATGCCACAAAGGTAACCAAATATCGCACTGGACCCTCCAAAGCAACCCAAAAGGTTTTCTCATATGGAAGTGTTGCTGCTGCAGAACTTTGCATTGAATAGTGAAGTTTCCTCAGAATCAGAGGCATCACAATCCAAGCTATTAGAGTGGAACCGACTGCGATAACCAGGAATGGGTTTGAGTCAAGCAACTGTTGAACACATGGAGTCAGATCAGCAGCCCAGTCACTGATATCTGTGGAATCACTCAGATATGATGAATATGATCTATGTTTCAACATTAGGGTCATTGAAGCAAAAGGAAGAGACTTTTGATGGAGGCAAAATCTGGAAATGTTAGGAGATAATGATGCACCGGGTTTGGTATTCAAGAGGTTGCTGTTTTCTGAAGTTTTAGTTCCGAACCGCTTCTCGGCAAATATTACAGGTAACTGTAATTCTCCTTTGAAATAGGATTGACTCAGTGAATTAATGGGAAGCTTTACATGAACAAAATCCTCACGCCTTGTAAGGTTCATAATATGGTGCTTTATTGGTTGAGTTGACTTCAAGTTTAAACAACACTTGGCTGAAAATTTCTGGAGACGTTTCAGACAGGAAAACCTCACTCTGGCCGGAGACATTGTTTAAAATAGTTCAAGAGTGACTCAATCTGAAAATTCCAGAATACATTATTCAGCTAAGTACTCAGCTTTCATTAATCCAACAAGTCAAGTACAATGAAAGAATCCAATCAGAGTAACCCGCAATAATGATTAGAAATCATTCAGACATAACCGGAAGCCCCAGTTTGTAACCCGAAAAAGGAAGAAAAGTCATGCTTAATGAAGCCATCATTGCCTTGAAGCAGTTTCAGTAATTCAAAAGTGCAGTGCAGCTAAAACACGTTATACATTTATAAATAGTGTTGTTCGTAAACAGAGTTGAGAAGATATAAAAATATGATCATATATAAAGATGCATTTATATATGGTTCTTCTGGTCAAACTAAGCTGATAGATCTTGCTCCTAACAGTCAATGAAAAGTCACAGATGAGCTTACAAATGTATATATACTTGGCTACAAAACAAATATGGAAGAAGAAGAAGAAAATACAGAGGAAGATGAAGATCAACTGAGAGAGAGGAGAAAAGAAGTCACAGACTCACAGGGGAAGAGGAGAAGAGAAGTCGACGGGAAAAGTCTTAGAGAGAAGCAAGGTGGAGACGACTTCACTTGTGCAGACTCGTACAGCTGATTGAGTAGAAACACGTTATACATTTATATATAGTGTTGTTCGTAAACAGAGTTAAGAAGATATAAAAATATGATCATATATAAAGATGCATTTATATATGGTTCTTCTGGTCAAACTAAGCTGATAGATCTTGCTCCCAACAGTCAATGAAAAGACACAGCTGAGCTTACAAATGTATATATACTTGGCTACAAAACAAATATGGAAGAAGAAGAAGAAAATACAGAGGAAGATGAATGATAAGTGAAATAGTTGCATATTTATTTTCTGTTATATGATGATTTTATGGACGATATTTGAGTTTAATATAATATATTTGGGTGTAAAATAAATAGTATTTAAAAAATAAAGAAAAATATAAAAAAAGGTCAATACTGTAGCGTCGGTCACTATTCATGACGAAATCACTGTAGCAGGGCGTTACTGTAGCGTGCGGAGGTGACTGTAGCGGATGGAATCACTGTAGCAACACGGAAAAAACGCGTAAACCAACCGACAAGATACTGTTCACTACTGTAGCATTGCGGAAAAAATTGGCAAAATCACTGTAGCACCGTGGAAAAAAGTGACGCGACACTGCCTATAAATTCAATGCGTCAGGTGCAGATTCGAGGGTGTGCTATAAATGGCGCAATATTCAGCACGAGACTTGTTCACTATAACCTACCCATTTTTCATGGAAAAGACAATAATTCAAAATCAATTTTTTCCCTCCCTGGGAAGACTGCAGAATTATATTATAGCATGATGGATCAAGTAAGAACAGAGGAAAGCAATATATACACCTGGCCGGAAAAAAGTGAGTTTGGCACTACAACAGGGAACTTCTCAGAATTCAGCAATGATGTAGTTGTAAGTCCCATTTCCACCACTTCACCCTCTACTGTGCCAGCCTACAATTACTTTACTTCCTCAGAAAAATTATCAGATATTTAAAATATATACAAAGGATCAAACTGATTCAGAAATTCCTCCTCACATATGTCTGGGTATGCTTAATTTTCTCAAAATCCTCAACTTTTGTTATGATGGCCCCTTAGATATTTTAACCTTAGTGTTACCTCTATTTGTACATTCAACATATTTATGTATGACTATACACTGAATGATTCACAGGGGCCATGTTGGACTGTTAGTGCAAAACACTTGAGCGTTAAAACCTGAAAATCTTGCAACTAGCCATAAATAATTGTCAGACCGTACAGAGTTCACAGCAGTGACATGGTTAAGCATATAACTTGTTCCCATTGGAGGTGGGAAAAGAAAAACAGTAAGTTGCAGCAAGTCAATTAATGACATACTTTGATTATATCTCCAACTGTAAAGGGCTCTGAAAACTGCATAGACAGGCCACTAAATACATTGCCAAGAATGTCCTTGGTTGCCACTAAAGAGTGAGAATTTGTAGGGAGTCCATAATTGATTATGCATGTTGATCTTTCTAAATATATATAACGTCCATAATTGTCATTTTGCTCTTTCCCAGACTCCATTATGGCTTAGAGGCTATATTATATATATACAGGACTTACAAAATAATGTAGTGCTAGTATGATGTACGTGGCAAGGCTATAATGGTCAATAGGCATAAAAGTGTTTGATATAAAAGTATGGTTGCGACTTTTGAGAATGAAGGGATTATATATTTATAGAAGAAGGGGAGAGGCATATATAGAAATGATGTGCACTCCAACAAACTGACAATAAAATTGGTAAAATTTGGAAAGGTGTAATACACACACACACATAAAAGCAAGGCTGGCTACAGCCATTATTTGTTGAAGTTAGGGGTGTTCAAAGTGTCATGATCTCGGTTGTCCGGTTTCAATCTCGGATATTTTGATCCCGGGAATTTTTTATCCCTGTCGGGACCGGGAAAACTGGGACCGGGATCTATGGGACCCAGGATCGGTCAAGCACCTTGTGATCCCGGTCCTGGTTTTTTTATTTTTTTCTTAAAAATTAAGTTATTATTTTATTTTTTTATTTTTTATCTCATAATTTAAGTTATCATTTGATAAAATGTGTATCATATATTTAGTTGGAGTTAAACTATATATATCGTGATACTAATATTACTATATAATGTATAAAAATAATAACAAAAATGATGAAGGTGATCATAATAATAAAAAAAAATGTTATCCTTCAATTCTAAATCAATTTGTGTGATTATTATGGTCTTATTAGGTGTTAAATAATTACTTTAAACACTAGATTATAGAAAATTTAAATAATATAATAATATTTTTTAAATTTAATTTTTTTTAAAAAAAAACCGGGATTCCTAGTTTGATCCCGGTCCCGGTCGGGATACTGGGATCGGGACCAATCCAGGACCGAGACCGATATCGGGATGCAAATTGCATCCCGACCAAAAACCGGGACCGGGAGTGGTGGATCCCGGTCTCGGTCTCGGATTTGAACACCCCTAGCTGAAGCAATTGAATTACAACTCTTTTCCTAGTCGATATCTTCTGTTTTGTTGAATGTTATAGTTAAGGTATTAAAACCCAGATCAGGTACTGAACTGATTGGGGTACTGAGTTAAGGGTTAGTGGGTCAAACTGAGGCCAAACCGGTAAGAAATTGAAGATTTTAGGTTTATTAATATGAAATTCTAAAGAAAAAATATTTTTTTTTTAAAACTGTGACTCAAATCGGACCCCGAATCGGATAGGTTATTCGGGCCGGACCAGCCGGTCTGGTGATAGCTACCATTCTAATGATTTTCTTTAAGGACGGACTATTTGGATAAAAAATATTTGTTTTTAAAAACAAGGAAAGGAATTTGATTCAAAACATCTGAGATTGCTAAACGTTCAAGAATTCCTCTATTAAACCCTTTTTCTTTTTTTGTTGTTAAATATCTTATTCCTACACATCTTCTCTTTATTTCTCACTCCTATGATGAGGAAAAGGTCAAATATTTATTTTTGCTGAAACTATCATAGCTTGCCCATGACCAAACAAGGCACACCAAGATGAATCCAAGAAAAAACAGTTCCTTCCTCAATTACTTTTCCGTAGGAGTGTTTAAATCCAGGATTGGGATCAGATCCCCCACTTCCGGTTCCGGTCCTGGTTTTTGGCCGGGATGCATATTGTATCCTGGTCCCGGTCGCGGTAATCCCGGAACTAGACTGGGACCAAATCGGGAAATCTCGGTTTTTTTTAAAAAAAATTAAATTTAAAATATATTTTTATATTAGTTAAATTTTCTATAATTTAGTGTTTAAAATGATTATTTAACACTTAATAAGGCCATAATAATTTCTGCCATGGAAGGCTTGATGAGAGAGAGCAGTAGTGAGAGAAAGAGTGTGCCCACTGGTCAATCGATCATTTTTGGAAACACCTCAGATGGGGGTGAAGGAAAATTAAAGGAAGAAGATGATCTCTTGGGAAGAAACATCAAAAAGATGCCTGCTAATTGCTTGATGGAAAGGCAAGTTACAAAAGATAGGCATGAGACATTCCATTCAGACAAGATGATGGAAGATGCATTGGAACAGAATCAAACAGGGGTGAATGGCCACCCGAGACAGGATGCAAAAATTCCAATCAAAAGTCAAATATCCTACAAGGCAAAGCTACTGGGCGTGGAAGAAAAAACGTTAAATAGAAGCTTTGATGACTTGATGAACGAGTGGCTTAAGGAAGAAACGGAACTGGCACCAGTCTGGACGGAAGAGCAAAAGGAGAAGCTGGGGTCAATTCCTGCTTTGAACATTTCCAACGATAAACTCAGGGAATTGGTTCGGCCATGGAAGGATGCCATTATTCGGACAATTTTGGGGAAGAAAACGAATCTACATGTGATGAGGGATAGGATTAAATGGATGCTCAGATCAGATAATTTTGAACTCATAGACCTTCCAAACAATTACTTTGTCTTTAGGACTACAGAAAAAGCTTTATGTTCTAAATTATTATTTGATGGTCCTTGGCTCATTCAAGGCCACTATCTTGCTGTTCAGAGATGGAGCCCAAATTTCAACTCTTATTGTAATAAGGTTAAGAAGGTTGCTGTTTGGATAAGGGTCCCTACCCTTTCGATGCACGTCTACTCGAAGGAATCTATGTTTAAGATAGGTAATCTGATCGGAAAAACACTTAAAGTGGACATGAACACTTTAGCTAACCAGGAGAACAACAAGCAGACAGTGGAAAGGGGAAAATATGCCAGAGTATGTGTTGAAGTTGATCTTAATAAGAAATTACAGTCCAGATTCAAACTTAGGAATCATGTATATACAGTGGAGTATGAGGGCTTAAATATTATATGTTTCAAATGTGGGTTGTATGGACACGTACTGGAGAACTGCCAAACACATATGCAAGGCGCGGGTGAATCGGCAAAACAGAGCTCATCGGAGATCCCACCGGTGTAACCCGACAATAGTTAATCAGAGAAGAAACGACCAATACTTTTCGTACATGGCATCTTGGTTGACGAGGAGTTCGGCACCTGGATGCAGGTTAAATCAAAGGTCAAATCTCGATATCCTTTCACCGAAGTGGGTAGAAGACATCAGGGAAAGACGTCACCAGCAGGCAGACTGAACCGGAAAGGAGTGGAGAAAGGATCCAGCGGATCTCGCTTTTCCGTACTATAGGCGAGCAATACACCTGCCTTATCCAAGGAAAATTCAGATCCGACGCAGTGGAGAAAGAAAGAAAAGCTGAACAAAACTATATTGGGCGGCGATCCGACGTAGGCGAAGAACATTGGGAAACTAATCTCGATGTTTGATATGGGAGAGTCTAGCGATATGCAGCTTGTAGCAGAGGAAAGAGAGAAAGAAGGGGTAGTCACGGCTCAGGAAGAATCTGCGTGTGTCAGATTAAATGGAAATAAGGAAGATGTGTTGGGGAAGGTGGAGCCTACCCAAGATCCGATTGTGGAGGATAGTGGGTCTACCCAGGACCTGGCTGTAGATGTTAATGGGCCAAACCAAAAGCAAACCTAGGTTGGTAAGGGCTCTAGTGCGGGCCAGCGAAAGGAAATAAAGGTTGAGGAATTAAAAAAAAGGGGGGGCTAATCCACTTGGGCCTAATTTATTAGTTCCAAATTTTAAACTGAAGCAGACTGGAAGAACGTATAGTTTGGTTTTTGGCTCTCTGTCAGATAAGGGGCTAGTTAAACGTGATCACAGTTTGGGCAATACACAAAATAAAGGAAGTAGCAAAAGACGGGATATACCAATAGCTTCGACAATGGAAAATGCACAAGAAGCTTCTATGGTTAATCCTCTTGCAGGTGTTAAGCCTTTATTTTTGCCAAAGCTGCCGTCGGATCCTTTGGAGTTGCATGAAAGGCAAACCAAAAATGACCAAAGTAAAGTTATGGCTATCTATGAGGCTGGACAGAACCTTGTAGTAGAAGCACTTGATAATGGGGACTGTGTAGTTATGGAGTTATTTGACTCGGGTCAATAAGGAATCGAGTGCCAAGTTCCCCCCTTTTCCCTTTTGTGTTTAATTATGAATTACATAAATATATTGTCTTGGAACTGTAGAGGAGCAGCCTCAAAGTCTTTTCCTAGAAGAATTAAGGATATGATACAGGGGAAAGACATTAAAATTTTGATTCTTTGTGAAACCCGTGTTAGTGGAAAGAAAGCTGATAAAATTAATAGAAGTCTAGGTTTCAATAATTAGATTAGAGTTGAAGCTTCTGGCTATGCGGGAGGTATCTGGGTCTTATGGAATGTGGAAGAACTGTCTTTACAGTATCCAACCTCATCTACACAAGCTGTCCATGTCAGAGTAACTGTAGAAAAAGACTCTAAAGAATTTGTTCTTTCTTGTGTATATGCGGAACCAACCTCTGTTCTGCGTCAAATCTTATGGAGTGAGTTGAAGAATTTCAGTGTTCTAGTCAATATTCCTTGGATCGTTATGAGGGACTTCAATACATATTTATACTGTGAGGATAAAAAAGGAGGTGGCAATCCAAATGTTTGCTCCATGAGGCAGTTTCAGGAGTGCATATCCAGGTCTCATCTAATGGAAACAAAAACAGTTGGGGAAAGGTTCACTTGGGAGCGTGGTCTACTCAAAGAAAGACTAGACTGGGCCTTCATGAATTATGATTGGAACAGGGTATATCCTCTTACAAAGGTTCATCATTTGAGTAAATTCGGATCTGACCATCATCCAATTTTGCTTAAATCTGCGCCCAGTGTTGAGGTTAAACGGCCTAGAAGATTTTTTCGTTGCCAAGCTGCATGGTTCTTAGAAGAAGGATTTAGTGATATGGTTAAGCAATCTTGGAGTAGGGGCGGTTGGAATGACAAAGTGAGCAAGTTTGCCAAGGATGCGGGAGAGTGGAATAGAAGGAAGGCAGGGAACTTAACGGGAAAAAAGAGGAATGTACTTCAACGAATAGGAGGGATTGAAAGAGCAAGGACAAGAAGGGACAGCCAGCACTTAGCACAAGCAGAGAATGAATTATGGAAGGAGTATAATAAAATCTTGGCACAAGAAGAACTTATGTGGTACCAGAAGTCTCAATGTGATTGGCTAAAGTGGGGAGATAAAAACAGCAAGTTCTTCCACATGGCAGCTATAATACGGAGAAGAAGAAACAGGATTGAAGGCCTTAAGAGAAGCGATGGGGAGTGGACTTTTGACCAGGAGGAGCTTAGAATAATGGTTGTAAGCTATTATAAAGATCTATTTACAAGTGAAATAAATAGCTCGGTCTGTCTGAGTACTGTGAGCAGTTTTTTAGGGCTAAGAGATATAGAATGGAACAGGATCAATGCAGATGTGACTACTGAGGAAGTTAAGCGAGCCACTTTTGATCTGGGGACTTTCAAGGCTCTGGGTCCTGATGGATTGCAGGCAGTCTTCTACCAAAAGTACTGGCACATTGTCGGCGAGCATATACTGAACCTGGTAACGGATATTTTTCAAGAGCCTACCCAAATTCGAGAGATAAATGACACAAACATTGTGCTCATTCTGAAGGTGGAGAATCCAGAATCCATTAATGATTTTAGGCCGATCTCACTATACAACGTAAGTTATAAGATAATTACCAAGATCCTGAGTAACCGGCTTCGAGAAGTTATGGGAAGGATTATTGGGAATCATCAATGCAATTTCATTGCAGGTCGCCAGAGCAGTGATAACATAATCATTACTCAAGAAGTAATTCACTCCATGAAAACCAAGACAGGAAGAAAGGGGTGGATGGCAGTGAAGGTGGATCTGGAAAAAGCTTATGATCGGCTTAAATGGTCTTTCATTCTTGATATGCTCAGAACTGTGGGTATTGGGGATTATATCTGTGATGTTATCATGACATGTATATCGAAGCCGCAGTTCCATGTTTTATGGAATGGGGAAGCAACTAAGACTTTTAGCTCATCCCGAGGTATTAGACAAGGGGATCCACTTTCCCTATATAGTTTTACCTTGTGTATAGAACGGTTAAGTCATATTATTCAGGACTCTGTTAATGAAGGAAGGTGGAAACCCTTTAAAGTTAGTAGAGGGGGTCCGACTATCTCTCACCTCTTCTTTGCAGATGACCTTATTCTATTTGGAGAGGCATCAGAAAGCCAGGTGGAACACATGTTGAATTGCATACAGACTTTCTGTGATGTGTCTGGTCAAAAAATGAACAAGAGAAAGACAAGGGTATGCTTCTCTAAAAATGTTCACTTCCCCAAGGCTTATAGCCTTAGCCAGAGCATGGGTGTAGGCCTAACTGGAGATTTGGGTAAGTATATGGGTATCCCTCTGATTCACAAAATGGTGACCAAGGTCATGTTTGCACCCATTATGGATAAAGTGCAGAAAATGTTATCGGGGTGGAAGGGAGGATATCTTAGTCTGGCAGGACAAGTTATACTTATCAAAGCTGTATTATCTGCTTTACCATTCTATCATATGCAAACGATGTTGCTTCCTTAAGGAGTTCTGAAGGAGCTCAAGAAGAAGAGCAAGGGATTTCTGTGGGGCGAAACTGATGATCAAAAGAAATTGCATCTTATCTCTTGGGATCAAGTTAAGAGGGACAAGAAGGAGGGGGTCTGGGAATACGCGATATGTGCAAGCAGAATGAGGCTTTTATTATGAAGCTTTGTTGGCATCTCCTTACCAACAGGGAAGCATTATGGGTACGGGTTCTCAGAGTTAAGTACCATTGGGACCATTCGAACATTCCAGCCACTCGGAGGATGACTCTTTCATATGGAGGAGAATTTGCTCCATTTGGGAGAACTTCCAGAGGGGAGTGGGTATTAAAATTGGCAATGGGATACAAACTTCTTTCTGGTATGATAACTGATATGAGGTGAACAAACCGTTAATAAAGCTTATTCCGGGCTTTGAAGGTTTTATAGACAGTAATGAAAGGGTTCAAGATTATGTCAATCCTTGGGGTGAGTGGGATGTGGGAAGACTGAGTAGGTGGTTCCAACAACCAGTGATCGATTGTATCCTATGTGCACACCCCCCAGTGAGGAGAGAGGAGAGGATAAATACTTTTGGAAACCTTTTTCTAACGGATGTTTTTCTGTTGACTCTGCCTATCATTTTTGTTTTACAGGTAATCAGAACTGGAATGAATCCATATGGCGAATGCTGTGGAGATGTGCGGTACTTGAAAAAATCAAGTCTTTTATGTGGCTGGCAAGTTATGGCAGGGTTCACACAGCGCAATTAAGAGCACATAGGGGACTGCAGATGTTTCAATATCAAAATGCCCACTCTAGTTTATTTTGTGCTAGTTTGGATAGAGACTTAAATAATCATTGTCATTTTTATAAACACTGTGCTACTGGTAGCGAAGATGTTATTAGGAGACATCTTGGCTTTATCACTTTGGAGATAGATGGTTCGATTCTTGCTTCAAGCCAAAGTGGATGTGCAGGGGTCATTAGAGGTGAAGATGGTAGCTGGATGTACGGCTACATGAGCAAGCTCACCCAAGTTCCACCAGTAGTAGCTGAACTCATTGCAATTATACGGGGCCTTCAGATCTGCTGGCAAAGGAATTTGAGGAAAGTTTTGCTTTTTACTGCTTGTCTAGAGGCTGTTAATTTACTCTCTAGGGGTGCTGATATGAATTACCCATTTATAGATGTCATTGATGATGCTAGACTTTGGGTGTCAAAGAATTGGCAAGTTATTATCACTCATATTTCGAGGCATCACAATGTTTTAGCTGATCAACTTGCTAATCTAGCTCATAGTATTCCAGGAAATTTTGTTCTCCTTGATCAACCACCTTCTTCGGTTACGGAGGCGGTTGCTGCTCAAGGATGAGTCCTCTTTCCTTGTATTTGGTTGATGTAACCTGACTATTGTATTAATCCCATAATGGGTTAATGTATTCCAGATTTGCATTAAAAAAAAAGGCCATAATAATCACACAAATTGATCTAGAATTGAAGAATAATATTTTGTTGTTATTATTAAGACCACCTTCATCATTTTCGTTATTATCTTTATACATTATATAGTTAGGATTAGTATCACGATATATATAGTTTAACTCAAACTAAATATGTGATACACATTTTATCAAATGATAATTTAATTTATGGGATAAAAAAAATAAAAAAAATATAAGAATAACTTAGTTTTTAAGGAAAAAAATTTAAAAAAAAAATATAAAAAATCAGGACCGGGATCACAAGATGTGTGCCCGGTCCCGGCCGGGACGGGAAATTCCCGGGATCAAATGCCCAGGACCGGGACACTTTGAACACCTCTACTTTTCTGGCCTTCATCTTCTACTGACTTTTACATACCTTCTTTAAACCTGGGGTCAAAGGGTCCGGGCTTTTTCAGCAAATTGTTTTTATACCTATTTAGATTAGCGGTAGAAACTGCTTTTCTAATGTGATTTATGATGTATAAGATAAGTATGTGAGAGGAGTTTTGTCTCGACTTGCGTAAACATAATTTTTAAACGCCAACTCAAACAAACCAGACATTTAAGAAATATAAAAGGTTAATTTCATACAAAAACTAAGCAAATTGCTTTGTAAATCAATCACTTACGATAACAGCATATAATTGAACAAGAAAAATTTACTTATTAAATAAGTTGACGTTTGAGATAATTGACCAAAATTATACTATTATAATTTAAGTGGTCATTTAATAAAATATCATGTAATATATGGTTGATAATTATAAATCCCACACTTGAGCAAATAAAATTATCTAGCTTTCTTTCATGGTCTCCATATTGGTTGGATTTGGTGGTCATCAAATCTAGCAATTAGACCCAACATAGATGGCAACGACAATGAGTGAGTGAAACCTTTCCCGAATTTATTCATGGTGATTGACCTGGCTGATAGTATGCAATGAGGAGAATTAAATTTAAAATTGAAAACTCGTATTAGTGTCCAGACCAAATCAAACTTTAAAATCACGTCTTCCATCACTGAAGTGAAGCAGAAAGAAATCGACAAAAAGATTAATCTCCAGATAGGAAGCTTCTTTTTCTCGCCATGTCAATGTCACCCAGAAACTTAAGGCGTGTTATGCCAGGTATTGCCAAGTTCAGCACCATGCGTCTTGATAATCTGGGCCGCCTGTAGCAGAATATCTTGTTCTGCAGAGTACAACTCATCCTTACGCTGCAATAACACAAAACATGACACAGACGACTGGAATTTGGTAGCGAACATGTCTACAACACGTTAAATTAAATACCAACTAGACACATTTTCGCTGTGTTTTTTATTCTATACGAGAAATCAGTCACATTCATTGTTCATATTTTGTTAGCGTAATTTCTCATAAATAATGTGAAGTAAAAATGCTAGAAAAGGCACAAAATCATAAAATAAAAAAATGGGGATTTGGAAAGCAACTAATAAGCATAACATGAATTTGTTAAAGGAATGCGAATGCAGGAGGTACCATGTGTTTGAGGTTGTACCCAATAGTCAGTTCTGCATATGAACTTTCGATGTGCGACATGTAACAGTAAGGAACCTCTTTCCCTAAGAAAACCACAGGATCTGTTCTTAGCATTGTCTTGATGTCATCTGATATTTTGGGGATTTTACTTATATCCTCAATCCGCAAAGGAATTTTAGATACAATGGCACGGCATTCAGCACGAGACTTATTCACTATTACCTACAAATGTTGCATGTAAAAGTTGTTATCACAAGAAAATGATCAATAATTACAATGAATAAAGTAAACAACAGTCTCAAAATCAAAGCTCATGAGGACAATTTTTATAGAGAAAAAAGCATTAATTTATGACATTGGTGTGTGTTTTCTAGTGTGTAAATACAACTATTAAAGAGAGAGAACTTGCATATACAGTTTTATACTCAAGATAGCTTTTAAATATGTCTCTTCAAGGGAAGAACTTTCTAATACCTTACAAGTTAGAAAAACGAAATGAACTATGATAACAACTAGAGGATGTATTAGCTATGCCCAAGTGTTGAAAATCAATAGCATAGTTGCAGATACAGAATAAGAGCAAGAGGATGCCCACCTGGCTAGAGAAAAGTGAGTTTGGCACTATAACTGGGAACTTCTCAGCATTCAGCAAAAATGTAGTAGTAAGTCCCATTTCCACCACCTGACCCTCTACCGAGCCAGCCTAGAATTAGCACAATTTCACAAAACCAAGTGTCAGAAAGACAAATTATACACTGGACAATACCAACATTGAGGGATGTCTTCCCCCTGATTTCAAAAATTCAGAAGATCCTCTTCTAACAAGATATATATTTGGACCACTCAATTTTATTTTATTTAATTTCCCTAAGTAATAAACTATTATCTCAGTTGACAATGTAAATGTTTCAACCCCTTTTCTCCCTCTATATGTACAAACAACAAACTTATACCTTTAAATATATACAGCATGATACAAAGTATACAAACTGGATTATTGGGGAAAAGCATTTAAGCACTAAAACTGGTACGATTTGCAATTTTCCATGAATAATAGCAAGAGTGTTAAGTATAGAACACCCAGCAATACCATGCCTAAGGAAATAACTTCTTCCCATTAAAAGGGGAAAAGAAAAGTAGTAACCTCCAACAAGTCAATGAATGACATACTTTTATCGTATCTCCAACTGTAAAGGGCTTTGAAAATTGCATAGACAACCCACTGAATACATTTCCAAGTATGTCTCTAGCAGCAAAAGCAGTGGCAACTCCTGCATAAAGATAGAAGAAGTCAAATCATCCGTTCCAATGTTCCAATATTAGTTGAGAAAATCCTTTCATTAGAATTTGAGCATAAAATAGCACAAGCATATTGATGAACTTTTCCCACCATAATAGTAGCTCATGAAGAGTAAAGGGCAAAATATAAAAGGTTTTAGTGAATAATAAAAAACGAAATATAAACATCAGGCGTCAGGCTCATATTTAAAAGGCTTTTCTCTTTTACGAAGCATAAAATAGAACCGATAGCTAGCTGGCCTAACTGTTTATTCAGTCCAGAAGTCCTATTTCTGGAGAAACAAAATGATGAGAGATAAAAAATAGGCAAAGAGAAGCTGGGAGGGATTCCAGGAGATCAAGACAGGAAAAAGAAAAAAAGTGATTCCAGGAGATCAACCTAGATGAGGAGTGAAAGAGTGCTGGCCAAGAGGTTACGAAGAACCCAAGCGGACGGGGGACGGGATCGATTTGGAAGTGTTTCCCCTAGGAGGGACTCTAGCCTCTTGAAAGCAAGAGACTGTCCATCATTGCTCTTAGTTCTCTGTGTGTGCTGTTGCTTAGTTTTATTTTTTATTTTTTATTTTTTATTTTTGGGTGGTGGTGGTTCAATTTGACATTCCATGTTCCTTATCAGTTTCAATCAACAATGATCCTTACCCTAGAACGCTCAACTTGATAAATGCACCTGGTCACCTGTAATACACTTTAATATCCTAAAGCCTACCATCGTTTACAAGATTTTCATACTAGTAGTAATAGTAATGTAGTACCCACACAGAAGCAATCAAGAGATGCAGGAAAACTAGCAAGATAAAAGTTTAAAAATGAAACTGAGCATAATCAACTAGTTGATAATAATGCTTACCTCCTATACCACCAACAGTTATAATAGATTGTACAGCCACTCCACAAGCCTCAGCTAAAGCCATTATACCAATCACAAATAGACCCACAGATGATATTTTGTCTAGAGCGAGCAATTTATCTCGATCAAGCCCGAGTAAATTTTGACCTGACAAAATACGAGCCCAGACATTTGTTTTCCATCGATACAAAAACCACACGAATGAAAGGATCACTGCACCCCTCCAAGCCTGTGTAAGGTATTGTGAGGCCACAGTTGTTGGAGCTACAAGTACACCACTGAAAAACCAGTGTTATCTGTCACAAAGTAGGAAATATAATGCAACCACAGGAACACAAACATGAATAAAAACACCCTTAAAATATGCAACTAACATCTGTGAGAATGCCATGAAGGTAACCAAATATCGCACTGGATCTTCCAAAGCACCCCAAACACTTTTCTCATAAGGAACTTGCTTATCAGATGTGCTTCCTGGAAATACTGCCACAGGACCTTTCATTGCATGTTTGTGAAATTTTCTTAAAATCCGAGGCATCACAATCCAGGCTACTAGTATGGCAGTAAACGTACCACCAACTGGAATTACCACATCTTTAAGGTATGGATGTGAGTCGAGCAACTGTTGAGCATGTGGAGTCAGCTCATCAGAGGCTTCTTTAACCTTTTGTGCAGAATATGTTACCGTCTCTACTGCACTCTGCCAAGCATCTTTGATTTTATCAGCCCAATCACTCGTACCAATAGAATCAATGCCGGCATTCATGTCACTTGCCCCAGAATCAGATGGAAAATCAGGCCTCCCATCTCTACTTCCATTGCCACCCAGAGATGATGAATATGGTCGATGGTTCAACAAGAGAATCATTGAAGGCGAAGCAAAAGGGAAAGCTTTATGGAAGAAAAAACTAGAAGAATTGGGAAAAAAAGAAGCCCCGGGTTTGGTGAAGAGGTTGCTGTTTCCAGAACTCGTCGTTCTAAACTGGTTCTTGGCAAAAATTTCAGGTGACTGTAACTCTCTTTTGGAATAAGCTCGACTCAATGAAGTGCTCAGAAATCTTAAATGAACGCAATCGAAAGATCTTGTAAGGTTCATAATACGTTGATTTGGCTGAATTAATTCCAAGTTAAAGGAACCCTAAACGCTGAATATTTCTGGAGACATTTCAGATAGGAAAACCTTGATCCGTTCATTATATCAATTTAGCATAGTACAGAAGTCAACAGAGACATCGTCAGAAATCAAAGAATTACCAACGCCAAGAAGCTATCGGGATTCTAGGGTGACTCCATCTGCAAATTTCAGAGCACATAATTCAGCCAAGTACTCAATTTTCAGCAATCCAAGAAGGCCAGTACGAAGAGAAATTTCGAAACATCCAATCAATTATTTCCAGTGAATGAGTATCCCATTCCAATAAAAGAATTCCGAACCATACTGATCAGAAATCATTCATAAATAAAACCGAAAACCTCATTTTGTAAACAGGAAAAAAAGGAAAATGTCATACATAATTCGTGAAGCCATCGTTCCATCGAAGCTGGTTCCAATAATTGGATAGCGCAATGCAGCTAAAATTCACAATACTATGGCTTGTAGTAAAAAGGGTAGCGAAAACATAACATTAAAATACGATAAACCAAAGAAAGCTTTGTTCATCCTTTCCGTCAACTTACCATCACATTTCCTGCATTTCATACGGAAAGAAACAAAAAAGAACTCAGCAAGAAATTGCAAATAGCTGTACCTTGGGACTGTGGGGCTTCTTTGATTACTCAACAGCCAAGAAAGAGTAGTTACACAAAATTCAAGAAAGAGTACTGATCAAAAGATCACACTGGTCTGCGAAATCGTTTGAAGGTGTCTTGTGCGAGGAGTCAAAAAAATTTCAGTGTAGACGAGGGTGCGAAGAAAGGAAGGACTTGGAAAACATTCCATTAATTTCATTTTAGCAACCTTTTATCCAAATCACTAAATTTGGGTAAAGTTAGAAATATATTTATTTTTTGGGAAAATTGCGAGAAAATCCTCATTGGTAACTTATTTGTTAAATGAGACATTCGCGTGTAGATTATCTTTCACGTATGTAGAATATCTTCCTTAGTGTGTAGATGATAATCCTTGTGTGCAAAATTATTCTCTATAAGTGTGCAAAAATCTTCCCTCCGTGTTCAAATATCTTCTCTCTATGTGCAAGATATCTTCCCAGGTCTCATTTAGCAAATAAGTTATCCATGAGGTATTTTTTAACAATTGTCCCTTATTTTTTTCCCAAAATTCATTATAACATTTTTTTGGTTGTATTTATAAAATTTTAAGCTGCCTCTTTGAGTAAGAACGTTTTAATCCATATTTTTTTTTTTCCTTAAAAAACATTGCTCTCTGCCTATCATTTTCTAAATTGAGGGTCTTTGAGATTTTGACCATCGTGATTTTATTACCAAGGTTTTCTTTTTCTGAGTCCATGTATTTGATAGAGTAAATTTGGATTTTTTCTTTTTATATTTTTTATAGGGTAAAATTTTATGTGAGTTGAATTTATTAGCTCATCAAGGTTAAAGTATGCACATGACTTTACAGATTATTAGTCAACTCTTATTATTGTGAGCCTTCAAAATTAAGTATTATCAACTTTTATACTCATCATCATGTTATGAAACTTGTCTGGCTTATATATAATAATTTATTTGGTATTTCCCTTTTGATTTGACTCATTCCATGCTTTTTTTTAGAGGACATTACTCTTTCGACTTTTATTTTGAGTTAAAAAGAATTTATCCATTTAGGAATGTAGCACATGATTTACAAAAAAGTTAAAAAAACATTTTTCTACTAAACTATTTAGCGAGGAGTGTTGATTATTCTAAATAATTTATTGAAATTGTTTTAAGTATAAAAATGATTGCAATGTCACTGTTAGACTAATAAATATTAACATTAACCTTAAACTAACTTTAGATTAAAGAGTATTTTTTGTGCTTAAAGTATAGTACATAAAGAAATAACTAGTATCCTAAAGATTAATAATGGGTTAAATAGCAATTCTTCCGCTTCAACGTGACACTTTAGCTATGCTAACGATAGTTGATTAAAAATAAAACAAATTTTCCGTTATTTATTTATTTAATCTCAAGATTAAAATAAATTTCAACTTTGTCAATGGTCAAACAAATTGAATGTTCTGGACGGGTTGAACTCTTGGGATATAGTTCAAGTTATACAGAGTATAATAATATGAACAAAGGTTAAGCAAAAAGAACAGATACATATACGTGGATAAATATTTGGAGAATAAGAAATACTAGAAAATTGGAGAAACTAACCCCAATATATATTACAGAGATAGAAAAAGAGATTCAAATGAACTACATAAGAGAATGAGTATCAAAGTATACCCAATATTCACAATTTACCCAGAATGAATTTCAGTTTTCACAGTGAGTCAGTCAGAGTCAGAGGAGAGATGAGCAGCATTATGCCTGTTGAGAATCTCCATTGCCTCCTTCATTATACCTTGTTTTGCCAAACACATCGCTTCTTTCCCCTGTTCCACGCACATATATATATATTCCACACTTGACTTCACTTCACTTGATATACTATCACACATTTGGCAATCATCAAAGTAAACTATTACGTACCATGAGTTTGAGGTTGTAGCCAAGAGTCAATTCTGCGTGTGAGGTTTCAATGCGCGACAAGTAACAGTAAGGGGCTCTTTTTCCCAACAACACATTCCCATTTGCTGTCAGCACGCTCTTCATCTCTTGTGATATCTTGCCAATTCTATCAATGGCCTCTATCCTCACTGGGATTTTAGATATCGTGCCCCACCATTCTGCTCGACACTTTATCACCATTACCTACCGTTTTTTATGCAACAAACTGTTATACATCACCAGCAAGAAAAAGATCACAAGAGTGCTCAACATAATGATATTCTCACCTGCTTGGTAAAATATGAGTTGGGCACTACCACTTCCATTTTTTCACCATTCACCAATGATGTCTCTGTCACTCCCATTTCTATCACTTGTCCTTCTACCCACCCTGCCTGCATTATTCATTACTTCAATTCCTCACATGGTGCACATATATTAGATGACATATTAAAAACCCAATTTTACAAGGTTTAAATGTGAAGAAAAGCCAAAAACTACAAGTTGCTTCAACTTGGCTTTGGGAAAAAAGATCTCATTTGTTTGTCATCATCTCAAACATGCACATTGATGTTGACAAGAGTGTTCAAGTGCGTACAGAAATATTGCAACTCATTTATTATACAGTGTCGTGTTCAAGGAAATGAAAAAGAAAAGTTAAGTCGCTGCATGTCAATTGCTCACATACTTTAATTGTATCGCCGATTGTAAAAGGCTCCGACAACTGCATACACTGTCCACTGAACACATTGGCAAGCACGTCTCTGGCCGCAAAAGCAGTGGCAGCTCCTGCATAAACACACAAGAGAGCGCTCAAACCACTTCCATTTCTTATTATTTTGCGAAATTCTAACTAATACTCTTTAAAGAAACAAGAAAAGTACTCAGTAAAAAGTTCCACAACAAGTGCTTAGCATACAATAAAAAGTTCTAGGGCAGGTAACAAAGACAGATCCATATTGCTCATTTATTTTATTGGGATTTTTTGGTGATTACATTCCTTCATTGGGGCCTCAATTTTCCGATTAAAATACATACAGTATAGTGCACTTTTCAAAAGAACTGTGTGTCGATTTTCGTATATGTCCAGTTATAGCAAAAATTCCCTCTAGTCCTTAATATAAGTCATATTTAGGGTGTTGAATATAAGATATAGTTTTCATATTTGTCAGTCTTTTCCTAATACTTATATACTACTTTGTTCCTATTTATAAGGTACAAAGAGAGTGTTTATTTTAATGAGATTTGAAGTTTTTCTTGGTTGAGATGAAACATGTTGAGAATCACTTATAAATGGGATGAGATAAGTACCTCCCATTCCGCCAACAATTACAACAGATTCAACAGAGACAGCACCAGCCTGGGTCAAAGCCATGGTACCACCAATCCCAAATACAAAACCAGATGAGACATTTTGTAGATTAAGCAATTTATGTTGAACTTGCCCAGGGGAACTTTGATGGGAAGAAATGTGCCCCAAGATGTTTGTTTTCCATCGATGAAAAAACCACGTAAATAATAATATCACTGCCTCCTTCCAAGACTCTGCAAGGTGCTGTGAGGCTTCACTTGTTGGAGCTATCATCACACAACTGGAAGTCATTTCGTTATCTGTCACTTAACTTGGATTCACACACATATATAATACAGTCACAGATATGAAAATAAGGCCTTGAAATGGAAAAGCTACTAACATGTGTGAGAATGCCACAAAGGTAACCAAATATCGCACTGGATCCTCCAAAGCAACCCAAAAGGTTTTCTCATAAGGAAGTGTTGCTGCTGCAGAACTTTGCATTGAATATTGGTGAAGTTTCCTCAGAATCAGAGGCATCACAATCCAAGCTATTACAGTGGAACCAACTGAGATAACCAGGAATGGGTTTGAGTCAAGCAACTGTTGAACACCTGGAGTCAGATCAGCAGCCCAGTCACTGATATCTGTGGAATCACTCAGATATGATGAATATGATCGATGTTTCAACATTAGGGTCATTGAAGCAAAAGGAAGAGACTTTTGATGGAGGCAAAATCTGGAAATGTTAGGAGATAATGATGCACCGGGTTTGGTATTCAAGAGGTTGCTGTTTTCTGAAGTTTTAGTTCTGAACGGCTTCTTGGCAAATATTACAGGTAACTGTAATTCTCCTTTGAAATAGGATTGACTTAGTGAATTAATGGGAAGCTTTACATGAACAAAATCCTCACGCCTTGTAAGGTTCATAATATGGTGCTTTATTGGTTGAGTTGACTTCAAGTTTAAACAACACTTGGCTGAAAATTTCTGGAGAAGTTTCAGACAGGAAAACCTCACTCTGGCCGGAGACATTGTTTAAAATAGTTCAAGAGTGACTCAATCTGGAAATTCCAGAATACATTATTCAGCTAAGTACTCAACTGTCAGTAATCCAACAAGTCAAGTACAATGAAAGAATTCAATCAGAGTAACCCGTAATAATGATTAGAAATCATTCAGACATAAACCGGAAGCCCCAGTTTGTAACCCGAAAAAGGAAGAAAAGTCATGCTTAATGAAGCCATCATTGCCTTGAAGCTAGTTTCAGTAATTCAAAAGTGCAGTGTAGCTAAAACACGTTATACATTTATATATAGTGTTGTTTGTAAACAGAGTTGAGAAGATATAAAAATATGATCATATATAAGACGCATTTATATATGGTCGTTCTGGTCAAACTAAGCTGATAGAGTCTTGCTCATAACAGTCAATGAAAAGTCACAGCTGAGCTTACAAATGTATATATACTTGGCTACAAAACAAATATGTAAGAAGAAGAAGAAAATACAGAGGAAGATGAAGATCAACTGAGAGAGAGGAGAACAGAAGTCACAGACTCACAGGGGAAGAGGAGAAGAAAAGTCAACGGGAAAAGTATTATAGAGAGAAGCAAGGTGGAGACGACTTCACTTGTGCAGACTCGTGCAGCTGATTGAGTAGTTGCACCAGAACCAAGAAGTAAAAGAACAGACAGATATGCAAAATATCGTTTGGAGGAGACTTGTGCAGCAAGGCAATAAAACTTCAGTGTATAAAGAGCTAAGTGAGTCCCAACCCAACAGAGTTATTCCAAATTTATGCTTGAGAGTGAAAGCAAGCATCTCTGGCTGTGCTTCTCATGAAACACGTTTGGGTCCTCTGTTTTTTGTTTTTTTTTTGTTATTTTAATTTCTACAGTATAATCTTTGAACTCTCATTGAGTTTATGAATTTTATCTTGTAAGATTGTAGAAAAAGTGACGGTTAAGATTTAGGGAGTAATAATATGAAAAAAAAAAAAAGAAGTTTCTGCCATTGTCTAACATGAACAGGGGATATTGCGTGCTTGAGAGAATCTGCTCCTGTTTCCCACTTTCAGCTTTGATGAAAACGCTTGGAGCAAATTTAAAGATTCGTGGAAGAATTAGCATCTCATAATTGTTGTTGCTAAATCCAAGCTCACTCATTTTTCTTTATTTTATTCTTCTCTTTCTTTATTATCTTTTATGTACTAACTACATAGAGAAAATGACCAAAGAAGGAAGGCCTGGAAACGTTGGACCTGTAAATATATGTCTGGTTTTGACTTTGACAGTTTTCTTTAACCTATTTATTTACTCCTTTGGTCCTATTTATAAACAACTTTCTCTCTTATAGAGCTGGTCCTTTTTATAAGTAACTTTTACATTGTCTCTAAAAATGTAAGCTTCATTTTCCTATTTTACCCTAATATTAAATACATAATCTATAATTAATTATCATACACACCTAGAGTTATATTCAGGAAAGAGAGAGAGAGAGAGAGACTAGGTGAATGAAGTTAACAAAGCATTGAGAAAATGTATATTTTACTATCTCTCATACTTTTTATACATTCTTTCTTCTATACTTTTTTCATAAATAGGAGCACATATGGAAAAAAAAAAAACATGACATTTTTTACACATCTATTGTTTTTAACTACCAGTTCATTTTACTCAATCAAAAGAAAAATTGCTTATAAATAGGACCGGAAGGAGTATTTATTATTATTATTGGCCTTTGTGTGATAGGTAAGTGAGAGTGAGAGAGTGAGAATTTGAGTGTGGTGATAATTGAATAGGTTTTGTGGGATGGAACTTGCTAGTTGTCCCTTGTTCTCAGGATAAGAAAATGAAAGGCCTAGTTGCAATGAAGTGTTTATTTTGATTCTTTTGCAAGAGAAGCATCAAGTATTCTCAGGAAGCTGGTGCTAAAGTGCATTGGCAATTCAGTATATTCCGCAGAAATTTTTAAATCATATTAAAAGAAAGAACCAGGCAAACAAAATTACAAGAATGATATTTTAAAATTTCTGCTATTCATATTAAAATTACAAAATTCAGAGTCGTCTTTTATCTTTTTCTGAAAGTTTTGCAAAATTACTCGGAATGATAAGACATGTGACGCCAAGGGTGGCCAAGTTCACCACCATGCTTCTTAATAATGTCAACTACTTCCAGCAGTATATCTTGTTCTGCACTATACATCTCATCTTTGCTCTGTACCAAAACAAACACTTGATGATATATTATATACAAACATGGTGATCCTTAAAATGTGTTAAACAAGCACTTTAAATGCCAAGATAAGCATGACATGAAATTGTTGTAGAGAGGTACGTACCATGTACTTGATGTTGTATGCAATAGTCAATTGTGCAAATGAACTTTCAATGAGTGACAGATAACAGTAAGGAGCCTCTTTCCCTAAGAATACCATTTCCTTTGTTTTAAGCATGCTCTTTATATCATCAGATATCCTCGGAATTTTACTCAAATCACCAATCCCCAATGGAATTTTAGATGTGATGGCGCAATATTCAGCACGAGACTTGTTCACTATCACCTACCCATTTTTCATGGAAAGGACAATAATTCAAAATCAATTTTTCCCTCCCTGGGAAGACAGAAGAATTATATTATAGCATGATGGATCAAGTAAGAACAGAGGAAAGCAATATATATACCTGGCTGGAAAAAAGTGAGTTTGGCACTACAACAGGGAACTTCTCAGAATTTAGCAATGATGTTGTTGTAAGTCCCATTTCCACCACTTCACCCTCTACTGTGCCAGCCTACAATTACTTTAATTCCTCAGAAAAATTATCAGATATTTAAAATATATACAATGGATCAAACTAATTCAGAAATTCCTCCTCACATATGTCTGGCTATCTTTAATTTTCTCAAAATCCTCAACTTTTGTTATGATGGCCCCTTAGATATTTTAACTTTAGTGTTACCTCTATTTGTACATTCAACATATTTATGTATGACTATACACTGAATGATTCACAGGGGCCATGTTCAGACTGTACAGAATTCACAGCAGTGACATGGTTAAGCATATAACTTGTTCCCATTAGAGGTGGGAAAAGAAAAACAGTAAGTTGCAGCGAGTCAATTAATGACATACTTTGATTATATCTCCAACTGTAAAGGGCTCTGAAAACTGCATAGACAGGCCACTAAATACATTGCCAAGAATGTCCTTGGTTGCAAAAGCAGTGGCAACTCCTGCATAAGGATATATCCAAAACTTTGTCTTGTAACAAGAGTATATTGAAAATTCTAATCCTGAAGATTTTGACTGACTATTTTAATGTTTATTTATACCTCCTATACCACCAACAGTTACAATAGATTGTACAGCGACACCACAAGCCTCAGCCAAAGCCATTATACCAATCACAAATAGACCAACAGATGAGACTTTGTCTAGAGCAAGCAATTTATCTTGACCAAGCCCAAGTAAACTTTGACCAGACGAAATGTGCCCAAAAGTATTTGTTTTCCATTGATGCAAAAACCACACAAATGAAAGTATCACCGCGGCCCTCCACGACTGTGCAAGGTGTGAGGCTAAAGTTGTTGGAGCCACCATTACACAACTGCAGATCAAAGCTTTTATCTGTCACATACTTGGACACACATATATGTACTCCCTGCTCTCCTTTAAGACATATTTGAAGAGTTGATCTTGGTCCTAAATTTAAGACACAGTTTTCATATTTGTCAATATTTTCTTAATTTACCCATATTAATGTTCCTTCAATAATAATCAATGAGGAGAGGGAATGAGAGAAAAATACATGTCATGCCAAAGACCCTTTGGTCTAGTGGCACTAGATGTGCCCTTTGTGACACCAAGTCTAGGATTCAATCCCCACACTTTTCAGGCATACGCCTGCTATCCAAATTCAAAAAAGGAAAAAATACATATTATATTAACTAACTTAACTAATGTTCTTTATCTTATCAAATTAGATAAATATGTCTTATTAAGTAGCAAAGAGGGAGTATAATACAAACCCTTAAAATGGAAATAAGCAAGTCACTAACATTTGTGAGAATGCCATGAAGGTAACCAAATATCGCACAGGATCCTCCAAAGAACCCCAAAAGCTTTTCTCATAAGGAATTAGCTCCCCAGACATGCTTCCCTCAAGAAGTATTGCAGCAGGACTTTGCATTGAATATTTATGAAGCTTCCTCAAAATGCGAGGCATCACAATCCATGCTATTAGAGCTGCTGTTAATGTACCACCTACTGGAATAACCACGTTATACAGATATGGATTTGAGTCGAACACCTTTCGAACATAGATACTAAACTCGCCAGACGCTTCTTCAATCTGTTCTACTGCATTCTTCCAAGCATCTTTGATTTTATCAGCCCAATCAGATGGAAAATCAGTGTTTTTCAAAGATGGTGAGTATGATTGATGGTTTAACAAGTGGGTCTTTGAAGCAGAAGGAAGAGAATTATGGGAACAAATGAAAATGGGAAATTTAGGAGAGAAAGAAGCATTGGGTTTGGTATTAGAGAGGTTTTTGTTTTCAGAAGACAAAGTTCTCCATTGATTCTTGGAAAAAATTTCAGAGGACTGTATAAACTCTCCTTTGGAATAGGCTTGATTCAATGAATTTCCAGGAATGGTTGCATGAATAATGCGATCAGGATAAATTGTAAGGTTCATAATATAGAAAAGTGGATGAATAATTAACTCCACGCACAAATTATAAAAAACCGCTTGACTGATTTCAGCAAGATGCTAAATTTATTATTGTAGCATACTAAACAAGTCAACAGGAATAACTTCGACTTGGGGGCTTCTTTGCCTAAACCACGTTCGGAGGAGTCTTGGCCATCGGCTAACAGAAATAAATACGTTACGTTGCATGAAAGAAAAAGAAAGGTGAACTAATTATCAAGTGTGGATTTTTTTATCATTTTTAATCGGTTGAATTAAAAAAAATATAAAATAAAAGTATTACGATTTTTTAAATTCGTAGAAATACGTTCAAAGCATCAAAGGTTTTAGGTTGACAAAAAAAAAAAAAAAGAATGTCATTTAGTACTTTTTCTGCTAGTGAAAATTTCAGTCTGAAAAAGATTGATTATTTTTCCGTCCAATGGAATTCCATTTCCGAAAATATGGAAATTGATATATTAAAATTTTTATGTTAAATCAAGTATCCGACAACTTTTTTTACGTAAAAATCAGCGTTTTAAAATATGGCGATATATTGTATAAGAATAACAGTAGAATAACCTTGATTCAGGAACTAATCCCTCCCTCCGACGTTCAATATAAAACTCACTTTAACGGAAAAAAATGAATTACGAAGTGAGTCTTTTATATATAAAGCACTGGAGCTAGTATTATTTTTGAACAGAAAATAATGCCAAAATACATTTTTCTTTTTTTGAATAGTCAAAATACATTTTTCCAACTCCATGCAATCTCTTTATGCGGTAATAATCAATGCAGATATAAAAATTAATAGAGGTTGTACTAAGTGTTGTTTACAGGGAATAATCACCCCTTTAGGGATATCATTGTAGATGCTAGGCTTTGGTTGTCTAGGAATTGGAATGTTTTGTTGAGTTATATTCATAGGGAACATAACAGGAATGCTGACCACCTTGCTAGATTGGGTCACACTAGTGCGGGGGTTTTTGTTTTCTTTAATCAACCACCACCTTCATTATTGGAGGCGGTCGTTGATGAGGGATAGGGTCTTTCCCTTGCTTCTTCTTGAGTTTGTATTAAGTCTTCCTAATTGAAACTTAATGAATTCCAGATTTCACTTAAAAAAAGTGTTGTTTATAGGTGCTGTGTGTAAAATACAGGTGTCTGTTAAGAGTGTATAATATTGGCCTAATATAATCTATGGTTTTTACAACATGCTACCTCCAATTCTAAATATAAGATTTAGTTAATTTTTTTAAAGAGATTAAGGAAATAAAATAAGTTACTTAATCATATCATATATTATTTAACGAACATGACATCCATCCGGGTCAGTTTGCCCATAAAAAAGAAAAAAAATTAATAATATTTTCCCCAATTAATTGAATTCATATCTTCCTCTTGATTCATCACCAGATTCTTTCACAAACACAAGAATTGAAGATTGCTACATAGTTTCTGGAGATGGCTGTGTGGCTGTCAAACAACTAATCATGAGTCGGCTTACGTGTGCATCTCCTTATTCAGCCATCATCACATATGACCCCTGCAGCTCTGTTGCATGGGGATTTCCGGTGACCCCTTCACCGGAATCTGCATCACCAACTGTCACAATCGGGATGGCAGTTGGGGCAAAGAAACCTTCATGGTCATGCAACAATGTTGAAGGAATGACAAGTGGGGTCACGCCTCCACCGTGTCACTTGTTACCGTATCAGCCCCCGGAGAAACTCTCAGCCTGCAACTTCCAGGGGAGAGTCTACCCATTGATAACTTGGAGCTTAAGAAATGCTTTAACAGCATCAAACGTGCACAAGTTATAAGCAGATTTTTAAAACGTATTAGTACATGTGCTATATCGTTATCCAGGACTGGAAGGCATTGTTCAACTTGAAAGAGTAGAGATCTTTCATTGTACTTGGCCATATGCTCTGCTATTTCAATGCTAAATATTCGAGATTATTTTAGCTGCGTGTTGCTAACAGAACTTCTCTACAGATTCTTCTACCTTCAGCTTGAAGATGGCAAAACAAAACTGAAAACAGGATGGGCAAGGAAATTTCCAGAAACATTTCAAACAAACCAACTAACTGACTAATACGTTCAGCACCAGTTCACTGCAATCATGTATGGTCTTAAGTCTATGCTCAAGGATACAAGTTCGGTTGTAAAACAAGAAGTGGGCGCTCTTAAATATTCTGTGACAACTTTTGAGTAGAACGCTAGATCTCAATATTACAGACATACTCCTACAAGAATGTGAGATGAGAGTTGAATGAGTCACATACAACTCCCAGCAATCTGTACTTTAACAATTTATATTTATATCATCTCTTTTGGAGAACTAACGAGCTTCCATCTAAACCATCCAGAATTTCACTAAAAGCATACACAACAAAAGCAGAGAATGCAAAATGTCAGTGAATTGGGGGATTAGGATTGAACTTCACAGATTCTCTCCAGATAAGTTCCTTGATATCTTCTTCAGTGAATGTTGGTTGCTCAAAATCAAAACTGAAAGGTCTCGGGCAAACAGGTTCCTCATTGATATCGTGGAGCGGTGCCAGGTACGGATGACACAGAGCCTCGTCAACTGCAGAGCATCACACGGTAAGGTAGCATCGATATATTGATACAGAAAAGCCATAATTTATCAAAAAAGATTATTGCAAAAGGATAATAACCTGTCCCTATTTAGTAAAATAGAATCAGAAAGAGCCATTTTACCTGTAATACGCCGGTTTGGATCAAAGACAAGCATCTTCTCCAGCAAATCAACAGCACCAGGAGATACATTTGGAAATCTAGGAGAAAATGGTTGCTTCGGATATTGTGGAAGCTGTCTTACGTATCTACGGGCATTATCACTTCGAAGAAATCCCAGGCTGGCATCATCAGGTGACCCTATGAGCTTTAAAAAGCAAGGAAATTTGTCATCCTTTTTTCCACTTTAAACCTAGAGACATGCCTGACTAATAATTAGTTGAGCCAAAGATACCAAAGCATGCTAAAGAATAAAACATGTTAGTGCCTACAAAATCATTGTGCAAGACCCAGATCTACTCTTGCAAATTTTTATGGGAGGAAGCTGGAAACCATCACTTCATCTACACAGTTCCCTTAACTCACTCCATATCCATTGCTGACATTGGTAATCTCCTTAAAATCCAAAGAACATAAGAAAAGGAAAAGAGGTAGAAAACATAATATTCAGTGTTTTTTTGACAAAATTATGGCATGATCGGCTTCTGGTAGAGAATAAAGCATGTAAATTCTATTTATGTTCAAAACTTGAACTTTTCGGCTCATTTTTCTAATTCCAGACATGGTGCACGTGGACCGGCTCCACACAAGAATTTCTCAGTCTGCTTTACGCCTGCTCGTCTTTACTTTTAAATTACCAAAAATTCAGAATCTGCATTCAACTAATGACCCTCCCAAACTCTTGTCAACTATCAACTAATGCTCTAGAAACTCGTGGTCAATTGAAGAAAATGACCCCGACGGTTATAAACCAATCAAGGAACCAATGACTAGAACAACATATCAAGCTTTGAAATGCAAACTTAAGAATTCAGTCATATAATGCTTTTGACAAATGGATTATCTAAAAGCAGAATCTTTTATCAAATAAAAACAATTAGGATGTGCTTAATTTCGTGTTAGTTCCCTTGCAAATACCTCTGTGATCAGTCTCAGCTGATGAACATAATCTTTGCCAGGGAAGAGGGGTTGTCTTGTCATGATTTCACCAAGGATGCAACCCACAGACCATATATCAATGGCTGCAGTGTATTCTGAACAATTAAGAAGCAACTCTGGAGCTCGGTACCATCTAGTAACCACGTACTCAGTCATAAAATCAGTTTCAGATGTAGTTCTAGCAAGACCAAAGTCTCCAATCTTAAGGTCACAATTAGCATTCAAGAGCAAATTGCTGGGCTTTAGATCACGGTGCAAAACATTTGCTGAATGTACATATTTTAGACCCCGCAACAACTGATACAGGAAATACTGGAAACATAGATATAGATCTTATCAATGGTTGTAAGACAGAAAGTGTAAATACATTTACTATCTAATTACATAATCCCATGCATATTTGGTGCTATGCACAACAAAACTAAAAGTATATAGGATCACATATAAAAAGTAAGGCATAAATTTTCCTTCACGTCAGATTACTCTCACTTTTCATAGAGAGGTGCTCAAGTTTCATGACCCTCTCCCTTTATTTTTACCATGCAAAACTTAGTAATATGCTTTGACTGTGCAAATTTATCATCGATCCTCCATTACAGAACTGCAACTCTTATTGACCCAGTAATATGGAATCTACTACCTCCAGTCCTACATATAAAACATAGTTGACTTTTTTTTGGGAGAGATTAAGAAAGCTAAATAAGTTACTTAATCATACCATATGTTGTGTATGATTAAATTATATATCAGTTGATAAGTTAGACAAATTAGTTTGGAGAAAAAACGATAAATATAAGTATTTTAAAATAATTTAATTAGCTTTATTAACCTCCCAAAAAAAATCAACTAGGTCTTATATTTAGGATTGGAGGTAGTAATATGCAAAATATAAAACAACTAATCAGGCAGAGACACTGTGCAAGTTGAAATGATACTCCAAATCAAGAACTGAATAAATGATATATCAGGAGCGAGCGTCCCCAAAAATTTTGTAGTGACAAGAATTTATTTGTCTAACAAAAAACTCTCTCAAGTTCAAAACATCCTGAACATTTCTATTTTTACCATTCACATGATTTTGGATTCTTTACTTTGCCATAAGAATATATCACTCAAACAACTGTCTTAACAGACAAAAGTTTAAGTAGGCCCAGTTACACTCAGATGAAGCAGTGGTCATTTGTTTGCAGTGCTTACCAATAACCATAAACGTGTAAGCAGTATTTTAGAAAATGAGGAAAGTCCTGCATCACTACTTAATTATTTTCCTGTAGCATCTTATATGTGAATAGCCTTGGCGGCAACACGGCAAAAGGAGAATGCGTTAATCAAGTGATTGAAAGACAAAATAAAGTAGCTAAGATGAGTTTTTTTCAAATAAATAATCAATAGATGCAAAGTGGACACCAAAAATCATTTCCAATAAAAAGTCAAAGGGCTGACCCGACAATGATCATCAGTCAATAGTTGATTGGAACGTATTATTTGATGCAGATCAGTGTCCATTAATTCATAAACCATGTATACATCATTGAAGTTCTCCCTCTGTGGAGGTCGTATAATATCTTTGAGGGCCATCACCTGCACTCGATAAATAACTGAGCAATAAGCATAATTTGCAGGTTGAATTCAAATAAGATTGTAATATCAAAGTACAAAAATGAATACTCAAACAAGAAACCTTTTTGTGTCAAGGACAGCTTCAGTCTAAAAGGCTTAATTTATTAGAAGGTGTAAAATTGATTTTAATAACATGTCCCACAATATTTATGGGTACTACAAAGCATAGCTTGTATTGAAAAAAAGCAAGTTGTTATCAATAAAGCATATCAAGTTCAGATAATATTTTGTTGATATACTTAAAAGGTCCTCCATCACTAGTTACATTTGGACAATTTCCTTTTGATTGCATATATTTAGAAGTAAATAAAGAGATGAAGCGGTTGCAAATTAAATAGAATTCAAAGTGCCAGAAATGGAAAATCAGCATTCCCTTAACAACCATGGTCAAAACAAACAAAAGAATGCCAATGATGAAAATGATGTCTGTTTGTGAAAATACATGAAACAATTTAGCCAAAATTACATTTTCGTGATCCATGTGTCGAAGAAGTTTAATTTCTCGTAAGGTCCTTTTGGCATCTATTCTGTTGTCAAATGCATTGCCAACCTTCTTAATGGCAACTTCCTCACGTGTCTCCGCATTCACAGCAGCACTGAAGGAAATGAAAAAACAATATTGTCCCTCACATGGTTGATAACAGAATCTAAGTCACATAATGCGGAAAAAACATTCTTGTCAAACACAAAATTATAAGAAACCATCCAAAACACACAGACATGATCTTCAGTTTTAAAATATACATGATTTATTTATAGATTATAGATCACCTGAGCACAGAGATACCAAAAGAATGATTCCATTATGGTCTACATTTAAACTCAAGAATTACAGCATTAACACATTAAATTAGACAACAGGAAGGAAATTGGAAAAGACAAGAAAGCGTATCCCCAAATTTACATTCACACAAAGATTTATTGCTTTCAAAAACATTGGAATGGTTCAGGAGTCAAATTTTGGCTATTTCCTCACATAAGATTAACGTGTAAAGTTCAGACTACCATGCATGCTTGGGTTTCTTTTCCCCTCCTTTGGCCATTGAAAGGAACTTCTTAGATAAGTTGTGCCTATAGAGCGCTCAATCCAAAAGAAAAAAAAATTGTTTCTGATCTTGACTAGTGAACCTTCAGTCAATCATGCCATGCTTGTACATGCAATTTTGGGAATAGAATTTGCACTGGTAAATGATTATCAAACAGAAAATATGGATTCAAGAAAGATAATATTCCAAGCAGATGCCAATAATAATTTCATTAGCTGACGACTTGGGAGGCTGGGTGTATCAGTAACAAAAGGAAGACCTTTTTTATCATCGTATGCAGTTCTTACTCTATCGACCAAGAAAACACATAAAGGAGAATAATTCTCTTAAGAATTACTGAATTAATGATTTGGTTTACCACGATGATATTTTCTTTAATCATAACGAAGATGGTTCCTTGTGTGCATAAAAGAAGAGAAAAGGGGGGAAAATCTAAAATCTTTTAAGAATTTGACTAAAGAGGAGTGAAGACCATAAGATACATAACTTCTAGTATGCAACTGCAGGATGCAAAACCACTTTGAACCATCAAATGTAACAAAAAGGGACAAAGAGAACTTTAGGTTATGATCAAATGTAACAAAAAGGAACCAAAGGACCCATATACAAGAAGCAATGGATCAAAATTTTAGATGTTACACATGAGCCTAAAAAAATTGTCTTTATCATCAAATAACCACCACTTGAGTTCTCATTCGCACAACAAACAGACATCGCTAATCAAATCATACATATACTTCATACGCAATTTCATGACAAAAATCAAGGATCAACAGAGTAATGAAGATTCCAGTCTCTCAAATATACGATCTTTACATACTTTTGAACTCAACCTACTACTCATAACACAAAAATAGCAGTTTGATCAAAGAGTAAAAGCTATCTTCCTCTGAGCAAAAAAAAAGCTATCTTCCTACTTTCTGATCGTGTTAAAACATAAGTAATAGTAACAAGCCCGGATTCATCCCCAAACAACAGATACACACAGACTCAGCAGAATCCCACAAAATTTCTTACCAAACGAGACCGTAAGCGCCTCTGCCCACGGGCCGAATAGGAGGGACATACTTCCTTGACACCTCGAAGAGATTACCAAACACATTATACTGAACGTAGCGTCCACCATGGGTGGGCACGGCTCTGACGTTATGATCAGAAGAAGAAGAGGCTGATTCCACAGACATGTCTGACAAAAGAATGCCTCTTTGAGGTCCAAACACACGAAACGTAAGATTTTGAGGGAGAAGAAGAAAGAAGAGGAGCAGAAATTGACGCGTTGGTATTGGTAGGTGTGGTCTAAGCGAGGCTTGTGAACTTTTCTACAGGAGGCTTTTGAACTGGAAAACGCTTGATGACCCGTGAATTCAAATGAAACTTTATTGATCTTTTGGTGGAGGATCGGTGAGTTATCTGTGAACCCTGAATGAATTTTTGGCAGTCTCACTCCCTTGTTGTGTTCTTCGATTTGGCATGACGATTACTGAGTTTTAATTTGGTCAAGTCCGTCAGGGGACACGGAACGGGAGTGTTTATTGCTCTGTCTGAACTCTGAAGCATAGACTCAGTTGACATTTCAACCAACCTAACAAAATAAAAAAATAATAATTGTTAGATAATTAACGCTCACCGAAAAGTTGGGTCATACCTCTTCTTATATTTTCCAACTTGGCGAGAGGAAAAGGGAATGAAAGTTTTAGGGCTTAGGACAGAGAAAATATTTTCATATGAATGTATAATGTGATATTGATTGGCTTTGGCCTTGATGACTCATGAGGTAGTACAATATATACCTGTTGGAAAAAAATACAGAGTGTGTTTAGGTCAGTAATAAGAATATTTAAAAGTAGTTTTTCAATCATGATTTTTGGTATATAAAATAAATATATGAGATGAGTTTTATCTTGATTTGCATGAAAAGTAGCTTATAAACTATATTTTCGCCCATCCAACACTCACTATACGCATGCCTCATCTGATTTTTAATATTAGAAGTAGTTGACTTTTTTTAAGATTAAAAAAATTAAATAAACTATTTAATCATAGTATATATTATGTATCATGGGATTATATATCAGTTTAGAAGTCAGACGATAAATATAAATATATTTTAATGCAACTTATTGAACTTCTTTAGTCTTTTCAAAAAAAGTCAACTAACTTTTATATTAAAAACCAAAGATAGTATTTTTTTTGATACATAAACCAAAGATAGTATTAAATAGAGATGAAATTGAAAAAGTTGTTTAATTTTATAGAAGAATTAATGAAATTTAAGGTTTTTCTTGATTTAATCTGCGTGAAATATAATAAAAGTGCATATAAATAAGACTAGAGGAGTAATTTTTTTTTTTGGATTTATTAAATTATCAAAACATGCTGCAATAAAATATACACACCACTGGTTTATAAATTGATTTTTTTTTTTTTTTGCCAGAAAGATTATAAATTGAATCTTCAATGTTGTCCAAAAATAAATAAATAAATTGAATCTTCGATCCACCATCTTCTAAATGAAATATATCCCACAAACTTATAATTAGTTATGATACTTAGCTTAATAAATTATATTCTTTAGTTGGAAAAAAAAATGCAGTATATTCTTTATGCCATTTTTTTGCGACCATATTATTTATGCATTCAGGCCTATACTGTATGCAAACATTTTGTTTTGAATTTGCAAAAAGAAATAATATTGTGTAACTTAAACGAAAAAACTACTATTTCCTTTCCTAAAATGAAAACTAAATCATAGTTCAATTTGTATTATGAAAACGACAAAATTTTAGTAATGGAAGTAATCATCTTATTTTAGTTTTAGAACATTTGTATTATGTTGTATCGAATTCTCTCTCTCTCTCTCTGTTTTTTTTTTTTTTTTTTTGATCGAAAGTATTGTCTTCTTATTTATACTTGGAAAATTGCAATATTGACTTTTTTTTGGCCAATGTGCAATATTGATTTTAAGTGTTATGAATTATGATTTGAAAATTATATTTGCATTTATTAAGAAATCTCAGAATCCCTCTTGTACCATTTAATCTCGTCATGAAAAACAACCGTACCTTTGCATGTAAGAGAATTTATTTTTCCAAATACCATAAGTCAATGAAACAGATACTTGCAAAAAATTAAAATTGTCAGACCTTAAATTAACAAGCAACTTAACCTAACAAGTTCTAATTCAGTTGGCATTTAACTAAATTTTATAAGAATCTAGTCAAGAATTCGATTCCTAACGATATATATGGAAAGGGTCTTGTGATCAATATTAAAATCCCTTCAGAAAATTTATAATGTGAGAGGATTAGTCAATGTTTCAGCTGATGGACACTCTGGGCTTAAAAAAAAAAAAAAAAACAAGCAACTTGACCCAATTGCTTTATAAAACAGTTGGTTTAGTTTTCATTCTCAATGAACTAAAATAATACGAGTATATTGAATAATGACGGGGAAAGGGAAGTCCTTTTTTTTTTTTTTGGTCAATCGCGTCGAAAACGAAAGTCAACAAAGTCAATAGCTTTTGGATTGGGCTGGCTTTTCTGAGACTATTCTTGTGGTCAAGGAGGAAAGTATAGAATTGTGGTCCAATTGTAGGGGCCAAGGCTCAGTAAGAAAGGCTGTCTCTCGTGTAGCGCGTTGAATGCTTCATGAAGATGAAAATAGGTCAGATTAGGTTAAATTTTATCTAAATAAATATGGATCTATAACAGAAATTTAAAGCATGATCTTGGGCTTGAACATGTGTGTAGGTTTTTTTTTAGGGCTAAGCCTAGGGCTTCAAAAGACCTGACAAAATCTGAAGTCTGTTTAAAACCCTACTTAAAATATAGGCCTTTAAATAGCTTTTAAAATATATGTATCTAAATTCATATATAACCTCGTTTACGCTTATTTAAAATATTATATTATGTCTTAAAAGCTTAGCATCTATTCTTGTTGTAATATAAAAGCTTAAGTAAGGGAAAAAAAGAATATCTAGTGATAACAATTGTTCGAGCAAATAGAAATAAGAAAAACTAATTTCTGCTGACTAATGAGATATATTTTCTAAAATTGATGAAGAATAACAAGTAATATGTAAAACTAGATTTTATCTTTTTTACTGTTCCCACATAAATTTGGACAAACTCCTTCTACTAGGATTATAATATTTCATTTGGCAATAAAATAAACTCATATAAATTATTATGGTTTAGTGGATGGCGCAAATCAAGGAAGAGGAGGTGAGTTAGCATTGTCATCTCGAGCAATTGGAGAGAAAAGATGTATGGGTTAATGATTGATGTGAAAGTAAGGATTGAAGTAATGACGATGAAATACGAAACTTAGAATGCATGTTAAGTTGATAAATTTATAAATAATTTATACAATTATTTAGACGACATTATATATTCTTATATTATATTATAAATTAAAAAAAATTAAATAGACCAGGCCTGTAGACTTATAGGGTGAGCCTTACAAAAATAGGCCTAAGCCTGAACCTAACATATTTACTAAATAGACTAGAATAAGTTTTATGTAGGTTAGGGTGTAGGCCTCTGTTAGGGACCTAATCTATTTTCATCCCTATTCATAGACACCAACTATGGGGGCCTTTTTTGGAATTAAATTAATTCTTGTTTGTTCTGGGCTCAGCCATCTTCTTTATTAAAAAGAAGTTCAAAAAGGTACACAAGGGGATTTTTCCTTTTTAGAGTTTTTGCTATGACTTAAAGATAATTAATTAAAAGTAAAATGGAACATAGTCATGGCTTTAAAAAGTAAAGGAAGGTAACTATTAACTTTCTTTCCACTTAATTTCTCTATCATCAAATTGACTTTTAATTGATAAGATTTATTTTGACAAAATATTATTATCATGTAATATTTAATATTATAATAATATTTTTAATATAGTATAAAATCTTAAATATTAAAAGGCAATCCAATGATAGAGAAATTATGTGGAGAGAAAGTAAAGAGACGGGTTAGTGGTAACACTTCTTTCCCCTGTTAAAGCGAACTCGCAAAGGAACAAACATTGAACTAAAAATTAAGCATGAAACATAAAGTCTAGTGTTTTATATGTGTTTGGATTAACTTTTGAGAATAACTTTTATGATTTACGAAATAAATATGTGATAGGGGTTTTATCTCATTTTGCGCAAACATAGATTTATTTATTTTAGTTTTTTATAAGTTCTTTTATGAGTTTTAAAGTAAGTAGGTGGGAAGGGTTTTATTTCAGCTTTCTGTGCTTCCTAGATACGTACTGAGCAGAAATACAGCTCGAACTGGAACAAAGAATTTGAACATAAGGCGTAACACAAACTGTGGATTCAAAGCAGTTACACCAATAATGATAGTGTGAGGATGAATGAATAGTATGATTGTGAGGTAGGGAGTTGTAAAACTAAGAATTTTAATTTTTGGGAGATGAGAAATAGGAAAATTAAACAAATGGAAACAGTGGGGCTGGTGGGGGCTCACTTTAGGTCTTGGGAGGGTCCAAATTGGAAAAAAAGTCCAAACTGTTTTACATGATGTCTCGCTAAAAGTCCACTCTTTGACAAAAAGCCTTACGCATTGTGCGTACCAAAGTCAAAGGTTGATTTTCATAACAAGCAGCAGCCCGTTACCTAGATCACAGGAAATTTCAAATAATACACCACTAATCTTACATTCGAAAAGAAGGATGATTTATTGGGGAAAATGTTTTATTTTTATATCATATTACATAGTAGTATTTTTGTATTCATGTAGTTTTCAAATTAGCTTTTAATCCTCGTTTGGGTAATTTTGCTCAATTTTTTTTAAGGTGTTTTAAAGTTTTAGCATGCAAAAGAGTTAAAAAATAACAAGTCATTAAAAATACTCCCTTCGATCCTAATTATAAGACAAAGTTGATTTTTTTGAAGAAATTAAGAAAGTTAATTAAATTACTTTAGAGTATTTATATTTTTATTTTTTTTCTTCAAACTAATTAGTTTAACTAATAAATTAATATATAATATAATAATAATATATGATATGATTAAATAATTTATTTAGCTTTTTTAATCTCTTCAAAAAAAATTAACTTTATCTTATATTTAGGACAAGTGGTAATAACTTATAATATAAGGGCGCAGCGGGTAATAAATTATGTACTAAAAAAATTGCATGATGTGATGGGAATATCGGACCAAAAAGCGGGGTGTGTTGATATGCTAACAAAATAATAGATCGAGAAAGTACATATTTATCATGTAATTAAATCCAATAAATACTAAAATCCAGTTTTTACACTTTGAAAATGCCGTTTAAAATATATTTATCTGACAATTAATTTCTTAAAATAAAAGAGAATTAAAATTGAAAATTTTAGTATCCTCTGGTTCAAAGTTTAACTCCCAAAAAGTTATACACACGAGATGCATTTCTACAAGTGAGGAACCAACTATCCATTAATAAAGATGGCAGCCAAAGTTCAATGAAGAATGTCAGGCAAAAAGAAAGAAAAAACAAAGCAATAAGAAAAGTGGGTTTCCAAAATACATTCCAAGTCAATTCGCAATCAGTGGCCATTTATTGAGCTTTAGGACAAACAAATATGTACTGGCACTGAGAGTGAAACCTGTTTGCATTATCAATTCCCCTGCTTTCCCTTCCTGCTGCTCCAACCACAAATATTCATAAATTCCATTTGTCTAACAAACAAGATTGAAGCATATGATTATTCCCACCAAACTTGGTTTACCTTTTCTTTTCAGACCAAGTTCGCCTTAAAAAAATTTCCCAAACTCGATGATCAATCTACTTTAGTCTCACTTACAAGTGAACTCGGCATGATCAAGCATGTCTATGATTTCCTTGATTCACCAATCTTTTTGAGAACCAACTCCACCTAAATTTTTCACAGCCCAGCTAGGAAATTTATGCCGTATTTACTTAAAGTTGCAGAAGCAGCTGCAATTAAATGAATTAATTGCGTGAACAGCAAGTCTATTTTGCACAAGCATCCAAAGTGTTAAGCCGGCAGCGACGCTGAGGCAATATAATTGCTTCCATCAAAGTAGCTGGATGGTAGGGCCATTGCTCATAAGCATCTAATTGGGGCCACTAATAATGCTAAATGCTAGTAAGTAGTTATGGGCCCAGCATTCCATGCTCAAACAAAAAGTGCAGGAGACAAAAGTAGCTGGTTTTAAATTATGAACACCTACAGTGTAATGCCTACATTATGCAATGCTTATCCTGCTTTGTCTGGTGCACACAAAGACATCAATCATTTCGAATTTTATAGGAATAAGAATCATAATATACAAATGATTCCCAAGTTATCATGGCCAAAACCAGTTGGGGAAATACATGCGTAACTACAAAAATTATAAAAAAAGAAAAATAAAAAGGAAGCATGTTATTTTCTTCACATGGATAGGGAAATAAATAACTATCAAGAAACCACCAAGGACCCAAAATCTTTTGGGGGGGGGGGGGGGCAAATAAAATTGCCAACCACTTGACTATCTCAGCATTATCTCCACCTAGTGGGTTGATGTTGATTCCAACTATGATCATCTTGAGATTGGTCGGTGGTACCTCTGCCTTCAGGCTTTTTATCAGAATTTGAGTCCTTATGCTCTTGTATAAAATTGTGGCGAGAGCTGGAAGATTCTCCTCCAATCCGGCGTTCCTGCAGAGAGATAAAATAAGAGAATGATGTAAAAATTCATGCAATGTTGAATCATCTTGATCTTGGTCCAGTTAAATTCAATGTTGAGTTACAAAGGAGGAAAAGAACACACATCACGGAACAAAAGGTCGTCTGCCTCAAGCATGTGGATCACATGTCCCATCTTAGGCCTTTTTGTTGCATCAGGATCAACACATCGAAGAGCAACCAACAGAGCACGCTTTAGAGCCTTTGAAGATGGCATCTCAGTGAGCTTGGGATCAACTACTTCCTCAGCTTTTCGATTCCCAACCATTGTTTTCAACCACTCCACTAGATTTACCTGTAATTATTAGAGTAGTCAGGAGAGAGAGAGAAAAGTGAACCCCATAGAGACATTGACGATAGAAATAATCTCTGAACATTTGATTCTAGTTGGTAACGGTCTCTAACCTCTCCTTGTCGCCTACTATAATCAACAGGACTTCTCCCAGTAATTATCTCCATGATAAGTATTCCAAAGCTATAAACATCGCTCTTCTCAGTCAACATACCAGTGCAGGCATATTCTGGAGCAACATAACTATGAAATGAGAAAAAGGAGAGAATTGATCAGCATCTTTTGGACCTTTAAAATCTTGAACACTCACATATTCCTGTCACAAAAGAACTGAATTACATATTACAAAATCGTACTAACCCAAATGTCCCCATTACTCGGGTGGTGACATGGCTCCGCTCAGAATTCAAGAGTTTAGCAAGTCCAAAATCTGAAACCTTGGGGTTCCATTGCCGATTAAGGAGTATGTTGCTAGATTTCACATCTCGGTGGACAACCTTTGGTTCAAGACCCTCATGAAGATAGGCCAATCTGAAAAGTCAAACCAACACACATAATTATACATGAATTAGAAACATAGAGAACTTTTTATGCAGCTTAGATCCAATAAGGTACCCCTTTGCAGTTCCCAGTATAATGTTCATGCGGATATCCCATGTCAAAGGGCTGACAGCTCCAACATCCCCATGAATCCACTGTTCCAAATTGCCATTATCAACATATTCATACACAAGCATCCTGCAAAATAATACCATACCATTACATCTTACAAGTTACATCCTTTGAAACAGAACAACATGTGTAGTTTGCACACTAAGAAAGAAAATTTTACAACCTGTATGCCCCCTCAACACAGTAACCAAGCAACCTAACAAGATTCTTGTGGCGCACACGACCAATTGCTTCTACCTCTACTTTAAATTCTTTCTCAGCTTGACCCCTGAAAATGAGTTAAAATGTGAATATTTCTGAGAGATAGCTACAAGACCAAGACGAGGTGAACCTTCACTAGATAATTAGACATCAGCAATAGGAAGTAGAGGGAAACTGTAAGCATCAGTAAAATTCAAAAAAATGACAGTGCAAATCTCCTCAACAAAGTTATTTATTTAACATCATGATGAGAATAGGATGATGGCAGTAAGATTAATCTTTTTGAAAATTAAGCAGAAGAAAAATGTGTAAAGGAATATAGTAGTATTACAGCCATATCAAAATCAACAAAATTATGGAAAATACATATGAATTCGTCGCTCAGTTTTAGAGAGTTTGTTCACTAGTGTTATGAGTGCATTTTTCAGGCATTAAATTCAACAAATCACATACTTGTTATTCAAAAGGTTCTTCACTGCAACTCTGGTACCATCACCAAGAACTCCATGGTAAACGATCCCGTACCCGCCTTCCCCAATAACATTCTCTTCACACAGATGGTTAGTTGCAGCCTCCAGCTCCCTCAAGGTGTACCATCTTCCCCAACCAAGATGCGAAACTTCAGGCCCAATACTCCCACTCCCAAAAGACGACGTCGTTTCACACGCACTGGTGGCGCCTCCCTTGCTCTCTCCACTCGAGACCCGATCGGAGAACACCACGACCCGGTGCTCCGCTTTCCCGATATCCACCTGGATCTCAGGGGCCGGGTGCTGATTGGGTGCAGGCAGGTGCACGATCTCTTGGATTTCCTTCGAAACGACAGGGGTTTTGTTGGATTGAGGGTTTTCTTTACGTCTTTGGCGGCGAGAGGTGAGGCAAAGCGAGAGCAGGAAGAGAGTGAGCACAATAATAGAACCGACGAGGATTCCAATCACAACCCATAGTCGGAGACCAAAGATTGATGTCTTCTTGGAGAGCTGTGTGTCCACAAAAGCTGCATCGTAGACTGACATTGTAGCTGCTGCTGCGAAGATACGGTTCTATAATTTAGGCCGCTTTTCTTTAGCCGGAAGAATCCAAAAGGAAAGAAGCTTTCTGGGGATGATGATCACAGCTCTCATGGGTGATGGAAAAGAAAGAGAGAGAGAGAAGGTTGAAATTTTGAATGAGAAAGAAGGAAGAGAGGAGTGAGAAGTAAATGCGGGATAGAGAGAGAAAGAAGAGAGAGAGTGGAATGAATGTGTAAGGAAGGAAGAAAGAAACACAAGGAACACAGTGCAAGCTCAGAACAGACATGACAGGCTAGCAGGCAGAGCCCGTGCTGATCCATCAATGACGTAATCTTCTGTTTCTGTAATATGTTCTAATTAAAATCAATCCACTAATCATTCATGCCAACAATTTGTGGGGAAAGGCAAAACTGTGGAAAAATTATATCATGGGTTGATGGACAATTTTGTTCGGCATGTATAAAAAATGGGACCGTTATTTTAATTAATTTTAACTGTTAATTAATTATATATATATATATATTAAGTTGATAATCCACGTATTATCTATATTATCTTTATTAAGGTATAAATTTGCCTTATTTTAAATCTAACTTTTTAAAAAATAAAGTATATGACATATAGATTTCTTGGTTATCTGTATTAAAGTGAAAATTTGCCCCGTATGTTAAGTCTAACTTTTTTAAAAATAAAGTATCTGGCATGGAATTTTTGAGCGAATTTGTACATTAATAAAAATAATATGGATGACATGTGGATTGTCAACTTAGCAAATTTAGCCAATTAACTAGGATAACGGCTAGTGCAAAATTACTCCAATTTTTACATTACTATGAGAAAATTGCCTCTTGAAAAACTTTCAGGTAAAATTACCCCCTTAATCCTTAGTTTTAAATTGAAATTAATGATTGGATTAATAAACAAGAATTCATTGATTTTGATCTAGTTCAAATGGCATCCATCACAAATTCACAATGGAATCTAGAGTCGTGAAATGGGGCTAGCCTAAAGCCTTTTTATTATGAGGGTTAAACTTGTAAATTTACCCATCAAATTAAAATCGGACCTAGAAGGGCCGACCCTAATAGGCTAGGGCTTAAAAGGGTCGACCCATTTATGCTCTTTTATTTTATTTTTTAAAATTTGTTCATATAATATTAGAATTTTTATATTATTAATAATAATTATTAATGATGTTACAAATATTTAGTTTTTATTATCTTTTTTATAAAATTGAGTTTTATTAAATGATTTGATTTATTTAGTTTTCTATAATGGCTTATTCATTGAAACTTTAAAAAAAAAATAGTCTAATTTAGACATTAGATAATGATTTTAATTAGAAATTTATGAGTTTTAAAAATAATATATATTAATTTGAAGTAAAATAATAACTAAATTGTAAAACTTGAAAACGAAATTTATTTAAATTAAAATGAGTTTAGCCGGTTTTTATTCCCAGGTATATTTGAATCAATCTGTTTTTAAATGTATGAATAAAGATATTGTATACGTATAAAAAATGTTTTTAATAACACTCTTGTTGAACAATGATATGTAAACTCATTGATTTTGGTCTTATTCGAATCTCTTTTTGATTAATTTTATCGGTTCAATTAAATTTTGGCGTCCCTTTAATTAAAGCAATCGTTGGCACGCCCTAGAATTAAACTATGATATAAAAGTCAAGTTCAATCAAGCTCGGTATGGTAAACTGCGAAGGTTGAATTGCAAAACTTTATTCATTCACTTAATGGCATGTTAAAATGGCAACTAAGACTTTCAAAAGCAGGTTATTAATTATAATTTATAGTATACGAAACAAGCACGTGAAATAAGTTTTCTTTTGACTTACACAAACGTGTTTATGAAAAATAGCTCAAACTAAATACTTAATCACTTGTATATGGTGGAATGAAAAAGATTTAATTGACGGATTAGAATTATGGACCGATGATGTGAGCTCTAAGTTCATTTGCAGCAAATGATATTATTTGATTGGGTTAAAGTGTAAATTTTTTCTGTAAATTTTTCTGAAAAGCAATGTTGCCTGAAGGTTTTTTCAGGTTCAATATCAATCCGGAAGTTTCAAGACGTAGTAATATTAGTTCATATCATTAAAAAATTAACGTTAACCATTAAAAAATTGATGTTGACCGTTAAATTTTTTTTGAAAAAAAGGCAACATTACTCCATTTTAACACTTCTAGAACAATATCAAACCTAAAAAACCTTTCGGGATAACATTACTCTTTAATAAAAACTTCCAAAACAAATTTACCCATTTATCCTATTGGCTAAAGTATATCTTTGGTTCTTCAAGTTTGCATCAAGTTTCATTTTAGTCTTTCAAGTCTGTAAAACATATTTTTTGTCCTTCAATATTACCACCGTTAACTCTCATTAACAAAAAATTTTGACATGGCGAAGTTAACGTTGACTCAGCAATAAAATGCTAACAAAATACTTAAAATGTAATTCTTAATATAATAATTGTTATATTTTATGCAGACGCCGCAGAACCCTCCCCTCATCTTCTTTGCTGCCAACTTTTCATCTCACCTGTCAACCTCCCTTCATCACCTCCACTTCAACATTTGTGGACCTCTTCTCTTGCTGTCTTTCTGAGTTTTATCCTTTTAGTCCTTCCCTTCCCTTATGCTTCATTGTCAGCAATGAAAACTAACAATCATTAATTTCACCTCCGATCTTCAATCACCGGCATTGCTCCCTCTGCGTTTTCTTATTTCTTCTACTGAGTTTTCTCTTGCAGAATAAGGGCTTGGGATTATGGATGCTACATCATCTTCATCATCTCAAGACAACTCGTGTCTATGTATCCCTCTACACCCAATCAACAAAGTCTTATGATCGAACTATCTTTCGTGAGGTTGATCCCATACGCAGAGATCTGGGGCTTTCCGAACCTGAAGGCCTTTTTCAGTTTTTAATTTGTTTTTATTTGTTTTAAAATATAAAATTATTATATTTAATACATAGATTTTATGGATGCTTTGTCAGCATTTTATTACTGAGTTAACATTAAATTGACCTTGTAAGCATTTTCTGTCCATTTGTAGAAGTTAACGGAATTAATGTTAAAAACTAAAAATATACTTTACAAACTTAACCGACTGAAATAAAAGTTGATACAAACTTAGAGGATCAATCGATTGCTATAGCCAACCCTATTTGATTCGTGTTAGTTTCACCGAATGAGTGGTTTGGGAATGTCTTTGGGTGCATTACTTTTAGGTATGGCCCTCCAGCTAACGTAGATATAGCCATATAGGTTTTGGCAACAACTATAAATGTTGCAGCGACCTTAACGGGTACACATGGATGAATTTGAGAAATAGGGTGGTAGTTACGCTGGTTTGTTTATTGTTTTGAAAATTTGAAATTTCTGTCCTTTCACGTTTGATTGTGGCAATATACCACTGTATAAAAAATCAGACCGGATCAATCGGTTCAATCGGAAACTGATAAGTGGTCCGATCTAGTTTGATGGTTAAATCGGGGAATTGGTCTGAAACCGGTCAGAACAGGGTAAAAATAGTGGTTCAACCGGTTGAACCGGTTTCATTTTTTTATTTTTTTTTATTTTTCTGTTTTTGCTTTTTTTAGGAGAAAATTGGAAGTTGAAGACCAAAATGTAGAGAAAAATAAGTAAAGAAAGAACAAATCTAAAAAAATGAAGAAGATAATGAAAAAAATTATTTAAAAAGATATAATAATTATAGAAAAGAAGATATCATTGCATAAGTATAGGCATTATAACTCATACTAATAGATTTTAAATATTTTTTTCTTAAAAATCTTCATTTTTATCTATAGAAGTTTAAAAATATATTAAATAATATTGCGACTAATAAATTATAATATTTTAATATGACCGGTTCAACTACCGGTTAGACCCCGATTGACCCATTAACCCTTGAACCTGTACTGTGACCGGTTTATTGCCCGATCCGATTTTTCGTTCCTTGCAATATACTATAAATTTGAATAAATACTTTTTTCTATTCTACTCCCTCTATTCTGTAATACAAGAAGTCTCCTAGAAAAAATTGATAAAAAATATAAGAGGTAGACAAAGTAATTAATCACTCCTTTCACTTTTGTCCCTTATATGAGAGAATAAATGTATATTTGAAAATCACATGTAAAATAAGTAAATTTTATTAATTTAAAATATATTAAATGACTTAAATAATATTTCTTAATTTATATAAATTAATTAACAACGTCTTATATGATGAACAGGGGAAATATTTATAAAATCCTTCTTATCTATCAGTCCTTAATACATGATTTTTGTTGCGTAAGTTAATGAAACATTCATACATTTTCAAAAATACCCTTATCTCTTTTATCCTTGGCCTTTCCATCTTCCCAACTAACTATAACAATCAAAGTGTTGATTTTAGAAATTTGTTAAAATTTTAACTTTTAACTTCCTTCAATTAATTTTCTGGATTCTATTGCTATTATGACTGATAGTTCTGCATCTTTCTCAACAAATATTGGATTGTTCATTTAGAAGGGCTTCATCCCTACACCTATGAGGAGTTGGTGTCATAAATCTACATGAGATTCGAGTACCTTATCGAGGTAAACGGTGTTAGAAAAATCACTCCATATAATGGTTTTTCCTTCTCTTGTGTAGTTGCCCATTCATGACTGAAGCCCTTGTTTGTGTTAATGTTCATTTAATGGAATCACTGGACCTCTCAATCAAGTTACTATTTGGCTCACTAGACCTGGTTTGATACTGGTAAGGTACTCATTCACTCCGGTTCTAATTATAAGATAAAGTTGATTTTTTTAAAAAAAATTAAAGAAACTAATTAAATTACTTTAAGGTATTTTTATTTTTATTTTTTCTTCAAACTAATTAGTTTGACTAATAAATTAATATATAATCTAAGGATACAAAACATATGATATGATTAAGTAACTTATTTAGCTTCCTTAATTTCTAAAAAAAAAAGTCAACTTTATCTTATACTCCCTCCGGTCCTAATTATAAGACAAAGTTGACTTTTTTGGAGAAATTAAGGAAACCAATTAAATCACTTTAAAATATTTTTATTTTTATTTTTTTCTTCAAACTAATTAATTTGAATAATAAAATAATATATAATCTAAAGATACTAAAAATATAAATACTCTAAAGTGATTTAATTCAATTCCTTAATTTCTCCAAAAAAGTTAATTTTATCTTATAAATAGGATCAGAAGGAGTAATTAGGATCGAAGATAGTATATAGAGTTTGGCTCCTTGAATGGCAGGTCTCTGCCCCATATCTTTTATTGATTTGATAAGCTTACAAGTGACGAGGACAATAAATCTTATTTCATTGAGCATGCGAGACATCATGTTATTGAACTTTATCAACAATAAAATTTTTAGCAGGGTTATGAAAACCGGACCGGACCGGCCGGTCCGGCCCGGTAACCGGCGAACCGGCCGGTTGGCCGGTCCGGTTTTCATTTTTTAAAAAAAAAAAAAAATTTAAAAAAAATTTTTCTTTTAGAATTTCATACTATAAGTCTAAAATCTTCAATTTCTTACCGGTTTGGTCCCGGTTTAGCTCCGGTTTGGTCCCGGTTTGACCCACTGACCCTTAACCCAGTACCCCGACCGGTTCAATGACCGATCCGAGTTTTAATACCTTGATTTTTAGAATACAAATTATTTGCTTTACCTTCATCACCGACCTTCTTTGTGCATGACAAAACCACTTTAAATGAATCTATTTACTATTTTTTTAATAAATGTCACTTCAACTCTTCATGGTATATATTCATTAGGAAATTTATTTATTTTTTCAAACCAAGACACATTTATTTCAACATCCTTATTTCAGTTATCTTTATTTTATCGTAACATCCTCGTTTCAGTTACTCCTGATAGCAATAAAAAGATTGGTCTATTGTACGCAGAACTCCTTAGATTCCTTTGTATTTTTAATGAATTCTTGAATCTAACGTCTAATATTAGTCAACAGCTAAAAAACAGGAATTCTCAAGAATAGCCACTTGCCCACCTTACCTTCTTATTTGGAGGGGGGGAGCAGGTTGTGTCGTGTGGAAGAAGCATCATAATTAAATGAATACAGCTAAGCTACCTCATAACTTGTGCTTAACGAATTTCTATGAATGTGTGTCCACTTCACAATTGTGTCTTCACATGATATATAGGACATACTCTTACAGTCTTATCAATTGAATTTTTTGTTATCACTCATAAATTACTTTATTAACTTTTGGTATACTTTGTTGGATCTAAGTAAAGTTACAAAAAAGGAAAGCCCAGAGATCTGACGCAGAAAGACGGCATCCTTAATAAAGTAATTTTAACTTTTTTTTTCTTTGTCCGTCCTGGAATAGCTGGCCTTTCTTAATAATTGGGTCACGTTACTGAATCTTTCTTAATTAATTTGTTTTTCTTAGCCGACAAAAATTGATTCAATTCATAAAAAATTTAGCTCATCACCATAAGGTTATGAATTCAAATCCCACTAATATAAGAACTTTATTAACAGACAATCTGTATATATCTCTATAAACACTCTATAAGCTTATATGCATGCTCTGACCCTGATGGATCTCCAAGACCGCCCAGAATCCAATCCATCTAAACTTTTTTGAACTAAAACAAATTTGTTTTTCTTCTCTCACATTACATGTAAACAAATACCCGTGGGTTAGGTGCTGCCTCGGGATTTGAAACTCTTAAACACCCTTTAATTACTCCAATTGTTTTGATAATTTATTTTTGTCATCAACATAAATCATTTCATTATGTACAATTTTATCCCGAATTTCTTGTTCTTAAACTTATCAGTTCTTACTCGTTCCTTCAAGGTAATAGGACCAAAAGAGCACTTGATCCTAAATATAGGACCCTAGCCATGATATAATTTTAACTCTTCAAAAGATATAAATAAAAGAAGAATTCACGAATTGAAAGCTTGAAAACACCTTAGCTAGGACAGCTCAACGAAATCCGGATTCGGAACTTCAAGATGACATCCCAAAAATTCAGCAAGATTCATAAAAAAAGTAAAAATGGCATTTAGACATACAAGTAGATATAATAAGCCGTTATAATTCCTATTCCCTTAGGCTCTAGCTATCTCATTTACTAAACCATAGTTACATAACAATGCATTTTAGCCCAACACATTGCTAGCAAGCCTCTTAATCTGCCTTCTTGTCGGATTTGTCAAGCGCCGCCAATCTTTCAACGAGGGGAGGGTGAGAGTAGTGATAAGCAGAGTACCAAGGGTCTGTATTCATGGCTGACAGATTCTCCTCCTGAACAACAACACTCAGGTTATAAGTATAATATTACTAAAGACTGAAAATTGACAATTAAATATAATCCTAAGTCAACACTTTTCAAAAGCATTTATTATTTGCTCCTCCTCAACCAGTCACTTTTGAGACATTGCTTAGAAGACATTTTCTACTAAATATGTCAACCTCAAGCTTCCACTTTACAAGTACTTCATTAGGCTATTCACACACCAAACCATCTCACCAACAAGATTAGATGAAACAAGAACATATTACATTTCAGAGAGAGAACATAGAACTCAGAAGTCACCTGTAACTTCACCAGACCAGATCGTAATGCCGATGCATATCCAAGCTTCTTGGCAAAGGCATCGGCCTACATAAGATATGATTATATGTATAAGTAAACGGAAAAGACACAAACTCAGGCTAAAACTGAAGGACAGCAAAAGGCAACTTACCTGGAATTCAAATGACCGGCTCACAAGATTCAGACCAAAGCTGACTAAGTGCTGAAGAGGAATTACAGTATGCTGCAAAAACAGCCAGAGACAAAGATTAAGCATCTCAAGTCAAACGACTTGGAATAATTCATAACACTAGCATCAAGGCCACCCTAGTAAGCAGATAACATTGAGCAAGGCTGGAAGACTTTTAGAGATCAGGATCCTAAAACAGTCCACCAAGCAAAATCCCGAAACACATTTCCCATTTAAATCCGCCTCTCGGGTTCTAGCAGAGTTCATTGTTTGTGCCACTCTTGACACAACTTACACAATCACACCCTAGGGCTATGCAACCTGGATTTGAAAAATGCACGAGTTTGAAAAATGCACGAGATGGTGTTCCTTCCAAATAACCATGTTATGGGTAAGATTATTAAACTGAGACATCTCTTGCTCTTTGATTTGCTAAGGGGATCACCACTAAATCATTCCAACGTACACAAGCACGCAAACCAAAAGGGGGCAAATCAGATCCAAGTTTTAAAATCAGTTCAAATATAAAGTACCTGAAATATAATGAGTCCAATAAGGACTGGTTGTGTATCAAACCCGAAACTTTGAAATAAATCAGTTGAGTTCCTCACAAGAGTATATCCTCCAAATTGCAATAGAGTAAGAATCTGCACCACATCAAAATATTATGTCAGGGAAGCATCAATAGGTTAATAATATTTTCAAAGTAAGAAGACTGCAATTCTTCTTATTTAAATTTACATCTAAAAAGATGATATCCATTCAATAGCTCGACCAATGCAACAATTACAGTGTACCTCTGTGATATGTAAACATAATAAAGATTTAAAAGTCTGTTAGAGTTAGTTAAGGGATATAACCGTTAGGCTAATGCCAACTGTTTAGTCTGTTAGTTAGGGAATTAGAAGGATGGTTGTTAGTTTAGTTAGAAGGGCTGTGTATAAGCTTGTAAATAGAGGCTCCTACCTATTGTAATCAGGTTTTTTGCAATGTGAATAATAGAAGTATAACCGTTCCTTCTATCTCTCTCTATCTCTTATCTCTCTAATCTCTCTAATTCTTCTTCTTCAATCCTCTCTTTCTCTTCTCTTCTACTCTAATTCCCAATTCTATAAACATTCATATTACAAAGGTTTATCACTCTGAAACTAATGCAAGAGCAAGAGAGGCGAGACAAAGACAATTTATGAAACTAGCATATTATATCTTTTATACATAAATTTGATTATCACATGGTACCTGACGTCTCTACCATCTTCACAAATCTTCTCACCGACGTCATCATGCAATTTTAAAAGAAATGTAATGTTTTTACATTTAGTGACAGATTATGAGGGTGCAATGTTTGTGTTATATAGTTCATATACTGAAGTTTAAATTAGGGGATAGTTCAAGGGAGTTTATATACAGTTTTCTCGATGTAATTTCCTCAATGCATGTCTTGATAAGAGAATCACAAAATATTTAATATCATGGATCATGATTACTAAATGCAAAGATTATCAACTGTTTGTTTTAAGTTGAAAAATGCAATTACACAAACCTGCACGGCGATAAATGAGTACACCGTGTGGTTAAGCTTCCAATGCCCCAGTTCATGGGCAATAACAGCAACAATTTCCTCATCCTCTTTGCACTGGAAAACATAATTTATTTAATAAGGTAAAATACAAACACTTTACAATCCCATGAATTCAATAGTGAGTACAACAAGAATTATATATTATTTATCAATTTACTACCACAATAAATTTCATGAGCTGCACTACAAGCAAACAAATGCGTTTAGTGTTTAAGATTTTATCAAAATCAATAGGTTAACATGATGCTGAAAATTTCTTAATCACTTCCAGTAGAGAAGCATACAAACACTTGATGCTACAGTTAACTCTTGTCCATTCAATTATACACTTAAAACATGAGAATATAAACCCCAAAGCATGTAAGAAGCAAACCAACCCCCCCCCCAAAAAAAAAAAAAGAAAAAAGAAGGGACCACAAAAGCCCAAACAAGCCACCATAACAATGACGTTCACCGAATTTAATTTATAAGTTTCTGGTGAGTTCTTAAACGTCAAATTTCTGTATATAGATTGACATGCCAATGTATATACAGACATTAAGTACTTTCTCAATCTCAATACAACATCAAAATTTTCACGATAACCTTCAAATTGGAACTTCACAAAATATATTTCATGTCACGAAGAGAATAGGCAAAAATATGCTCAGATTCAACGCAAAAATTTAAACAGGCAGCAGCTTCAGGTTATATGAATGGAAAGAATTTCACAGAAATAAATCCTTCTAAGAGTCAATAAAAAGCATAAAAAACTAAAATTAAAATATAATGTAAATTCCATAGTTAGTAGATCTAAACCTGCTGAATCAATGTGTCATAAAGTACAATTCGCTTGTTCTTGAAGAATCCATACATATAAGCCTGCGCCATATGTTTAGACAAGTTACTTCAATCAAAATTAACTAAGGGAAGCCCAACAAAAATATAACTTAACAAATAGGAACAGCTATAAAAATTAAGGAAATCCAAGCCATCATGTATACATCTAGCATGAAGGAAAACTGAATTTGATTATCAGTTATATTCTCACATTGCTGTGGCTTGACCTTTTGGATCCATCAACAACAAATAACTTCTTTAATGGAAACTTGAGGGAGAGAGCAAGATTCTCAATTTTCTCCTTGAGAGTACCTTCTGAAAGCTGTTTACCAGAACACGGTCAGGGAAAGGATTAGTAAAAACAATATACTTTCTTTTGTCCAACAAAGGGAAGTACATTCCTAAATAGTATTTCCTGAGGAAGGTTTAAAATACTCACAGGGGTGAACTTATTGAACAGAGGGGCTATAAGAACTGGATAAACAGTCATCATCACAATAGAAAGAACAAACATAAACGCCCAAAGATAGATGGCAAGGTAAGGGCCTCCTTTCTGCAACAATTCATATGAACAATAAAAGGATTAAAAAGAAAATCTAGAGCACCACAACAACGCATGCTTTGATAATAAGAACATACAACATAAAGCAGATCACAAGTAACTACAAATCCAAAACCAGCCTAGAAAAGGACATAAAATTTCAAGCAGAGATTGCAAGTGATTGCTGATTATACAGAAGCATAAGATCTTACCTGTACGATGACAATGATTGCAGCCACTATAGGTGGACCAATTATAACAGAAAGGAAGACTCCTTTCAACATGTCCCTAAAGAATAACGCTAATGTTTGCTGTGCAAGAGATGACAAAGATGAAAAATAGCAGGAGTTAAGAATTTTATAGCACAAAGGCTCATGTTATTGAAAGCGTAATGAGAATTTTAAACCAAATACAAAAGTTGATGACTACAAATATGGGCATACTAAGTGATATGTAAGATAGATGATTGAAGGACAGATATGAACCTTATTGAAACCATGACGGGCCTCGATCACAAAAGTTGAGTACAGTGAAAAAGGCAAATCAGTTATCTGCATGAAAGGAAGAAGCCTAAACTTAACTTTATTAAAATTAAAATATATCAAAATATCAAATAACTTCAACATAATATGAACACATATTACATATACATGAACAAACTTTCAAACAACAATCTCATCGAAATTTAGATAAGCCCGAAGCAAAAAAATTGAAATAGCAGTCAACGGATTAGCATATATGATATTTCAACTCCCCAAAAGAATGAAATAATTCGTCATTAAATTTTAAACAAATTACAAATGAGGATTTACCACAACTTTATGTAACGTTATTTAAGGATTTTTTTAAAATTGAACTCAAAAACATTACCAGTAGCAGCACACAGAATAGATTTCACGTGAGCATCTATATCCCCCATGAGATTAAGTGACATAACACGATTCTTTACAGATTTTAAAATAAACCATATCACTCCAAGTTTTCAAAAGAAGGTAACTAAGTTTGTCTGCTTGAGCTTGAAAGAGACCCTGTGGGTTGCAGTGTGAGGGGTTTTATCAAACAAAACCAGAAGGAAGGGGGTGAGCAGGATATGATACTGATCTAGTGCCTGCCCTCTCAAAAGTCAAGAGGGTTACATTTATTTTCTTCTGCTTCTTGTTTTTCAGTGCGTTTAGCTCAGTAAGCACTTGTTTTCTTCTTCCCTTTGCTTCAGAGAAGTGTAATATTGTCATACAATTATATTGAGCAGTAGGTTTCCAACGTATGATACCCGTTTGGATTAGCAGTGGAGAATGGACTTTGCACTTTACAAGGTAAATATGTGAAAGTAGTTTTATCTCATCAAACGCAAAATTGATTAATTCAAGAGGAACCAGATACCCTCATAATAAAATGAAGAAATGAACAATCTTCTGCTCATGTAATATAAAAAAGGGATCTCTTCAACAATAAATGGAACCTATTCCATTTCTACTATTCCTATAAATGGCAGAAAGCAGGGTCTGATCTAACAAGACCCATTAAACTTCCATAGTATGATTCTCAAAAAGAAGAGAAAAGAAAGGAAGGAAGGAAGGAACAATGAACAGCATAAAGAATTCCACTTTATCTAATGAAGCTGACAAGTAGTGAAACTGGGCTACCTGCATTCAACATACAAAGAAAAGAAATCACTTAATCCTCCATTTCCAAGAAGATATGACAAGCATACCTGTGACCAGACCATGACTCCAGCTAAAAAGGCAAGGGTATGCAGTATCTCATTTTCAGAATTGAGACCGGCTAATGCCACAAAATCTCCTGATTTCTGCAATAATGAAAAGAACATTAAATGGTAATATTAAAATTGAAAATGATGCATTTGTGTTCACAGAGCCAGAGCCAAATTCTTACCTTCCAAAACCAGGGCAAGATGCCCCATAACAAAATTGCACAGTCCATCAATATGGTCACAAACTCATGAACAAAACGGAAGTGGCTGAAAGCAAGGAAAAATCAGCATTTAATACTTCTTGCAAGAATCCAAGTCTAAACATGTCAAAAACAGCCTCAATATGAAATAGAATAAACAAACCTTTTATCAAGACTATAGGCTCTAGATTTCTCGAATTTCTCTTGGCTGATTACTCCTTTTAAAGTATTTGGAAGAGTAGGCAGTTTGAGAGCCGCATGTTGTCGCACATCCAAGTAAGTTTCAAATATGTACATTAATATCATAAATCCTAATGCGACAAGAGACGAAAACAGGAAGTAAGTGAAATATCATAATGACAAAAATCCTAGGTATAATTTACAATGACTAGGAAGTCAGTAATGGAAGATTTTATTTTTTAATTATTAGCATTGCTATGTTGTATCAGGCTCTCATGTGACAGCACTTGAGCTCTCACTTCCAGTATCTGTTTGCCCAGATCAGCTTGGAAAGGGTCGATCTCTCTAGAACAGACCCTTTCCCTCCACGCCTGGTTATTTTTAGTGCACTATGATGCTTCTTCGGTATTGTCCAATAGAATCCTTACTCATAGGTCATCTTTTCTAAGAAAAGGAAACGCCCCCTAAAAATACAAGCATTCCACTCTAGCCAATAACCCAAATCGCATCAAAAACTGCAAATGCCACAAGCTCTGCCCTCAATGTTCATGGAACCTTCGTTTTCTATTGCTTTCAAATAATACAATCTTCTTGATTGCCTTTTCTTTTTGAAAAATGCCAAATTGGAATTCGGATTATTACTTCAATTTGTTCGCAACTAACCACAGAGCCCCAACGGCTGTAGTTCAAATAAAGCGTATGACTTTTAAACTGCACTCGCTCAAGCAAAGTTATAAAAAAATAGTGAAAAAAATTTTTGAAAAAATCTAATCGCTTAAAAACCATATTCTACTCTCCCTTGCAGCAGGCAGCAAACAGAAGGTTCCATGAACAAAAAATTAGGAATGCACATTTCACTATAGTGCTGGAAAAGAAGGAAAATATAAATTATTGATATAGTGAAACTGGTGGCTAAGACTTTCGCATCCGGGCATCGAAAGAAGCCCTAAATTAACGAAAACCCCTGAATTCAGAGGCCACTATAGCTGATTGAAAAACCAAAACTTCATCCATAATACCCTCAGAATATAATCCTGAGAAACAAATAAAAGCATAAAAAATATAAAGAAAATAAGCAAGACGGAAAGGCGACCCATCAACTAGGAGTTCGATGAAATGAATTCATCTCGCATCTGAGATGACAAGTGAAACGAGGCAACAACAGCCATGGCACCATTACAGAGGGAATGAATAGCTCACCGACAACAGCTTCCATGTACGGAAACGCCATGACTGATTCAGTCGCTCAGCTGCAGTCGCCGGCAAGAAATGAATAGGGAAGTAGGCGGGAGAAAGAGGAAAGCACTGCGTGATCAAGCGTTTAGGGCTTATATATTGATTGTAGCATCAGAAATTACATTTTTTTTCTTTCCTTAAAACTTCTTCAACAAGAGGTTGTTTATTAATCTAAAATTTGTTACCGTGATAGTATTATTTACTTTTTTTTCCGAGGGATATTATTACTATTTACTAATTCCTTAAAGGTTAATATAATTTTTGGTTACTAAAGTTTGATCCAATTTTAATTTTGGTCCCCCAAGTTTGAAATCAGTGGTTTTAGTATCTGAAGTTTCACCCAATTTTGGTTTTAGTCCCTCAAGTTTGAAATCGGTGGTTTTGGTCCCTGAAGTTTCACCCGATTTTGGTTTTGGTCCTTCAAGTTTGAAAAGGACTTGGCGACCCATTTTTGAAACCCGACCCGACCCGAAAAAAAAAAACCAAGTCATTTTCAAACTTGAAGGACCAAAACCAAAATCGGGTGAAACTTCAGGGACTAAAACCACCGATTTCAAACTTGAGGGACTAAAATCAAAATCGGGTGAAACTTCAAGGACCAAAACCACTGATTTCAAACTTGAGGGACCAAAACTAAAATTAAATTAAACTTCAGGGACCAAAAATTATATTAACTATTTCTTAAAATTTTGCATTTCTTTATCGGACATCGAACTTTTACTCATACGTACCAAAAATATAAGAAGAAAAAAGAATTGCATAGAAATCTTTAGCTTTTAACTGTTTTATTACTATTACCACTTGCTTGAAAAACTTTAGACGAGTGCTGGGTCTCGAAAACTTATTAGAACTAGTTATGCCTCAAAACTTAAATAAAACTCAGAGTAATTTACTAATTCAATTTTTATCACAATCATCCTATAATACAACTTTTATGTTTTATCACTTGTCATTCTTCCTGAAGTTTTAAATGCAAATGTGATGAGTACATGTTGGTAGTACATTTTAAAGAGTTAATTTAATATTCATGATTATAATTATTATGGTTAGTTGTGAATCTATATTTATATTTTATAATTTGATTAATGTCCATAAGGTCTATAATTGTTGGCAAAAAAAATAAGGTCTATAAATTTTTTTATTAGAAATTCCTTAAATGCCAATGCGTATTAACTGTTCATGAAGTGTGAATATTATGCTAGGTTAGAAATTAATATTATACATATATAAAGATTTTATATTTTAATTGATAACAAAAAGATATATGTTAATGAGGTTGTTAAGTTGTTTTTATAAAATTTTAAGACATGGTACATTTTTTTTTTTTTTTTTTGCCAACGTACATGTTACATATAATTCTAATGAATTTTGATAAATAAATAATCATGAATTTTGTAAAAATTTTAAAATTTAAAACGAGTGTTTTCTTAATATTTTTTTTTTTCAAGTGAAGTGTTTTTAAAATTTTTTTTTTGCCAGTGTTTTTTTTAATATTTTTAATACATATCTATATGCCATCTCACCCCATTCAGATATTTATTAATTTGTGAGATTGAAAGAAAAAGCAAATCACGTTGCATTGTGATTGTCTCGTGTCACCATGTTGCATCGCTTGAAATAGCTTAGCTTGTTCCTAAAGGCAAAAGCCTTTCATCAGTAATTGCAATAATTTAACTGACATCTTCACTTCCACCTCACATCACAATGATAATATACCACTTAAATAACAAATTGTTGGTGACAAAAAAGAATCACTAATAGTGGCAGATGATAAGGATACAGGGATTTGCTACAACCTCATTTACAAAAACTTCACCTCCTTCCTCTGCCCCTTGATTTGGAGTCAAAATGGTGAGACTTGAGCTTCTTTTTGCGGATTGTTGTAGCAGGACCACCTCCCGATCTGAATGGCATGCCCATAAGAACCAGTAATCTGCTTGCTTCTTGATCTGTTTTAGCCGTTGTCGTTATACACACGTCCATTCCTCTGGGCTTACCGACGATATCAGCCTTGATTTCTGGGAACACACTCTGGTCCTGGATGCCGATGCTGTAATTCCCGTGTCCATCAAAGCTGTTGGGGTTAACACCTTGGAAATCCCTTGTCCTAGCAAGTCCCAAGTTGATGAGTCGGTCTAGGAATGAGAACATCATCTGTTGAAAACAATAGCGTCAAACTACTAGTTCTGGATTAAGCTATGTTGATCTGACACTTTAGGCTAAAAGCATGCAGGAGCAGAACTCTGAGATGTGAGCCCTTGCGAAATTCAGCATTCAATGGAAAACCAAAACTTTCAATACAATTGTAGATAGAAAAGAGACAACATGAACACAGAGTGATGACCACTCATACAAATCCCAGACAATCAAATATATATATATATATATTGCTTATTGAGAACAGTCTGCAAAAACAAGCATTTAAAGATGAGCTTCAATAGAGAAAAGGTGGTCCACAAACTTGCAGCAGGAAGGCATATATATCCCAAACCCCAATTGCAACTATGACGACCAATTCCTAACTCTTTTTCAGAGTACAAGACAAATATACCCCAATAGTATTCCTGAAAGATTACTAAATCATTTGAGTTCTATGTATATGACCATGAATCCATTGTCAATGTCCAGAACTAGTTTCTTCACAAATCTGAAGGATATTCCATAAATAAGGTATCATCAAGTGCATCCACAATCATGTCACCTCCATAAAATGTACTCTATTACTCATTCTGCTTTCATTTCGTCTTCTTCTCAAGAGACATCAATAAGCTTCCACACAATACTAAGATGCAACAAGTTACAAAATTCATTGAAAAACAGTAGCCACATGTTCCACATTCATGCCTCTTTCTCCCGGCAGTATTCAAGCTCTGATCAAACATCTCTTGAGGTTCGTGCTGAGGCTTTTACTTTCCTAGTAAACCCCACTATTTTGCTGCCAACTCCATGTTATAAGCTAATTTCATGCTACCCACCTTGTTGAAAAATTCTTAAGGAAAGCCATACTTTCTGTTTTTTGGCCAAAGGAAAGCAATTCTCGAGAAAGATAAATAGACCAAAACATTCATAAATAAACACGTATTTTGCTGCCAACTCCATGTTATAAGCTAATTTCATGCTACCCACCTTGTTGAAAAATTCTTAAGGAAAGCCATACTTTCTGTTTTTTGGCCAAAGGAAAGCAATTCTCGAGAAAGATAAATAGACCAAAACATTCATAAATAAACACGTATGCAAATCCACCGCCGATATGCTTTATTCACAACTGACTAGATATGACCATCTTCTACTGTCTATGTTAGCCAATCATGAGATAATGGAATGGGAAAAACATTATGTGTCATTCTATTGCAAGTTATTAGCCGAAAAGGAGATAATTATAATTCTACTACCTATCAATTCCATTTCATCCCTGACCCATAATTTAGAGAGACACAAAAATCAGAGTTTTCGATAGCAATGAGTGACCTTGAGGGCATCCCATGCCATTTCACTCTATCCCTAAAAAAACTCCAAACGCAAATGACCTAGCTCACTTGGGCCATTTCATTTCATCCTATGCCATCCATCCAAATACACCCTAAATCTACCAAATAGTCTCTCCCCATTGTTTAAAAATATCAACTTCTCATATGCAAATTTTGGGAGTCATGCACAGGCAATATATTCAGATGACAAATGAAGAATACACACTACAATATCTATTGAATACCACATCCTCACTTTTCCTCTGAGTGTCACAGCAATTCCAAGGGGTTGGCCTTCCCTGATCTTGAAGGTGGCAACTGAAGCCCTGGCTCGTGTCTTAACAGGCCTCTGCCCTGTGATGAGTGCTAGGTCATTCATTGCAGCCTCCAAACCCTTTGCATTCTGTGCAGCATCTCCGATACCGCAATTAACCACGACCTTCTCAATTTTAGGGACCTGAAAGGAAAAATTAAAACCCCTAAATTTGAAGTAGGAAAAAATAATAATTTTCACTTCGGGAACACATGAAACCCAAATTCGAACATTCTAATAAATCAACAAAAAGAAGTAAGAACATCACGCAACCTCGTGCATAGTGGTGTAGTTGAATTCTTCCATGAGCAAGGGAACAATTTTCTCAGTGTAATTTGTCTTGAGCCGGTGGGGCTTTTCTGCCTCAGACTTCTCCACCAATAAAGCTCCGGACCCAGCCGCAGTGGCCTTCACCGGCGCCATCGCACCTCCATTCCCATTTCTGTAGAGGAGTCCGGAGGACAATGGAGCCGGAAAGACTCGAAATTGACCCAGAAACGACGATGTTGAGGACCGGAGAATCGAAGGATTAGCCATAGAAATGGTGTTTGCTTTTTCCTCGCTCTCGGAGGAACACCGGATTGGATTTTCAAGCGCCAAGGGAAGGGATTTTGTTTAGAGTGGGTAACTGTAAAATGCTCTTGACTTTTGGCTTTTATTACAAGGCTTGCCATCGGGACTTTATAGTAAATATCACGGAAGATCTTCGACTTTAGGTGAATGGATGAGGGGTATATTTGCAATTCAGATTGAAAAAAGGCCCAAAAAGAATAAATAAAAATATGATAAAAAATAATTATGATTTATAAATAAGTTTTATATTTTTAAGCAAATAAAATGACGAAACATGATCCTAATAAAAGAATAATATATATTATTTCTTTATGCTTTTATAAAATTACATTTTTCTATTATAGTAAAAGATAAAGAAAATTTAAGACTGGATTTAGGGGGAGAAAGATGACATTTACTATGATACATCCATTCTCATTCTCATATGCAATAATGAAAACAGAAAACAAAAAACAAAAAAAATGTTGGTTTAAAGAGACACATGCTAGGACATAAGAGGGCATTCACGAAATCCAAAATTAGGACAGCGCATTGCTCGAATTCCTAGTAATTACTACTAAGATTCAGAAAATGCGCCAGATTCCGATAATATTAAAAACATATTGGTTTATTGATCCATATTGTTTAATTATGCTAGAAGTAGGTCCTTGTGCTTTTTTTCAGATGCATCACATACTGTACCATGATTCATGGTTACAAAATTATCCCGTGTTATTCAATTGTGAGTGATGCAGTGCGCTCGTTTGGAATAATTTATTTTTAGGTAATAAGTGCTTATAAATCGTGATTCACAGTATACGAGATAAATATATAAGAAGAGTTTTATCTCGACTTACATAATAAAAACTTATTTTTTTAAGAAAACACTGAGCCAAACAAATATATAGTTTTTCAAAATAAACGAGGAGCATATTGTAGTTCTTCAAAAAATCGACATAGTTAAAAGACCCTCCTCATCTCGAAAATCTTCTTTATCAGTTTCTTTCTTCTGTGTTCACTGTCCAGTATTCCCCAGACCATAGGTTACAAAAATTCTTGGAGCAAAGCAATAATGTAAAAATGATCATTTTTACCTTGTCAAACAGATACACACTTCATCTGTTAGTATTTTGTCCACTAGTAAATTTATACAAATCTAAATTATTAGTTTATATACAATATACACAATCAACCCTCCTAAGCCTTAACCCCACCACCATTAAAGCAGCTTCACAAGAAAACGCACACAAGCACTCTGCAGACTGTACAATAAAGCCTCCGAAAGTGACCCGATCAAGCTTCACAAAAAAACAAATGCTTCAAGGACAACCATCATCTTAAGCTATACACAAGACCCTAGATAAGCCACAAGGATAACTGTTCCTACCTAGTACCTAAACCAAACAAAATCCCAAGTATTATATGTCACGTTATATACAGATGAAACACCTGCGCCCAACAACTTATCACAAAACCTTTTGTTTCTTCCCCTTACAAGTAGTCCATACTTCATTATTCAGTATCAGAGGCGGTGAACAGAGAATTTCGGCTTTTGGAAAATACATGAAATCACCGTGCAGCAGAATCCACTTTAAATGCTTTAAGCAGACAGAATTGCACACTTTAAAGTGTCGATTAAAGGATTGCTGCAGAGATTGCCGGACTTCACCTTCTAAGAGCCAGGATCGTAGGATGAAAGTAACCTTCTCTGCATTAATTTCATGGTTTTGCAAAAAGTGAGTCATTTAGTAGATTATAATACAGCTCATGTAATATGCAGATGGATGTGGTCCTTCATATGGATTTCATCATTCCACATGGTGATGGCAAAAATCATAGAAATGGATCTGGCAAATATGTTCAGTGTCCACTGCCTCAAGAGGTAAGCGTAAACTGATACTATAAATGACTTCAGATTGCTGGGTCATATTTAGCATAAAGCTTCAAATGTTAGGAAATAAATGGAGCCCGCTTATTCAACTAAAATGTGTATATATATATTGCAAAGAAGAGTGGCCAACATCAGAAAATAGAAAATCATAGCTCAACGGTAATCATCCATGCTATCAAACTTAAGTATGGTACCAAAGCCCCGATTTTATAGTCCCAGAGCTAAACCTTAAACATTTTTTAGTTCCCATTACAATTACAAAATACCAAAACAGGAAATTCAATCCATTGGCTTTAAAGTAATTCAGATAGGTGGGAGGAAATTTATATCATGTGATATCTAGCATCATGTTATCTAAAATATGCACATTAGATCTGATGTGCATAGCAATTATCTGATGAAAAACTACCAAGAGAAAAATCCCATCTACTAGGGAACAAGTCTTACATGATCTTCAAATTTGGGACTCATTAAATTGATGGAGAGGTTTCTCATCAATAACAATGCCTGCAAAAAGAAACATGCCAGCTTCTCAGTTCAAACATATTCTGATAGTTCAAACCACTACCAAAAAAAAGATGATGATGTAGAGGGAAAACAAGGACAAGCTGGTGGTTACTTACTGCTTCCACATTTATTGGGTCCATCTGTTTCAGTCTCTCCAAGTGATTTGTTTCATTCGGATCAAACACACTGCCAATAAAACTATAGACTTGTGCAAAATCTGGCATCACTGCATGTGACAGGTGAACTTCAACATACTAATAAAATATATGATGAACAAAAACAGCATAGACACGAGGCATCATCCATAATTGAAGAATAATGTAAATGAATAATGACTAGGAAGTAGGCACAGAATTCGTGACATAATGTTATTGTGTGTAGACAGTAAATACAGAATGGAATGCCAATCTAGCCCTTAGATAGGAGTAAATGACAGGAAGCAGTGAGAAAAATATATAAATTCATCCAAAGCAGCATAGTAAAAATTGTAATCTTAGATTTGACCATGGTCCCAAGGTGCCTAAAAAACTTCAAATTCTAGGCAATTGCATGGGCCCTAACAGCAGGGGTTCAGCATGAATATTTGCATTTAATTTGCAAGACAACTCTAGACCAACTGACAGAAACATTGGGAATAACTTCCTTCATTCATTTTTCTCCTCAACGTCCTTATGAAAAATAAAATTCTTCTTGTTAATTATTGTATAGAGAATTTCTAAGAATTGAGAGCAACAAAATAATACAGTTGAGAGACTGCATACTTGAATTCGACTTGAAAACATAACTAAATACAAAGGAATAATAATTTGTAGTATTTACTTGACCCCATTGTCCAGGCCACTTCAAATTCAACTCAAGCTCAAATGAGATAGAAAAGCCAACCAACCTTTGACCGGCTTGCCAGAGTTCCCTTGATTAATAGCTTTGCTACCTGGCCAAGCCCTTGGAGTGCTCTCATTACTACTGCTATACCCACAGTTTAGAGAAGCAGCTTGCCCAGGCAATCCCATCTCATCTAATAAAAAACAATAATTTCAGAGTCAGCGGGGCCTTCAATTTATCTAAATTCATTGAATACATCAATGGGGAGAAATAGAGAATCAAATATAAAAAAAATTGTTCTTAAAAAAAACACTGGAGTTGAGGTTAAACCAAACCTCTAGTTACTTGTGGCACACTGGGTGGTGGGATATTATTACGATTCCAATTTGACAAGGGCACACTGGTAACTGGAGTTCCCAGCGCAGATGATGTGTCTGGCCTATAAATGTATGGCGGCTCAATGAAAGATGAAGATTGCAATGGCATTGTAACTTGGGATACTGCTGGAGCTGCTAAAATTAACGTTTGGAAAAAACAGTGAATAAGAGAAGACAAAAGAGACACAGGTTCAAGTAATGAATACATGAAAAATGGTCGACTGTGCTAAGTTGCTAACCATTTTTAGGTGCCTTTTGTGGGTACGGATGGGCAGCCTTCCTTTTTGGCCTAGGGGGAGGCACATGTTCACTTGTTCCATTCTTCTGAACTTTCAGGAAATACTTCTGTGCATGACTTCGTATCTGCCAAAGTTTAGGAGGAGAGGTAAAACATAAATATATCATATAGCTCCGAAAAGAAGAAGAAAGGGTATGAGCAGACCATATAACATATATAAAATTTTTTACCATGAAAAGAAGATGAAACAATCAATGCATTTTCTATATTCTGGAACAAAAACATTTACATAGCAATCACTACACTCTGATAATAACAACTATGACTCATTCAGGCATTCATATTGCCAACAAGGCAACTAATGAGGAATTCATCACATAATCCAAGACTGCAACACGGAATTCAGCAACTCTAAAAAAAACTTGATGCCTTTCTTTCTTTCCTACTTAACCATACAACAAACTGCAACATTATTCTCCTTATTACTATAATTCAGGTCCGCAACCCTGCCATTACTCCTATTTGCAGTGTCATGATACAGGGAAGAAAATAAAAGCATCCAATGCCCATTGACATCATATTCTTGTTTCCCTTTCCCTTCTAGGATAATTAGTAATTACCTGGATTACAGTTTTTGAACCAACAAATGCTTCAATCTTCTTCCAGTCACGGTCAAATCTGAAATCACTCGGGCAAAACAAAGAAAAACAAGTAAATATGATTTCCATCAAACAGACACAAATTTCAGGCAACCAACAGAAATAATTTTCTGTTACTTCCATTTCCAGCAAACAGACACAAATTTCCTTTTTTTTTTGTGGGGGGGGGGGGGGATGTTTGTCTGCCAGAAAGCATGATACTGCATCTCCCGGATACTATGTATCCTCATAAAAGTAGAGTGTCAACCATGCACCTTCAACTAAACAGTTTCTCCTAATTAAGTTTTCAAAGGGTTTTGGCACCAACAAGAGGAAACTCTGTAGCATGCTAGCATTATGCAGTCAATTAGATTGTCTGGTTTGTCAGACCAGATGTCCGCATCTTCAAGGGCATATGTTATCTTGGATGTAAAAGAATTGTATGTGTGGCTTATCTAGGGTGTTTTTAACGTGTATTCTGAGGGAATCACTGTTATGAAAATTGGATAGATCTCCTAAACTCAGATTTTATAGGGATTTTAATACTTTGCTCTGTTGAGAGCTGATCATTTATTCTCTGGTCTGAGGAATGAAGTGCATAGCTTTCCATCTCAAGAAGTTCCTTTTTCAACCTTAAGCATACTCATAAATCATCCCAATATCAAATCGCACCTAAGAAAAGCATAAGAATCAGTCAATTAGGTGAAAACTCGTGCCTTTGTGAGACTCCAACTGAAATATGAAAGTACAACACAGCCCAAAAGGTTTGCTGATAAAACAAACCCCAATCAGAGAAATTGCCAATCCCAGCCCCAGCATTAGCCATAACTCAAAACTCACATATTAAGACTGCACATGCAGCGAAGCTATAAAGAACCAGAGTTTAAATCGGTGAGAGGAGCATAAATTTAAAACAACGAGGAGAGTAAAAGAAAAATGTAATAAGTTGTGAGATCCCCCGGGGGATTATAAACGAAACTACTGCAGTAACCTAAAAGATTAAAGATGCAGTCACCTATTTCACTGGCTAAGAAAATTCTCAACTAATCCCGTATACTTATCAAGTAAACTCGCACAATTGGGGGATGCGATGGGGTAGGGGAAAGAAATGGTCGATTCTAATCTTGCATTAGCGAAAATCCGAAATCCTCCGTAAAGAAAAACGGTGCTTGTTATGAAAACATCAAAAGAGCGAGAATAACTTGATAGTAACCTCAATTGGGGATAAAGATAAACCAAAACTTACAATTGGAGAGCTTCGAGAAACTTGTCGTGCTCCTGCTCCGTCCAGCTCTCCCTGGACTTGGTAATCGTGTATGGTTTTCGGATTTTCTTACTCAGATCCTCCCCGTACGAAGCAGTACTCACGCCGGCTGTGGGGGCCGCGGACGCAGAAGCCGTAGCAGCAGCCGGAAGTGGTGGCGTATGATTAACACCGGGAAGCCCCATCTTGGCGGGATCAAAGAAGTAGAAGCCTTGAGCAGGGTTCGGATTTACCGACACCATAAGAGTAGGAATTCAAGATATAGCAGCAGCCAAGAACGGTGCCTAATGCGTTGCTGATGATTTTATCTGGATTCTACTTGCTTACGTTCTTCAGGCTGCAAGCTGTGCTCGCGTGTGTTGCTTCTTCATTGGTCGCTCGGTCTCGGAAAGTAATTAACTCGATAAAAGGCCCAGAAGGTAAGTCAAGAATTTTTCCAGCTTCTAAAATAAATGCACACGCTCTGTTAAAACCGACCTAATGGAAGTGAAAAACAGACCCGATAAGCGGGAGGAATGACGATTTTCTCCGGAGGGCATTCATTGACTTCCACGTGGCAGGACTTTGGCTCGTGTTAGGAACGTTAAAATAAATAAACGATGTCGTTTTTGTTATGTTCTGTTACAAGGATTAGCCGTTGAGTGGGTTTATGGCGCGCAATATGCGAGCGGGGGTAAAAGTTCCAGAGTGATCCAGATTATGAAACCTGCGAACGAGTCTTTCATATCAGTATATAGATATATCCCTTCCCTTCTCCGCATTCCCAATTATTTTGTCTCTTATTTTAATGACTTGTAGTATACTTGGGACTAGCTAGGAGCTTATTAGTAATCTTAACATCAAAACAAATATAACCTCATATGTCATTAGGCCCACCCCCAAAACAAAAATTAGGTAAAGATCTATTTCTTTTAAAAAAAAAAAGTAAATCAGATAAAAACACAATTTCATCAAAATTATGTGGCAAACTCATGGTCATCAGAGTTGGAAAAAACCGCCATTGGAGGTAGTGAGATGGACCTAGCTTCTTTGTTTTTTTTTTTTTTGGGTCCACTCTTATCCTTTACCCCATTCATTATCATTATATCGAAATCTAATGATCCATATTTAATATTTTATAAAAATATTATTACAATAGAGAAAACGATGGGAAAGGAATAGAGGGGGGGATGTGAAGAAGATATTAAGATCTAATGGCCATAAAAAAAGTAAAGGATGAGAGCAGTTAGAAAAATAAGAGAAGAGAAGCTAAAAGAGTGTTTGCGAACACGTTTCAGCACCCAATAAACCCAATTTTGGGGCAAAAAGCCCAATTCAAAACGCACCACATTTTGGTTGTATTTGAAACAACGTTTTACAAAAAATAAAAAGCATGAAAACGTAACTTATTAAATAAGCCCAAGATACCCACTTTTTTTTAAAATAAGCTACAACTTATTTTTATACATACCTTTTGGGCCCCACTTGCGTGCCTCCATGTTACCCACTCCCCCCTTGTCCACACTCTTCTCACATTTCATTCTACACCTTTTTTGTAAGGAAAAAAATTAAATATTGATTGTATCATTAAATTTTGAGTTAAGATGCAAATATATTCAGTAAGTTTTTAATTAGGAATTATGTTGTCCTAATTTTTTTTGGTTCAAAGTATTTTGAAAGTGTTAAAATAGAATAATATTATCAATTACCTTTAAAAATAGAATAATCTTCAACCCGTATGAATCACATTCGTGACATGATTATAGATCGATTTGTACGGGACATGTGATCTAATTAGTTATGTAATATTTTTATGTGAAATTATGTATTTTGGCATCACATTTTCTAACTTCAATTTTTCTACTAATTTTTAATTTTAAATATCTTATTTTGTTATAATTAACACAAAAGCAATAATATAATTGCTAATCCAAACAAGTTTTTATTTTTAAAAAAACACTTATATAATCGCCAATCCAAATATGTTTTGACTTATGAAAAATCACTTATTCAATCGCTCATCCAAACATAAATCACATTACAAAAAATGACTTTTTTATTAAGTCATTTTTAATAAGTCAGAATCATAATAAATCATTTTTCCTACCGCTATCCCAAACACACACTAAGTCCAAAAATGATGGCGTGATGAGATGTGTGAGAGAAAAGAGAATGATGGCGTGATGTGAAAGAATAGTGAATGAGGAGCACGTGGAGCTGAGAGTGATCATAGACATAAAGGCATGTTTGTTTTGGTGTTGAAATTGTTTATAAGCTGCTTTTCATATAAATCGAAACAAAATTCATCTCACATACTCATCTTGTATACTATAAATCACAATTAAAAAGCTGCTTTTAAACATTCAAATCGATGTTCCAAACAAGCACATAATAATATAGAGAGAGATTAACTCCCAACGGCCCTTTTGGACCACCTTCTCCTTCAACAGTACTCCATCCTGTCTTATTTAAAAGACCTTGATGATCGAATTAGGCAGTTTAAAAAAATAGTTAAAATTAGTTCAGAACAATAAATATATCTAAAACATACCCTTTTTTTTTTTCAAGTATGTCGTATTTATGAGGGGCGGGTAAGAGAGAGAAATAGAGTAAATATATGTATTGACAATATTTTAGTTAATGCTATATATAATTAATGTAGGCCAAAATGAAAAAAAAAAAGTTCATTAAGTATTAGACAATTATTGTTGGATTCTTATAAAAAGAATAGAGACAAATCAAAATTTGAACCCTTATAAAAAGTAAGATGCTTTTCCTTTTAAATTTAATTATTCTCCCAAGTATATAACTACTGAACTACATATAACATCATAGAATTTCCATATGTGCAATGTTACACATAAACATTCCCAAATGAAACAAAATTGTTCGTTAAGTCTTGTGATATTAACCATTTACCTGAGAAAGGGAGAGAATGTCAAAAGTTAATGAAAATGATAATTTTGATTTATTTGAAAATGTTTACAAGTATTATTGTCCCCATAGAAACTTGACAATGTATGATACTATATTTTATGGGCAAATTTACATATTAACTTTTTTTTTAATTATTATATTTAGGCTCTGCTTGGATTGAGGAAAAATGAGAGAGGAAAGAAAAGTGGGATAGAAAATGGAGGAGAGATAAAATTTTTCCTTACTTGGATATAGAAGAAAATGAGGAAGAGAGGAAAAGTAGGGTAGAAAATAGAGTGGGTCCCACAGTATTCTTTCCTCCCAAAATTTCTCTCCAAAAGTGGAGAGATTTGGAGAGAGAAACTAATTCCCCAAATTACCCTTTAGATTTTATTCTTTTTTTTTTTTGTCTAAACCTCTACCACATCAATGCTCTTTTTTTTCCCCACACCGCAGGAGCTCCTTCAAAACCCCTGATTCCCACCAAAAAAAAAAAAAAAATTCCTTCTCACCTACAAGGCTACACCACGCATATCTACACAAATAAATAAATAATATTTAAAAAATTTGTTTTATTAACTTTTGTTAAATTTTTTTTTGAGAAAAAGTGTTTAACTTTTTATATTACAACTTAACCCTTTCATTTTTATATTATTTTCACCAATCTTTGAAAATCTGGATAGTGTATAATTTATTTATTTGATTTTATTATATTTAATTTAAAAAAGTATCCACTTTTTATTTCTTACCTTAAAAAATTTATTTTGTTTCATTAAAATAAATATTTATTATTTTAAATTATTTGATGATGTTAATATTAAAATAATTTTGTCATTGTGATATTTAATTTAATTTTAAATATGATCTTCTTAGTATATGGGTAAGGGTATTTTAGTCATCAAACATTTTTTCATTTTCTCTTCTCCCAGTTTTCTCTCACTCATCCAAGCAAGAAGAGTGATAATACTTTCTCTTTATTTTTCTCTTCTCCTCATTTTCTCTCATTCTATTTTCTTTCCTTCCAACTTTTCTTCCCATCCAGGTAAAGGGTTACTGTCATTAAAGTTTTCATTAGGAGTTGCTCCCCATTTCATATAGCACGGATAGAGTTGGGAATCAGGGCCAACCCTTGACGGGTTAGGGCCGGCTCTAAAGGGTTTGGGGTTAGGAAAATTACAGTTTTTCAAAGCCCGACCCTAGAGCATCAGGGTCAGGGCCGACCCGTAGGGACAGGAAGTCATTTTCACAATATTTAACTATTTTTCCTACGTATTTGCCCCAGAGAGATATAATTAATAAATAACAATGATTAAAGTTCTAATTTAATACATAAATGTTGTCAACATTAAAGTTTAAATAACACGTCTTTTGCAACAAACAAACACAGGTACTAATGTATAATCAAAGGTAACATCATGTCCATAAATAACTCACACAAAGGCCAAAGTATAAGAAGGCAAGAAGCTCAATACTCTAAGCTCTAAACAACGTGAGTATGATGACTATCATTTTCACCTTTTTTGCCACTATCATCAATTTCAATGATATTTGATTGTGTTTCACTTTGAGCAGTAGGTTCAAGTAGTCAAATAATCACAACCTCCATCAAAAATCATACTCTATCAGGCAGAATAGTATATAATATGATTTTATTTTAAATAGGTAGAACAATATACTCAAAAATCACAATATGATTCAATTAGACAAAACAATATACTCAAAAATCATACTCTATACAATATGAGGATAGAGTAACATATAGAATCAATAAGGCAATTTAAAAATGTAACATGGTTCCTGTCTAAATAGAAAAAATAAAAAATAAACGGGCTTAAAGGGCCGGCCCGATGCCCTACAGAGCCGGTCCTTTTAGCCTCGACTTCCTTTTGAGGCTATAATTTACAAGTCCGGCTTTTAAAGGACCAGGGCCTAAAAGGGCCGACTTGTACCATTTTCCCTACTCTAAGCACGGAAAGCCGCTAGTTTATAATCCCAATGAGGCGTGAGCAATTTCATCATCACGTGCGTGCGTGCGTGCGTGCGTGCGTGCGTGCGGGGTTTTTGGGTTACAAGTTGTTGTGGTGAATTTATTTGTTGGGTCATATTGAGTGAAGGGTAACTAATGTACTTTATTGGGCTTTGTGCATGAGAGGTTGTTTTCTTTTTGGGCTCCATAGCAACTTCATCAACTAAATGCTACCCGACCCGGCCTCAACACCTCCTTCTTTATATACTGTATAACATTGGCCCCTTCCTCAATTGTTTTTCTAACACCTCTACTCTATACATAGTTCAAATAAAATACAAATGTCATCCTTGTATTTGAATCAACTTATTTTAAGTGATTTTATATTTTATAAAATAATTATGTAAGAAGAGTTTTATCTTCTGAAAGAGCTTTTTTAAAACTAAACCAAACACCCTGCTAATTGAATAAAGATTTGTTTGAGTTAGTGTTCAAAAAACACGTTCATATAAGTCAAGACAAAACTCATCTTCCATACTGTCCTCGTACACCGTAAATCACATTAGAAAAATAGTTTCTACCACTAATCCAAACAAGCACTAAGAAAAAAGATATTTGAAGACTCCTTGTATATATGAAAATCACATTAAGGATGATTAATCTTATTTGAACTTTTTTTTGTCAGAATCTTATTTGAACTTATTTATACTAAAATTTGGTCGCTCAAAGTTTAAATTTAAATTAGTTTACGGTGTAAAACTGAATGAAACGCTCCAAGAAATTAAAGGAAGAGACACATATAAAGGTTTTTTTTTCCTTGTGAACATTGATATGTTATGTTAACCACGTACATGCCATACAAGTGTTATATGTTCGGGGTGAACGCTCAACAAAAAGAAAAAATCAAAGAAGAAAGAATATTGGAAAATAACAAAACAGATAACAAATCCACGGCAGACTAAAAATTGCAATGGATTCAGATTGCACATGCTTGTAAATTCCACTCTTTGTGAATCCGGATCGGACCGGTCGGTACGGCCCAAAAACCGGAAAATCGGTCCAGTTTAGGGTCTGGTCTGGGTCACTGTTTTTTTTAAAATTATTTTTTATTTAGAATTTCATATTAATAAATCTAAAATCTTCAATTTCTTATCGGTTTGGTCCCGATCTGATCTACTGACCCTTAACCCAATATCCCGACTGGTTTAATACCCAATCCGGATTTTAATACTTTGGTAAATTCAGAGCATAGTTTGCACGCTTTTTTGAATAGTCATGGATCACAAAGAGAGATTTCAATTTTATCTTTTGCTACAATTTAAAATATGAACTCTTTATGTGCTCTTGGACGCATGCATTTGACAAAGACCACAATAACAAACGTGGTCTATTTTATTTTAGTATTATTGTCATATATATTCTCACGTTCTCAAACACGATATTAAGATTACCATTGCTTCTTTGCTTTGATCGATGATCAGAGTTGAACATGCTGATGACCATTGAACGTACACCAGCCAGGATCTTCCTTTTGAACTCAAACATGAATGAAGAAGACGTAGCAAACTAAACTTTGTAATAAATCTCTCCAAACACCACCCCCCACTAACGACAATCACTACTACAGAATATATATTTAACGTTCCTAAAGGACGTCCATTTTTAAAAAAAGGAGGTAAAAAATAAAGACGATGGCATTTTTGTAATTATAGATAAGAACTGAATAGTTTTAGACGTCCCTAATTTAAATAGGGACGTCTAAAATGTGACTTTACAAATTTTAGACGTCCCTATTTGAATTAGGGACGTCTAAAGTAAAAAAAGAAAAAATTCTTTTACTTTAGACATCCCTAATTCAGATTAGGGACGTCTAAAGTATGACTTTAGACGTCCCCATATACATTGGGGATGTCTAAAGCATTTTAAATTTTTTTTTTATAACTTTAGACGTCCCCATATATATTGGGGACGTCTAAAGCATTTAAATTTTTTTTTTTTGAATGAGGGACGCCCTTTGGCGTCCCTCATATATATAGTGACGCCATCAGGGACGCCAAAGGGCGTCTCTCATTCAAAAAAAAAAAAATTTAAATGCTTTAGACGTCCCCAATATATATGGGGACGTCTAAAGTTATTAAAAAAAAAATTTAAAATGCTTTAGACGTCCCCAATGTATATGAGGACATCTAAAGTCATACTTTAGACGTCCCTAATCTGAATTGGGGACGTCTAAAGTAAAAAAAAAAAAACTGAATAATTTTAGGTGTCCTTAAATTAAATTGGGGACGTAAAAAACAATTCAAATCTTTACTGACAGTCTCTATTTGTCAGTCTTATACTACTTTTACACTCATCTTTCTTTTTCTAGTGCCGTAAACATAAGAAAAGTCATTACCATCACGCGTTTTAACTCTTGCTTCTTCTTCTTTATATGCTCATTTTACTCTTGCTTCTTCCTTTCTCTCTCTTTTTTTCACCTCCAGATCTGTTATGCTTTCTTACTATTGTTTATTATTTTGTCCTCTTTCTCTTTTTTCTTTGGGTTTTCCTTCTATTTTATTTTCTAACTTATGTTGTTTTGTAGATCAGGACTCTGAAACATGCTTCATGGCTACGTTCCGCTGAGAAAACGAGGTTCATCTCTCCCTGTCGCTCTTCTCTATTCATTATTACAAGAAAATGAATTTCAATAATAGAAGGAGATAAGTTTTTTGCAACTGATTCCTCTTATTGTTTTCATCTTCTCCCTATGAGATTTCAGTTTTGGAGTTATTATTTTGTAGATTTGGATTTTAGACACTAGATCTGTAATTTTATTGACGATGATCGGTAATTTCTGGCTTTAAATACTGTTCAGTTCAGATCTGTAATATAAATGATTTTTTTTAAAAAAAAAAAAGTATTTTAGAAGTCCCCAATTTAAATTGGGGACGTCTAAAGTGCTACAGTGACACTTTAGACGTACCCATTTTAAAGTGGGGACGTCTAAAGTGTCACTGTAGCACTTTAGACGTCCCTTCTTAAAATGGGGACGTCTAAAGTCCAGATTTTAGACGTCTTTTTATCTACGGACGTTATTGCCATTTTTTATTACGTCGCTCACATATACGTCCCCTTATTTTCAGACGTTAAAAGGCCTAAAAAAAGGACATTAAAAACATTTTTTTATAGTAGTGAATATACATAGGAAAATAAAAGAGGATGAATAAATAATATTACCTCTAGTCCCTAGCTAACAAAGGAGCAAGTTAGGGTTTGACAATTCGATTCAAAACATAATATCTTAATCTATTATATCTATCATAATCATTATTTTTTCCCAAATTGATTTACCTAACTTGTATAAAGTTAGGGAGATCAAATTATATTTGTTGTTATCAACTAATTTATTTCATTTCCTTAATCTCCCAATTAGTTTAAATAAATTTTATATTAAGGACGAGAAGAAGTATAATAGTGTTACATTTTAATTTGCATGATATATATATATATATAGTTAAGGGGCAGTTTTACCCCGGAAGTTTTCATCAAAAATCAATTTTAGCCTGGAAGTGTACAAAATGAAGCAATTATGGCCATCATCCCAGTTAATTTTGATAATTAGTTGACCAAATATACTGAGCTGATAGTCTACATGTTATCCACGTCTTTTTTGTTAAAGCGTAAATTTGTGTTAGAAGTTTATATGTCATTTATTTCATCTTTTTTCAAAGTTATATTTAAAATCTTCTGGGCAAATTTGCATCTCAATAAAAATAACGTGAATGATATGTAGATTGTCAAATCAGCATATTTGGTCAATTAACAATAAAAATTAACTGAGATAATGACTAGGGACAAATTACTCCATTTTTTACACTTCTAGAACAAAATTATCCTTTACTGAAACTTTCACTGCAAAATTGTCCCTTGCCCCTATATATATATAAAACAAATGGATGGTCATTGTAGTTGTGGGTTCTCTGATGAGAAGTGGCTTATTGAGTGGCTGCGACGGGGACGTCCACATTGAAGAGGGAAAAGTAATTAAAGATACAAAAGAGAGAAAGGGGGTTTCTTGATGCATGCATCGTATTTAATTAATTAACATTGCTGATTCTTATTTATTACTCTACGGCTCTTAAATATGAAACAGAGTTAACTTCTTTAAAGATATTAAGAAAGCTAAATAAATTATTTTAAAATATTTATATTTATTATTTTTTCTCCAAACTATTTTGCCTAACTGATATATAATCTAAGGGTACACAACATATGATATGACTAAATAATTTATTTAGTTACCTTAATCTCTCCAAAAAAAATAAACTATATCTTATATTTAGGACTAGAGGGATCGAGTATCGCGTAAACCATGTGCTTCTTTAATTTTGTCCTCTTTTTGGCCCTAAGTTTTCGTTTCAATGATGAATCCCATCTTTCTCTGGTTTTCAAGGATTCTTAACGGAAAGTGATGTTATTAGATTAAAAAAAAAGTTAACCTTCTCTGTTTTTCAATCGTGGAAAAATGGCCCACAGTTAAGTAAACTAACATATGGGTCTCGATTAAAACAAAGTCAGAATATTGTATCAAAAAAAAAAAAACAAAGTCAGAATAATCTCTGAAAATTACTTACACATCTTTGGATATGTATTACAATTTCTATAAACTAATAAGAACACGTGCATGCATATATGCATCTCTCTCTACCTATAGCTTGTTAGGATCAAATTATTTTTTATTATTTTTGGGCCCAAAATTAATTATACAGTTAACATGGCATGAAACCATATCTTCGTTCATAATTATATTGTAGCTACGTATAATATAACCTTATGTTAACGTGAAAGGACTCTTAAACGTCAAAAGCTGCTATACGTTGATGATCACTTTATCAGTGTTGTCGATTGTGAAAAAACAACTACAATATATAATCCAAGGTCTTCAATTAATTAAAGTCATATTGTTAACTCTATCGATGATGAGCATTTTGCAATGGTTTCCAAGAAATTGTGAAAAGCCTCCAATTCATTTCCTATTAGTGTTCCTCATAGCAGTTGTTGGTCTCTCTCTCACTTGAAAGACGAAGAGATTTTTTTTATCTTGGCCGAAAAATATGAGAAATTTGGCTCCACAGATGATTCAATTCAGAAATGGATCAAAATACTCTAAATTTTATTAGAGCTATGAGTGGGTGCCCTAAAAGAAGAGTCTCATATTGTTTGAAATTGTGAAGTGTATAAATAATAACTTGATATTGAGCTCGCAAACGGTTAAGAGAAGTAGGCTCACACAAATAGCAATACGGCACCGGAAACAAACAGATTTGTTTAATCTTGGGAGTACCGTGTCTTTTATGACGACTGAGACTGACTATATTCTTTCTCTGATTGAAACATGACACAAATAATATTACAAGTCATACGGAGCCATAAAAGAAATAGAACTAAAATGTAACAAAATCTTTCAAAGAAATTTAAAAAGGGGAGCAAATAATAAAAGAAATTGAGGAAATTTCTAAGCATATTTTAAATATCTTGTAGTCCTACATTAATGTGATCTGCTTGAATGGAAGCTGGAGAGATGAATGGTCTATTTTGCTCACGCCCCATTGGGACTAGAAACTAATTATAAGATTATTAAAATTGAATAAGGGCTTGTTTGAGTTAGTGTTCAAAAAACACGTTCATATAAGTCAAGATAAAACTCATTTTCCATACTGTTCTCGTACACCGTAAATCACATTAGAAAAATAGCATCTACCACTAATCCAAACAAACACTAAGAAAAAAGATATTTGAAGACTCCTTTTATATATATGAAAATCACATTAAGGATGATTAATCTTATTTGAACTTTTTTTTGTCAGAATCTTATTTGAACTTATTTATACTAAAATTTGGTCGCTCAAAGTTTAAATTTAAATTAGTTTACGGTGTAAAACTGAATGAAACGCTCCAAGAAATTAAAGGAAGAGACACATATAAAGGTTTTTTTTTTTTTTTTTTCTTGTGAACATTGATATGTTATGTTAACCACGTACATGCCATACAAGTGTTATATGTTCGGGGTGAACGCTCAACAAAAAGAAAAAATCAAAGAAGAAAGAATATTGGAAAATAACAAAACAGATAACAAATCCACGGCAGACTAAAAATTGCAATGGATTCAGATTGCACATGCTTGTAAATTCCACTGTTCGTGAATCCGGATCGGACCGGCCGGTACGGCCCAAAAACCGGAAAATCGGTCCAGTTCAGGATTTGGTCTGGGTCACTGTTTCTTTTTAAAAAATTATTTTTTATTTAGAATTTCATATTAATAAGTCTAAAATCTTCAATTTCTCACTGGTTTGATCTCGATCTGACCTAGTGACCCTTAACCCAGTACCCCGACCGATTCAGTATCCGATCCGGATTTTAATACTTTGGTAAATTCAGAGCATAGTTTGCACGCTTTTTTGAATAGTCATGGATCACAAAGAGAGATTTCAATTTTATCTTTAGCTACAATTTAAAATATGAACTCTTTATGTGCTCTTGGACGCATGCATTTGACAAAGCCCACAATAACAGACGTGGTCTATTTTATTTTAGTATTATTGTCATATATATTCTCACGTTCTCAAACACGATATTAAGATTACCATTGCTTCTTTGCTTTGATCGATGATCAGAGTTGAACATGCTGATGACCATTGAACGTACACCAGCCAGGATCTTCCTTTTGAACTCAAACATGAATGAAGAAGACGTAGCAAACTAAACTTTGTAATAAATCTCTCCAAACACCACCCCCACCAACGACAATATACATAGGAAAATAAAGAGGATGAATAAATAATATTACCTCTAGTCCCTAGCTAACAAAGGAGCAAGTTAGGGTTTGACAATTCGATTCAAAATATAATATCTTAATCTATTTTATCTATCATAATCATTATTTTTTCCCAAATTGATTTACCTAACTTGTATAAAGCTAGGGAGGTCAAATTATATTTGTTGTTATCAACTAATTTATTTCATTTCCTTAATCTCCCAATTAGTTTAAATATTTTTATATTAAGGACAAGAGGAAGTATAACAGTGTTGCATTTTAATTTGCATGATATATATATATATAGAGTTAAGGGGTAATTTTATCCCGGAAGTTTTCATCAAAAATCAATTTTACCCCGGAAGTGTACAAAATTGAGCAATTGACCATTATCCCAGTTAATTTTGATAATTAGTTGATCAAATATGCTGAGCTGATAGTCTACATGTTATCCACGTCTTTTTTGTTAAGGTGTAAATTTGTGTCAGAAGTTCATATGTCATTTATTTCATCTTTTTTCAAAGTTATATTTAAAATTTTATGGACAAATTTACATCTCAATAAAAATAACGTGAATGATATGTAGATTGTCATAGCAGCATATTTAGTCAATTAACAATAAAAATTAACTGAGATAACAGCTAGGGACAAATTACTCCATTTTTTACACTTTTGGGACAAAATTGCCCTTCACAAACTTTCACTACAAAATTGTCCCTTGCCCCTATGTATATACTACCTCCGGTCCTAATTATAAGACAAAGTTGACTTTTTTTTGGAGAAATTAAGGAAGCTAAATAAGTTACTTAATCATATCATATGTTATGTATCTTTAGATTATATATTAGTTTATTAGTTAAACTAATTAGTTTGAAGAAAAAACTAAAAATATAAACACTCTAAAGTAATTTAATTAGCTTCCTTAATTTCTCCAAAAAAGTCAACTTTATCTTATAATTAAAACCGGAGGGAGTATATATATATAAAACAAATGAATTGTCGTTGTAGTTGTGGGTTCTCTGATGAGAAGTGGCTTCTTGAGTGGCTGCGACGGGGACGTCCACATTGAAGAGGGAAACGTAATTAAAGATACAAAAGAGAGAAAGGGGGCTTCTTGATGCATGCATCGTATTTAATTAATTAACATTGCTGATTCTTATTTATTACTCTACGGCTCTTAAATATGAAACAGAGTTAACTTCTTTAAAGATATTAAGAAAGCTAAATAAATTACTTTAAAATATTTATATTTATCATTTTTCCTCCAAACTATTTTGCCTAACTGATATATAATCTAAGGATACACAACATATGATATGATTAAGTAATTTATTTAACTACATTAATTTCTCTAAAAAAATAAACTATATCTTATATTTAGGACCAGAGGGATCAAGTATCGTGTAAACCATGTGCTTCTTTAATTTTGTCCTCTTTTTGGCCCTAAGTTTTCGTTTCAATGATGAATCCCATCTTTCTCTGGTTTTCAAGGATTCTTAACGGAAAGTGATGTTATTAGATTAAAAAAAAAAAGTTACCCTTCTCTGTTTTTCAATCGTGGAAAAATGGCCCACAGTTAAGTAAACTAACATATGGGTCTCGATTAAAACAAAGTCAGAATAATCTCTGAAAATTACTTACACATCTTTGGATATGTATTACAGTTTCTATAAACTAATAACAACACGTACATGCATATATGCATCTCTTTCTACCTATAGCTTGTTAGGATCAATTTTTTTTTTTTTTTGGGCTCAAGATTAATTATACAGTTAACATGGCAAGAAACCATACCTTCGTTCCTAATTATATTGTAGCTACCTATAATAGGTTTGTTTGGTTCAGCGTTTCCTTAAAAAATAAGTCCTTATTACGTAAATCGAAATAAAATTTTTCTCACATACTTACTTCGTATACCATGAATCACGATTTATAAACACTTATTGCACAAAAATAAGTTATTCCAAACGAACACAATGTAACCTTGTGCGAACGTGAAAGGACTCTTAAACATCAAAAGCAGCTATACGTTGATGATCACTTTATCAGTGTTGTCGATTGTGAAAAAACAGCTGCAATATATAATCCAAGGTCTTCAATTAATTGAAGTCATTGTTAACTCTATCGATGATGAGCAGTTTGCAATGGTTTCCAAGAAATTGTGAAAAGCCTCCAATTCATTTCCTATTAGTGTTCCTCACAGCAGTTGTTGGTCTCTCTCACACTTGAAAGACGAAGAGATTTTTTTTATCTTGGCCAAAAAATATGAGAAATTTTGCTCCACAAATGATTCAATTCAGAATTGGATCAAAATACTCTAAATTTTATCAGAATTTTATTAGAGCTATGAGTGAGTGTCTTAAAAGAAGAGTCTCATATTGTTGAAATTGTGAAATGTATGAATAATAGGGTTAAGATGCAAATTTATCAATGAAGTTTTGTCTAAGGAGCGTCTGGCACAAATATCTTTTAGAATGGACAAAAATATCAATGAACAATTAAAAAAGGTCATCCACCACAAAAATCATTAAATCTGTACTAACATCGTTAAGGGTTTTCTTCTCTTATAATTTAATGCCGTTAGTACGGATTAACGGTTTTTGTGGTGGATGCCCCTTTTTAATTGCTTATTGGTATTTTTGCCTCTTCTAAAAGATATTTATATCAGACACTCTTCAAACAAAATTTTATTGATAAATTTACACCTTAACCCTAAATAATAACTTGATATTGAGCTAGCAAACGGTTAAGAGAAGTAGGCTCACACAAATAGCAATACGGCACCGGAAACAAACAGATTTGTTTAATCTTGGGAGTACCGTGTCTTTTATGACGACTGAGACTGACTATATTCTTTCTCTGATTGAAACATGACACAAATACTATTATAAGTCATACAGAGCCATAGAAGAAATAGAACTAAAATGTAACAAATTGAATCTTTCAAAGAAATTAAAAAAGGGGAGCAAATAATAAAAGAAAGGAAATTTCTAGGCATATTTTAAATATCTTGTAGTACTACATTAATGTGATCCTGCTTGAATGGAAGCTGGAGAGATGAATGGTCTATTTATGCACCATATCTGCAATGATTTCATGCTTAAAGATAGTTGTGTCTTGCATCTTTGAACCCAAAGAAGGGACGATCAGAGGCATTGAGATGGTAGAAAAAAGAGTCTGTCGAGTCAATTTTCCTCTAGCTAAATTGATGTATGATTGAGCCCTCAAAACATATTAGAGCATGACATCCCTTCTAACCCTTCACTAATTAGTTAATATTCTACCAACAAATTGAATCGTGTAATTTAAATATTTCAAGGACAATTAGAACTAATATGGGTTTTTTTTATGAGGTGAGGATAAATAGTCCTTCCGATTTACAATATAATTCATTTCTAGACGAATGGTTTGATCCACAATACCACCATGATCCTATTTATAAGTCATTTTTCCCCCTAAAAAAATTGGTCCTATTTATAAGTCCAGTTTCATGGTAGTAAATGCATTTTGTACCTTTTTACCCTTATTAATTGCAATAAACAAAAAGAATCGATTCATGTTGACTTTTGAAACCAATCATATATAAGGACAAAATTGAAAATTTAGCCCATAGTTAATAAGTTAATTAACTCTTATTGGTATGTGAGAATTAGTTAAAAATAACTTATAAATAATACCAGCGTGATATAAGTCACTTGGAGCAGTTAATGCTTATTTGTTAGTTTTGTCACTATTATTAATATTTAAATACTACTCTTTATATTTTTCTCTTTTCTTTAATACCTTATTTAATATAGGACGAATTAAAGTGACTACCATTTCTTTCAATTAAAATTTTCTTTCAATTTAGGATGAATTTAATGAGTTAATTAACTACCATTTTTTGATTCCAATGAATTGGTTAAAGTGACTTACCACTCTGATCCTATTTATAAGTCTTTTTTAACTAATTCTCACATACCAAGAAGAATTAGTTAACTCATTAAATATGGGCTAAATTTTCAATTTTACCCTTATCTATGATTGATTTCAAAAATCAATATGAGTAAATTCCTTTGTTTATTGCAATTAATAGAGATAAAAAAATATAAAATGGATTTACTACTTTGAAATTGGATTTATAAATAACACCAAATTTTTTTACCAAAAAGGATTTATAAATAGTATCAGAATTGTGGAGCAGATTGAATAGTAAGGGTAGAGGGAGTTGCCCACGTGGAGAACTAATGGAAGGCGGCCACCCATAGGGCGTCTGCTTGGATAAAACCTAATAAGACAAACAATTAAAGTGAGACTCATCAGTCCGAATGCCTTCCGTAACGTTGACCGTTGTCTCTTCCTCTGAATTAGGTCAACTCCGCCCAAACCTAATAGGCTATTAATCACCTCCTATTTATGATTTTGACCGTTTTATGATCATTCCCATTATTATTATTATTTTAAGTTCATGCCCAATCCATTTTCTGATTCCCACCACTCTTTTTTTGTTTTGCAACTTTCGAGATACCTTTGAGGCTAATTCCAATACATTATTATAAAACACACACACATACATTTTCTTATGCCATATGTATACGTAAAAGGTTGGGACATCAATTTTTACTTTATATAAACAAAGGACTATATTAATAAATTTTGTCAGTAAACTCTCCTCCTTACGATTTTTTTGTTTGTTTACTTTTTATTGAATTGCAAAGGTAGTCGATATCGTTCCTGATTGGGAACATTAAAATATTTTATTTCAACAATTCATTAAGTTTGTATAATGAAGCTTGAGTCATTCAATGCGAAAACAAATGATAGAGAAAATTATGGGCTTGGGAAATTGATCTCCTTTTCCAGAAAATTCTACGGAGAAATTACAATTTGGTGACCTCATTTAATGACTGAGTCTGGTCTTCCACATTGATAAACGTTGAACACACTTGGAGGCTTCACTAGTTTCAAATTAATGCTGCAGGTAAGGCTCCAAATAACACAAAACATACTAAATCACTCCGCCAGTTTCGACTCAATCATATCAATTTGGTCTCCTCTCCAAATTAGAGTAAATTAAAGTTTCATTTCATAACATATTCATATTTCATCTCAAAACATACGCTTGGATTTTTTGTTTTATCCTTAAATACATGTCATCTTCGTCCAATTTTAAATAATATAATTATTATTTATATCGAACAATTAATACATGCTATCAAATGAAAATAGTTAAGATTTAAAATTGCATAGAGAGACAGGTCAAAATAAAATTGCATATATAGCATAGATAGAGGATAAAACTATATATATGTGTGTGTGTGTGTGTGTGTGTGTATTTTACTTTCTCCCTAATCAATGTGTTTTTTATCAGGATAAGTATTATAAAATTAATTAGGTGGAACCAAACAAGTGTACGACATGATTATTATAATCTCCAGCATATAAGTTGAAATAACTATGACACTTTTATATTGACAGCCACATTATTATTTTAAAAAATTTTCCCCACGATTTAGCAAAGTTTAAATGTTAAATAAATTCCAGGTAAATAATATCAATACAACTTTTTATTATAAAAAAAGCTTTAAGTTATAATCTATTATGTACGCTGTATGAAGAAAGGTGCATAGTTCTGTTGATAATAATAAATGTAACCACAAGATCAAAATAATTTTAAAATAAAAATATTTTTTTTTATGTAAAACTGGATAACTCATTCTCCTTTTCCATGAAGAATAAATCATTCTTTTATTTCTTGAGAGATAATTAAAGCTACAAAAGGTCATGTATGAACCCATTATTTTTTGTTATTTTTCGTGAGAATTATGATTATAACTTTTGTGACTTTGAAACATTATTCCCGAAGCGTGTTATACACAAAATATAAGGATCCATTTGGAAAGATATAATCAGGTAAAGCCACACATTGACGAAATGATCACAAATTCTTCTCTCGTTCTCAACTTCTACATTCGAACAAGTTTCAAAATTTTCAAGGAAATCGTGGTAAGAAATGCAATACGAAAAAAAAATGAATTTACTAAGGAATTCACCATGTGTCAACCCCACAATACGTCAAGTCGTCAACTGTTCTCATCTCTTAATTCCTGAAAATGCCTCTCCTCCCATTAGAACTTATGACCTCATGCTCCTGATAAGCTCACGCGCGAGCCTTTACCAATTACACCGAAATAAATCTGCATTATATTAATACATAATGTTATATATATAATACTATTATACATATAAATAAATAATTATATATATATATATATATATATATATATATATATATATATCTGTGTGTGTAATATTATTAAAAATAATAATAAATTAAATAAAATTTTGAAAAAATATTTATGATTGATTAATTTCAAATTCAAAAAATTTTAAATATTTAATAAATCTTCTTATAAGTACATTTTTAGCCAATTTTCTGAAAATTGAATTATATTTTTTCATTAAAATTGTTAATAACTAATAATTTAATGTTATAAATATTATTTTTAATATAAAATGATAAATATAATATTAATAACTAATAATATAATTGTAATAATTAATATTAAACAGAATTAATTAATAACTAATATTTTAATGTTATAAATATTATTATTTTTAAATTTATGAATATAATAGTAATAAATAATAATATAATATTCCTTACTAATAATATTTTTATTTTTAATTAAAATTATTTAATAATTAATGTCATAATATTATAAATATTATTTTTAATATAAAATTTAATAAATTTTTATTTTTTCCATAGAATTAGTCACAGAAAAATTCCATGACAAATCACCACATAATTTATGACGGAATTTTGTTGGTAATTCAGCCACAGAAAAATTTCAGAAAAATTTTCAACATGATTTGTCACAGAATTTTCCCTCCAAAATAGAGTGTTTTTTTTTTGTAGTGATGGCTCTAGTAAAATATTTTTCATTACAATGAAAAATATCAAATAATGGACAAGCAAAATGCGCATTTATTTATGGGTAAAAAGACAGGTTTTTGGATGAAAATTGATATCAATTAATCAAAATTACCCAAACTATATATGGAGTATCAAGTACAACGAAGCTCTTCCTCCATAATTATTTTTATTTTCTATAACATTTCAACTTGAAATTCTTATAAAAATATCTGTTTCTTTTTATTCATTTTACTTAAAGTGATGACCTATTTTTTTTTTCATATACATTTATACTATATCTAATATCTGATGGTATCAAGTTAAATTTAAGCATTAACAAACCCATATAAGTTAGCTCTCCTCAAGTTTATATGTCTCACATCTTACTCATACAAGTTTATATCCGAGGCCCGTACTTAAACAGTCACAACTCCTTTGATTAAACTTGGTATTATTATAAATATTCTCTTTTAGCTTTCTTCTTCTTCTTTTTTCATTTGACTTAATTCTCAATACTTACTCTTTTGTTCTTTCTTTTATTTCTTTGATTTGGTCGAATTACTTTGTTACAAACCCATAATATTTTTTTTTGTTTTCATATTCTTTTTAGATCTTTTACTTGACTTGACATCTGATCAGGCTTTTGTTGCGTATATAATATTCTTTATTTATTCTTTTTTTAAGTTTCTTCCATTCGACCTAACTTTTATTACACGCATGCGTGAAATACTCTCTCTCTTGTTTTTATTAGCTTTGAATGTTTTGATGAATCAATCACAGGATCTAATATTGTAAAGTTGGACACAACTCATATGGGATTCAGCCAACCACCACTATGACTTGAGGTGTGGAAGACTTTATTCACTTTGTTTGTGTGTGAGGATCTATCTCACCCCTTTGATTCTCATAATTCTTTGTTATTTAATATTAATAATAAAGTTTAAGATAACTTCAAGCTTTCTATGAACACGTCTTGCTCCCCAAGCATGTTTGGATTGCGTAGAAATTGGTATGAATGGGGAAGTTTCGCCCTAGAATAAAGTGGAGTAGCTAGGTCAAGATTTATAACAAGGTAAACATCTCCCTAGCTACATCATCATCACCATATCATTTTATAATTTAATCCAATATGTGTGTGTGTGAAAATTTTTGCCATCCTATACATTTAATAAGTAACTGGGATTAAATAAGTTTTGTTTAAAAGATTACATCATGAGTAAGTTTTAATAAATAAACGAGATTAAATATTTAAATTTATTGAAAAATTAAAATTTTTAATTATAAAATTAATTAAATTTGTCATATATAATAATTAATTTAATAGTATGAGTAAAAAATTGAAAATATATCTTAAAATTATTATTTAATTTTGGATAAAGAAATGTGATTAAATGATTATTAAGTAATATTTATGTTAATGAGGGGTAGTTTGGTCAAAATGATGGGTCAATGTTGTGATTTAATAGTCAATTAATAGTTAAGTGGATGAAAGTCAAGTATCAAAACTAGAAGGGATGTTTACACCACATATATTTCGATTTTAAGAAAAGTTGATATAGGTTTTTAAATAGAAAGGAGATCTCTGCAATTTAGAATAAATAAAGGGGAGGTTGATGTATTTTATTATTAAATTTTTAATGAGAGTGTTAAAGTCAGATTTCCTCAACAAATTGGAAAAAAATGATTTGAACACAATATTATTAATAAATGGAAATGTGATGTCACTGTTATACATATATTGAACAAAATTGGAAAAACAGAACCATTGTTCCTCAAGGAAATGGAGACGTAGTAACAGGAATGCTTGTGCAATATCTTTGGTTTCTGGAACCATCCACTGTCTTTTTCAACATCATGACCTAGGCTCTTCTTATGTAGTTTGTTTTATCTTCATAATAAACTGTCCTTTAATAATTTTTTTTTTGTTTCATTGACAATAATATTTATTCTGGCGATACTTGTTTTCAATCAAATTAGAAAATTTATTTATTTATTTTCCTTGACATGGACAAGGATTTTTCCTTTTGAAGCTTAAAGCGTAAAAGGGTTTTTACCTTTCTTAATAAATGCGTTTTCAGGGATTTGAATTTGTGTTCTCCTCTTTTTTTAGGTAGGGCCACTTACTACCTCAATCAATAACTTGTTGGTAAAGTTTATTTATTTTTAATTAAGAATTCGCCCCTTTAAATAACTGCTGTTATTAATACGTTAATTTTTTAAAGAAAAATAAATGCATTTATACTAATTTGACTAGAACAAACTTATAAATTTTATCTGACGCAAATTAGAGTTACCTAGGCGATAAAAAAGTTCATTAGCGGATTATATATATATATATATATATATATATTTTTTGGGTTTACATAGCAACTGCTTGTGCCAAATTTCGGTTGTGAGCATTTTTTTCCCCTAACCAGTTACTCACGTTTCTTTGGTACAGGCGTACAGCATTATAGGATATAGCATGAGGTTTGGAAAAAATAAGTTATATAATTTATGAAAAATTGAATTAATATGAATTTTATAATATATATTTCAAACTAATGTGACGTGAAATTTTGCAAGTCATAAATCAGTATATATAATTTTCTATGCAAGCGTTGAAGAAGAAATTTGTAATTGGAATCAATATCCTATAAGATACCATATCCAGATATCCTCCGAGAAAAATTGTAGTACACTATAAAAACAAAAGAGAGTCTCAATTATGGAAAATTCTGCGAAACACGGAGTCTGACCAAGTCATATCACTCAGCCACGAAAGCTTGAGAGAGTTTCCGAGTGAGATTAAGAAAATAATAAGGGAGAATCCGTGAAAAAGAAGGGAGAATTATTCAAGTCTCAAGAAAGAGGATAAATGAAGAAATAATCCCTATATATTGCAAAATGAAAAAATGGTCTCATGGAGTTGTCAATACAGGTTCATGGAGTTGTTAATGGGACCATTTTTTCATTTTACAATCTATAGGGACCATTTTTTCATTTTTCTTCTTCCATGAGACCTAAATGTAATTCTCCCTAAAAAGAATTTGAAAATTGTAAAATTTTAAATCAGTTTTCTTATAAAAATTGATTAGAAAATGTTGAAATTTGATAAGCAATTTTCAATTTATTTTTTAGGGAAATACCTAATTTGAAATTTTACAATTTCAAAATTCTTTTTCTAGAATTTTCCCAAATAATAAAGTAGGAGAAAATATAAAAAAAATACCACTTAAATTTCAAAATCTCAAATTAGTTTTGTTGAGAATAAGAACAATGAGATTGACAAAAAGAGTATAGCAATTGACAACTCAAACTTTTAGAAAATTACTAATTTGAAATTTTGAAGTTCAAGTGGTATGTTTTTATCTTTTTTTCAATAAAGTATTACTCCCTCTGGTTCAAAATATAAAAACTAAATACCTATTTTAAATTTATCAAAAAATTGGTTAAAAGTAGTTAAAAATAATAAATATGTAAGATATCTATTTTCTTTTCCTAATATACCCTTATTTATTAAAGAAATAAGTAAGAAAGATAATAAATGGGAAAAAGAAAGAAAAAAAATGTAGGGAGAGAAGAATGATGAAAGAGAGTGTGGCAAATTTGTTAAAAAAAAAAAAGCATTAAATGTAGAGACAAAAGCAAATTGAGTCTTATAAACAAAAATCACACCCCTCACTCACAAGTTTAACTCTTGTTTTTTTGAAGCAGATGGAGTAATTAATAATAGTATCTGTGATCGCTTACGTGATTAATTCACTTTACATTCTAACAAATCTATATATGACATTTGTTTGGTTCTTTTGACTTCATCCTCTTTAGTTTAATCTAACTACATGATTTTTTTTTTTTGCCATCTAACTACATGATATTTAGTACTATTAAATCAGATTTAAGAAACTCAATTATGATAGTTCTTTCAATCCTTAAAATTATCACACCCTTTCAAGATATAAGTTTAAAATATTATTGTAATAAAAATAATGATAATAATGATATTTTGTTTTGCTTGAATATTTGTGAAACTTCAATATCCTTAAAAGAAAACTTTGATTTTCAAAATGACTATTAGTATAAGTTTTATTAACTTTTTTTCGTACTCATTGTCAATATACCCCTTCAAACACGGTATAAAGTTTTTCCAATATCCCCATTTAAAGCTCGAACCTAAACCCACCTGTCTTGGGAAAAATAAACTACAAAAAAGTAAATAAATTTGACTCAACCGAAGATTTGTTAACAAAAAGTAAAATAAATTAAAATATTCTAATTAGGCATGCAATACAATGTATCCATAAATGGGCAATAGTAAAAATATTCTAATCAATCCATCATGTCTTGCGAAAAATAAACTACAAAAATATAAATAAAAACTCAACTGAAGACTTGTAAACAAAAAGTCACTACTATAGAATTATGATATAACTACCTCAATAAACGTCCCAATTTTAAAATTGGGTGGTTAAAAAGGAAGGCGGTAGTATTTTTGTAATTATATGTACTTAGGAAAACCCTTAGACGTCCCAAATTTGAATTTGGGACGCCTAAAGTTGAGTTTAGATATCCCAAATTTTATTTGGGACGCCTAAAGATTTCCACTGGCGCCAAAAGATTAAATTAAAAAAATTTAACTTACTTTAAGTGTTCAAAATAGGATTTGGGAGGACTAAAGTCACACTTTAGGAGTCTCCGAAAATTTGGGACTCCTAAAGTAAGGTTAACAAAAAGTAAAATAAATTAAAATATTCTAATTAGGCATGCAATACAATGTATCCATAAATGGGCAATAGTAAAAATATTCTAATCAATCCATCATGTCTTGCGAAAAATAAACTACAAAAATATAAATAAAAACTCAACTGAAGACTTGTAAACAAAAAGTCACTACTATAGAATTATGATATAACTACCTCAATAAACGTCCCAATTTTAAAATTGGGTGGTTAAAAAGGAAGGCGGTAGTATTTTTGTAATTATATGTACTTAGGAAAACCCTTAGACGTCCCAAATTTGAATTTGGGACGCCTAAAGTTGAGTTTAGATATCCCAAATTTTATTTGGGACGCCTAAAGATTTCCACTGGCGCCAAAAGATTAAATTAAAAAAATTTAACTTACTTTAGGTGTTCAAAATGGGATTTGGGAGGACTAAAGTCACACTTTAGGAGTCTCCGAAAATTTGGGACTCCTAAAGTAAGACTTTAGGCCTCCCAAATCCCATTTGGGAGGTCTAAAGTAGAGACTTTAGACGTCCCAAATGGGATTTGGGACGCCTAAAGTCACACTTTAGGAGTCCCAAATTCCTAAAATCATGTCAGAAATTCTGACATGCGTGAGATTTTTCTTTCCTTTTCTTCATTCTCATGTCAGAAATTCATCCCTCTTTTTCCATCTTTCCCATCCCCATGACTTCTCTTCCCTTTTTTTTTTTTTGCATTTCCTTTTTTCTTTCATTCCCGTGACTTCGTCTTCCTCAATCTTCTTCCTCTCTTCCTTTTCTTCATTCCCTTTTCCTCCATCTCCTTCCATTCTCATAACACCTTCTTTGCTCTCACTCTCCGGCATACACCTCCTCCACCTTTTTTGCCCTCTCCACTCTCCGGCGTAGATCTCCCACTCTCTTCGTTGCTTTTAGCCTCCGGCGTACCTCTCCTCTCCACTATGCATACACAACTCCTCCAATGTCTTCTCTCCACCTTTGAAGCACATAGACACCGTTGGCTGCCCTCTTCCCTACTTTCACCAGGTTTGTTTTTTTTAAATATAAATTTACATGAAAAATTAAGTTAACCTTGTAATATGAAATTATTATAATGCTTTCAATTTATTTACATGATTCTAGTTATTAGAGTGTTTTTCCCTTGATTGTTTTTTTTACCAGAATCATAAACTAGTTGTTAGTAGTTATGCAATACTAATAATTTTTTTTATTTTATATGTTTGGAGCTTAGAAATCGAGGAAAATACATATGTATATTTATTTTGATAAAATGAACAACAATTAGTTTGTAGTTGTGTGGTGACAAATATTTTGACACTTTCTAGTTGTTGTTATACATATATGATATTAGGTTGTATGAGTTGTTGTTATTATACATATATATATATATATATATAGTAAAAAGATTGCAGTGCTAGAAGTTCTTACCATTTCGTAAGGGACATTTTGTGGTTTATGAATCCACCCTCAATTCTATTTCTGCAATTTTAATTTGCTGGATAATGAAGAATATAAATAATCATTTTTTTAAAAAATAAAACATTTTAATGTCTCAAATTAAGAATTGGGATGTCTAAAGTCCCCCATAGAGGACTTTAAACATCCCAAATTGAGAATTGGGACGTCTAAAGTCCATCTAAAGTCTCACTTTAGACGTCCCAACTTTTTTGAGACGTCTTTTCTTAAAACATACTACGCCCCCTACATAAACGTCCTTCATTTTTTGGACGTTAAAAGTGCCAAAATAGGGACGTTAAAACCCCTTTTTATAGTAGTGAGTAAAATAAAACATTCTAATCAGGCATGCAATACAATGTATCCATAAATGGGTAATAGTAAAAATATTCTAATCTAAATCCATCTGTGTCTTGGGAAAAATAAACTACAAAAAAGTAAATAAATATGACTCAACTGAAAATTTGTTAACAAAAAGTAAAATAAATTAAAATATTCTAATTAGGCATGCAATATAATGTATCCATAAATGGGTAATAGTAAAAATATTCTAATCAATCCATCATGTCGTGGGAAAAATAAACCACAAAAATATAAATAAAAACTCAACTGAAGACTTGTTAACAAAAAGTAAAATAAAACATTCTAATTAGGTATGCAATACAATGTATCCATAAATGGGCAATAGTAAAAATATTCTAATCTAATCCAATAATATTTTATATCATATTCGCAATGGCCATTAATAATAAGCAAAACTAACCAGCTATTCATTATAACTAAGGAGGGATGGTTGAATTGCTAATTTTATCTCAAAATGATATAAGTTTTCAGTTTTACTCCTACTCAAATAGAGAAAGTTTTCATATTCATATTACATTTTCTATCATACTTAATTATTCATTTTATATTATAAGTCATTCCTTATACAAGTCATTCTTAACTAATTTATCAAAACCAATACTATTAGTCAAGGCAATAAATACTCTTTTTATATATGATATTGGAATGTGGCTGGGAGGACATTTATGGAAAGAACTCATTATACGATGCATCAAAAGATGATAAATAACTTGCAGCAGTACTAACTCCAGTATTTAATATAAAACCTTATTAGCATAATGTAACTTATTATACTACAAACAAGATCTTATATTAAGTATATGAGTTAATATTAATGATTGTAACCTCCTTTTGGAAAGTTCCCAATATAGGATCAGAAGGAATATCCATCAAGTGATTACTTATACCCCTTTCGGTCCTTAACGTAAGACCTATTTAATATGATATATTTTTTTCAAAAATGCTCTAATCACATTCCCTTTATCTTTTTTATTTGATTATTGTGAAGGAGCGTGGATAGAAACAAATTAGAAAAATATCGATAAATATGAGAAATAAAACTTATATCACAAATCAACATCAACAGACACGGCGGATAGGAGGGAATAATAAGAAACACTAGCGTGATGGAGCGCGTGAGGAAATCATGTGATGCATGAAATTCAGGCGGGAATGAGTAGTGAGTAAGCCGCATGAAGTAGTCCAAAGAAAGAGGGCAACATGCGAAACAACGCGCAAACATAAATATTTCACTTGTTCACATTGGAACACTAGTGACTGCGACTCCTCTGTTTTTGTTCACTCAATTGTGATACAGTACTGCACCCCCACCATCTTCAAACCTTCACCCAAATTTGGAAACTAAATTTATTCCTTCATCCAACTCATTTCATGCTTCACGCCTCTCTCTCTCTCTATGATTATCATCACGTGAACCATATGTGTCGTACATCTTCTTTCTCTCTATACGTTGATACATACGAGTCATCCTTCACTTTAAATCATGAGGGAATCACTGTAAAGTCTCAAGAAAAAAATGCAATGATTAAAAAGTCCCTAATAATAAGTGGGCATGACATGGGTATATTATCATTTGCTACGTACGTATGTCGCTGCTTGTCATTGCATGCTGGTTGCTCATTGTGAAATCTTTTCGCGATTACATTTCTTTAATTTCTTGAAACTCCCTTAAACTTTCAACACCTCACCATTGCGTTTACACCCAAGCAAGATATTCTAAAAATGTACATTAATTTTGAGAGCACATGTTACCAAATGCAGGAGTAATAATAAGAGTCAACAAAAAGCGGGTGGGTAACACAGAAGCAGAGTTGGCAACAGGAACAAAGACAAGGGCGTGTTACAGACACTCCACGTGGGTCGGAGTAAGGCAGAGCATGACGTCTTTGTTGCCGTCCCACTGGGCCTTGTCCGGTTGTCCCATTTTTTGTATATATTTCATTTTCTTACCTTAATTACTCAATCAAAATCTAGGTAGTAGTATTCTTGTGCCATCCGGCAACTACCGTCCAAAATATAAGGGAAAAGAATGTCTCCATTTATTCTTTCTTTATTTTCTCTTCATTAAATGCTTCTACTATTGGATCAATTTTCAATAGTTGAGATTTAATGTTATATTAATATTTTTATATAATATTAAATTTCAACTATTGAAACTCAATCCAATAATAGAGATATTTAATGGAGAGGGAAATCAGTGGAGATATTCCTCTCTACCAAAACAGCCTCGACCCCACTTGAATGCCACATCATCACTCTCCCCTGCTATCGAAACTACCCTCCATCCCCTGTTCCTGTTCCCACTCAATTTAATCGTCAAAAAGGTTAAACCTTTATACTCATATGGTCTGTCTGGTACCAAGCTAACTTTGATCTTGTTTCGCCTTTCTTCATGAAATATTTTGAAACTATCCTCTAATACTTCAATTCTTATTTATTGTGTTGGACTTTGCCTCACTTATAGCTTCACAGGTTCTTATTAGACCAGCCTTTGAATCAACTGTAATTATGTGTCTGCAGCTTCCTAGGAAACTTCTGCATCCCAGAAGTGTAAATAAATTTCGATCAAATTAAGTACTAATTTCCAAGTTAAAGGAACAAATAGTCAAATGCCTGACCAGGGACAGCTTCATGGGAGAAATTTCATATGCGCACAAAACAAAAGAATTCTCTCCTCTCCCCCACGTGATACCATCGTGTGAGATCAAAAGGCCAGACGCAAGCCCTTCGCGCTTGTTTCCTTTGACTAATGCATTATACCAATTTCACAAAACAATAATAATACTTCTGTTACTTCTTACCGTTTGAACGACGAGGAAGACTTTTTCATCTTTGCTTCTTGTATCAGCTATTCAGCTTAACTTTCAAACTCTTCAGTGTCTATAAATTCCTTGAGCTTCTCACTTCCTTCCTCATAACCTCTTCTCTGCATTTTCCAACCAACCACATTTCTCGTATCACCCAACAGCCATTTTTGCTATACTTCAGCTCACCCAGAGTGACCTTAACTTTACCTTCGTTTTTTACATCACAAAAATCTGAACTTGAAAATGGGTTTTGCAAGTGAGAGCCATGACTATCAGCTTCTCTCTAAGATTGCCACAAATGGCAAACATGGAGAGAATTCACCCTATTTTGATGGGTGGAAGGCTTATGACAGAGACCCATTTCACCCCACAAAGAATCCCGATGGAGTTATCCAGATGGGTCTGGCAGAGAATTCGGTAAGTGGCAAGTTTTTCTGAGCCTCATCATATCACAATGAAGAGAAACTGTTTGAAAAATTGACTAACGGGTGTTTTGTTTTCAAAATTTCAATTTTTTCTTCTCCCAGCTCTCTTTTGATTTGATTCAAGATTGGATAATGGAGAATCCCAAGGCCTCCATTTGTACACCTGAAGGAATATACCAGTTTACACATATTGCTAACTTTCAGGACTATCATGGACTCCCAGAATTCACAAAGGTAAGCCATGGCAATATTCATTCAGTATCTGTCTTTCTTTATTGTTCTAATTCCTAGGTGTTGAGATATATTGTTTGTTTGCTTTTGTTTTTGCAGGGTGTGGCTAATTTTATGTCAAAAGTGAGAGGTGGTAGGGTCAAATTCGATCCTGACCGCATATTGATGAGTGGAGGGGCAACAGGGGCCAACGAGCTCATCATGTTCTGTTTGGCTGATCCTGGAGATGCCTTTTTGGTTCCTTCACCTTATTATCCAGCGTATGTGTCCTTTCCTTTAATTTTTCTTAACTTTTTAGTGTTCATTCAATGCATGTTTGATTTTAAAAGTGGAAGTTTTTAAAAGCAATACAATGAATCATGGCTGCTCTGTTACTTTCAATGAAGAACGATGACCAATGGCTAAACTGAACCTGATGTTCTGAAACAAACCAAACACGTCCAAACAAGTTTTCAAACAATCCCTTTATTATAATCAACTTATTTACATAATCATATAAAAAAAAAATAGTACTTTGAAGAGCTTTCTTGTATGAGTCATGCATGACAGCAACCAGCAAAGTGGCTTTGATCCTGGAAAAAGGTCTAGAAATGGCGGATGGAGAAACTCTGTAACCTCGTGCCACGTTTTGACTTTTTAGGTAATGAAATATTGAAATTAAAGACCCTTTGTTACGTGGATCCAAATATTAAATTGGATGAGGATGGTGTTCACATCAGCCAACTAAAAAATAAATGATAAACAAAAAAATCAGCAAATTAGGTATTGCATCAGTCCTTTTTTTAATTAATTTCTCTTTTTAGAAAAGAAAATAAAAAGAAATGATGAGGCTCTCCACCTTTTGCTAGATAATTAAGAAATAATAATACATTCAACTGTGGTTTCACAAACTAGCTGAATAACATGTTTAATTTAATTTACCATTTATGGTTAATGACCACTGATACATCTCAAAGTTGTCAAAAAAAGAATAATATTTATCTCAAAGCATGACTTTTTTTTTAAGAAGAATGCTGTGATTATCTTTGATGGCCTAAGAAGTCAACAAGCATGCGGGAGGAATTTCATACCTAAAAAGTTGAAAACCCCAATTTGGCATTTAATTAGAACTCAAAGCTAAGTGGACTTTTACATTGACCTTGGAAAGTTGAACTTGACATTATCTCAGTGTACGTTTACCTTTGCATTCAGACTAGGAACACCAATATGTCAACTCTCACAGCTGGATCTTAGAAACTTTTCAGGGTCAGGTTTTTTATTAGTTTTATACCCCACGTTAACATGCATTAAATTAAATTAAACGCGTTGAAGTAAACACTTTTGGTCAAAAACATGCCTGACCCGCTTAGCTATGTTGATTTAATTAGTTTTACTTTTACTAGGACAAATTTTGTTCTAACTCGGCCACTACTTATTGAATATATAACTGTGCTGGTCAAAGAGGAGACTTGGCTAGCCTCTAATCATGGCTTGATTAACTAGTTCAGTGACATAGTATTACTAATTACTCCATCCAATTCTAATTATAAGATAAAGTTGATTTTTTTGGGGAAATTAAGAAAGCTAATTAAATTACTTTAGATTATTTTTATTTTTTTCTTCAAAATAATTAGTTTAACTAATAAATTAATATATAATCTAAGGTTATATAACATATGATATGATTAAGTAACTTATTTAGCTTCCTTAATTTTTCTAAAAAAAGTCAACTTTATCTTATAATTAGAACCGGAGGTAGTAATTTGTTTAACAACTCACCAACCTCTCTTTTATTACAGATTCGTTCGGGACTTATGTTGGAGAACTGGGATTCAAATAATTCCTGTTCACTGTGACAGCTCCAACAACTTCAAGATTACCAGAGAAGCACTTGAAGAAGCATACCAGAAAGCTCAAGAGGATAACATTAACGTTAAGGGTTTGATCATAACAAACCCATCAAACCCTTTAGGCACAACCTTGGACAGAGAGACACTAAAAAGCTTAGTAAGTTTCATCAATGAGAAGAACATCCACTTAGTCTGTGATGAGATTTACGCCGCCACAGTCTTCAACTCCCCCAGCTACATAAGCATCTCAGAAATCATACAAGACATGGAAAGCATCAATCTTGACCTCATACATGTGATATATAGCTTGTCCAAGGACCTAGGACTTCCTGGGTTCAGAGTTGGGATAGTATATTCATATAATGAAACAGTGGTTCACTGCGGCCGGAAAATGTCAAGCTTCGGGTTAGTCTCTTCGGAGACTCAGCATCTACTTGGCGCGATGCTCAACGACAATAAATTCGTCGATGACTTCCTCAAGGAGAGCTCAAGGAGGCTGGGAAAGAGGCACAATTTATTCACAAAGGGGCTTGAGAAGGTGGGGATTACTTGCGTGCCAAGTAATGCAGGGCTTTTTGTGTGGATGAACCTGAGGAGGCTGCTAAAAGAGCAAACATTTGAAGGTGAGATGATGCTATGGCGTGACATTATAAATGAGGTGAAGCTGAATGTGTCTCCCGGTTCATCTTTTGACTGTAAAGAACCGGGTTGGTATAGGGTTTGCTTTGCAAATATGGAGGATGAAACAGTGGAAGTAGCATTAAGTAGAATCAAAGCATTTGTGGGGAAAGAAACGACGTCGTCGCAGAAGAAACCAGTGAAGCTGAAACGATGGAACAGCAATCTGAGGCTTAGCTTCTCATCTTCAAGAAAATTTGATGAAACTGTTATGTCACCGCACAATATGATGTCTCCTCACTCACCACTTGTTAAAGCCACCTAATCAATATGCATGTGGTGCTCAATCTTCATCTGCTGACCCCAGATTACTTATCATGGTACAGGGTTAATTAATTAATTAATTAAGTTGTGTTTTTTCAGTGTACGTGTAAGTGTCATGATTTTTTTTCTCACTCCCATTTTTTTAATGCTTAATAGCTTTCAGATGGGGTTCAAATGTATGCTTAAGTGTGCAGCTTGTCCTGTATATGGACACGGCTAACTTAGTTAGGGACTCAGATTATTAATGGGTCTAGTTTTTATGATCGTGAACAATGTATCATTTATTCTATAAATAAAGTTCCACCTTTTTTTCTGCAAATTATTTTATTTTTTCTTTCATTCTTCAGATCGATGAGTGCATATATATATATATATATATATATGTACCTAATTAAATTTTATTTTAATATTTATTTCTACGTTGAGCTGGCGATTAAAGTCGTTTTGTTTTATATTGTCTACAAAGTAACACTGGAAAATATCACATTATATCGCAAGAGTTAAAAAAAGCTAACAAAACTATATGCCCCCTCCGTCCCTTAATATAAGACATATTTATCTAATTTAATTATATTAAAAAAATTAATTAAATTGGTTAATATGACATGCAGTTTCTAAAACATTCTAATCTTCTTCATTAATTCTCTCCTTCCCCTTCATTCTTGATTATTGCTGAGGGAGCATCAATAGAGGTAAATTAGAAAAAGATTGACAAATATAGAAAACTATGTCTTATATATGTTTAGCACCAACATAGAAGGTGGGCCTTGACATAGCGGTAGAGTTATTGTCACGTTGTCATGGATTTAAATTTTGGAAATAGCTTCTTCGACTTGTTGGGAGTCTTATGTATTGGGCCATCAAATTTAGAACCAAGATCAACCTTTCAAATATGTCATATATTAAGGATTGTAGGGAGTATCACTTTAAAATTAATGTAATAATTAAAAAAAATAGTTGAATTCCATCGAAATGTATTTTTTTTTTTTATTTCCAAACTCATTTGGTGAATAGAATAGATTCCGAGCATTATACCCTATTGTTGAATCTTTGAAGAATGAACTTCAAAATTGTTGAATCTTTGAAGGATATAGGAAGACAGGTATAATAGTTGAATCTTGAATTATCAACCTCGTCAATAGTAGTTGTCACCTGACGGTGCGCATGCGTGGCTTGATGGATTAGTTAAAAAGGATATATTCCAAAGCCCAGAATAGCATAATAAGTTTGACGTGATATATGCTTTGCCACCATGTATATATATTTATAATGTTCAACCTTCGTGACAAAGAAACTATGAAATATTTCAAACTTCAAAGGATGAATAATTATATATATATATATATATATTTATATATTATTCCTATCATCATCGGCTCAACCTCTCAAGAACATGCATGATCGTGTGAAAACGCATCCACAATATCTTTTATATATATATACATATATTTCATTGTGCTCATCTACTCATCCAAATAACGTTCACACACTCACAGTATGAATTTATCTTTTTTTAAAATTAATATTTCACCAAATATTATCGTTGGTCGTAGCCTCGTAGGTGGAACACCCCCCCCCCCCCCAAAAATATACTTTCTGGCTTTGGTTAATGGAGACTGGCTCAGCTAGCATCAATGCGACAAGGTTTGGGTTTAAGAGTTAAGACCGACAAGGGTTGTTAATCAGTCTCTTTTATCCAAACAGATTTGGAGAATCATTTCATATGAAACTCCCTCTCTATTGGCTTCCACTTTGAAGATCAAATATATAGATCTCACAAATCCATCAATTCTTAAAATTCCATACAATTCTTCTTGGATTTGAAAGGGATTGTCAGAAAATGCAGGTGTCATTATCAAGAGATTAAAATGGCGTGTAGGGAATGGCCTCTCAATTCCAATGTTTGGTGGCCTATACAGTTGGGTCAAGCTTCCCTGTTGAACGTTCAATAAGTCGCTGATATATTATTGCATGTCCCATTTTTTGGGAATTCTACCACATGGAACTCTCACTTAGTTTTTACACTATATATCCGTTAAGCATTGCCAAGGCCATTATTGACACACCTATATCTATTATGAATTCTCCTGATAAGCTCATTTGGACTGGAAACACTATAGGAAATTACACAATAAAAAATGGAGTAAGTCATTTGCTACAAGATGCTTTGCCTAATGAGGCTGTGATTGATTACTTCTGGAAGTTTCTATGGAGGTTATAGCTTTCCTTCAAACAAGCTAAGTTCTTTCTACCTGAAAATTGTTATACAATCCTTTGTCGTCCAGTGATGTCCTTACCCAGCATCATATTCCTTCACATACCCTTTGCTTATTTGGTTGTAATGTTGAGGAATCTCTTGAGCATCTTTTCCTAACATGTCCTTTAATCTGGAGCCATTGGTATGGTTGTTTCAACAATAGAATTCCCTCTTTTACTTTTTGTGATCTCAAGAAATGGCTCATAGACACATTACTTGCCCTAAAAAATGATGGTCTATCTCAATTAGCATATCAAATTATTTGTCTTGCATACTATCTAGAGAAAGCGTAATCAGGCTTTACATCAAGGGAAAAGTGACACTCCAACTACAATAATGCAGGAAATCAAGCAATCTATTCATTTTACACATCTAGGTTTCTCCGATCACTACTACAGAATTGAGATATAACCACCCCCAAAGACGTCCCAAATTAAAAATTGGGTGGTTAAAAAGGGAGGCGGTGGCATTTTCGTAATTATATATATGTAGGTGAACCTTTAGGCGTCCCAAATTTGAATTTGGGACGTCTAAAGTGCTTCCTGACGCGAAATATAAATTTCATAAATTTTTTTTAGCGCCAGGATTTGGGTTTAGGCGTCCCAAATGACATTTGGGGCGCCTAAAGTCCCCTTTAGGCGTCTCAAATGCCATTTAGGCGTCCCCTGCGCATCTCAGACAAGTGTCTGACATGCGTCTTCTTCTATCACATCTCCTCTATTTTTTTCTTCAACTTTACTCTTCTTCCTCCTCTCCTCCCCACGCACCCACCGTCGGCCCTTCTCTATTTTTTTCTTCAACTCCTCCCTCCTCCCTTGTTCAAGCACTTCTTCTCCCCACGCACCCACCGTCTCCTCCCTTCTTCTTCCTCTTTGTTTCTTCAACGCATGCAACCGTCACTGCTGCAACTTCACCTCCTCCACAGTGGGTAGATTTTTGCTCTCTCCTCCACCTCCGTCCTTCCATTGTTGTGCACACCACCGTGGATCTCCAACGTCTCCAAGTGTGGCTCTCTCCAACGTATTCTCTACCGTGGATCTCCAACGTCTTCTCTACTAGCTAGTGGGCGCCCTCCCTGATCAGGTAAGGTTGGTTTATTTTCTTCATTTTTTTTGTTTATATATTGATATTAGGCTGGTTGGTTTATTATATATTGCTTATATTGAGATAGTTGATATTGGCCTGATGTGTTTGGTGTGGTTATATTGTTTAAATTGCATTTATTTGGGAATGGTTTATTTTGTTGTTTAAATATAAATTTACTTGTGTATAATAGAAATCCCTGCTGTTCAGTTTTAGGGAAATCTAGCTTTTATAAGCCAATGAAGATTTATCCATACACACATATAGTGGCACCACCCCATTTCATTAGTCTTGTTCCTGCACCATTAATTAGTATATATAATAAAATAAAATATGATTTATTTAAATTAAAGAAGTTCTTGTATTAATTCCAAACGAATTATGAAGAATAATTCAATCCAAAACTTAAAAAGAAAACCATAACCCCAATATTCATTAAATGATTTTTATTTAAATATTTTCAATAAAACAATTTTATTTTTGGAAGAACTCAACTTAAAATTGTTTTGTTAATATTGAACTCGTTTTGTTTTTAATTCTTCCAAACCTCAAAAAAATTCTTTAATTTAATCTTATTGTATTTATTTTATTATACATTAATTTTATATATATATACTTATTAAAAAAATAAGTTACATAGCACCGAAACATTTTTAAGAGGATAGATGAGGCTAGGAGGGGGCAATAAAGTTATTAAGCTCATATTTTAAAATCCTAAATTGGGTTGATAACTTAATTAGGCAATCCCATCATATGTCGTTGAGAATTGTACTAAACGTGTGAATGTTGTTGGTAATGCCTTAGGTGGTAACAAAATGGATCATAGTTGGATGAATGCTTTGAGAATTAGTGAAGAATATGAGAAAGGGGTGGACGAATTTATTAAATTCGCTAAAAAGAATGCTCCTGCAAGAAATGGGAAGTATTTTTGTCCTTGTGTCAATTGTTTGAATGAGAGTAGACGGGATGTTGATGTCATAAAGGATCACCTACTTTGTGATGGAATAAATCTGCGATACACAAGGTGGATATGGCATGGTGAGGAAGTAACTGATTGTCCGTCACACAAGAAGGAAGCTGTGGATGTCATAGATGAAGATAGAATGGAGAGAATGATTAACGATGTTGAGGTAGAATCCTTTGCGCAGTCGCAGGAGTATGACAGCCTGCGGAGTGATGCAGAGACACCATTGTATAGTGGTAGTAAGTACACGCGGCTGACAGGAACATTATATTTGGTTAACTTAAAGGCAACTTGTGGGTGGACCGATAGAAGTTTCACATTGCTACTTAAACTATTGTGTGATATGTTTCCGGAGGATAATGTACTTCCAAATCGTATGTATGAGGCCAAGAAAATCCTGTCTACAATGGGTATGGAGTATAAGAAGATACATGCTTGCCCTAATGACTGCGTACTGTACAGAAATGAGTACGGAGGTCTTAGTGAGTGTCCTAAGTGTAAAACTGCACGATACAAAGTGAAAAAAGAAGGTGGTTGTGGTGATGTGACAAGTAAAAGGCAACCTTTAAAGGTTATGTGGTATCTTCCAATAATACCACGTTTTAAACGTTTGTTTGCGAGTGCAACAAAAGCGAAGAAGTTGAGATGGCACTCTGATGAGAGAATATCTGATGGGAAATATCTTCGGCACCCAGCTGACTCTCCACAATGGCAAAAAATAGATGAAATGTTCCCTCAATTTGGAAGCGAGCCGAGAAACCTACGGCTTGGGCTTTGTACAGATGGCATCAATCCGTATAGAACTCTTACTAGCACACATAGTGCGTGGCCGGTTCTCCTTATAATATACAACTTGTCTCCCAGGCTATGTATGAAACGTAAGTATATGATGCTATCTATGATGATTTCTGGACCAAAACAGCCAGGGAACGATATTGATGTCTATTTGGCGCCTTTGATTGAGGACTTGAAGAAGTTGTGGGAGGAAGGCGTAGATGTGTTTGATGCTTATAAGAAGGAGTCTTTCAAGCTACGTGCAATGATTTTCACAACGATAAACGACTTCCCTGCGTACGGAAACTTGTCAGGGTACAACGTGAAGGGTCACAAAGCATGCCCAATATGTGAAGCAGACACACACTTCCAACAACTAAAGCATGGAAGAAAAACTGTCTACCTTGGCCACAGGAGGTTTCTTCATCGGTTCCACCCGTATCGTAGGCTAAGAAAGCGGTTTAACGGCTTACCGGAGTATGGAATGGCTCCAAAGTCACTAACCGGAGAGGAAGTCTACAGTCGAGTGGAACATATCCATGTCACTTTTGGTAAGAATCAGAGGGTTGCGGGTGAGAAGAATATATGGAAGAAGAGATCCATTTTCTTTGATCTTCCATATTGGCGTTCGCTTGACGTGAGACACAGTATTGATGTGATGCATGTGGAGAAGAATGTTTGTGATAGCCTTATCAGTACGCTTTTGCACATACCAGGGAAGACTAAGGATGGGATTAATGTGAGATTAGACCTTGTCGATATGGGAATAAGAGAACGGTTACATCCACAACTAAGAGATGATGGTAGGAGGGCATACATGGAGCCAGCAGCGCATACACTATCAAAAGCAGAGAAAAGAAGTTTGTGTGGGTGTTTGCATGAAATGAAGGTGCCGCAAGGGTATTCCTCGAATGTGAGAAGATGTGTCTCAATGGACGATTTGAAGTTAGTGGGAATGAAGTCCCATGATTATCATGTGTTGATGCAACAACTATTACCAGTAGCTATTAGAGGCATAATGAAAGATGAAGTACGAAACACAGTGACAAGATTGTGCGTTTTCTTCAATGCTATCTGTAACAAAGTCATTGACACTGAAAAGTTGGATGAACTAGAAAATGAGGGTTACATTATTTTGTCACAACTAGAGATGCACTTTCCACCTTCATTTTTTGATATAATGGTGCATTTGGTAGTTCATTTGGTGAGGGAGGTAAGGCTATGCGGTCCAGTTTACCTGAGGTGGATGTACCCTTTCGAGCGATACATGAAGATCTTAAAAGGGTATTCTAAAAATCTTTATCGACCAGAAGCCTCAATAGTAGAAAGATATGTAGTTGAGGAGGCTATGGAGTTTTGCAAAGATTATATGTCAGGGAAGAAGGAACAATCTCGGCATGAAGAAGGGAGAAGCAAGGGAACACGAGGACTGAAAGTGAAGAATGTTCCTCGTGAAGAGGTGTTGCAAGCCCACTTGTATATCCTGAATAATACGGAAGAAGTTCAACCTTACATAAATGAACACAGAAACACTTTGAAGAACAAGAATCCAAGGAAGAATGACATGCAGATTGCTATTGAGCAAAACAAGACATTCATGCAGTGGTTCGAGGAAAAGGTTTTGCACGAGATCGGTGTGTCTGAGACAATCGAGTGGCTAGCTTGGGGGCCTTCGTTTCAGGTCATTACTTGGACCGGTTATGATATAAATGGCTATTCTTTCTATACCAAAGAGCAAGATGACAAAAGTACCATGCAAAATAGTGGGGTCATGGTAGAAGCTGAATCTATGCACTTTTCCAGTGCGAGAGACAAAAACCCCATATTAGCGTCTATGACCTATTATGGAGTTATAGAAGAAATATGGGAGATGACATACAACAAGTTCAAAGTTGCTTTATTTAAATGTAAGTGGGTTAGCAACAATGCCGTGGTAATAGATAAACAATTTGGATTTGTCTCAGTCGATCTTCGAAGAGTTGGCTATAGAGACGAGCCCTTCATTTTAGCAAGCCAGGAGAAACAAGTGTTTTACGTCACCGATCCTGCCAGCAAAAACATGTCCATTGTCCTTAAAAGTAAAAAACAGAAGTATGGTGATCCGACCTTCAACCTTAATGACACACCACCTTTCACAACAACTACACCTCGAACAAATGAAGTAGAATTGGTAGATGATGACGAATATGCTGTAAGAAATGACCATGGTGAAGGACTATGGGAAACAATATAGAGTAAGACCTTAATTTATAAACGAGAACTGTGTTTTTTCTGTTTTACTTCCCGCTTAGTATATTTCGTTTTCATTGCAATTTACTTACGTTTCTGATGATGCTTTTTGTGTTAACAGGAATATGGACAACGTTAGTGATGACGAGAGGCGTAGAGATGATGAAAGCTCTAGCAATGACGAAAGGCCTAGAGTTGAACCCCCTGCAAGAAGGAGGGTTAGAGGCTGTACAAAGATGGGAGCATTGGTTGCACGTCATGAACATCAACAGGAGAGGCTGCATATAGACTTCGATGACAATCTGAATCCAGTTGGTCCTGAGGAAGACCACTTCATTAGCTACTTAGGGCTTTTAGCTCGAAGCAAAGTGCGCATTACCTACGATAATTGGAGATTGGTTCCCCCAAAAACGAAAGACATGATTTGGCAGCAACTTTTGGTATGTAAGTTTTGATACATTGTAGCTTTGTTCTTATTGTTTCAAATATAATAATCTTATGTTTTACCTTGCAGCAAACATACGATGTCCCAGACACCACGGAGATGTATAGGCACTGGATGGATGAGGTTCATGTACGATGGAAAGGTTTCAAGAACAAGCTAACAAAACATTACATTCGAGGGGTCCATAGGGGTAAGGATCCATGTGCGGAGTATACATATTTATCTCCAGAGGACTGGAGGTTGTTTGCGGCATCACGAGCAGATCCTGAGTTTTTGGTAAGATTTCTGTCATTATGATATAGAACTTGTAATTTTCATATACTTTATATCGTTGATTCATTTTTTGTTGTTTTTCATTCATAGAAATTAAGTGCAGCAAATGCCCAGAGGCAAGCAGAAAATAAATATCAACATTTCATGTCTCGCGGTGGATATCGGAAGCTTGAGCGGCAAATGATGGCAGAAGAGTTACAGAAAATGAAGGAAGCAGCGGAATCTGATCCTAGCGTTGTTATCCAGCCACCGGCACCTCCTCCACGTCACAAAAAATGGAAAGCAGGGAGGATTAAGGCTGGGAAGTACATAAATCCGACTGTTGCTGAGGTTGCTGCGAGGATTGTAAGTAGTTATACCATAAGTACCTAATTTTTTACATGTTGCGAGTGGTTTCGATACATTTATGATAAACTGCATGCTACAGGATGACCTGGACGAGCAGAGTAGCCAAGGTTCATTCAATCCAAGTAGACGGATGGACATCTTGTCAACGGCTATTGGGAAGGCAGATGACCTTGGTCGTGTTCGAGGAGAGACACGGGGAGTTAGTGCCGCGAGGTATTTTGGACGAGAGCCACGTTATTCGTCACAAGCTGGACCTAGTAAGGACGTTGTGGCCAAGATTCGAGAGGAGCTCGAACGAGAGATCGAGGCCAACCTTCGCGACAAGCTCCGACAAGAGATGTTGCCAGAGCTTCAACTTGAAATGGCAAAGATGTTTGAAGCACAAAGGGCAAAGGACGAGCATAGAACTCAGGAATCCCCGGCCTTCAATAGCACCAGAGGAAGTTACAACCCTCTGGAGCAACCACTTGGCGCCCCTTCTCCCACTCCAGTGTCGGGACCACTTGGCGACCGTTCTCCCACTCCAGTGTCGGGAGACCCTTGCACCCTCTATTTGGATGATCCACTATTGCGTGTTGTTGCTGATGCTCTCGTTCACACATATGCTACCACCCACCATAATCAGCAAATTCCGGAGGATTTTCGTAGGGTGAATGTGACGAGTGTTAGAAAGGGGGAAGAAGGTACAGCCATCCCTGTTCCTGATCCAGAGGTTGGCACGTTAGGTCAAGCGATAGGATCTTTCATCCTTTGGCCTCGCAATCTTATTGGTTCAGACGCAACACCTCCAATGGTAGGAATTACCTTACTGTTACTGAAAATCTGTTGGCATCCTAATAACAATTTGTTTTTTGATGTTCTAAAAGGATGACGAAGCTGCGAGCAAATGGCCCTTCTTAGCACGGCTGCAACAGATCTACAAGCGCATTAAACAGATTGACTTGAAGATGCCTCCAGGGATTGTGGGCCAAGAGGAGTATCCCTACACGATTGACAATAAAGATCTCAAGCAGTTTATCAGGTTGGAGGAGATAGATGCAGGCTGGGTCAAATTTGCAGTCCGGTAAGTTTTTTTTTTTCAATTTTCCCATAGAATTCATTTAGTGGTTTTTTGTTTTCATACATTCAAGAATTGATTCCTTATTTTTATTCTATTATAGCACCTTCCACGATCTCTGCACAAACATGGAAAGAAGTAATTGGTATGGATTCTTATGTCCTGCGAATACGACAGGGGATACTTGTACTGTGGCGTATAGGACTCACTATGTCGGCTACCAAATGGCAAATACCAAACTTCGTTGTTATCTAGCACCCATTGTCTAACGGTTCGTATTTACATTTTGTCAATTTAAGAAGTTTAATAAATAATTGTCTTCTCACTCATCTAACTTCATTTTAATGTGTACATGTTGTTAAAGTTTCCACTGGACTTTGTGTGTTATATGTCCCCGCCGCAACGTAGTCTATTGGTTTGATCCCTTGAGTAAAAAGCCAGACAGAGATACAAAATCCGTCTTCGACACGTAAGTTATTCTGTTTGTATTTCATTGACAACAAAAATAAATGAATGGTTCTAATTTCTGTTCATTTTGCTTTTCATGATAGTGCTTGTCAAACATATAGAATCCTAGGTGGGTCACGCGAGGGTGCAGTTGTTAAAAAGCTAAAGTGGTTTTATCCCATAGTAAGTACATTCGATCCTACATAATTGTTTCATTGACGGTCCTTTTAGACATACCTTTATTGATTTTAACAACCAATTGCATCCCTTTGATTAAAAGTGCCCTCGGCAACCTGGCAACACTGAATGCGGATATTATGTTATACTTTATATGTATAACATAACTCAAAGTGGAATTACTAGTGATTTTGAAAAGGTAATCGCTTCTTCATTCTCAAATGATAATATTTTTGGTATTCTAATCGAAATGCTAATTAATTCATTTGCTTGAGATTCATTTCATCAAAGCTTATTACTTTCTAATTTTCAGATTTTTGATAATGAAGATGCCTACCTACGTGAAGACCTTGATTTGATCAGAGATCTTTTGGCTGGACATCTTCTTCAACATATAGAGCAGTAAACTTGTTATTTTATATCAGTTTGTACTTGTGTGATGACAGCGTTTTGACACTTTCTGGTTGTTTTTTGTTGATATATATAGTAGTAGGTTGCATGAAAGGTTATTGTATGTATATATAGTAAAGATTGTAGTGCTGGATGTCCTTACCAGTTTGTAACGGACAGTGTGGTTTATGAATCCATCTTCTATTCTGTTTCTGCAGTTTCAATTCGTTGGGTAATACAGAATGTAAATTATGGTATAAAAAAAACCTAACTTTTAGACGTCCCAAATTAAGAATTGGGAGGTCTAAAGTCCCCCAGGGTGGGACTTTAGGCGTCCCAAATTACAATTTGGGACGCCTAAAGTCAGACTTTGGGCGTCCCTATCATTTGGGACGTCTTTTGTTTCAACTTACTACGCCCCCAGTATATACGTCCCCCCGTTTTGGGACGTTAAAAGTGCCAAATTTGGGAGGTTAAAACCCCTTTTTGTAGTAGTGAATTCCACACTATTGGGAAGATCTAGCAGGCCTAAGATGCTCATGGAATCTCATTTTTCCCTTCATGATGAAGGATGGGACATTGTATTTCACAAGCATAAAAGAGTTGGCAAGCATTTTAATTTGTCATGGAATCATTTTTTACAAGGGTTCTCCTCTTGAGGAATTTCTATGGCAAAATCAATCAACACCAGGAACAATCTCTCTCTCCAAATGTCTTCAAGCAGCCCTTTACCGGATCCATAACTCTAAACTTTTGCATGTAAATCACAAGCCTCAACTCACCACTTATTGTGTCAACAAATGTTTCCTCTTGAACCCTCCTCACTCCCCGTTAGTGCTTCACATCACTTGGCAGGAGATATTAACTTTACTCTTTGATTTTTCAACTGTGTATTTCATAATTTCGTAGGTATTTATTTAAGTTCTATAATCGTATGTAACTTATAAACCTTGTTTGTTTTATATATCATTTGGTCTTTTATAAAAAAAATGGAGATGGGCTATCCAGCTCATCATTGACTCACCAATTAACAGCTCGTACAAGATTTACTTAGCTATATAATATATTGTCTTGTTACAGTTATATATCTTGCCGGACGTGCAGTAAAAAAGTACTAGCTGAGGAACAAGGTCAGGAAATTTCCTTTTTTAATTTAGAGGGGTAGATATTAACGTCCTAAAGTTACAAGTGAGATCTAACAACTTATGACCTCTTGCTTATAAGGGAGGTTAATGCCACGAAGTTACAAAATTTCTAAAACGACTAGGAGACCTAGCTACATGTACGTATATATATGTGTGTGATGAGATGGATAAGTAATTGATTTTTATAGTTGGGTTGGAGACGGATATGAGTATATTAGGTCATTGTCCACATTGATTAGTGAGGGAACATAGTGACCCACAAGCACGCAGAGTGGAGAGACAGACACAGAAAATAGATTAGAGAGTTTGAAAAGTGGGACGACAATCAAACCGCCCATTGTTTGGGAAAATGATGAGTAAGTGGCCCCATACAATTTCTTGCCGTCTCGGGCTTTCCTTTACTGTATCTGTTTTTCTTCATTCTCATCGCAACAGCTTGACGAATACAGGCACAGCCATGCACTCCACTTACGTGGACCATGCTCATATCTTCCACATGCAATTCTAAAGTCAGACGTTGTTAACTACTAAAACACAAGTCTTCATATTTGATTCAGATGCTTCTATTATCAAAGATATATATATAGAGTAGCTTCTATTAAGTGCTCGTCATGATTCCCTCTTAACACTCGTCGCGCTGATATCATTTTTTATTATGATTTGATTAAAGATATCTCCAATTCACCTGTGTGTAAGTGTAAGGCTTCACTAGATCTCTATGGATATTGAGTTTGAGTCTTAAAGGAAACATTTATATTAGAAGAGATAATTATGAACCCCAAACTGAATATCGTATGATAGTATCAAACAAAAAAAAGGAAATTTTCAAGTCATTTTAGACTTGACGAGACTAATTATTTTTTAGATTTATAATGTAAAAGGCCTTCACTTCTATCCATAAGTGCACTTTTTAAAATTCGAACTTAAAATTTTTTTCCTTACGAGCACAATACTGCTTACTACATCAACTAAACTTGTTGGGAATATCTTTACACACACGATGTTTTTTTTTTTTTTTCCGGGTAGAATATATGGAGTTGTTTTGTTGGGGGAGGTTGAGCTATCATGATGCAATATCAGGGCAATTATGAAATCTGAAGGGCCTAACAACTATTCGGCCCAAATTATTGTTACTTTGTTAGCCTCAATGTTGAGCTAACATTCACATCCAAGTCATTGTTTAGCCTAACTAACCTAGCAACAATTATGACTTTATTTTTACTTATTCATTCTACTCCCTCCCATCCATAAATCATAAGTAATCTTCTTAAAGAATTTTGTGGTCCTAAAGTTAAGTCACTTCATAAGAATTTGTATAATATTAAGTACTTTATTCTAAATATGTGCGTATCATTCTTCTCAATTTTTAATGAGGGGTTAGAGAGTGTTTACTTCTTCTTCTTCTTCTTTTTTTTTGTACTCGTTAGGGGCAAAGATAAAAAAATAAAATTTTTTAGACAATTTTAATTATGAAACTAATTTTTCTTGAATCAAGTGAATTGGTTATAAATAACTTATATTATGTATTGGAGGGAGCATCTATTAATAATGGGAAAATGATACTTGGATCCCAAAATATCAATTTAGTAATATTAAAATCTAAAAAACTTACTATAAAAATGATTAATTTTCAAATATTAATTCAAATAATTACAAATATGAGATTGTAAATGATAAATAATATATTTAAATTTATAGATTATTCCCACTAATTTATTTTGCAATTGAAACTTTTGCATGAAGTGTTCACATCTCTTACTTCCTGAAAATGTCTCTCCTTCCGTTTGAACTTGCGGCCTCATGCTCATGGTGAGCTCGCCCTTCACTAGTTACGTTGAAATGAATCTGCGTTATATTGATACATAATGTTATGTATATAATATTATCATACATATATGTAATTATTAATTATATATATGTAATATTATTAAAACTAATAATAAATAAAATAAAAATTTGAAAAAATATTTATCTATTTATGATTAATTAATTTCAAATTCAACAAATTTTAAATCTTTAATAAATCTTCTTATAAGTATATTTTTTGATTTTTTTTTAAAACTGAATTATATTTTTAATTAAAATTACTTAATAAATAATAATTTAATATTATAAATATTATTTTTAATATAAAATTTTATAAATTTTTAAATTTTGCCACTGAATTAGTCATAGAAAAATTTCTTAGCAAATTTTCGTGGGTAATTAGTCAAGGAAAGATTTCAAAAAAGTTTTTGACAAGATTTGCTACGGAATTTCCCTTCCAAAATTGAGTGTTTTTTCTTGTTAATAATAACTCCGGTAAACTATTTTTCATTACAACGAAAAATATCAAATAATGGACAGTCAAAATGCACATTTATTTATGAGTAAAAAGACAGGTTTTTGGATTAAAATTGATATCAATTAATCGAAATTATCCAAACTATATATGGAGTCTCAAGTACAACGAAGCCCTTCCTCCATAATTATTTTTATTTACTATAACATTTGAACTTGAAATTCTTATAAAAATATCTGTTTCTTTTTATTCATTTTACTTAAGTGATGAACTATTTTTTTTAACATATATACATTTATATTATGTCTAATATCAGATCGGATCAAGTTAAATTGAAGCATTAACAAACCCATATAAGTTAGCTCTCCTCAAATTTATGTCTCACATCTTATTCATACAAGTTTATATCCGATGCCTGTACTTAAACAATCACAACTCCTTCGATTAGACTTATTATTATTATATAATAAATATTCTCTTTTAGCTTTCTTCTTCTTCTTCTTTTCATTCGACTTAATTCTCAATACTTATTCTTTTGTGTTTTTTCCTTTTATTTCTTTGATTTGATCTAATTACTTTGTTATAAACCCATAATATTCTTTTATTTTCATGCTTTTTTTAGAACTTTTACTTGACCTGACTTCTGATCAGGCTTTTGTTGTGTATATAATATTTTTTTATTCATTCTTCTCTGAGTCTTTTCCATTTAACCTAACTTTTACTACATGCGTGCGTGAAGTATTGAGGGAGTGATGGAGCAATAGAGGAAATGATGTGATGCACGAAATTCAGGAGGGAATGAGTAATGAGTAAGCCGCGTGAAGTAGTCCAAAGAAAGAGCGCAACATAAATATCTCACTTGAGAGCATATGTTACCAAATGTAGGAGTAATAGGAAGAATAAACAAAAAGCGGGTGGGTAAGGGTAACATAGAAGCAGAGGTGGCAAGAGGAACAGAGTACAAAACAAGGTTGTGTTACAGACACTCCACGTGGGTAGGAGTAGGGCCGAGCAAGACGTTTTTGCTGGCGTCCCACTGGGCCTTGTCCCATTTTTTATATATCTCATGCTCTTACCTTAATTACTCAATCAAAACCTACGTAGTTGTATTCTTGTCATCCCGCAACTACCGTCCAAAACAGCTCCAACCACCGCTATCACTCACAACCCTTTCTTAAGTATAATTGTTATGTTTAACCAAATTACTTAAGAGGTAAGATAACTCAAACACACTCTTCAACAATTATATGGGGCTATTAGATATATGTATATCCTAATCACAAATTAAATGGTAATCTAATTCCATATTACTTAATCTCAAAGCCTAATTAAAATCTCCTTCGTTAAGATAAATCATAATACTCAAATTCACATTTAATGGTGGCTAATTATCAAACAGACATAATAAAATAAGATTAAGTAACCAAAATTAACATAAATCATAACTAATAAATCATGAAAATAAAATTTAGTTTACTAGTGAGTTCATAGTTTTCCTAGGTCTAAAAAGAAAATTAGCCACACATGGCTAAAATAAAATTCATAATAAAACAAAGAAATTCAGATTCAAAAAATAAAGAGAAAGGAAGGAAGAAATCGTGGAATTTCACTCCAACCTCTCCTGTTTGTTCTGCTTCCTTTCTCCGTTGTGGTCTTTCTCGTTCTGCTCTGATGTATCCCATTTTGCCACCCTCTCCCCCTTTTTTATAGACACGTGCAGGTTTCCGTTTTTTTATCTTTTTTTTTTTTTAGATATCTTATCCTTTTGCGGTGTAAATCTTGACAATAACCGATTTTATCGCGTGACCCACGCCTTTATTCATTCACACCATATCCGTATATCATCTGAACTCACGCATGAGATATATATTACCCCTTTTAGATAGATATATGATATATAATATATCATTGCTTGATGTCAGCTACTGCTTCTCCTTCAATTGTCGCAGGCCCGTATCTAGTTCAGTCAAAACAATACCTTGCGTTTTTTTTCAACCATTTTCTTTTCTTTAATTTGATTTTATTTTTTCCTTTATCTAATATCTTCTGTACCATAAAATAGGATATGAATAAATTTTATATCAATATTTTTTTTATCCTAAACTTAATTAAAAGATAGAAAATATATAAAATATAATTAAATAAGTATAAAATATTAATAAATTTAATCAATTATGTCCTAAAATCTATACTATTTAATTATAAAATAAATATTTATCACCCCTGTTCCTGTCACCACCCAATTTAATCCTCCAAGGTCAACCCTTTATACTCATATGGTCTGTTTGGTACCGAGCTAACTTTCATCTTGTTTCCCCTTTCTTCATGAAATATATTGAAACCATCCACCTAATACTTCGATTCTTATTTATTGTGTTGGACTTTGCCTCACTTATAGCATCATAGGTGTTTATTAAGGCAGTCTTTGAATCAACGGTAACTATGGGCCCGTTTGGTTCAATTGCAGACCCCTCTGGTAATGTAATGGACTGTAATGCAATGGGGTGCAATGCAATAATGATTACCATCATCATGTTTGGTTGCTTAATAATAAGATGTGGAGAAATTTTTTTTATATTTAAATTGAATTATAAAAGGTCCAAAATACCCCTTAAACATAAAAAAAAACCTCCATCACCAATCATCTCCTTCCTCACCCCAAATCACAGCGTCAGTGCATAACTCAAACAAGAATAAGCAAGTCAAAATTTTTTTGAGCAGATCTGAGCAGTAAGGTCGCATACTAACAATGGTGGAGGATGAGCACGGCAGAGGGGATGAATGATGATAGGGAAGGACGAGCACGGCGGAGGAGACGATGACAGCAGAGGACGAGCACGGCGGATGAGATAATGAAGGCGGAAGACGAGCACGGCGAGGGGGCGATAAATTGTAGGTATTTGAGTATATGAGTTTTTTAATATGAATTTGTTAATGATTCTACTGCCTTCAACTGGTGATTGATTTAATGGTGGCTGCCTTGTGAGACGATCTGCTACATTTGAAGCCATGACCGTATCAGCATTCCAATACCAAGGTTGAAGATAAGCTGAATCAGTAGTCGAAGACCATGAAGATGGATGAAGCATAATGGAACCCCAATCTCTAGTTCCAAGCTTCTGTTTCCTTATTCTTCTCCTCATTAATAAAGCCCCCACGTCTTCTTTTTTCATCTATGATACACTTTTCAGTATTGAAATGCAGATCAGAAGTTGCTTTCGATGTTCTACGCTCATGTTAGGGCTTTTGCTTTTGAAAGGCAAAAAAAAAAAAAGAATACAAATTTTGATGTTTTGTCTATTGAGGGTATATATTGTCTTTTTATTATATTAGTAGGGTTAAAATTGAGATTTCATCAATGATTACAAACCTGCAATGAGTTTTTATAGGGGTCCTCCTATGAATGGAGATTACCATAAAATATGCAATCTATTTTACAATTGTAATCTACATTACCATTAATAAGCCCAACCAAACAGGCCACCAATGGTAATGCAATCAAGATTACCATCGCATGTGTGCAATGCAATCTAACCAAACGGGCCCTATGTATCTACAGCTTCCTAGGAAACTTCTGCATCCCAGAAGTTTGAACAAAATTTCGATCAATTTAAATATTAATTTCCATATGTATGTTTGAACCGGATTTCCTAGTTAAAGGAACAAATACCTAACCAGGGACAGCTTCATGCGAGAAAATTCATATGTGCACAAAACAAGGAATCCTGTCCCACAAGTGATACCATCCTGTGAGATTACAAGGCCACACGCAAGCCCTTCGCGCTTGTTTCCTTTGACTAATGCGTTTTACCAATTTCAAAAAACTTTGAACCACGAGGAAGACTTTTCATCTTTGCTTCTTGTATCAGCTATTCGGCTTAACTTTCAAACTCTTCAGTGCCTATAAATTCCTTGAGCTTCTCACTTCCTTCCTCGTAACCTCTTCTCTGCATTTTCCAACCAACCACATTTCTCGTATCACCCAACAGCCACTTTTGCTATACTTAAGCTTACCCAGAGTGACCTTAACTTTACTTCCTTTTTTACATCACAAAATCTGAACTTGAAAATGGGTTTTACAAGTGAGAGCCATGACTATCAGCTTCTCTCTAAGATTGCCACAAATGACAAACATGGAGAGAATTCACCCTATTTTGATGGGTGGAAGGCTTATGACAGAGACCCATTTCACCCCACAAAGAATCCCGATGGAGTTATCCAGATGGGTCTGGCAGAGAATCAGGTAAGTGACAAGTTTTTCTGAGCCTCATCGTATCACAATGAAGAGAAACTGTTTGATAAATTGACTAACAGGAGTGTTTGTTTTCAAAATTTCAATTTTTTCTTCTCCCAGCTCTCTTTTGATTCGATTCAAGATTGGATAATGGAGAATCCCAAGGCCTCCATTTGTACACCTGAAGGAATATACCAGTTTACACATATTGCTAACTTTCAGGACTATCATGGACTCCCAGAATTCACAAAGGTAAGCCATGGCAATATTCATTCAGTATTTGTCTTTCTTTTTTGTTCTAATTCCTAGGTGTTGAGATATACTGTTTGTTTGTTTTTGTTTTTGCAGGGTGTGGCTAATTTTATGTCAAAAGTGAGAGGTGGTAGGGTCAAATTTGAGCCTGACCGCATATTGATGAGTGGAGGGGCAACAGGGGCCAACGAGCTCATCATGTTCTGTTTGGCTGATCCTGGAGATGCCTTTTTGGTTCCTTCACCTTATTATCCAGCGTATGTGTCTTTTCCTTTAATTTAAAAAAAAAAAATAAAAAGAAATGATGAGGCTCTCCACCTTTGGCTAGGTAATTAAGAAATAATAATATACACATTCAACTGTGGTTTTTTTTTTTTGGACAAAATTCAACTGTGGTTTCACAAGCTAGGGAAGAGCATGTTTAATTTAATTTACCATTTATGGTTAATGACACTGATACATCTCAAAGTTGTCAAAAAAAGAATAATATTTATCACAAAGACTGACCTTTTTTGGAAGAAGCATGCTGTGATTATCTTTGATGGCCTAAGAAGTCAACAAGCATGCAGGAGGAATTTCATACCAAGTTGAAACCCCCAATTTGACATTTAATTAGAACTCAAAGCTAAGTGGACTTTTAACATTGACCTTGGAAAGTTGAACTTGACATTATCTCAGTGTACGGTTACCTTTGCATTCAGACTTCGAACACCAATATATCAACTCTCACAGCTGGATCTTAGAAACTTTTCAGGGTCAGGTTCTTTAGTAGTTTTATTTTTTTTTTGGTCGAAGGAAACTCTGAATATTACTTCAAGATGAAACTAGTACAAAGAGTTTGGATTAAAGAAAATCAAACAACAACAAAATAGAAATAAAACTCACAAATGGAAATAGCATCGAACAACAAATTAGCCAACACCCATCCTCCTGCTTGGTGAGAGAGGAGTATCAGAAAAATCATTCAAACCTTGAGCATCTGAGATTAGAATAGGTAATAAAGAGAGTGGTGGTGAGAACACCCACCCCGTAGGGCTCACTCCCTTAAAAGCTTCAGCCGCAAGAGTATCAGCTGCAACATTACCCCGTCTAGGAGTAAATGAGAGGGAAAACCCAACCTTAGATGCAATGAGATTAATGATATCCTGAACGATTCCCCTGCACTTCCAATCAACAAGACTTGGTTGACTCACATCAACACATTTTTTCAGTAGCAAACAGTCAGATTCAAAGACCACATTATCCAAAGATAAATCTACAGCTACCATTAAAGCTCGATGTAGCGCAAGGGCTTCAGTCATAAATGCAGAAATAGATTTAATTTTATCTATGAAGCCCCATTGAAAGCTACCAAATTCATCCCTGCAAACAATCCCCACCGCTGCAGCTTTTGTGTCTAACTTAAAAGCACCATCGGTATTGATCTTTAGACAACCTGTGGGTGGAGGAGACCAAAGCTCATTCGGTATTGATTGGTTCACATCAGATAATTGTGCTGTGATGGAGGGACCATTTTCCATTGCTGCCCAAAATTCTCGATTGGCTATTTTGGATGATTCAATTACCTGTACGGGGTCAGGATGAGCATGGTTGAAAACCTGCACGTTACGTTGCTTCCAAATGTGCCATAATATCAAACAAATTAAGGAGATATCTGACTCTAGAAATTCAGATTTATCGGCTACAATTTTTAGCCACCAGGTATTAAAATTGTAAACAGACATCACATCTGTTTTTACTCCCAGATAGCATCCAAACCATACACATCTCGTCCATGGGCATCCAAAGAACATATGTTCTAGAGTCTCTTCAGTTGCATGACAAACAGGGCATACTTTATTTATAGATCTTCGGCGTTGAAAAAGAGCTCCATTAGTTGCCACTGAGCCTGTTAGAACACGCCACAAGAACTGCTGCACACGAGGGACAACTTTTATCTTCCACAGATGCTGCCATATAGAGGGTGAGAGGACACATGAGGTGCTGGCCTTCTGTCTATGTCTAAGGACTAGATCTTTTTCATGCTTGTAACTTAATTTGACAGTAAATTTTCCATCAGTCGCTGGGGTCCAGACTAAAACATCATCCACGCCATTAGTTGGGATAGGCATTGAAGCAATGGCAAAAAGTGTTACGTCAGGTACCAAGAGTCGGATTGGATCAAGATTCCATGCCCCATTTACAATTAGATCACTAACCTTCCCATGTTCAACAATATAATCTTGGTTATCCTCTGGCTTTGAAGGAAATTGAATGTTAGGCACCCAATTGACACCCCAAATTTTGATATTGGAGCCATTACCAAGATCCCAAAAAAGATCTTTCATAAGAACATCCCGACCGTCAATGATACTAGACCAACACCAAGAAGCTTTGTGACCTTTCTTGGCTTCAGTAAAGTCGTTTCTAGGGAAGTAAACACTCTTCAAAACTTGCACCCACAGTTCCTCTGGGTTATTAAGTATTCGCCATGCTGTCTTGGCTAGCAGTGAATTATTCATTGTAATGAAATCCTTAAAACCCATCCCTCCACTAGTCTTTTGCCCTGTGAGGAAATCCCATGCCTTCCAGTGAGTTTTTCCACCTTCAACATGTCCATCCCACCAATAATTGGAAATAAGACTATTGAGTTCCTGGCACAGCTTAGCAGGAAACTTGAAACAGTTCATAGGGTATATTGGGATAGCATTAATGACAGATTTGATCATTACCTCCCGTCCTGCATAGGAAAGTGTTGATTTACTCCACCCAGTAATTTTGGTACGTACCCGTTCCCTGATAAAGGACAAGGCTTGGTGCTTTGTTTTGCCCCATATGCTTGGGATGCCTAGATACTTTCCAGGATCTTCCACAAACTGAATTCCCAGAATCTGACCCACTTTGATTTTCACGTCCACCGGCGTATTGGATGAAAAGAGAATGCTTGACTTGTCTAAATTAGCCAGTTGACCCGAAGCTACACAATATTCATGTATAATTTTAGCAAGTGTAACACAATTGCTTTCATTAGCGTTCATGAAGAAGAGTGCATCGTCAGCAAAAAAGCTATGGGAGAGCTCAGGGCAAGAGTTGCTCAATTTGACTCCTTTAAGCTGATGATTCTGCTGGTGCTTAATAATCATGCAAGACAAAACCTCAGCCATTAAAATAAAGAGATAAGGAGAGAGTGGGTCCCCTTGGCGCAGGCCTCTACCAGGTGTGATAGCACCAATTTTGTCCCCTGATATGCAAAGATTAAGTTTAACAGAATTCACACACTTCATAATTAGGTTGACCCAATCAGCACAGAAGCCAAACTTCAGCAAGACCATTTCAAGAAAATCCCATTCAACTCTATCGTAAGCCTTACTCATATCCATTTTAAGAGCAAATTCATACTTTTTCCCCGTTTTCTTCCTACGCAGGTAGTGATATACTTCATGAGCAATAATGATATTGTCATGTATTAGGCGTCCTGGGACAAAAGCACTTTGATTCTTGGAGATACAGCAATCAAGTAAAGGCCGCATACGATTGGCTATGACTTTAGCAATAATCTTATAAGAGAAATTACATAGGCCAATTGGGCGAAAATGAGACACATGCTCCGGTTTATGAATCTTTGGGATCAAAGTGATGTTGGTGTCATTTAGAGCATGCAAAGACGACTGACCAGTAAAAAAATTCAAAACCATGTTACAGACAGTATCACCAACTTCCGGCCAGGCAGAATGATAAAATTTACCTGAGAAACCATCCGGGCCAGGAGCCTTTGTGCTTCCAAGATTAAATGCAGCTAGACGGATTTCCTCTCGTGTGACTGGTAGCATTAATCTTTCATTCATTAGATCTGTAATCTTTGGTTCTACATGACATAATGCTGCATCCATAGATCGTTGGCCAGAGGGTAGAAACAACTGTTGGAAAAAGGTTGTTACATTTTGGGAAATCTCATCTGGATCCGATAACCACTGCCCTGCATCATTTTTTAGACGTAGAATTCTATTCCGTTGTCGGTGCTGAATCGCTGATAAGTGAAAAAACCTTGTGTTTCTATCCCCTGCTTGTAGCCAATTAATTCTGGAGCGTTGCCACCAATATTGTTCTTCTTGATCAATGGCACGTTCTATAGCAGTGGCCAAAGCCTTCATTGTCAGATTGTTTTCCGTAGTAATATTTGCCCGAGCACATTCCGCAAGCTCCATCCTCAGCTTGGCTATTACCTTCTGATTGTTGGGGAATTCTTTACCAGACCACCTAGATAACTCTCGCTGGCAGGAAGATAGTCTAGTGAGGAAAATATTCAGATATGAAAGATTACTTACAGAAGGTTGGGACCACCCATTCCTGACAGTTGAAATGAATTCCGTATGCCCAGTCCATCGAGATTCAAATTTAAATGATTTGCGACACTTCTTTCTTTGATAGCAGCAGTCCACCAGCAGTAAGTGATGATCCGAACCCAAGGGCTCAATGTTAAACACTTCTAGGTTAGGAAATTCTTGTCTGAGCTGCACATTTCCGAAGGCTCTATCTAAGCGTTCTCTGATTGTGTCATTACCTTCCCGCCTATTACACCAAGTAAATTGAAATCCATTGAACCCTAAATCCATGAAGCCGCAATCAGAGATGAAATTTTGGAAATGATGTATCTTCCTAATAGCCCGGGTATTACCACCCTCTTTTTCAAAAGGAGAGGCAATATCATTAAAGTCACCCAAGCATAACCAAGGCTCATTAACACCACTCGCAATCCGTTTAATTTCTTCCCAACACAAATGCCTATCATGCTCATTGGGCGGACCGTACACAAATGTGATATATCTAGGTACCTCAAAGGATGCAGACACAATACTAGCATGGATTATATTGACCGAGGAAAATAGGACATTCACAGCAACCTCTTCTGACCACCAAATCGCTAACCCACCACTACGGCCCACAGGCTCAACTAACCAATCTTCTAAAAATCTGCACCTCCTTCGAATCTTCTTCAAATACTGCATTCTCTGTTTTGTCTCCATGAGAAACACTATTTGGGGTTTATTTTTTGAACATTCCGCTTTCAGATTTTTAACTGTCAAGGGAACCCCAAGACCTTGACAGTTCCAAGCTAAGATTTTCATTGTGAACCGGTGGTTGGTCCCATCCAACCACCGGCGTTTTGAGGATCAAAAACAGGGGAACCATACCTAGAGCCATTTCCGTTTGAGGATGGAATCTGGGTTTTGCTTACTGCAGTTGTCTTCCTCCTCCGCAAGTGTTGCTTCAAAACGCGGAAGGAATTCTTGGATTTGGGGCTCTCAGACTGCCGCAGCTTCTCTGATTGTGAATTAGTTATTTCCTCCTCAAAGATAAGTCGTTTCTGTCGTTTAGGCTCAGTAAGAATATCCTCGTCATTTAATGGCCGCTTGAGGTTGATGTTTCCAAGTCCAGCAGCGACACTAGAGATCGGGGAAAGCCCATTAATTGGTGTAATAGCAGGGAGGGAATTGTTCTCCTCGATTGGGCTCTTACCTCCAGATGTTTCTTCAATCTCGACTGGAAAATCTGTTAAGTAATTATGTTTGGGTTTTCGGCCCAACATTATTATGCGACGGTCCACATAGGTGTCTTGGATCAGTAAACGCACAGTTTTACAAGAGTCTCTTTGGCCTATATTAGCCACAGAGTCAACTTTTCGAATCCCCTGTTCTATATTTTGAGAAACCGATTTTGGCACAACCTTTTCTACTTCAGATCCACTAATCACGGCATCACATGTTTGACTTTCCATAATAGTCTCCACGTGCTTTCTTTCTTTAGACATATTCAATTCATTCTCCCCTAGGCTGCGACTGTTACTGCACATGGGAGCTATTCCTTGATTCTCGCAAATCAGACTTAGATGGCAATCTGCTTCGGGATTCCCTTTGACTGCAATGTCGGACCTCCAGGATGGACTACCTTGGTGGCGACTCTCTCCCGCCGGCGAAGTCTTATCCGTCCTGCAAGCTTCAATCCAACCCTCCTTTTGCACCACCAAGACCTCCTCCATGGTTTTAGCAGGTGCAGTGCCTAACCATGGGCCATATTCATCGGTTCCTTCATCCTCTCTAGTACTGTTATCCTCCATTTTACAAGCTTTATTTTCATGTCCTATCCTGCCACATTTATAACAATAATTTTGAAGACGCTCATAATGAATAGACACCCAGGCTGGGTCCTTATTCTGCCTTGGTACCCGAAATCCAGTAATTAAAGGGTTTCCCAGGTTGACAAGAACCCGTACCCTGATATAGCTTCTGGTTAACCTGCCATCTATCTGAGGATCTTCAAACATCAAAACTTCTCCTACCGTTTTTCCAAGTGTAATAGCATTTTCCTTGTTAAAAGCTTCAAGTGGTAGTCCGTGGAACTGAACCCAGAAGGGAGAAGAGTCAAAATTCACCTCTTTCAAGACCATACATTCTTCCCAGATCTGCAAGTTCAGGAGGTGTCCTTGAATTGACCATGGCCTCCCTCTGATGATACGCATGTAATCCTCTTTCTTCCTGAATCTGAATAAAAAAGTGAGTTTATTTTTATCCAGATCATGTATTTCAACCTCCTCATTGAGTTGCCAACCTTTCTTAATCATCGAAACGACCGTTGGCTTGTGAAGATTCTTCCCTGTTATCAACTTACCCACCAGAGCTCCACCTTGTGTCCCCTTACTCGGATCAAGGTTCAGGATAACCTCTTTCACCTTTTTCTTACTACTATATTGACTGACCTCCATACTTCCAAACACCGTACTCAAACAAAACACACGCACACAGACTCACACTCTCAGCAAACTGAAAGAAAAAAAAAGGGGGGGGAGGAAGAAGATATAGATACAACACTAGCGCCGTTCAAATAACGTCGCCGACGAGGCTACACAGAACCTTTAAAACTCTCACAGAGGAGAGAAAAGCTCTCACAGAGGAGAGAGATCTACACTCACGGTGGTGATACCTTTAGTAGTTTTATAACCCACGTTAACATGCATTAAATTAAATTAAACGCGTTGAAGTAAACACTTTTGGTCAAAAGCATGCCTGACCCGCTTATCTATGTTGATTTAATTAGTTTTAGTTTTACTAAGACAAATTTTGTTCTAACTCGGCTACTGCTCATTGAATAAATAACTGTGCTGGTCAAAGAGGAGACTTGACTGTCCTCGAATCATGGCTTGATTAACTAGTTCAGTGACATAATGATACTAATTAATTTTTTTAACAACTCGCCAACCTTTCTTTTATTACAGATTCGTTCGGGACTTGTGTTGGAGAACTGGGATTCAAATAATTCCTGTTCACTGTGACAGCTCCAACAACTTTAAGATTACCAGAGAAGCACTTGAAGAAGCATACCGGAAAGCTCAAGAGGATAACATTAACGTTAAGGGTTTGATCATAACAAACCCATCAAACCCTTTAGGCACAACCTTGAACAGAGAGACACTAAAAAGCTTAGTGAGTTTCATCAATGAGAAGAACATCCACTTAGTCAGTGATGAGATTTACGCCGCCACAGTCTTCAACTACCCCGGCTACGTAAGCGTCTCAGAAATCATACAAGACATGGAAAGCATCAATCTTGATCTCATCCATGTGATATATAGCTTGTCCAAGGACCTGGGACTTCCTGGGTTCAGAGTTGGGATAGTTTATTCATACAATGAAATAGTGGTTCATTGCAGTCGGGAAATGTCAAGCTTCGGGTTAGTCTCTTCGGAGACTCAGCATCCACTTGGCGCGATGCTCAATGACGAAAAATTCGTCGATGACTTCCTCAAGGAGAGCTCGAGGAGGCTGGGAAAGAGGCACAATTTATTCACAAAGGGGCTTGAGAAGGTGGGGATTACTTGCGTGCCAAGTAATGCAGGGCTTTTTGTGTGGATGAACCTGAGGAGGCTCCTAAAAGAGCAAACATTTGAAGGTGAAATGATGCTATGGCGTGACATTATCAATGAGGTGAAGCTGAATGTCTCTCCTGGTTCATCTTTTGACTGTAAAGAACCGGGTTGGTATAGGGTTTGCTTTGCAAATATGGATGATGAAACAGTGGAAGTAGCATTAAGTAGAATCAGAGCATTTGTGGGGAAAGAAACGTCGTCGTTGTCGTAAAAGAGAACCGGTGATCAATCTTCATCTGCTGATCCCAGATTACTGATCATGGTAGAGGGTTAATTAATTAATTAATTAGTTGTGTTTTTTCAGTGTACGTGTAAGTTTCATGATTTTTTTTTTCACTCCCATTTTTTTAATGCTTAATAGCTTTCAGATGGGGTTCAAATGTATGCTTAAGTGTGCCGCTTGTCCCGTGTATGGACACCACAGTTTGTCCTGTATATGGACACGGCTAACTTAGTTAGGGACTCAGATTATTAATGGGTCTAGTTTTTATGATCGTGAACAATGTATCATTTATTTTATAAATAAAGTTCCACCTTTTTTTCCTGCAAATTATTATATTTTTTCTTTCATTCTTCAGATCGATGAGTGCATATATATGTACCTAATTAAATTTTATTTTAATATTTGTTTCTGAGTTGAGCTGGAGATTAAAGTCGTTTTGTTTTATATTGTCTCTGAAGTAACACTGGAAAATATCACATTATATCCCAGAGTTAAAAAAGCTAACAAAACTATATACTCCCTCCTTCCATTTTTTCATTTCAATTGGTTAAATTTGTTTTCTATAATTCTTTTTTCCCTTTCTCCTTTTTTCTTGTGAACATTGAAAAATATGCTACGTTAACCACGTACAGCCATACAAGTGTTATATATATGTGCGGTGCGAACGCTCTAAAAAAAAATCATAGAAGAAAGAATATTGGAAAATGACATAACAGATAACAAATCCACGGCAGACTAAAAATGGCAATGGATTCAGATTGTACATGCTTGTAAATTCAGAGCAAAGTTTGCACGCTTTTTTGAATAGTCATGGATCACAAAGAGAGATTTCAATTTTATCTTTTACTACAATGTAAAATATGAACTCTTTCTGTGCTGTTGGACGCATGCATTTGACAAACTGCCTGTTTGGATTAGCGGTGGAGAAGGAGTTTTTTTTTTGCATATGAGCTTTTAAAAAAGTTATATAGACAAAAAGTCAGATTGGAGATGTGATTTGTGTTTGGATTGGCGGTGGCAGAAGTGACTTTTTTTTATCTCCATATGAGTAAAAGTAGCTTTGATCTCCATCTGATAAAAGCTCAATTTTCTACAGAAGTCTGACCATTACCAATGCTATCTCAAACACACCAAATGAGCTTTTGGGGCTTTTAGCCCCCAAATAGACTTTTTTAACCTCCAAATGGGTTCCTAAACAGACCCAAAGACGACAATAACAAACGTGGTCTATTTTATTTTAGTATTATTGTCATAAGAATCAGTCAATTAGGTGAAAACTCGTGCCTTTGTGAGACTCCAACTAAAATATGAAAGTACAACACAGCCCAAAAGGTTTGCTGATAAAACAAACCCCAATCAGAGAAATTGCCAATCCCACCCCCAGGATTAGCCATAACTCAAAAATCACATATTAAGACTACACATGCAGCCAGGCTATAAAGCACCAGAGTTTCAATCGGTGAGGGGAGCATAAATTCAAAACAACGAGGAGAATAAAAGAAAAATGTAATGAGTTCTGACATCCCACGGGGGATTATAAACGAAACTACTGCAGTAACCTAAAAGATTGAAGGTGCAGTCAGCTATTTCACTGGTTAAGAAATTTCTCAACCAATCACGTCTACTTATCAAGTAAACTCGAACAATTGGGGGAGGCGATGGGGTAGGGGAAAGAAATGGTCGATTCTAATCTTGCATTAGCGAAAATCCGAAATCCTCTGAAAAGAAAAACGGTGCTTGATATGAAAACATCAAAAGAGTGAGAATAACTTGATAGTAACCTCAATTGGGGATAAAGATAAACCAAAACTTACAATTGGAGAGCTTCGAGAAACTTGTCGTGCTCCTGCTCCGTCCAGCCCTCCCTGGACTTGGTAATCGAGTATGGTTTTCGGATCTTCTTACTCATATCCTCCCTGTACGAAGCATTCAATGAGCATACAGAAAAGTACAATTATATTGATAAAGATATTTGTTTATAATCCCAACGTCGTCGTTAGCAGAAAACAGAAAATACAGCTGAAACTTAATATTTACAAATTTCACCAAAATATCACAAAATAAACTAATTATGACCATGATCTTGTCCTCGCCTCGAGACATGCGCCGTTCACTTTCCGGCGACTACATCTTTTCCATTTGCCCCACTGATACCCACTGAGGTGTTTATTGAAAAATAGGATGAAATTCCGAAGAATCCATATAGAGACATAATATCGTTCATAGAGAACGCGAAAAGTAAATATGACATGCGTCAAGGTATGCATAAATTAATGAACAATATAAACACATCATCATCATGTATACATGAGTAGGCTCAGCCCTACAATCTACACCGGTTGGACTTCTGGCAACTCCAGTGTAAGTGCACCTTTGGCACTAATTGCCCTCTCTAAGCAAATCATGTTGATTAATAAAGTGCATTTACAAAACAATGGCAACCACACAGTCACATAACTTATGGCATAGTGTATGAAGGATAATGTCCCTACCTCAAAGCTTTATAATCCTCTATTTAATGGTGTCTCGTAAAGCGTGCTCTCCCAGTGTCTGACTCGGTCCTAAAATATTAAATGTACCAGAAATAGGTCATAACCTATCCAAGTATCATTTTAAACTCTTCGATAGTGTTTATTGTGGTTATATTAGTCCAAAGTAAAAATTTACAAAAATGCCCCGGGAACTCGGCCCGGCCCCGCCGTACCCGGCCCGATGGCACGTTTTCCCAAAATTTTGACCAAAGATATGTTGACTTATTTTCGCCAAAGGAATCCATTTCCGGGCTCGGAATCACCAAATTCAGTATCAAATTACGAAAATACCCTTGACAGCCCATATTTAGGGATTCCAGTGGCGTTTTCATAATTATGTTTTTTTGGTCTCTACCAAAAAAGTGTCTAACTGTAACCCCACCTATTTTTTCCCATTGAGTCCAATGGAGTCATTTATTTAATGAAAATCCAACTCCTAGTACCAGTTCTGGTCTGACCAAAAATATGAAGAAAAAATAGAAAAATGGAGCTTTGTGTTTTAGCTTCCAAAACACTTACTTTTTCACTTTTAATCCTTGGTTAACTCATTTAAACACTTCATAATCATGATTTAAAGGATTTTTGGCAGCATAATCCCTTAGGGTTATGACTTTTCCAATTTTACAATTCAACCAAAAATCACATAAACCAAACAACAATCACCAACAACAACTTCAATACACTAAGAAATTGAGATTTTGGAGATTACCTCTTGATCCTTGATGTTTCTCTCTCTAGGACGTCCTCTCTCTCCCCTCAACCTTGAAGATTAGCTTGCTAAACCATGATTTCTATAAAGAATAAGAGATTAGAGGATGATTACACAAAATAAGAAACTTAAATCACTTTGGAACACAAGCTCTTACCTTGATTTTCTTCCTCTTTCTCTCTAGTTTCAAGAGCTTCACAAACTCACTCTCTCTTCCTTTTCTCTATGGCTGGCCGAAATATGCACAAGGGGAGGGAGAAAGTGTGTTTTAGTATTTTAGTCTTCATGCTTTCTCCTAGCCCTTGATATAGTCAATGGTTGGGATTTCTCCACCTCTCATGTACACCATCCCTCTCCAACCATACCTCCCACCATACTCTCTTGCTTTAGGCCATCCCTTGACATCATTCATGTCCAATTGGATTGGGACTAGATTTCTTCTAGTTCCCCAAGTCCTCCACTCTTCCCTTTTCTCTAACTAAATCTATTCTTCTCCCTTATTTTTCATGTTGTATGAAAATAATGAGAGGAAGGTAAGGAAAAATTATTTGTCACTCATTCCATAATTCATATAATTGAATTATGTATAATCCTCCTTAATTTCTCAAATTCTTGATTTATTCCATCAAGAATAATCCAATTATGTATTTTCTTTTATTTTCCTTGATAAATTGAAATTAACTCCAATTAATTGAAAAAATAATTAATCTTGGCCTAAATTGGTAAAATTATGATTTTGCTATCACCTTGGTAATTTAATTCAATTTTTTTTGAATTAGTTTGCCCATTTCCTTATGAATATGAATATTTTAAAATTCATAAGATCCAAATTCATGAATATTCACCATTTTATTGAATTATTTAAATAATTACAATATATTTTTAGTGAATAAAATTTGGGGTGTTACAGGGATCGCAGAAGCTATAGCAGCAGCCGGAAGTGGCGGCGTATGATTAACACTGGGAAGCCCCATCTTGGTGGGATCGAAGAAGTAGAAGTTCTGAGCCGGGTTCGGATTTACCGACACCATAAGAGTAGGAATTCAAGATATAGCAGCAACCAAGGAAGGTGTCTAATGAGATGCTGATGATTTTATCTGGATTCTGCTTGCTTACGTTCTTCAGGCTTCAGGCTTTACTCGCGTGTGTTGCTTCTTCTTTGGTCTCTCAGTTTCAGAATGTAATAACTCAATGAAAGGTCCAGAAGGTAAGTCAAGAATTTTTCCAGCTTCTAAAATATATGCACACGCTTGTGTGTTTCAGTGAAAAACAGACACGATAAGAGGGCGGAATGACGATTTTGTCCGGAGTTCATTCATTGACTTCCACGTGGGAGGATTTTGGCTCGTGTTAGGGACTTTAAAATAAACGATGTCGTTTTTGTTTTGTTCTGTTACAAGGATTAACCGTTGAGTGGGTCTATGGCCCGCAATATGCGAGCGAGGTAAAACTTAAAAGTTCTAGCTAAATACCTGTTTTTTTAAAAAAAAAAGTAAACCCGATAAAAACACAATTTCATCAAAATTATGTGGCAAACTCATGGTCATCAGAGTTGGAAAAAACCTCCATTTTGGAGGTAGTGAGATGGACCTAGCTTCTCTGTTTTTTTTTCCCCATCCGCTATTATCCTTTACCCTATTCATTACCATTATATCAAAATCTAATGATCCATATTTAATATTTTATAAAAATATTATTACTATAGAGAAAATGATGGGAAGGGAATAGAGAGAGGGATGTGAAGAAAATATTAAGATCTAATGGTCATAAAAGTAGTAAAGGATGAGAGCAGATAGAAAGAGAAGAGAAGAGAAGCTAAGTTTTTAGCTGGGTATAACTGCGTCACCCTACTGTGTTATCATGCCATGAACAATATATCATAATTTGAATGGAAAATATGTGTATCATTATTATTATTTTTAATCATAAATATAAGACAAAGTTGACTTTTTTTTAGAGATTAAGGAAGTTAAATAATAATAAATCTTTACCTAATTTTTGTTTTGAGGGTGGCCTAATGAGATGTGGAGGGAAAAGAGAATGATGGCGTGATGTGAAAGAATAGTGAAGGAGGAGCATGTGGAGTTGAGAGTGATCATAAATATAGGGGCATGTTTGTTTTGGTGTTAAGATTGTGTATAAGCTGCTTTTCATATAAATTGAGATAAAATTTCTCTCACATACTTACCTCGCATATCATAAATCATGATTGAAAAATTGCTTTTAAACATTCTAATTACTATTCCAGACAAGCATATAATAATATAGAGAGAGAGAGAGAGAGATTAACCCCCAACGGCCCTTTTGGACCACCTTCTCCTTCAACAATACTCCATCCTGTCCTATTTAAAAGACTCCAATGATCGAATTAGGCAGTTTAGAAAATAGGTAAAATTAGTTAAGAACAATAAATATGTCTAAAATAAAATTTTTTTTTCAGGTATGTCTTATTTATGAGGAGATGGTAAGAGAGAGAAATAAAGTAAATATAGGAACCATCAACCTTTTAATTAATGCTATATATAATTAATGAAGACCAAAAATGAAAAAAAAAAGTTCAATAAATACTAGACAATTATTGTTGGGTTCTTATAAAAGGACAAAAGCAATTTAGATTTTGAACCCTTATAAAAAGAACCATGCATTTCCTTTTTAATTTAATTATTCTTCCAAGTATATAACTACATATAACATCATAGAATTTCCATAGGTGCAATATTACACAAACATTCCCAAATGAAACAAAATTGTTCCTTAAGGGCCCGTTTGGTACGCTGGAATTGATTTTGATGGAAATGGATATGTAAATGGATATGAATATGGAAATAGAAATGAGGACTAAAAGTATTTTTAGTATGTCATGGAAATGAGATCTAATTTTTTTTTATAAAAATACCAAAATGTCCTTAAATTTTTTTATTTTTTATTTTTTTGAAGGTAGTGGAGGGTAATAGATGGAAATAATCACATGGAATTGTAAATCTAAGATATTTTGATGGAATTAATTAGGTGGAATTGAGTCTATTTGGCTTCTACATGGAATTGGAAAATTTTCCAATTCCATCATATCAAACAAGCATCATGATGAAATTGATCCTCAATTCTATTTCCATCACCCCTAATTCCATCATACCAAATAAGGCCTAAGTTTTGTGATACTAACCATTTACCTAAGAAAGGGAGAGATTGTCCAAAGTTGATGAAAATGACAATTTTGCTTTATTTGAAAATGTTTACAAGTACTATTGTCCCCATAGAAACTTGACAATGTAGGATGTTATATTTTATGGGCAGATTTATACATTAACCTTTTTTTTTTTTTAACTGTTACACTTACTGTCATTAAAGTTTTCATTAGGAGTTGCTCCCCAATTCATATAGCACGGAAAGCCGCTAGTTTCTAGTCCCTATAGTTTATAAGTTGTTGTGGTGAATTTATTTGTTGGGTCATATTGAGTGAAGGGTAGCTAATGTACTTAATTGGGCTTAGTGCATGAGAGGTTGTTTTCTTATATTTTTTTTTTGGACTCCATACCAACTTCATCAACCTAAATGCTACCCGACCCGGCCTCAACACCTCCTTCTTTATCTACTGTATTAACATTGGCCCCTTCCTCATTTGTTTTTCGAACATCTCTACTCTATATATAGTTCAAATAAAATACAAATGTCAACTTATTTCAAGTGATTTTATATTTCATAAGATAATTATATGAGAAAAGTTTTGCCTTTTGACAGAGTTTTTTTAAAGCTAAACCAAACACCCTGCTAATTGAATAAGGGGTTGTTTAAATTAGTGTTTAAAAAACACTTTCGTATAAGTTGAGATAAAACTACTCTCACATACGGTCCTTATATACCATAAATCACATTAGAAAAGTAGTTTTTACCACTAATCTAAACAGGCACTAAGAAAAAAGATATTGAAAACTCCTTATACATATGAAAATCACATTAAGGATGATTAATCTTATTTGAACTTTTTTTTTTTGTCAGAATCTTATTTGAACTTATTTATACTAAAATTTGGTCGCTCAAAGTTTAAATTTAAATTAGTTTACGGTGTAAAAACTGAATGAAACGCTCCAAGAAATTAAGGAAGAGACACATATAAAGGTTTTTTTTTTTTTTAAATTTATTTCCCCTTTTTCATTTCAATTGGTAAAATTTGTTTTCTTTAATTTCTTTTTTCCCTTTCTCCTTTTTTCTTGTGAACATTGATATGTTATGTTAACCACGTACAGCCATACAAGTGTTATATGTTCGGGCTGAACGCTCAACAAAAAAAAAAAAAAAATCAAAGAAAAAAGAATATTGGAAAATAACAAAACAGATAACAAATCCAAGGCAGACTAAAAATTGCAACGGATTTAGATTGTAGATGCTTGTACATTCCACTGTTCGTGAATCTGGATCGGACCAGCCGGTCCGGCCCAAAAGTCCGGTCCAATAAGGGGTCTGGTCACTATAAAAAAAAGTGATTTAATAACAGTTAAAAATGGATTTTAGTAGCGGTTTTAATCGCTACAAACAACATTAATAGTGGTTAATAAAACCGCTACTAAATTATATGTTGCAAGCTGTTTTGTAGCGGTTATCTAAAACCGCTACTCAAGAAAAATAACAGTTACTTACTTTGTAGCGGTTGAACCCAACCGCTACAACATCCCTATAACCGTAAATTTTTTTGGAGATATTTGAAGCGATTATATAACCGCTACAAATATAAAAAATTGAAAATTTCAAGGCGGGAAAAAATGAAATTTTTTTCCTATTTTGTAGCAGTTAATAAACCGCTACTAATTTAAAATGTTTATGAAATTCGTAGCCGTTTTATAACCGCTACTAATTTCATGAAAATTAAAAAATAGAGCAAAAAAATTAATTTCAATTTAAAAAGGCGTTTTAATTAGTAACGGTTTAATAACCGCTACAAAAATTAAGAAAATTTTAAAAAAATACGATCATTTGTTTCTGTTTTTTTAATATTAAATTAAATAATTTATTTTTTTAGTAGTTTATCTAATTTAATTAGCTTATTATTTAATATTTCAACTCATTTATAAATTAAAAGGAATAATTTAATTTAGTTGGAAAAATATAAAAATTGTATTGATAATATTATTAAGGATACATAGGTAATAAGGAACTATTATGTTGTTTACTACAATGTAATTGTGTATGAAGTTGGCAAAAAAAATTGTGTATGAAAAATAGATGAAAATGAGATAAAGCTCTGAAATATCTGGAAAAAAAATGGTGAGAATAAATTTTATGCGAAGGAAAGAAGTATTGAAAAAAATATTAAAAAATTTGTTACCATATTTGATCATATTGTTCAGCTCCTCAACTCATACAAAAAAATTTGTAAATGAGAAAAAATGAAAGAAGGGTAAGGTGAAAAGAAATGGGAGAATGTTTGAAATGAGTTGTGATAAGGGTATTTATAGGAATTCACGTACCATTTTGTAGCAGTTTTTAATTAATAGCGGTTATTTTTATTTTTGTAGAGGTTTTAATTAGTAGCGATTATTTTTATTTTTATAGCGGTTTAATAACCGCTACAAATATTATTTTATTATTTTAAAAAAATTCCCATTTTTTTAAAAGAAAAAAACATAATTTGAATTTGATCACTGATCGTCGTCATCCCTACAGAAATTATGTAGAAAAATTATTGTTAGGGATGTTTTATTAAATTTAAAAAATTTAATCTAAATGACGTGGACTTAAAAAAACTCACCACAGTAGAGGTAAATTGTCATCGCCTTCAGGGTAGTAGTTTTCAAAATCGGCTGGCTGAAATAGCCCACTCTCGTAGGTGATGTTATCGCCTTCACCCATGTCGTAAAGGTCCCGTGGCTTTAGATGAACGACCATGTGTCAATCCCTATGCCTCTCGTCCTCGATATAATAAACCTATGTGCCTGTGAAGCTAGAATATACGGCTCATCATCTTGAGAAATACCAGTATGAATCGGCCGTGAGAAATTGACTGATGTGATCCCTAAGTCGTCAGTTGTCAGTCCCCAAGAAGTAGTGGTATCTTCCCACAAACACTTGAACAGCGTCACGGTGAAACGGCCTTGATAATTAAGTTTGACCACATCAAGAAGCTTGCCATAGTAAGGGACGCCTCCGAACTGCATGTTGGCGTCACTGCTGCTCGCATAACTCCTTGTCCCAAATGTGCCATAAACACCCGAATTCTGAGTTTGCAATCCCTGATCCCGTGAAACCGTGCAAAACTTAAAACCATTGACATTGTATGCTGTAAACCTTTTTGCATGATCAAGAGGGCCGATTGCGAGAGCTATGAAATCTAGTGAGTATGTGTTGTGATCATTTAGTATTCTACGAGCAAACCAACTCGAGAATTCTCTGTGTACCCTTTTGTCAACTTCCGAGGATGTTTGTGTACGAATCATGAGTTGACGCTTAACATGACTTCTGGATTCCCTGCAATTAATAATAGAAAGGCGTTAGTGAAATGAAAAGTGAAAAATGTTATGAAAGATATAGAATAATATGTGAGTGTACAATTCTTACGTATGAAATGTTCAACTTGAGTGCAATTAATAAAGACATGTCTATGTGCTTGCAACTTCTCAGTTGCCGTTAGTTTCAAGTTCTCAGTTCCTCCGACTGGTTTACCAACATGAGGGGCAAATTCTCCTGATGTTGGCGCAAGTTTAGGACAATCGTCAATACAAGGTGGGCGGTTGAAAGTCGTCTCAAGGTCATCAAAGTACCTTGAACAAAAATACAACATCTCATCCCCCATATAGCCTTCAGTTATAGAACCTTCTGGCCACGTTTTATTCCTTATGTAAGATTTTAATTTCCCAAGGAACCTACGAAATTAAGAAGAGAAAATTGATACTAAATGCTGAAAAGGACGACTACGAACATTAAATACAGAGAATAAATCACATATTTAAAATGAATACCTCTCAATCGGATACATCTATTGATATTGTACTGGTCCAACAAGCTTTATTTCATTAAGAAGGTGGACTATAAGGTGAACCATCACAGTAAAAGAGGACGGAGGAAAGATCATCTCCAAATGACAAAGCGTAAGAATGATTTTGGACTGCAGCTGATCAAGCTCTTCAATGATCAAAACCTTAGAACACAACGTCTGAAAGAAAGAACAAAGTTCCACCAAAACGATGGAAACATCGGGAAGAAGTGCATTCTTTATAGCCAAAGGGAGTAACTGTTGCATAAGAACATGTGAGTCATGATTCTTAAGGCCAGCAACCTTTCAAGCCTCCAAGTCAACACATCGAGAAATGTTGCTTGAATACCCATCAGGAACTTTTAATTTCTTCAACGTTGCGAGGAAGACTTCCTTGTTCGGTTTTGTGAGGGTAAACTTTGCCGGCTGAAATTTGTCATGCTCATCTGGCCAAGTGTCTTCACAAACTGCCATGTCACGTAAATCTTTCCTCACCTGAAGGTGATCTTTTGTCTTGCCGGGTTCATTAATTAGCGTATATAGCACATTATAGCAAACATTCTTTTTAATGTGCATGACATCAAGAATATGGTGAAGTAAATTAGATATCCAATATGGAAGAGTGAATAAAATACTTATCTTCTTCCACTGCTGAGGCGCTGAAGTCCTGCGAGTCTTTTGGCGAGTTGCTGAATTGTCACTTTTTCCAAACTCGAAGTCAACATGCTCAAGCTGCTGTAAGATATCTGTACCGAACATTGTCTGAGGTGATCCTCTTTTTTCTGGTTTCCCATTGAAGTGATTCAGTTGCAATATGAACTTATGCCTTCCATTGAGAAACCTCTGATGCCCCATAAAGCACCACTTTCGGCTGTGGGGAAGGTGCACTACGTCAGAGTCAAAATTGCAAGCTGGACACGCCGACCCAGTATGCACATTCCAACCAGATAATGTGCCAAGGCCAGGAAAGTCATTAATCATCCACATCAAGACTGCACGCAAGTTGAACAAAGTCTTCCCATAAGCGTTGTACGTCTCCACGTCGACATTCCACAAGTCAAGCAATTCCGCAATAAGTGGTTGGAGACACACATCGATGTCATTGCCCGGTGCCTTTTTGCCTGGAATGATCATAGACATAATGAAAGAGCTTTGTTTCATACACATCTAGGGGTAAGTTGTAGGGAACTAAGACTACCGGCTAAATACTGTAACTATTGCTAAGATTCCCGAAAGGATTGAAACATTATTATGCAAAAATATAATAAAAATACAAATACAAATAAAATACGTTTTATCTCCGTACCTCAAGTACAATACTAAGAAATACTGCAGCAAAAACTCTTTCACAGACGTCTGAGCGCTCAATCTAAAAGAAAACATTCAGAGAAACTTTAGAAAACAAAATGAGCAAACGTAAAAATGGAGAAGGCGGCGTGCATATATAGGCCACAAATTACAATAATCGCTACATAAACCGCTACAAAGCACCTAAGGCGGCTAAAATTTGTAGCGGTTTTATAATAACCGCTACAAAGTACAAAAATCTTTGAAGTTCTGTAGCGGTTATGGTATAGAACCATTACAAATTTGGAAACCTCTGAAATTTTGTACCGGTTAGAACCTTAAAATTGCTACAAATACGCGACGTTTGGAATTTTGTAGTGGTTTTGTTGGTCAAACCGCTACACTATTAGCGCGTCTTAATCGCGCAATGTGGCGGGAATATTCTAACGGTTTTTATTTATTAACCGCTACAACTGAATCACTACAAGTTTTGGCGGAAAATTCGCGTCATGTTTGTAGCAGTTTTTTCTACCTAACCGCTACAAAAAACGCTGCCAATCTGTTGTGCTACTTGGCGCATAGCTTGCCGCTACAAATTTGTAGCGGTTTTGGTTAAAACCGCTACAATTCCACCGCTACAAAATGCCATTTTTTTGTAGTGGGTCCGAGTCACTGTCCTTTTTTAAAAAAAAAATATTTTTTCTTTAGAATTTCATATTAATAAATATAAAATCTTCAATTTCTCACTGGTTTGGCCCCGTTCTAACCCACTAATTCTTAATCTAGTACTCGACCAGTTTAGTACCCGATCCAGGTTTTAATACCTTGACAAATTTAGAGTATAGTTTGCACGCTTTTTTGAATAGTCATGGATCACAAAGAGAGATTTCAATTTTATCTTTTACTACAATTTAAAATATTAACTCTTTCTGTGCTCTGGGACGCATGCATTTGACAAAGACCGCAATAACAAACGTGGTCTATTTTATTGCCATATATATTCTCACGTTGTAACTCAAACACGATATAAAGATTACCATTGCTTCTTTGCTTTGATCAATGATCAGAGTTGAACATGCTGATGACCATTGAACGTACACCAGGATCTTCCTTTTGAACTCAAAGATGAAATGAAGAAGACGTAGCAAACTAAACTTTGTAATAAATCTCTCCAAACAGCACCCCCCACCAACGACAATATACATAGGAAAATAAAAAGGATGAATCAATAATATTACCTCCAGTCCCTAGCTAATAAAAGAGCAAGTCAGGGTTACACAGTTTAATTCAAAATATAATATCTCAATCTACTTTATCTATCATATTTATTATTTTTTTTCAAACTGATTTACCTAACTTGTATAAAATTAGGGAGATCAAATTATATTTGTTGTTATTAACTAATTTATTTCATTTTCTTAATCTCCCAATTAGTTTAAATAGATTTTATATTAAAGACGAAAAGAAGTATAATAGTGTTGCATTTTAATCTGCATGATATATATATATATATATATATATATATATATATATATATATATATATATATATATATATGATTAAGAGACAATTTTATCTCGAAAGTTTTCACCGAAAGTCAATTTTGCCCAGGAAGTGTACAAAATGGAGCAATTGGCTATTATCCCGGTTAATTTTCATAACTAGTTGATTAAATATGCTTAGCTGATAGTTCGCATGTTATTCACGTTATTTTTGTTAAGGTGTAAATTTGTGTCAAAAGTTCATGTGCCATTTATTTCATCTTTTTTCAAAATTATATTTAAAACTTTCGAAATAAATTTACACCTCAACAAAAATAACGTAGATAATATGTAAATTGTTAGCTCAACATATTTAATTAATTAACGATAAAAATTAGTTAGGATAATGGTTAGAGACAAATCACTTCATTTTTTTATATTTTTAGAGTAAAATTGCCTCTTGTTAAAAGCTTCCATTATAAAATTATCCCTTAAGCCTATATATATAAAAACAAATGAATGGTCGTTGTAGTTGTGGGTTCTCTCACTTCTCCGATGAGAAGTTGCTTCTTGAGTGGCTGCGACAGGGACGTCCGCACTGAAGAGGGAAACGTAATTAAAGATACGAAAGAGAGAAAGGGGGTTCCTTGATGCATGCATCGTATTTAATTAATTAACATTGATGATTCTTATTTATTACTCCACGGCTCTTAAATATAAAATATAATTGATTTATTTAAGAGTCTGTTTGGCTCAACAGAGGGGAGATGATGGAAAATATTTTAATGAAGGGGAGAGGAAGGGAGGGATTTTAATATTATCTTATTTGGATTAATTAGAAGGAAGGGGAGGGAAGGGATTTTAATGTTACCTCGTCTGGTTCATGAGGGAAGGGGAGGGAAATTATTTTCATGTGGACAACTTTACCTTTATATTATAAGTGATTTTTTCCCAACTCTATTAGATGTATAATAAAGTTTAATTATAAATAACATTTTTATACCTAAATTATAAATAACATTTAATATTATATTTTAAAAATATATATATATATATATATATTAGTCAAAAATGACAAAGGTTACTTTTAGGTTAATGACAAAATTTTAGGGACGCTTTTGTCTATGGTGAAGGCTAATTTCAACCTCCCCTTCAAATCCCCCCAATTTTTGGGGGGGGGGGGTTTGAGGGGAAATTTTCAAAAAATTTCCCCTCCCATCCTAAATTATTAATCTTGCCAATTAAGGGGAGCAAAATCCTTCTCCGTCCCATTCCCCTCTCCTCCCTTCAAATCAAATAGAGCCTAAAGATATTAAAAAAGTTAATTAAATTATTTTAAAATATTTATATTTGTTATTTTTTCTCCCAACTATTTTGTCTAATTTATAAAATATTATATAATCTAATGGTATATAACATATGATATGATTAAGTAACTTATTTAACTTCCTTAATATCTTTAAAAAAAAGTCAACTCTATCTTATGCTTATAACTAGAGAGATTAACTTTTAAAACATGTGCCTCGTCAGTTTTGTTCTCTTTTTGGCCCCAAGTTTTCGTTTCAATGAATCCCATCTTCGCCTGGTTTTCAAGGGTTCTTAACGGAAAGTGATGTTTATAGATTAAAAAAAAAAAAAAAAAGTTACCCTTCTCTGGTTTTCAGTCGTGGAAAAATGGCCCACAGTTAAGTAAATTAGTTCTTTTCCTTTGAAAAGTAACACATGGCTCTCGATTAAAACAAAGTCAGAATAATCTCTGAAAACTACTTAGCCATCTTTGGATATGTATTACAATTTCTATAAATTAATAAGAACACATGCATGCATCTCTTTCTAGCTATAGCTTCTTAGAATCAAATTACTTTTTAGTATTTTTGCTCCCAAAATTAATTATGCAGTTAACGTACATGGCATGAAACCATATCTTCGTTCATAATTATATTGTAGCTATGTATAATATAACCTTATGTTAACGTGAAAGGACTCTTAAACATCAAAAGCAGCTATACGTTGATGATCACTTTATCAGTGTTGTCGATTGTGAAAAAACAACTACAATATATAATACAAGGTCTTCAATTAATTAAAGTCATATTGTTAACTCTATCGATGATGAGCAGTTTAATTGCAATGGTTTCCAAGAAATTGTGAAAAGCCTCCAATTCATTTCCTATTAGTGTTCCTCATATATAGCAGTTGTTGGTCTCTCTCTCACTTGAAAGACGAAGAGATTTTTTTTATCTTGGCCAAAAAATATGAGAAAATTTGCTCCACAAATGATTCATCAATTCAGAATTGGATCAAAATACTCTAAATTTTATTAGAGCTATGAGTGGGGTCTTAAAAGAAGAGTCTCAGATTGTTTGAAATTGTGAAGTGTATAAATAATAACTTGATCTTGAGCTAGCAAACAGTTAAGAGAAGTAGGCTCACACAAATAGCCATACTTTTTTGGAGAGGTGGGAGGGTGGGTAAATTACCTTTTTGGATTGAAAGAATTTAAATTTTTTGCAGGAATCCAAAATTTAAAAAGAATGAGAAAGTAAATTTTGGGCGGGAACCCAAAATTTTAAAAATTGAGAGAGTAAATTTTAGATTTTTTTTATCCAAAATTGTAATTTCCCCACCCTCCCCTCCCCTCCCTCCTCTACCCTCCCCTCAAACCAAACACACCCTTAGAGTTATAATATTTTAGGGGGGGGAGAGAAAGAGATGTGTTCTAACTCACTAGATGAATGAAGTCAACAAAATATTGGGAGAATATATATTTTATTATCTTTCATACTTTTTATGCATTCTCTCTCCTATACTCTTTTCATAAATAAGGGTATATATGAAAAAAAAAATATGACATTTTTTATACATATATTATTTTTAACTATCGATTTATTTTACACAATTAAAAAATAATTATTTATAAATAGGACTGAAAAAAATATATAAATAATAAGTTGATATTGAGCTAGCAAACGGTTAAGAGAAGTAGGCTCATACAAATAACAATACGGCACCAGAAACAAACAGATTTGTTCAGTCCTAGGAGTACGTGTCTGTTATGACGACCGAGACTGACTATATTCTTTCTTTGATTGAAACATGTCATAAATAATATTATAAGTCATACAGAGCTATAAAAGAAATAGAACTGAAATGCAATAAATTGAGTCTTGCTAGGAAACTAAAAGAAGGGGAGTAAATAATAAAAAAGGAAATTTCTAAGCAGATTTTAAATATCTTGTATTACTACATTAATGTGAACTCCTTGAATGGTAGCGGGAGAGGTGAATGGTCTATTTATGCATCCACTACTATAAAAGAAGGATTTAACGACGCCCCCCTTATTTTGACGTTTTTTTAAAGAAGTGTCATAGATAATAGTTTTTAAAAAAAAAATTCAAAAACTACGGCGCTTTCTAATATAAGCGTCAAAGCTTAATGTTAGGTTTGTGTGGCATCTTCCTAGTCAAGCGTCATACAAAACATTTATTTAAAAAAAATGAAAGTCCAAGTTACAACGTTTCTCAAAATAGCACCGTATTTTTCAAAGAAGCGCCATAGATAATAGTTTTTAAAAAAGAAATTCAAAAGCTACGGTGCTTCCTGATATAAGCGTCAAAGCTTAATGTTAGGTTTTTGTGGCATTTTCCTAGACAAGCATCATACAAAACATTTATTTTAAAAAAATGAAAGTCCAAGTTACGACGTTTCTCAAAATAGCACCGTATTTTTCAAAGAAGCGCCATAGATAATAGTTTTTAAAAAAAAATTCAAAAGCTACGGTGCTTCCTGATATAAGCGTCAAAGCTTAATGTTAGGTTTGTGTGGCATTTTCCTAGACAAGCGTCATACAAAACATTTATTTAAAAAAAATGAAAGTCCAAGTTACGACGTTTCTCAAAATAGCACCGTATTTTTCAAAGAAGCGCCATAGATAATAGTTTTTTAAAAAAAATTCAAAAGCTGCGGTGCTTCCTAATATAAGCGTCAAAGCTTAATGTTAGGTTTGTGTGGCATTTTCCTAGACAAGCGTCATACAAAACATTTATTTAAAAAAAATGAAAGTCCAAGTTACGACGTTTCTCAAAATAGCACCATATTTTTCAAAGAAGCGCCATAGATAATAGTTTTAAAAAAAAATCAAAAGCTACGGTGCTTCCTAATATAAGCGTCAAAAGCTTAATGTTAGGTTTGTGTGGCATTTTCCTAGACAGGAGTCATACAAAACATTTATTTAAAAAAAATGAAAGTCCAAGCTACGACGTTTCTCAAAATAGCACCGTAGTTGGGTTAATTTTTTAGCATTTTTTTATTTGAAAAAACCTTATCTGGCGCTTAAAAATAAAATGCTGGATAAGGGTGAGAATATTATTATTTAGAATCTCATGTTGTGGTAAGTTAAAAAAGAAACCACTTATTTCATTCTTAAGTTCCCAAAAACAAAATTGACCCTTAGCCTATGCTTGATTATAGAGTGCTAGCCAAAATTGACCTTAACTGACGCTTGATTAACTGGAGGAGGACAAATATACTTTAGCCGACGCTCTAGTATAAAGCGCCGATTAAGGCACTCTATTATTTTACAAGGCATGTGGGTGCCTTGCAAGGCACCACGTTGGTGCCTTGAAATTTCTTTTCAAGTCATTCACGTGGTGCCTTGGGCACCACATGGTGTTTTGGATATTTTAAAGCATCATGTGATGTCTTAAATATATTTAAGGTGTTTTTCTTTTTTTTTAAAAAAAAAAATTTAGAAAGTTACAGTGTTTTGATAAAAAAATGTTGTAGTTTCTTTACAATTTGCTATTTAAATTTTATCCCACTATTTTTGTTTTCAATTTCATCTTCTCGCTTTCTCTCTAGCTCCTCCATTTTTCATAATTCTGTTACAGTACAAAGCTTCATCTCCCTTTTTTTTTTTTGTTTCTTGTCTCAGCCTCTTTCAAAATCTCCCTAGCGTGTAAGTGTTTTTTCCTCAATATTTGGTTCAGTTTTTCTTTTTTAGTTAAAATCTGTTATGACATATATGTGTGCTTATAATTTTTTTTCAGGTATTTATTTGAAGTGTAAACTCTGTCTTCTTGAACTTCCTATATATTGTAAGTTTTTTAATTTATGAGCTTACAAATATAATAATACTTAGTTTAATTCGTTATGTGTATAATTTTTATGTAGTATTATGAAGATTAGCGTTGTCCCCAATTAACTGACGAACAAATGGATGAAATCATTGAGGAATAGTGTGAATATATGGTCAACCAATTAGTTAATATGTAGGTACATACGTATGTTAGGTTGTTTTTTTGCCTATTCTCGTGTTGTTTATTCTCTTAAAATTAGTTGTACAATTATATTAATTGTAATTACATATATCTAGTACTGATTTTAAGAATTAGTTATGTGTTATTTCATTTTGATTTAGTTTACTTTTTTTCTATTCGTATTGTAAATTGCTGTGGATTTTAATTGGCTGAGTTCAAGGAAACAATTATATAAAATAATAAAAAAATTATATATTATGACGCTTCTGGGAAGAAGTGTTGTAGGAGGGTATATACTTACTAGGGCACTTCTCTTTTAGGAGGTATATACCCTCTTACAGCACTTCTCCTCAAAAGCACTGTAAGAGGCCCTTAAAACACACATACACAAGCTGTGGCGCTTTTAGAAATTCAAAAAGCACCGTAGTTTACTTTTACGGCGCTGAAAGCTATAGTGCTTCCCAAACGTTATAATATTCATAAAAATAAGTGTTGTTTATTATATTTTTTATAATAGTGATTAGATCTGCAATGATTTCTTGCTCAAGGATAATTGTGCAATGTATCTTTGAACACAAAGAAGGGAAGATTTGAGGCATCGATAGTAGAAAAAGGAGTCTGTTAACTCAATTTTCCACTAGTTAAATTGATGCATGATTGAACCCTCAAAACATATTAGAGTATGACATCCTTCTAACCCTTCACTAATTAGTTAATATTCTACCAACAAATTGACTCGTGTAATTTAAATATTTTAAGGACAATTAAAACTAATATGGGTTTTTTTTTTATGAGGTGAGGATAAATACTCCCTCTGGTTTACAATTAGGGCTAGGCATATTACGTACGGCCGGCTTAGTAAACCCACCCATACCTAATGAAAAATTGCTCATTTTTGCCCGCCCAATTAAGGCCCATAATGGGTGGCCTTAAATAGGTAGGCGTGTGCATGAAACGGGACGGGTCATGGGCACACCCTCAGGTTATCCATGCCCGCCCATTTATGTGTATATATAATATTTATTTAAGTATAAATATATAATATTTTTTCCCCAAAATATATAAATATAATATTTATTTAAGTATAAGAGATAATGTAACTCTAAAGAACAAATTTTCAAGCGAGTTAAATGATATAATTATATATATCTTATGAATCAATGATTATATATTATGATCATGTTGCATAAATCAGAATCATGATCATGATATAGAGCTTTTATATATAAGCTATAATTCTATATATAATATTATAAATTGCTCTTACTCTAAAGATTTTATCAACGATCAATTAAGGATTAATTAAATTATTAAATAAATTATCTCATGAGGAATAATGAGCAATATGTTGTTTTAATAATTATTAGTATTTTTGGTAATTTATATTGAGAAATTATTAATAATAAAACAATAAGTTAGAAGTGCAGTTTTTAGAAAAAAAATATACTAATGGGCAACTCATTCCCATTCTAACCCTCATGAGTTTAGCCCAACCCATTTGTCACAGGTATGAGCGGACTTTTGACAAGCATGAGATTGAAAAATAAATGGGCCAGCAGCGGGCAAACTATTGGGCGATCCATATAGCCTATTGCTCAGCCCTATTTACAATATAAGTCACTTCTAGAAGAATAGTTTGATCAACAATATAAGTCAGTTAGAGCAGTAAATGTTTATTTGTCAATTTTGTCTCTATTATTAATGTTTAAATATGACTCTTTATATTTTTCTCTCTCCTTTAATACCTTATTTAATATAGGCAAAATAAGAAATTTCTTTCAATTTAAAACAAATTTAATGAATTAACTACTCCCTCTGATTCTTGTTATAAGGCACTAACTAACAAGTGCTTTTGGTCTTTTTTATAAAGCACTTGCAAGTTTTCAAAGAGCATTTAATTTATATTTCCATATATGCCCATATTTAATAAGAGTAGTGGGAGAGAATAATAATTAATAGATATTTGAGTTTAGTGTAGTTAATAAGGGTAATATTAAAAATTACTTAAATTTTAAGACAACTTTAATATTTTTAATTATCTTTATTGATATATGAAAATTGATAATTGATACTTTATAATAAAAATTAGAGGGAGTGCCATTTCTTAATTCCGATAAATTTGGTAAAGTGACTTAATTATGTTGGGGATCAGATTGAGTAGCAAGGATAGGGGGAGTTGCCCACGTGGAGGACTAATGGAAGGCGGCCACCCATAGGGCGTCTGCTTGGATAAACCTAAGACCGATAAATTAAAGTGAGAATCATCGGTCTCAATGCCTTCCGTAACGTTGACTGTTTTCTCTTATTCTGACCTAGGTCAACCCCTGCCAAGCCTAATACTAGTCACCTCGTATTTATGATTTTGACCCCCTCTTTTGGCCTATAATATCATTATCATTATCATTATCATTATCATTTTAAGTTCACGCCCAATCCATTTTCTGTTTCCCACCACTCTTTTCTTGTTTTGCAACTTTTGAGATGCCATTGAGGCTTATTCCAATACATTATTTTGGGAGATCAATTTTTACTTTATATAAACAAAGGACTATATTAATAAATTTTGTCAGTAGGCTTTCCTCCTTACGATTTTTTTTTTGACTTTTTATTGAATCGCGAAGGTAGTCGATATCGTTCCTGATTGGGAATATTAAAATATTTTATTTCAATAATTCATTAAGTGTTCGTTTTGAATAACTTATTTTTAGATAATAAGTGATTATAAATTGTGATTCACGATATATAAGGTAAGTATGTGGGATGAGTTTTATCTCAGCTTGCATAATAAAAATTTATTCTCTAAAATTAAGTGATCCCAAACACAACTTAAATTTGTATGAAAGAAGGTTGAGTCATTCAACGTGGAAACAAATGATAGAGAAAATAATGAGCTTGGAAAATTTATCTCCATTTTCAGAAAATTCTCATGGAGAAATTACAATTTGGTGACCTCATTATCGCTTCATGGATGACGGTTTAGTTATTGGGAATTGATGTGTTCCAAAAAAATGAGAAAGAAGAAAAGGGGAAAATAGAAAAATGATAAAGTATGCAGGATTGAAGAGTTTCATCACGCCACTTTTCTTTCATATATTTTTGTTGATTATATCTTGTAAATCCTTGCCCTATTGAATATTTCCTACGGTTGACAATATAGGGTATTTAAACTATATTATAGAAAATAAAAAAAAACCGTTAAATCATTTAATATGTTATAAAATAATTTTTTTTTTCCACTTTTACCCTTCTTGAGAAATGTGTTTAATTGCATTGAGAATGTTATTTTAGAGAGAGGAGATATAATGAGTAAGATGAGCAAAGTTGGAAAGTGAGTATAAATTACAAGGGTAAAACAAGAAAACGAGCATTAATTAAAGTAAAGGTGACTTACCACTCTGATCTTATTTATAAGTCATTTTTAATTAATTCTCACATACCAAGGAGAGTTAGTTAACTCATTAACTATGGGCTAAATTTTCAATCTCGCCTTTATCTATGATTGGTTTCAAAAATCAACATGAATAAATTTATTTTATTTATTGCAATTAATAGGGGTAAAAAGTGTAAAATGTATTTACTACCCTGAAACTAGACTTATAAATAGGAATAAATTTTTGGGTCAAAAGAGACTTATAAATAAGATAAGAGTAGTATATTTTGAACCATGTATTTCTTCTAGAGGTGCCCTATATTATAGACTGAGGGAGTATATGATCATACTCTTTCCAGCTATTCATAGAACAATATGATACATTTTTGGTTTATTTTCAAGAAAATAGTCGTTTTAAATTATGATGTCACATTTATAATATGTTGCTCGCAACATTTTTGGCAACATGTGCGGTTAAAAATATTCCCTATTTGATTTGGCTCAATGTAATCTAAAGAGAATAGGGCCCAGACAGTAATTATAGAGTAAAAAATTAGTGAAAAGTTATTGCGTTAAAATTTTACTGACAGACGGGATTTGATATATTTTTATATATGGAAAGTATTGATGCTCTATAAAATTTCATATACATAAAGTATCAGTAATTCATGTCCTTCTGCCCTAATAAAATTTTCAAACAAAGACTTTTGGTTGATTTTTCCATTTTTGAAAGGAATTTTCAAATTTTTTTTTTTTAAAAAAAACCATGTGATTTGTTGATAATTACAAATTAGGAAGGAGGAGCACTACTTTACTAATTAAACCATGACAAAATTTGATAGATTCCCACTTGAACACACATGAAATAATTACTGTATAAATGGCGGACTAAGAAATTATGAACTCTTAATTATTTTCAATTCGAGTAGTAATTAATCAGCTATGGGATTCAATGCTTTAGGGCCGTGTCAACCTCGTTTATTGAAAACGTTAAACTCACCATAGTTGTGAGAGTAATTTAGTGTTAATTATATACGTCCACTTGGAGGCTCTTCACTAGTTTCAAATTAATGCTGCAGGTAAGGCTCCAAATAACACAAAACATACTAATCACTCCGCCAGTTTCGACTCAATCAATGTGGTCTCCTCTCCAAATTAGAGTAAATTAAAGTTTCATTTCATAACATATTTCATCTCAAAACACACTTGGATTTTTTGTTTTATCCGTAAATACATGTCATCTTCCAAGTTTAAATGATATAATTATTATTTGTATCCAACAATACATGATATCAAATGAAAATAGTTAAGATTTAAGATTGCATAGAGAGACAGGTCAAAATAAAATTGCATATATAGCATAGATAGAGGGCAAAACTAAAATGTGTGTGTGTGTGTGTTTTACTTTCTCCTTAATCCATGCGTTTTTTATCAGGATAAGTATTATAAAATTAATTAGGTGGAACCACGTTTTGCAAACAAGTGTACGACGTGATTATTATAATCTCTAGCATATAAGTTGAAATAACTGTGACACTTTTATATTGACAGCCACGTTATTATTTTTAAAAAAAAAATCCCACGATTTAGCAAAGTTTAAATGTTAAATAAATTCCTGGTAAAAAATATCAATACAACTTTTTATTATAAAAAAAATCTTTAAGTTGTAATCCAGTATGTGCACTGTATGAAGAAAGATGCTTAGTTCTGTTGATAATAATAAATGTAACCAAAATCAAAATAATTTTAAAATAAATCAATCTTTTATTTCTTGAGAGATAATTAAAGCTACAAAAGGTCATGTATGAACCCATTCCTTTTTGTGACAATTATGATTTTAACTTTTCTGAATTTGAAACATTATTCCCGAAGCGCGTTGAACACAAAATATAAGGATTCATTTGAAATGATATAATCAGGTAAAGCCACACATTGACCAAATGATCACAAATTCTTCTTTCGCTCTCAACTTCTACATTCGAACAAGATTCAAAATTTTCGAGGAAATCGTGATAAGAAATGTCTTTAAAAAAAATATTGAATTTATCACCGAATTCAATTTTTCCGATGGAACGGAATTTCAATTTCGTCACAAATTTTAGATGAATTATTGATTCTGTCGATTATTTTTTTAATTTTCAAATGCCCCATGGACATCCTCATGAGAAGCCACATGTCACATCGATTCGTAGGAGGCTACCTCATCGCTAGCAATAGCCACGTGTTAGCTCCACAGACCACAGTGCGTCAAGTGTCTATATCTCTTAATTCCTGAAAATTCAAAATACCTCTCCTCCCATTTGAACTTGCGGTCTCATGCTCCTAGTGAGTTCCCACGCAAGGCTTTACCAGTTACACCGAAATGAATGTGTTATATTAATAAATAATGTTATATATATAATATTATCATACTAGCATTTGTAATATTATTAAAAGTAATAATAAATTATATAAAAATTTGAAAAAATATTTATATATTTATGATTAATTAATTTCAAATTCAAAAAATTTTAAATCTTAAATAAATCTTCTTTTTAGCCAAATTTTTAAAAAATGAATTATATTTTTAATTAAGTTTACTTAATAACTAATAATTTAATATTATAAATATTACTTTTAATATGAAATAATAAATATAATATTAATAACTAATAAATAATTGTAATAATTAAGATTAAATAGAATTAATTAATAACTAATATTTTAATGTTATAAATATCATTTTTTTTATAAATTTATGAATATAATATTAAAAAATAATAATATAATATTCATTACTAATAATATTTTTATTTTTAATTAAAATTATTAAATAATGAATGTTATAATATTATAAATATTATTTTTAATATAAAATTTAATAAATTTTTTAATTTTTTTCATGGAATTAGTCAAAGAAAAATTCTGTGGAAAAAATATTTGCCGTGGAATTTTGCTACAAAATTTGTAATGGAATTTTGTGGGTAATTTAGCCACCGAAAAATTTTAGAAAATTTTCTGATAATATTTACCATGGACTTTTTCGTCAAAATTTGAGTTTTTTTTTTTAATAGTGATGTATTAAACTATTTTTCATTACAATGAAAAATATCAAATAATGGACAATCAAAATGCGCATTTATTTATGGGTAAAAAGACAGGATTTTGGATGAAAATTGATATCAATTAATCGAACTTATCCAAATTATATATGGAGTCTCTAATACAACGAAGCTCTTCCTCCATAATTATTTTTATTCACTATAACATTTGAACTTGAAATTCTTATAAAAATATCTGTTTCTTTTTATTCATTTTACTTAAGTGATGACCTATTTTTTAACATATACATTTATATTATATCTAATATCTGATGGCATCAAGTTAAATTTAAGCATTAACAAACCCATATAAGTTAGCTCTCCTCAAATTTATGTCTCACATCTTATTCATACAAAGTTTATATCCGAGGCTTGTACTTAAACAATCACAACTCCTTTGATTAGACTTAGTATTATTATATAATAAATATTCTCTTTTAGCTTTCTTCTTCTTCTTCTTCTTCTTTTCATTTGACTTAATTCTCATTACTTATTCTTTTGTTTTTTTCTCTTATTTCTTTGATTTGATCTAATTGCTTTGTTACAAACCCATAATATTCTTTCGTGTTCATGTTCTTTTATAAGATCTTTGACTTAACCTGACTTCTGATCAGGCTTTTGTTGCGTATATAATATTCTTTTATTTATTCTTTTTTTAAGTTTCTTCCATTCGACCTAACTTTTATTACACGCATGCGTGCTCTTTCTTGTTTTTATTAGCTTTGAATGTGTTGATGAATCAATCACAAGATCTAATATTGTAAAGTTGGACACTGCTCCTATGGTATTCAGCCAACCACTATGACTTGAGGTGTGGAAGACTTTATTCACTTTGTTTGTGTGTGAGGAACTATCTCACCCCTTTTAATCTCTTTATTCTTTGTTATTTAATATTAATAATAAAGTTTTAGATAACTTCAAGCTTTCTATGAATATGTCTTCCTCACCAAAGCATGTTTGAATTGCGTAGAAATTGGCATAATTGGGGAAGTTTCGCCCTAGAATAAAGTGGAGTAGCTAGGTCAAGATTTATAACAAGGTAAAAATATCCACATCATCATCATATCATTTTATAATTTAATCGATATATGTGTGTGTGAAAAATTTTAGCCAACCAATGCATTTAATAAGTAAATGAGATTAAATAAGTTTTGTTTAAAATATTACATCATCATGAGTAAGTTTTAATAAACAAACGAGATTAAATATCTAAATTTATTGAAAAATTAAAATTTATAATTATAAAATTAATTAACTTTGTCATATAGAATAATTAATTTATTAGTATGAGTAAAAAAGTAAAAATATATCTTAAAATTATTATTTAATTAATTTTGGTTAAAGAAATGTGATTAAATGATTATTAAGTAATATTTATGTTAATGAGGGGTAGTTTGGTTAGAATGATTGGTCAATGTTGTGATTTAATAGTCAACTAACAGTCGAGTAGATGGAAGTCAAATATCAAAACTGGAAAGGATGTTTACACCACATATATTTTGATTTTAAGAGAAATTGATATAGGTTTTTAAAATAGAAAGGAGATCTCTGCAATTTAGAATAAATAAAGGGGAGTTGATGTATCTTACTCTTAAATTTTCAATGAGAATGTTAAAGTCATATTTCCTCAACAAATTGAAAAAAAAAATATTTGAACACAATATTATTAATAAATGGAAATGAGATGTCACTGTGTAAGAAATAGTTTAGTTTTATTGGTTATTTTTGTAAATATTTAGATAGTTGACGGAATATGTTGTACCTCTCAATACGGCGTCGTTCCATCAGTGAGATAGATATTAGGACATTATAAATACTGTATAAGAATTCATTGGTGCGTGTGGATGTAATATTCTGTTTTGGAGTTAATAAAGGAATATTATTTTCTGCCCAGTTGAGTGTTCAGGTGTAGAGATTAAGGGTTTCTTCATGGTATCAGAGCCAGGTTCAACCCAATTGTACGTAAAAGCCCAAGGAATCATGCTCACCTAGTGAATAGGATACCTTCTAAGGTACTCGGTTTTGCAACACCCTATGAAAAGGTACATGGAGCTAAACCTGACCTCTCACATCTTAGGATATTTGGTTCATTAGTATATGCTACAAACTTAAAAATTCTTGACAAATTTGAATCCCGGGCCACTCCATGTGTATTTATGGGTTATCCCGATAATACAAAAGGATATTTGCTTCTTGATTTACATCACAGGACATTGTTTGTTAGTATACATGTTAATTTTGTGGAGACTCGCTTCCCCTTCACAGAAACGGTAAGTCATGAGAAAGGGGGAGTAAACACACACCTCAGAGAAATGTTCTGGTTTGAACTAGAACAAGTTCAGGTAACCACTAAACACTCTCATGTGCCTGAAACTACTGACTCTGTTTCTCAAAGATTATTCAGCACCACTGCACCAGCTGAAAGCAGGAATGATGAGAGGGATAATGTGGATATACCACCAATACCATCTCAGCCACAGCCAGCAAGGGAGCGAAGGCCTCCAATCTGGTCTGGTGACTATGTTTGTTCCCTTGTGTCCCCTCAAACGTTGCAGCCAGGTAAGTGCCTATATCCCATCCAAGATTATATTACATATAATGATCTTTCATCAGACTATTTGAGTTTCCTTTGTGCTATTGATTCTGTAACTGAACCAAATAGTTATGAAGAAGCTATTAATAATAATGAATGGATTAAAGCAATACGGGCAGAAATGGAAGCGCTTGAAAACAATAAAACCTGGGATTTGGTCCCATTACCTAAAGGAAAAAAGGCTATAGGATGTAAATGGGATTATAAGGTTAAATACAATTCAGATGGTAGCATAGATAAATATAAGGCTAGGTTAGTAGCAAAAGGTTACAATCAAAGGGAATGGATAGATTATCATGATACTTTTTTCCCTGTTGTCAAGATGCTTACCATTCGGATTGTGTTAAAACTTGCTGCATTGTACAAATGGAATCTTTACCATATGGATGTGCATAACGCCTTTTTGCAGGGAGACTTCCATGAAGAGGTCTATATGAGAATCCCCCAGGGATTTGATAAACAGGGGAGCACTTAGTGTGCAAATTAAAGAAGTCTCTTTATGGCTTGAAGCAGGCATCTAGACAATAGAACAAGAAGTTGTCTGGAGCCTTGCTTAAAGGAGGTTTTAAACAAAGTTTAAATGATTATTCATTTTTTATCAAGGAATGTCATGATGGCTTAGTATTAATATTAGTATATGTAGATGATTTGTTGATAACCGGGAGTTCTGGAGACGGAATTGAACAAGCTAAACGATTTCTGCACAGCAAATTCAAAATTAAAGATTTGGGCTTAATGAAGTATTTTCTAGGAATTGAAGTAGCAAAATCTGAAAATAGGATAACATTATCTCAAAGGAAATATACCTTAGACTTGTTATCTGAAACAGGACTTAGTGGCTGCAAACCACATGCAGTTCCCATGGCTTCAAATCTGAAACTTATGCCATATGATGAGAAGAAGAACAAAAAGACAGAACTGTTGCGCAACCCAGAAAAATACAGAAAATTAGTGGGTAAGTTGATTTATTTGACAATGACAATGCCTGATATATCATTTTCTGTGCAGAACCTTAGCCAATTCATGCAAACTCCAACCAAAGTGCATATGGCAGCGGCATTGGGAGTAGTTAAATACCTCAAAGGGACTCCAGGAAAGGGCATATTCATCAGTGCACAAGGGAGTCTGCAGCTGCAATGTTATTGTGATGCTGACTGGGCTTCTTGTGGGATAACAAGAAGGTCGGTGACTGGTTACCTACTCAAGTTCGGAGGTACCTTGGTAATGTGGAAGACAAAGAAACAAAGCACTGTGTCAAAATCTTCTGCAGAGGCCGAGTATAGAGCACTTAGTATGGCTGTTTCAGAAATAGTTTGGACCTTGGGATTACTCAAAGATCTTAAAGTTGCTCATGATAGTCCTGTCAATATATATTGCGACAATAAGGCAGCAATAAATATCGCAGCCAATCCTGTGTTCCATGAGAGAACTAAGCACATAGAAATAGATTGTCACTTCATTAAAGAGAAGTGGGAGCAGAGGCTAATAAACCTGAAATATGTTAAGTCATTCGATCAAGAGGCTGATTTATTAACTAAGGCTGTTGCTGGACATACTCAAAGAAGACTTCTTAGCAAATCGGGTGCTGTTGATATATACAGTCCAATTTGAGGGGGAGTGTAAGAAATAGTTTAGTTTTATTGGTTATTTTTGTAAATATTTAGATAGTTGATGGAATATGTTGTACCTCTTAATACGGCGTCGTTCCATCAGTGAGATAGATATTAGGACATTATAAATACTGTATAAGAATTCATTGGTGCGTGTGGATGTAATATTCTGTTTTCTGCCCAGTTGAGCGTTCAGGTGTAGAGATTAAGGGTTTCTTCACACTGTTATCCATATATTGAACAAAATTGTAAGAAACAGAATCAATGTTCCTCAAAGAAATGGAGACATGGTAACAGGAATGCTTGTGCAATATCTTTGGTTTCTGGAACCAGAGTCTAGCTATTTCAACATCATGAAGGATATAGACGTTGTGAGACGTTGTGGGATCAACTATAGTTGCTGCTGGTTTATTTCATTGGGAAAATTGTTATAAAAGACCTCGTTAGTCTAATATTTGCTTAAAGGTGCCTGACCTGAACTGTCATTAATTTTGTAGAAGTAAAAGACTGAAATGCCCTTAATGAGAAAATAGAGGCAAATGAAAAGGAAACAGAAACAGAACCAGCGAATTGCTCGCGTAAGAAACAGAGCAAGTGATTGACGTTCTCCTTAGCTTCTTCTCCTTAGCTGTGCATAGATAAACGTCCTCCCTTCTGGCTGTAGGGAAAGATCTGTTGCACATAGGGTCAAATCTTGCACACAGCAAAGAGTTGTTGCACATAGACTTGTTTTTGCACGTAGGGAAAGATCTATTGCACATGATTATGTTACACTTACAAACACTTAAAATGAACCCAAGTGGAAGATGTTTTGAACCCATGGGAGATGCTTTCCACTTCGGGTTAGATAATTGCACACATGGAAGAGTTTTTGCACATAGAGAAGAGTTCTTGCACAGAATGGAAGATATGTTGAACGTGGAGGAAGATCTTTCACACATGGTTCAATGACACTTATGAGCACTAAATGAACCCAATTAGAAGAAATATTGAACTAATAAATCATGTCTTGCATATAGGGAAGAGTTTTTGCGCACAAGAAAGAGTAGTTGCATATAGGGCAGAGTTGTTGCACACAAGGAATAGTTCTTGCACATAGGGAAGAGTTCTTGAACATAAGGGAAGATGTGTTGAACATGGGGGAAGATTTTTCGCACATGGTTAAGTGGAAGACATTTAACTAATAGGGAAGATTTTTGCACACAAGGAAGAGTTTTTGCACATAAGGAAGAGTTGTTGCATATAAGGAAGTGTTCTTGCACATAAGGGAAGATGAGTTGGATATGGGGGAAGATCTTTCGCACATGGTTAAGTGAAAGACATTTAACTAATAGGGAAGAGTTTTTGCACATAGGGAAGAGTTGTTGCATATAAAGAAGATTTTTTGCACATAAGGAAGAGTTCTTGCACATAGGGAAGAGTTCTTGCACATAAGGGAAGATGTGTTGAACGTGGGGGAAGATCTTTCGCATATGGTTAAGTGGAAGACATTTAACTAATAGGGAAAAGTTTTTGCACACAAGGAAGAGTTGTTGCACATAGGGAAGAGTTGTTGCATACAAGGAGAGTTCTTACACATAGGGAAGAGTTCTTGCATATAAGGGAAGATGTGTTGAACATGGGGGAAGATCTTTCGCACATGATTAAGTGGAAGACATTTAACTAGGAAGAGTTTTTGCACATAGGGAAGAGTTGCTGCATACAAGGAAGAGTTCTTGCACATAAGGGAAGATGAGTTGAACATGGGGGAAGATCTTTCGCATATGGTTAAGTGGAAGACATTTAACTAATAGGGAAGAGTTTTTGCACACAAGGAAGAATTTTCGCACGTAGGGGAAGAGTTTTCGCACATGGTTATATAACACATATGAAGACTGAAAAGGAAGCCAAGTGAAACATATTTTGCAACCACGGAAGAAGTTTTGCACATAGTGCTAGATCGTTACACACAGGGAAGAGTTCTTGCACATAGGAAAAAGTTTTTGCACATAGGAAAGAGTTCTTGCACGTAAAGGAAGAATTCTCACACACATAGTGGGAGATAATGAAAATGAATCCAAGTGGGAGATCTTTCGCACACAGAAGAAGTTTTGCACGTAGGGGTAGATCATTGCACATTCCTCCACATCTTGCACACATGGAAGAATTTTTGCACAAAGGGCAGGGTTCTTGCACGTAGGGAAAAGTTAAGGAATAAGTGGTGCACATAGGGGAATAGTGTTTATAGACCATGCATAATATACAAAATAAGTACTTATATATCAAAGTTGTCTATACATAATTGAGTTTCATTTACATCACAACAAAAGATGATGACAAACTTCAATATGAATAGTATAAATATAACGTCGACTACTTTCTCCTTATTTTCCCACGTTTTCAATCTTCAATGCTACGCATGATCATGTCCCGATGTTTATTCTGCTCATGGGCTACTAACCACCAAACCATATCAACTCGCTTTTAATTCATGTCTTCCTGTACAAACACGTTCCCAGTCAAATAAAGTGCAATTGTAACAAGTAATGTACCAATATACTCACATTATGATCACGGATCACATGCGCGAACACAAAATCACACTCTGATATATTGTACCCTAATTTGTCAGGGTCAATGAATCTTGTGTGATTGTCAACCTTCCAATTGTCTATATCTCCCAACATGCGATCCTCATGCAATGTAAATGACAATCCGACGAATTAATAATATTACAAATAACTGAAGAAAACATGATTACGTTAGACTCACCATAAAAATAGGTTGGAAGATATGACATGTAACACGTCTTGCATCACTATATTTTTGTTCTTCGACCAAAATATATGAAATGAGTGTTACAACCTTCAATGCTAGTTGATTAGCACTCTCATGTGGAGTGTAAGTTATTATAACGTAAAACTTAAGTAGCAATCTCAACTTACACATTCGCTTATCCATCCCCTATGGAAGTCTCTAGTTCCCTTGAAGTTGCTAGTCTGATTTCTTTTCCACGTCTCTGTCATTTTCAACTGAACTATATATTTCCAATATCGTCACTTTGTCAGTTTGACAGTGTAGGCTGGTCTTCTTCATTACTCTGTATTGTCCTTGGTGTGGTTTTGTTCTGGTTCTGTTAGCTTCTTAGGAGTGAATTCCTATTTCCTATTTCCTATTAGTCCATAACTATTGGATCAAGCAAGAATGAACAAACATTATGAGATTTGAACTTCTAACTTGATTGGAATATCATTTCCATAACTAAGCATGTGTTTTCAAGCTATGAAAAGCCTATGCTCTAAGAGTACCAATTTCTAGCAAGATTCGCATAGACATGATAGTGATGCTGGAGGGAGAGATCCAAAAATATATGTGCTTTGAGGGAATATAGTTAAGAATTCACCCCTTTAATTAACTGCTGTTATTAATACGTTGATTTTTTAAAGAAAAATAAATGCATTTATATTAATTTGATTAGAACAAACTTATAAGTTTTGTCGGACGCAAATTAGAGTTACCTAGGCGATAAAAAATTTATTAGCTGCTTATACTTTTTTTTTTGGGTTTACATTGCAACTGCTCGTGCCAAATTTCGGTTGTGAGCATTTTCCCCCCTAACCAGTTACACACGTTTCTTTTGGAACAGCGTTATAGTATAGCATGAGGTTTGGAAAAAATAAGTTATACTCTATAATTTATAAAAAATTGAATTAATATGAATTTTATAATATATATTTTTAAACCCTTTATTTCAAACTAATATGACGTGAAATTTTGCATGTCATAGATCAGTATATATAATTTTCTATGCCGTTGAAGAAGAAATCTGTAATTGGAATCAATATACTATAAGATACCACATCCTCCGACGAAAACTGTAGTACACTTGAAAAAATAACAAAGAAGAGTCTCAATTATGGAAAATTCTGCGATACTCGGAGTCTGACCAAGTCTCAACATGCGCGGCGAATAGGAGGGAATAATAAGCAACACTAGCGTGAGATGGAGAGAGTGAGGAAATCATGTGATACATGAAACCCACGAGGGAATGAGCAATCCCACCATAGTTTTAAAAGTCTTTTTTTTATAAATCGAGGTAAAATTTTTTTCCATATATTTACTTCATAAATTATAAAAACTATTCTCCAAAAACTAATACAAATACAAACCGCGTGTAAAGTGGTCCAAAGAAAGAGCGCACATACCAAACAACGCGCAAACTTAAATGTCTCACTTGTTCACGTAGGAACACTAGTGACTGCGACTCCTCTGTTTTTGTTCTCTCAATTGTGAAACACTGCACCCCCACCATCTTCAAACCTTCACCCAAATTTGGAGACTAAACTTATTCCTTCATCCAACTCATTTCATGCTTCACGCCTCTCTCTCTCTGATTATCATGTGAACCATATGTGTCGTGCATCTTCTTTCTCTGTATGCCTCTCCACCCTCAAATTACAATATTATACATTGATACATACGAGTCATCCTTCACTTTAAATCGTGAGGGAATCACTGTAAAGTCTCAAGAAAAAAATGCAATGATTAAAAAGTCCCTAATAATAAGTGGGCATGACATGGGTATATTATCATCTGCTACGTACGTATGTCGCTGCTTGTCATTGCATGCTGGTTGCTCATTGTGAAATCTTTTCGCGATTACATTTCTTTAATTTCTTGAAACTCCCTTAAACTTTCAACACCTCACCATTGCGTTTACACCCAAGCAAGATATTCTAAAAATGTACATTAATTTTGAGAGAGCACATGTTACCAAATGCAGGAGTAATAATAAGAGTCAACAAAAAGCGGGTGGGTAACATAGAAGCAGAGGTGGCAACAGGAACAAAGACCAGGGCGTGTTACAGACACTCCACGTGGGTCGGAGTAAGGCAGAGCAAGACGTCTTTGTTGTCGTCCCACTGGGTCTTGTCCGGTTGTCCCATTTTTTATATATATTTCATTTTCTTACCATAATTACTCAATCAAAATCTAGGTAGTAGTATTCTTGTGCCATCCGTCAACTACCGTCCAAAAAATGGGGGAAAAGAATGTCTCTATTAGTTTTTTTTTCATTTCCTCTCCTTAATGCTTCTATTATTGGATCAATTTTTAATAGTTTAGATTTAATGTTATATTAATATTTTTATATAATATTAAATTACAACAATTGAAACTCAATCCAATAATAGATATATTCAATGGAGAGGAAAATCAACAGAGACATTCCTCTCTGCCAAAACAGCCCCGACCCCCACTTGTATGCCACATCATCACTCTCCCCTGCTACCGAAACTACCCTCCATCCCCTGTTCCTGTTCCCACCCAATTTAATCGTCAAAAAGGTTAAACCTTTATACTCATATGGTCTGTCTGGTACCAAGCTAACTTTGATCTTGTTTCGCCTTTCTTCAGGAAATATATTGAAAACTATCCTCTAATACTTCAATTCTTATTTATTGTGTTGGACTTTGCCTCACTTATAGCTTCACAGGTTCTTATTAGACCAGCCTTTGAATCAACTGTAACTATGTGTCTGCAGCTTCCTAGGAAACTTCTGCATCCCAGAAGTGTAAATAAATTTCGATCAAATTAAGTACTAATTTCCAAGTTAAAGGAACAAATAGTCAAATGCCTGACCAGGGACAGCTTCATGGGAGAAAATTCATATGTGCACAGAAGAAAGAATTCTCCCCCCCACGTGATACCATCGTGTGAGATCACAAGGCCAGACGCAAGCCCTTAGCGCTTGTTTCCTTTGACTAATGCATTATACCAATTTCACAAAACAATAATAATACTTTTGTTACTTCTTACCGTTTGAACCACGAGGAAGACTTTTTCATCTTTGCTTCTTGTATCAGCTATTCAGCATAACTTTCAAACTCTTCAGTGTCTATAAATTGATTAAATTCCTTGAGCTTCTCACTTCGTTCCTCATAACCTCTTCTCTGCATTTTCCAACCAACCACATTTCTCGTATCATCCAACAGCCATTTTTGCTATACTTCAGCTTACCCAGAGTGACCTTAACTTTACCTTCTTTTTTTACATCACAAAAATCTGAACTTGAAAATGGGTTTTGCAAGTGAGAGCCATGGCAATCAGCTTCTCTCTAAGATTGCCACAAACGACAAACATGGAGAGAATTCACCCTATTTTGATGGGTGGAAGGCTTATGACAGAGACCCATTTCACCCCACAAAGAATCCCGATGGAGTTATCCAGATGGGTCTGGCAGAGAATCCGGTAAGTGGCAAGTTTTTCTGAGCCTCATCATATCACAATGAAGAGAAACTGTTTGAAAAATTGACTAACGGGTGTTTTGTTTTCAAAATTTCAATTTTTTCTTCCCCCAGCTCTCTTTTGATTTGATTCAAGATTGGATAATGGAGAATCCCAAGGCCTCCATTTGTACACCTGAAGGAATATACCAGTTTACACATATTGCTAACTTTCAGGACTATCATGGACTCCCAGAATTCACAAAGGTAAGCCATGGCAATATTCATTCAGCACTTGTCTTTCTTTTTTGTTCTGCTTCCTAGGTGTTGAGATATATTGTTTGTTTGTTTTTGTTTTGGCAGGGTGTGGCTAATTTTATGTCAAAAGTGAGAGGTGGTAGGGTCAAATTTGATCCTCACCGCATATTAATGAGTGGAGGGGCAACAGGGGCCAACGAGCTCATCATGTTCTGTTTGGCTGATCCTGGAGATGCCTTTTTGGTTCCTTCACCTTATTATCCAGCGTATGTGTCCTTTCCTTTAATTTTTCTTAACTTTTTAGTGTTCATTCAATGCATGTTTGATATTCCAAACAACCCACGGAAAGTTAAGAAGTGGAAGTTTTTAAAAGCAATACAAAGAATCATGGCTGCTCTGTTACTTTCAATGAAGAACGATGGCCAATGGCTAAACTGAACCTGATTTTCTGAAACAAACCAAACACGTCCGAACAAGTTTTACACAATCCCTTTATTATAATCAACTTATTTACATAATCATATAAAAAAAATAGTACTTTGAAGAGCTTTCTTGTATGAGTCATGCATGACAGTAACCAGCAAAGTGGTATTGATCCTGGAAAAAGGTCTAGAAATGGCAGATGGAGAAACTGTGTAACCTCGTGCCACGTTTTGAATTTTTAGGTAATGAAATATTGAAATTAAAGACCTTTTGTTACGTGGCTCCAAATATTAAATTGGATGAGGTTGGTGCTCACATCAGCCAACTAAAAAATAAATGATAAAAAAAAATCAGCAAATTAGGTATTGCATCAGTCCTTTTTTTTTAATTAATCTCATTTTAAAAAAGAAAATAAAAAGAAATGATGAGGCTCTCCACCTTTTGCTAGATAATTAAGAAATAATAATATACACATTCAACTGTGGTTTCACAAACTAGGGAAGAGCATGTTTAATTTAATTTATCATTTATGGTTAATGACACTGATACAGTGATACATCGATACATCTCAAAGTTGTCAAAAAAAGAATAATATTTATCTCAAAGCCTGACCTTTTTTTTTTTTTTTTTGGGAAGAAGCATGCTGTGATTATCTTTGATGGCTTAAGAAGTCAACAAGCATGCGGGAGGAATTTCATACCTAAAAAGTTGAAAACCCCAATTTGACATTTAATTAGAACTCAAAGCTAAGTGGACTTTTAACATTGACCTTGGAAAGTTGAACTTGACATTTTCTCAGTGTACGTTTACCTTTGCATTCAGACTTCGAACACCAATATATCAACTCTCACAGCTGGATCTTAGAAACTTTTCAGGGTCAGGTTTTTTATTAGTTTTATACCCCACGTTAACATGCATTAAATTAAATTAAACGCGTTGAAGTAAACACTTTTGGTCAAAAACATGGCTGACCCGCTTATCTATGTTGATTTAATTAGTTTTACTTTTACCAAGACAAATTTTGTTCTGACTCAGCCACTATTCATTGAATAATTAACTGTGCTGGTCAAAGAAGAGACTTGACTAGCCTCGAATCAAGGCTTGATTAACTAGTTCAGTGACATAATAATACTAATTAATTTGTTTAACAACTCACTAGCCTCTCTTTTACTACAGATTCTTTAGGGACTTGTGTTGGAGAACTGGGATTCAAATAATTCCTGTTCACTGTGACAGCTCCAACAACTTCAAGATTACCAGAGAAGCACTTGAAGAAGCATACCAGAAAGCTCAAGAGGATAACATTAACGTCAAGGGTTTGCTCATAACAAACCCATCAAACCCTTTAGGCACAACCTTGGACAGAGAGACACTAAAAAGCTTAGTAAGTTTCATCAATGAGAAGAACATCCACTTAGTCTGTGATGAGATTTACGCCGCCACAGTCTTCAACTCCCCCAGCTACATAAGCGTCTCAGAAATCATACAAGACATGGAAAGCATCAATCTTGATCTCATCCATGTGATATATAGCTTGTCCAAGGACCTGGGACTTCCTGGATTCAGAGTAGGGATAGTTTATTCATACAATAAACAAGTGGTTCACTGCGGCCGGAAAATGTCAAGCTTCGGGTTAGTCTCTTCGGAGACTCAGCATCTACTTGGGGCGATGCTCAACGACGATAAATTCGTCGATGACTTCCTCAAGGAGAGCTCAAGGAGGCTGGGAAAGAGGCACAATTTATTCACAAAGGGGCTTGAGAAGGTGGGGATTACTTGCGTGCCAAGTAATGCAGGGCTTTTTGTGTGGATGAACCTGAGATGGTTGCTAAAAGAGCAAACATTTGAAGGTGAAATGATGCAATGGCGTGACATTATCAATGAGGTGAAGCTGAATGTGTCTCCCGGTTCATCTTTTGACTGTAAGGAACCGGGTTGGTATAGGGTTTGCTTTGCAAATATGGATGATGAAACAGTGGAAGTAGCATTAGGTAGAATCAAAGCATTTGTGGGGAAAGAAACGACGTCGTCGTCGTCGCAGAAGAAACCGGTGAAGCTGAAACGATGGAACAGCAATCTGAGGCTTAGCTTCTCATCTTCAAGAAGATTCGATGAAACTGTTATGTCACCTCACAATATGATGTCTCCTCACTCACCGCTTGTTAAAGCCACCTAATCAATATGCATGTGGTGCTCAATCTTCATCTGTTGATCCCAGATTACTTATCATGGTAGAGAGTTAATTAATTAATTAATGGTTAAGGGGTAAATCTATCAATGATGTTTTAAGAAAAGAGCATATCTTTTAGAAAGGGCAAAAATACCAATGAACAATTAAAAATGGATATCCACCACAAAAACCGTTAAATCCGTACTAACGGCGTTAAATCATAAGAGAAGAAAACCCCTAACGACGTTAGTACGGATTAACGGTTTTTGTGGTGGATACCCCTTTTTTATTGTTCATTGGTATTTTTGTCCCTTCTAAAAGATAATTGTGCCAGATGCTCTTTCCTTAAAACATCATTGGTAGATTTGCCCCTTAACCCATTAATTAATTAAGTTGTGTTTTTTCAGTGTACGTGTAAGTTTCATGATTTTTTTTCTCTCTCCCATTTTTTTAATGCTTAATAGCTTTCAGATGGGGTTCAAATGTATGCGTAAGTGTGCAGCTTGTCCCGTATATGGACACCACCGTTTGTCCTGTACATGGACACGGCTAACTTAGTTAGGGACTCAGATTATTAATGGGTCTAGTTTTTATGATCGTAAAGAATGTATCATTTATTCTATAAATAAAGTTCCACCTTTTTTTTCTGCAAATTATTACTCCCTCCAGTCCTATTTATAAGCAATTTTCTTTCTCATAATATTGATCCTTTTTATAAGCAACTTTCACTTTTTGGTTTGAAGATATAAGCTTCTTTTTTCTATTTTGCCCTTTTTAAATACTCATTCTTTCTCATATTTTACACTCATTATCTCTCATACTTTTTATCTATTCTCTCTCCTATACTCTTTTCATAAGTAGGGGTATATATGGGAAAAATATGGCATTTTTGACACATTACTTTTAACTACTGGTTCGTTTTACGCAATCAAGAGAAAAATTGCTTATAAATAGGATCGGAGTGAGTATATTTTTGCTTTCATTCTTCAGATCGATCAGTGCATATATATGTACCTAATTAAATTTTATTTTAATATTTATTTCTAAGTTGAGCTGGCGATTAAAGTCGCTTTGTTTTATATTGTCTCCAAATCAACACTGGAAAATATCACATTATATCGCAAGAGTTAAAAAAGCTAACAAAACTATATACTCCATATGTCCCTTAGTATAAGATATATTTATTTAATTTGATTATATTAAAGAAATTAGTTAAGTTGGTTAATATGGCATACATTTTTTAAAACATCTTAATTCATTAATTCCCTCCTTCCCCTTCAGTCATTTTTTATTACTGTTGAGTGAGCATTAATAAGGATAAATTAGAAAAAGATTGACAGATATAAAAAACTTTGTCTTATATATGTTTAGGACCAACATAGAAGGTGGGCCTTGACATAACGGTAGAGTTATTGCCACATTGTCATATATTCAAATACTGGAAATAGCCTCTTTGACATAGTGGGAGCCTTATGTATTGGGCTATCAAATTTAGAATCAAGATTAACCCTTCAAATATGTCTTATATTAAGGACAGTAGGGAGTATCACTTTAAAATTAATGTAATAATTAAGAAAACAGTTGAATTCCATCGAAATGTAATATTTTTTTTTTAATTCCAAACTCATTTGGTGAATAGAATAGATTCCGAACATCATACCCTATTGTTGAATCTTTGAAGAATATACTTCAAAATTGTTGAATCTTTGAAGGATATACCAAGAAAGGTATAATAGTTGAATCTTGAATGATCAACCTCGTCAACAGTGTTTGTCACCTGACGGTGCGCATGCGTGGCTTGATGGATTAGTTTCAAAGGATATATTCCAAAGCCCAGAATAGCATAATAAGTTTGACGTGATATATGCTTTGCCACCATATATATATATATATATATTTATAATGTTCAACCTTCGTGACAAAGAAACTATGAAATATTTCAAACTTCAAAGGATGATTAATTATATATAATATATATTTATATATTATTCTTATGATCATCGGCTCAACCTCTGAAGAACATGCATGATCGTGTGAAAACGCATCCACAATATCTTTTATGTATATATATATATATATATTTCATTGTGCTCATCTACTCATCCAAATAATGTTCACACACTCACAGTATGAATTTATCTTTTTTTAAAATTAATATTTCACCAAATATTATCGTTGGTCGTAGCCTCGTAGGTGGCAAACCCCCCTAAAAAATATACTTTCTGGCTTTGGTTAATGGAGACTGGCTCAGCTAGCATCAATGCGACAAGGTTTGGGTTTAAGAGTTAAGACCGACAAGGGTTGTTAATCAGGCTCTTTTATCCAAACAGATTTGGAGAATCATTTCACATGAAACTCCATCTCTATTATATTGGCTTCCACTTTGAAGGTCAAATATATAGATCTCACAAATCCATCAATTCTTAAAATTCCATACAATTCTTCTTGGATTTGAAAGGGATTGTCAGAAAATGCAGGTGTCATTATCAAGAGATTAAAATGGCGTGTAGGGAATGGCCTCTCAATTCCAATTGATCACTATCTTTGGTGGCCTATACAGTGGGATCAAGCTTCCCTGTTGAACGTTCAACAGGTCGCTGATATATTATTGCCAGTCCCATTTTTTTGGAATTCTACCACATGGAACTCTCACTTAGCTTTTTTTAATAGCTTCTGGAGAAAAAATGGAGAATAGCTTTTGGAGAATAGATTATAAGAAGAATAGATTATGAGAAAAAAATGATTTTGATAAAATGAGAGTGTTTGGATGTTTTGATCAGAATAGCTTTTTTCATGGTCAAATTACTAAAAAGGACATTAACTTTTGTGATAATTACATATAAAGAATAAGATTATATTTTATGTATTATTTAAGGGTTAATGTCAAATTTAACCCATTATTAAAATTTAACGGTATTAAAAATGATACATCTTAACCCATTATTTAACATTAAATTTCATAATTAATACCAAAAATAAAATAATTTTGTCTATATGTAATGTTAATTAATTTAACTAACTTTTTTAATATAATTAAATTAGATAAATAAGTCTTAAATAGGATAAGAGGGAGTATTAAAATTTTAAAATTTTAAAAAAAAATAGAGAAAAAACGTTGAAATTCAAAAAAATAAAAAAGATGAGAGAGAGTGTGTGACGTGGGGTCCACAAACAGAAAAAGAACCAATGAGAATGAGATGGTGGGGCCCACAAAGTTGAAAAAGTAAGAAAAAATGGATTATGCTCAAACCATGGTTTTGGACACCAAAATCATGGTTTGGGGGTCAAAATGGATTATTTGAGATGAGAGGGTGTTTGGATGTTTTTTTAGAAAACTATGGTTTGGGTCCAAAATGGCTTTTTTTAAGTGAATCTAAACACCCTCTATCCGTTAAGCATTGCCAAGGCCATTATTGACACACCTATATCCATTATGAATTCTCCTTATAAGCTCATTTGGACATGGAAACACTATAGGAAATTACACAATAAAAAATGGAGTAAATCATTTGCTACAAGATGCTTTGCCTAATGAGGCTGTGATTGATTACTTCTGGAAGTTTCTATGGAGGTTATAGCTTTCCTTCAAACAAGCTAAGTTCTTTTTACCTGGAAATTATTATACAATGCTTTGTCGTCCAAGGATGTAACCCAGCATCATCTTCCTTCACATACCCTTTGCTTATTTGGTTGTAATGTTGAGGAATCTCTTGAGCATCTTTTTCTAACATGTCCTTTAATCAGGAGCCTTTGGTATGGTTGTTTCAACATTAGAATTCCCTCTTTTACTTTTTGTGATCTCACGAAATGGCTCATAGACACATTACTTGCCCTAAAAAATGATGGTCTATCTCAATTAACATATCAAATTATTTGTCTTTTGCATACTATCTAGAGAAAGCGTAATCAAGCTTTACATCAAGGGAAAAGTGACACTCCGACTGTAATAATGCAGGAAATCAAGCAATCTGTTCATTTTACACATCTAGCTTTCACCAATTCCACACTATTGGGAAGATCTAGCAGGCCTAAGATGCTCATGGAATCTCATTTTTTCCGTCATGGTGAAGGATGGGACATTGTATTTCACAAGCCTAAAAGAGTTGGCACGCATTTTTGTCATGAAATAATTTGTCACAAGGGTTCTCCTCTTAAGGAATTTCTATGGCAAAATCAAGCAACACCAGGAACAATCTTTCTCTCCAAATGTCTTCGTGCAGCCCTTTTCTGGATCTATAACTCTAAACTTTTGCAGGTAAATCACAAGCCTCAACTCACCACTTATTGTGTCAACAAATGTTTCCTTCTGATCCCTCCTCACTCCTCGTTAGTGCTTGACATCACGAGATATTGGCTTTACTCTTTGATTTTTCAACTGTGTATTTTATAATCTTGTAGGTACTTATTTAAGTTCTATAATCGCAAGTAACTTATAAACCTTGTTTGTTTTAATATCATTTGGTCTTTTATAAAAAAAATTGAGATAGGCTATCCAGCACATCATTGGCTTCATCAATTAATAGCTCGTATAAGATTTACTTAGCTATATAATATATTGTCTTGTTACAGTTATATATCTTGCCGGACATGTAGTAAAAAGTACTAGCTCAGGAACAAGGTCAGGAAATTTCCTTTTTTAATTTAGAGGGGTAGATATTAACATCCTAAAGTTACAAGTGAGATGCAACAACTTACGACCTCTTACATACAAGGGAGGTTCATGCCACAAAGTAACAATTTCTAAAACGACTAGGAGACCTAGCTACATGTACGTATATATGTGTGTGTGATGAGATGGATAAGTAATTGATTTGTATAGTTGGGTTGCAGAGGGATATGAGTATATTATGTCATTGTCCACATTGATTAGTGAGGGAACACAGTGACCCACAAGCACGCAGAGTGGAGAGACAGACACACAGAAAATAGATTAGAGAGTTTGAAAAGTGGGACGACAATCAAACCGCCCATTGTTTGGGAAATTGATGAGTAAGTGGCCCCAGACAGTTTCTTGCCGTCTCGGGCTTTCCTTTACTGTATCTGTTTTTCTTCATTCTCATCGCAACAGCTTGACGAATACAGGCACAGTCATGCACTCCACTCACGTGGACCATGCTCATAGCTTCCACAACTCTAAAGTCAAACGTTGTTAACTACTAAAACACAAGTCTTCATCTTTGATTCAGATACTTCTTTTATCAAAGATATATATAGATTAGCTTCTATTAAGTGCTCATCATGATTCCCTCTTAACACTCGTCGCGCTGATATCATTTTTTATTATGATTTGATTAAAGATATCTCCAATTCACATGTGTGTAAGTATAAGGCTTCGTTAGATCTCTATGGATTTTGAGTTTGAGTTTTAAAGCAAACACTTATGGTCGAAGAGGTAACAATGAACTCCGAACTGAATATCAGATAATAATATTAAAAAAAAAAAATCTCCACATCACTTTAGACTTGATGAGACTAATCATCTTTTAGATTTATAATGTAACAAGCCTTCACCTCTATCAATAAGTGCACTTTTTAAAATTCAAACTTGAATTTTTTTCCTTATGAGCACAATACTGCTTATCACTTCATCCAAACTTGTTGGGAATATCTTTACACACACACGATGTTTTTCTTTATTTGGGTAGAATATATGGAGTTGTTTGTTGGGGGAGGTTGAGCTATCATGATGCAATATTAGGGCAATTCTGAAATCTGAAGGGCCTAACAACTATTCGGCCCAAATTGTTGTTACTTTGTTAGCCTCAATGTTGAGCTAACATTCACATCCAAGTCATTGTTTAGACTAACTAACCTAGCAATAATTATGACTTTATTTTTACTTATTCATTCTACTCCCTCCCATCCATAAATCATAAGTCATCTTCTTAAAGAATTTTGTGGTCCTAAAGTTAAGTCACTTCATAAGAATTTGTATAATATTAAGTACTTTTTTTCTAAATATGTGCGTATCATTCTTCTCAATTTTTAATGAGGGGATAGAGAGTGTTTACTTTTTAAATTTCCTTCTTTTTTTTTTTTGGTACTTGTTAGGGGCGAAGATAAAAATAATAACAATTGTTACACAATTTTAGTTATGAAACTAAATTTTCTTAATCAAGTGAATTAATTATAAATAACTTATATTATGTATTGGTGGGAGTATCTATTAATAATGGGAAAATGATACTTGGATCCCAAAATATCAATTTAGTAATATTAAAATCTAAAAAAATTACTATAAAAATAGTTAAGTTGTAAATATTAATTCAAATAATTACAAATATGAGATTGTCATTGATAAATAAGATATTTAAATTTATATATAGATTATTCCCACTAATTTATTTTGCAATTGAAACTTTTGTACCAACGAGTGCCTCGAGGAATCAGCATTTGAAATTCATATTTTAGCAACTTTTTTAGCCTAGGTATTACTATTATTAATTTTTTTATGATCTAAGTGAGTGTTTGGCAATTACCCAAATCTAGGTTTGTGTAAATTGAGACAAAACTTCTTTTACACATTTATCTCGTAAATCATAAAAGCTATTCTCAAAAGCTAATTCAAACACATACTTAGCGTGTTCTCCGTTTCTCCTTACTAATTGTTATGATTATTTACAAAAAATTACGAAGGTCTATGATGTAATTATATGGATTTAACATATATTTGGTGGCATGTAATGATAACCTCGTTGATCAAATCCCCGGGTCAATGTCATTACTTACCATTTTAGTTTCAAACGTAAATAATAGATGCAATCATACCTAAATATGGTTATGGGTATAAGTAAATTTACCGGCAGCACCACCAAAAAAAAAAAACATGGGAAGCAAATGTTATAACTTGTTTATTAATTTGCTAAAAAAAATATCATTTCGGGCAGCACCTTCAGAACGATTACGAGTGATGCAGGTGATTGGCACACACTATGAATTGGCAATTCTTACTTGTATACTTTTATTCTTACTAAATTCTTCGTCATGTATTAATTTAGATTGAGACATAAGATCAGTTATCAAACATTCAATTTTTTTTAGTAGAAAACACACAATAAGGCTCTAAGAAGGATAGGCATTCAATTGTTTAATCATATGTAGATTTTATTTTTTTGCCCTCCAAAAAAGTTTTTTATTGTATTTAAAAATTCATAATTAATTAAAATAATTTTAAAAACTGAGCTTAAAGAAATATGCTTTTGCTTGATTCAAATCTAAGTAAAAGAAAAATATTTAATTTGCCTTATTTTCGATGAACATGACCCAAAAATAAATAAATTCAACATAATGTGCTTGCAAATCAATATATCAATATTAACATGAAATTTAGAAATCATATCAATTCATATATTTTCAACAACAGAAAGCGAACTGTTTAAGCTTTAAACAGCTCCAGCTTGAGACCATTTGAGATTGTTTGAGCATCGGAAAAGGAGCCTCTAGAATGTAGACAGTATTCAAATGTTAAATACTTAGTCTGATTCTGAACAAGATGATTAATTAATATAAATTTAATTAATTAATTAAATCAATCACATCCTTTAGTACAGAACATGCGGAGGGTGAGAGCGTACAGAAGCTAACATGACATGGGACCTAAATAAAGAGAAGATAGCTTAGGATATTGTCTTGTTTGGAGGAAATGAAAGAAAAGACAAAAGGTTATGGAGAGTGAGAGAGTCACTTTAATTGTGCATCCTGGTGGATGAGATTAGAGAATTTGAGTATAGATTGGATTTGATAGTGTTGAAATTGAAACACCGGATTATTGAGAAAAATCAAAAGCCTATCATTCTTTATGCTGAAAATTAATTAAGGATTAAATAAATGGTGGGATGGCTGGCTCATGAAGGCCCAATGTAAAAAGCAGTAATGATAATAACGTAGACCAACCAATCACATCATTGGATTATGATGCTTCGATTATATTCGATGGGGCCAACAAAATGCAGGCTTTGTTAAAGATAAAAATAGATTCCATTCTATTATCATGATGTAATCAAATATATCGTACAATTACTTGATTAGTACTAATTTGTCAAATCAAATGGGCGTCCGTGAATCGATCTATCATTTTTTTTTCATTTTCTACATATTATTCTGTTCATTTTAAAAACCAATAAATATAAGCTTTTTTTTTTCAAAAAAAAAGAATACTCACCAAATATCCTAACAGTATAATAAAGCTTATTGCGGTACTACAATTTTGCTCATCTACTCTAAAAAATGGTGAAAATCATCACATGAACCACATTGTAAACTCAACCAGTGCTTGTTTGGATTAACAAAATAGAAACTATTTTTCTATCATGATTTATAGTGCATGAGGTAAATATGTAAAAAAAGTTTTATTTTAATTTGCGTCAACATACTTCTCTGACTTTAATTCAAATAGACCCTAGGATAAGATGAATGGGTACCACCAATAAGGCAAAAAAAAACAATTTCCCTTTTTATATGAGTCGAAGAGGATGTCCTTAGACTGGGACTTCCTCTTATTTGATCACAATAAAAGTATATCATATGATATGCTTAGCATTCTCTACTATTTCCAATATGTCTAGAGCATCCACAAACAAAATTTAACTGATGATTTCAGTAGGTAACGATACGATCCAGTCACTATTACAGTTACAGGTAATTGGTATGGGACTACGCATTACATTTGATTGTAACAAACAAGTCCCTAAATTTTATTCCCTTTTCTCTACACAACAACTAAAGTTTCAAACTCAACAATAGATGATCATATGATTATATACAAGAGCTCCTATCATCCTGCTGGTTGCAGCCTATTATTATAGGCATCAAAGACTTGGATCCACCATCAAATTATGAAAGGTTTAGGTCTTTCCCTCACCTTTGGACAGCTTGCCGATCACGAAATGACACAACTACTGGGATTGTCTTCCATGCTTTGAACAGGGTAGCTGACCATGGGAGGATGATATGCCATGTAGGGATTATTTGCCATGTGGGTATTATATGCCATTTGGGGATTATATGTCATTAGTGGGTAATATGGCCTGTTATGACCCCATGCAGGGTCCGGGACTATGAGTGGCGGTGGAGCCGGAGCCGGAGCCGGGACCGGGGCTGCCTCTTTCTTTTTCTCCTCGTCTTTCTTTCCTTCTTCCTTCTTCTCTTCTTTCTTTTCTCCCTCCTTCTTTTCCTCTTCTTTCTTTTCTCCCTCCTTCTTTGGCTCTTCTTTCTTTTCTCCCTCCTTCTTGGGTTCTTCTTTCTTAGGCTCCTCTTTCTTCTCAGGCTCCTTAACTGGTCCTACTAACACTAAATCTGTTGACCAGTATTTGCGAAGCTTACACACCACAGAGATCGGATCAACCGTTCCCATCACAGTTAATTTCCTCTGCTTCATGTCCATGGCGATGAAATCTATCCCTACAAGCAGATGGCACAAGTTGACTGGTTGCTTTTGCTTAAAGGAATTGGGACAAAAGCTTAACAGCTTCAAGGCTCATCAATTCAATCATAACATGTACAAGCAAAATAAAAAGTTTTCAGTCCAATAATTTACGTCCATTTACTTCATTCCATGGGAGTGAGATTGAGGATAATCATGTGGAACGAGTTTTGTTACTGTAGTAAAGGCCAGTGTGTATAAATATATTGCCTGACTCTGTAGTATAGCATGTTGGGGAGAAAAAAAAGGGACTCTGTAGTATAGCATGTTTCATTATACCTTCCAGCGTTTCAATATATCTTATTATTCACGACTGCAATCTTATTTTATTTAACAGTTAACCTGTAAAGGCATCTTTTGCTATTTATACCCACAATCTCAAAACATATTATGCGAGCAAAGTGTAATTCTCAGGAAATTTCCTTTTTTAATTTAGAGGGGTAGATATTAACGTCCTAAAGTTACAAGTGAGATCCAACAACTTATGACCTCTTGCTTATAAGGGAGGTTCATGCCACTGAGTAACAAAATTTCTAAAACGACTAGGAGACCTAGCTACATGTACGTATATTTATGTGTGTGTGATGAGATGGATAAGTAATTGATTTGTATAGTTGGGTTGCAGAGGGATATGAGTATATTATGTCATTGTCCACATTGATTAGTGAGGGAACACAGTGACCCACAAGCACGCAGAGTGGAGAGACAGACGCACAGAAAATAGATTAGAGATTTTGAAAAGTGGGACGACAATCAAACCGCCCATTGTTTGGGAAAATGATGAGTAAGTGGCCCCATACAATTTCTTGCCGTCTCGGGCTTTCCTTTACTGCATCTGTTTTTCTTCATTCTCATCGCAACAGCTTGACGAATACAGGCACAGCCATGCACTCCACTCACGTGGACCATGCTCATATCTTCCACAATTCTAAAGTCAAACGTTGTTAACTACTAAAACACAAGTCTTCATGTTTGATTCAGATGCTTCTATTATCAAAGATATATATATATATATATATATATAATAGCTTCTATTAAGTGCTCATCATGATTCCCTCTTAACACTCGTCGCGTTGATATCATTTTTTATTATGATTTGATTAAAGATATCTCCAATTCACCTATGTGTAAGTGTAAGGCTTTGTTAGATCTGTATGGATTTTGAGTTTGAGTCTTAAAGCAACCACTTATGGTAGGAGAGGCGACCATAAACCCCAAACTGAATATCGGGTGATAATATCAAAAAAAAAAAGGAAATCTCCAAGGCACTTTATACTTGTTGAGACTAATTATTTTTTAGTTTTGGATTTATAATGCAAAAGGCCTACACCTCTATCAATAAGTGCACTTTTTAAAATTCAAAGTTGAATTTTTTTCCTTACAAGCACAATACTGCTTACCACCTTAACCAAACTTGTTTGGAATATCTTTACACACTATGTTTTTTCTTTTGGGTAGGATATATAGAGGTTTTTTTTTATACATAAATTTTAGAAAAGGGATTAAGTTCACTCACAATTCAATGACAGGGCTCTAAATTGGGATATCTTCCCAACACCTCGAATGAACCACAACTAAGTGAACTTCCCCGATACATTTATGAAGTTGTTTGTTGGGGGAGGTTGAGCTATCATGACGCAATATTAGGGCAATTCTGAAATCTGAAGGGCCTAACAACTATTCGGCCCAAATTGTTGTTACTTTGTTAGCCTCAATGTTGAACTAACATTCACATCCAAGTCATTGTTTAGCCTAACTAACCTAGCAATAATTATGACGTTATTTTTACTTATTCATTCTACTCCCTCCCATCCATAAATCATAAGTCATCAAGTCACTTCATAAGAATTTGTATAATATTAAGTACTTTATTCTAAATATGTGCGTATCATTCTTCTCAATTTTTAATGAGGGGATAGAGAGTGTTTACTTTTTAAATTTCTTTTTTTTTTTTGGTACTTGTTAGGGGCAAAGATAAAAATAATGGGTGTGTTTGTTTTGGTGATTGGATAAGTAACTTATTTTTACTTAAACTTATGGAATCTTAATATTGGAAAAAAGTTAGATTAGGTAAAATAATGAGTGTTTGGATTAGCGATTGGATAAGTAACTTAAAGTAACTTATGTAAAAGTGAATGATGTTTGGTTTGACTTTTACATAAGTGGCTTTTGTATTAATTAAGAGAAAAAATTGTAAAAAATATGAAAAATGAAAAAATGAAGGGATAATTTTGAAAAAGTCCTCATTGGCAACTTAATTATCAATGGGACCTGGGAAGATATTTACACATTGAGAGATTTTTTCACAATTTTCTCAAAAATTAACTTTAAAAATTTGGTAATGGCACAATTGTAATAAAATTATATCAAATTCTAATTTAAATTGGTACACTCTAAAAATCTTTTCTATTGTGCACCTCAAGCTTAAATCTTTAAAATTATATCAAACTCTAATTTAAATATTAAATCCTAACTCATATTTTCACATAGCTCAAAATCTAACAAAATAAACCGATTAAAACCTCAATAATACCTCCAATAATCCAAATAAATTATTTAAACTAAATTTATTGGGTAAAAACACTATATAGAAACTAATTGATGACATGTTTATAAAAAAAATCGATTATAAAATCATAAAAAAAATTAAATAATAAATCTAAACCAATTAAAATTAATTATTAATTATTCTCTACATTTCTACAGTCATATATTAACAAAACTCAAAACTTGCCTAAACTTTTATCCCAAAGTATTCTCTAATTAGCAGAAGATTACTATCTAATGAAAGAAAAAATTATTTAGAACATTTTTCATAAAAGAAGTTTTGTGATTAGAAGTGATTTTGAGCACCTCATTGATCCCCAAAAATATGAAGATACTCCTACACATACAAGTACATAAGCTCCAATAAACTTCATTTTGAAACTTATGACTTTTTCTAACTTATGACTTTTTTCAACTTAAAGTTAATCGTCAAAACAAACACTCATTTTATACTTTTTACTGTTTAAGTCCGTTTGCGCCACTGTTTAAGTCCGATTGGGTGCCCAATCGGTGAAACAAACAAGCACAATAACAATTGTTACACAATTTTAGTTATGAAACTAACTTTTCTTAATCAAGTGAATTAATTATAAATAACTTATATTATGTATTGGAGGGAGTATCTATTAATAATGGGAAAATGATACTTGGATCCCAAAATATCAATTTAGTAATATTAAAGTCTAAAAAACTTATTATAAAAATAGTTAAGTTGTAAATATTAATTCAAATAATTACAAATATGAGATTGTCATTGATAAATAAGATATTAAATTTATAGATTATTCCCACTAATTTATTTTGCAATTGAAACTTTTGTACCAACGAGTGCCTCGAGGAATCAGTATTTGAAAATCATATTTTAGCAACTTTTTTAGCCTAGTTAATACTATTATTAATTTTTTTTATGATCTAAGTGAGTGTTTGGCAATTACCTAAGTCTAGATTTACGTAAATCAAGACAAAAATTCTTTTACACATTTACTTCGTAAATCGTAAAAATTATTCTCAAAAGTTAATTCAAACATACACTTAACGTCGTTCTCCGTTTCTCCTTACTAATTGTAATAATTATTTACAAAAAAATTACGAAGTTCTACGAGCTAATTATATGGATTTAACATATATTTGGTGGCATGTAATGATAACCTCGTTGATCAAATCCGCGGGTCAATGTCATTACTTACCATTTTAGTTTCAAACGTAAATAATAGATGCAATCATACCATTTTAGTTTCAAACGTAAATAATAGATGCAATCATACCTAAATATGGTTATGGGTATAAATAAATTTACCGGCAGCACTACCAAAAAAAAACATGTGAAGCAAATGTTATAAATTGTTTATTAATTTGCTAAAAAAATATCATTTCGGGCAGCACCTTCAGAACGATTACGAGTGATGCAGGTGATTGGCACACACTATGAATTGGCAATTCATACTTGTATACTTTTATTCTTACTAAATTCTTCGTCATGTATTAATTTAGATTGAGACATAAGATCAGTTATCAAACATTCAATTTAAGCTTAAAGAGACATAAGATCAGTTATTCTTATTGTGTGTTTTTTTAGTAGAAAACACACAATAAGGCTCTAAGAAGGATAGGCCTTCAATTGTTTAATCATATGTAGATTTTATTTTTTTGCCCTCCAAAAAAGTTTTTTATTGTATTTAAAAATTCATAATTAATTAAAATAATTTTAAAAACTGAGCTTAAAGAAATATGCATTTGCTTGATTCAAATCTAAGTAAAAGAAAAATATTTAATTTGCCTTGTTTTCAATGAACATGACCCAAAAATAAATAAATTCAACATAATGTGCTTGCAAATCAATATATCAATATTGACATGAAATTTATAAATCATGTCAATTCATATATTATCAACGACAGAAAGCGAACTGTTTAAACTTTAAACAGCTCCAGCCTGAGACCACTTGACATTGTTTGAGCATCGGAAAAGGAGCCTCTAGAATGTAGACAGTATTCAAATGTTAAATACTTAGTCTGATTCTAAACATGTTGATTAATTAATATAAATGTAATTAATTAATTAAATCAATCACATGCTTTAGTACAGAACATGCGGAGGGTGAGAGCGTACAAAAGCTAACATGACATGGGACCTAAATAAAGAGAAGATAGCTTAGGATATTGTCTTGTTTGGAGGAAATGAAAGAAAAGACAAAAGGTTATGGAGAGTGAGAGAGTCACTTTAATTGTGCATCCTGGTGGATGAGATTAGAGAATTTGAGTATAGATTAGATTTGATAGTGTTGAAATTGAAACAATGGATTATTGAGAAAAATCAACAGCCTATCATTCTTTATGATGAAAATTAATTAATGATTAAATAAATGGTGGGATGGCTGGCTCATGAAGGCCCAATGTAAAAAGCAGTAATGATAATAACGTAGACCACCCAATCACATCATTGGATTATGATGCTTCGATTATATTCGATGGGGCCAACAAAATGCAGGCTTTGTTAAAGATAAAAATAGATTCCATTCTATTATCATGATGTAATCAAATATATCGTACAATTACTTGATTAGTACTAATTTGTCAAATCAAATGGGCGTCCGTGAATCGATCTATCATTTTTTTTTTTCATTTTCTACATATTATTCTGTTCATTTTAAAAAGCAATAAATATAAGCTTTTTTTTTTTCAAAAAAAAAATACTCACCAAGTATCCTAACAGTATAATAAAGCTTATTGCGGTACTACAATTTTGCTCATCTACTCTAAAAAATGGTGAAAATCATCACATGAACCACACTGTAAACTCAACCATTTAAGTGTTTGTTTGGATTAACAAAATAGAAACTGTTTTTCTATCATGATTTATAGTGTATGAGGTAAATATGTAAAAAAAAGTTTTTTTTTTTAATTTGTGTCAACATACTTCTGTGACTTTAATTCAAATAGACCCTAGGATAAGATGAATGGGTACCACCAATAAGGCAAAAACAAAAAAAACAATTTCCCTTTTTATATGAGTCGAAGAGGATGTGCTTAGACTGGGACTTCCTCTTATTTGATCACAATAAAAGTATATCATATGATATGCTTACCATTCTCTACTATTTCCAATATGTCTAGAGCATCCACAAACAAAATTTAACTGATGATTTCAGTAGGTAACGCTACGATCCAGTCACTATTACAGTTACAGGTAATTGGTATGGGACTACGCATTACATTTGATTGTAACAAACAAGTCCCTAAATTTTATTCCCTTTTCTCTACACAACAACTAAAGTTTCAAACTCAACAATAGATGATCATATGATTATATACAAGAGCTCCTATCATCCTGCTGGTTGCAGCCTATTATTATAGGCATCAAAGACTTGGATCCACCATCAAATTATGAAAGTTTTAGGTCTTTTCCTCACCTTTGGACAGCTTGCCGATCACGAAATGACACAACTACTGGGATTGTCTTCCATGCTTTGAACAGGGTAGCTGGCCATGGGAGGATGATATGCCATGTAGGGATTATTTGCCATGTGGGTATTATATGCCATTTGGGGATTATATGCCATTAGTGGGTAATATGGCCTGTTATGACCCCATGCAGGGTCCGGGACTATGAGTGGCGGTGGAGCCGGAGCCGGAGCCGGGACCGGGGCTGCCTCTTTCTTTTTCTCCTCTTCTTTCTTTCCTTCTTCCTTCTTCTCTTCTTTCTTTTCTCCCTCCTTCTTGGGTTCTTCTTTCTTAGGCTCCTCTTTCTTCTCAGGCTCCTTAACTGGTCCTACTAACACTAAATCTGTTGACCAGTATTTGCGAAGCTTACCCACCACAGAGATCGGATCAACCGTTCCCATCACAGTTAATTTCCTCTGCTTCATGTCCATGGCGATGAAATCTATCCCTACAAGCAGATGGCACAAGTTGATTGGTTGCTTTTGCTTAAAGGAATTGGGATAAAAGCTTAACAGCTTCAAGGCTCAATTCAATCATAACATGTACAAGCAAAATAAAAAGTTTTCAGTCCAATAATTTACGTCCATTTACTTCATTCCATGGGAGTGAGATTGAGGATAATCATGTGGAACGAGTTTTGTTACTGTAGTAAAGGCCAGTGTGTATAAATATATTGCCTGACTCTGTAGTATAGCATGTTGGGAAGACTCTGTAGTATAGCATGTTTCATTATACCTTCCAGCGTTTCAATATATCTTATTATTCAGGACTGCTATCTTATTTTATTTAACAGTTAACCTGTAAAGGCATCTTTTGCTATTTATACCCACAATCTCAAAACATATTATGCGAGCGAAGTGTAATTCTCAGGAAATTTCCTATTTTAATTTAGAGGGGTAGATATTAACGTCCTAAAGTTACAAGTGAGATCCAACAACTTATGACCTCTTGCTTATAAGGGAGGTTCATGCCACTAAGTAACAAAATTTCTAAAACGACTAGGAGACCTAGCTACATGTACGTATATATGTGTGTGTGATGAGATGGATAAGTAATTGATTTGTATAGTTGGGTTGCAGAGGGATATGAGTATATTATGTCATTGTCCACATTGATTAGTGAGGGAACACAGTGACCCACAAGCACGCAGAGTGGAGAGACAGACACACAGAAAATAGATTAGAGATTTTGAAAAGTGGGACGACAATCAAACCGCCCATTGTTTGGGAAAATGATGAGTAAGTGGCCCCATACAATTTCTTGCCGTCTCGGGCTTTCCTTTACTGTATCTGTTTTTCTTCATTCTCATCGCAACAGCTTGACGAATACAGGCACAGCGATGCACTCCACTCACGTGGACCATGCTCATATCTTCCACAATTCTAAAGTCAAACGTTGTTAACTACTAAAACACAAGTCTTCATGTTTGATTCAGATGCTTCTATTATCAAAGATATATATATAATAGCTTCTATTAAGTGCTCATCATGATTCCCTCTTAACACTCGTCGCGCTGATATCATTTTTTATTATGATGTGATTAAAGATATCTCCAATTCACTTATGTGTAAGTGTAAGGCTTCGTTAGATCTCTATGGATTTTGAGTTTGAGTCTTAAAGCAATCACTTATGGTAGGAGTGGTAACCATAAACCCCAAAATATCGGGTGATAATATCGGAAAAAAAAAGGAAATCTCCAAATCACTTTATACTTGTTGAGACTAATTATTTTTTAGATTTATAATGCAAAAGGCCTTCACCTCTATCAATAAGTGCACTTTTTAAAATTCAAACTTGAAATTTTTTCCTTACAAGCACAATACTGCTCACCACCTTAACCAAACTTGTTGGGAATATCTTTACATACACACGATGTTTTTTCTTTTGGGTAAGATATATGGAGGTTTTTTTTATACATAAATTTTAAGAAAGGGGTTAGATTCACTCACAATTCAAGAAAAGGGCTCTAAATTGGGATATCTCCCCAACACCTCGAATGGACCACAAGTGGACTTCCCCGATACATTTATGGAGTTGTTTGTTGGGGGAGGTTGAGCTATCATGATGCAATATTAGGGCAATTCTGAAATGTGAAGGGCCTAACAACTATTCGGCCCAAATTGTTGTTACTTTGTTAGCCTCAATGTTGAGCTAACATTCACATCCAAGTCATTGTTTAGCCTAACTAACCTAACAATAATTATGACGTTATTTTTACTTATTCATTCTACTACCTCCCATCCATAAATCATAAGTCATCTTCTTAAAGAATTTTGTGGTCCTAAGGTTAAGTCACTTCATAAGAATTTGTATAATATTAAGTACTTCATTCTAAATATGTACGTATCATTCTTCTCAATTTTTAATGAGGGGATAGAGCGTGTTTACTTTTTAAATTTCTTTTTTTTTTTTGGTACTTGTTAGGGGCAAAGATAAAAATAATAACAATTGTTACACAATTTTAGTTATGAAACTAACTTTTCTTAATCAAGTGAATTAATTATAAATAACTTATATTATGTATTGGAGGGAGTATCTATTAATAATGGGAAAATGATACTTGGATCCCAAAATATCAATTTAGTAATATTAAAATCTAAAAAACTTACTATAAAAATAGTTAAGTTGTAAATATTAATTCAAATAATTACAAATATGAGATTGTCATTGATAAATAAGATATTTAAATTTATAGATTATTCCCACTAATTTATTTTGCAATTGAAACTTTTGTACCAACGAGTGCCTCGAGGAATCAGCATTTGAAATTCATATTTTAGCAACTTTTTTAGCCTAGTTATTACTATTATTAATTTTTTTTATGATCTAAATGAGTGTTTGGCAATTACCCAAGTCTAGATTTACGTAAATCAAGACAAAACTTCTTTTACACATTTACTTCGTAAATCGTAAAAGTTATTCTCAAAAACTAATTCAAACACATACTTAGCGTGTTCTCCGTTTCTCCTTACTAATTGTTATGATTATTTACAAAAAATTACGAAGGTCTATGATGTAATTATATGGATTTAACATATATTTGGTGGCATGTAATGATAACCTCGTTGATCAAATCCCCGGGTCAATGTCATTACTTACCATTTTAGTTTCAAACGTAAATAATAGATGCAATCATACCTAAATATGGTTATGGGTATAAGTAAATTTACCGGCAGCACCACCAAAAAAAAAACATGTGAAGCAAATGTTATAAATTGTTTATTAATTTGCTAAAAAAATATCATTTCGGGCAGCACCTTCAGAACGATTACGAGTGATGCAGGTGATTGGCACACACTATGAATTGGCAATTCATACTTGTATACTTTTATTCTTACTAAATTCTTCGTCATGTATTAATTTAGATTGAGACATAAGATCAGTTATCAAACATTCAATTTAAGCTTAAAGAGACATAAGATCAGTTATTCTTATTGTGTGTTTTTTTTAGTAGAAAACACACAATAAGGCTCTAAGAAGGATAGGCCTTCAATTGTTTAATCATATGTAGATTTTTTTTTTTTTTTTGCCCTCCAAAAATTTTTTTTATTGTATTTAAAAATTCATAATTAATTAAAATAATTTTAAAAACTGAGCTTAAAGAAATATGCTTTTGCTTGATTCAAATCTAAGTAAAAGAAAAATATTTAATTTGCCTTATTTTCAATGAACATGACCCAAAAATAAAGAAATTCAACATAATGTGCTTGCAAATCAATATATCAATATTTTTTTTGTATTACAAAGGCAAGCAGAGCTTGTAGATTGTCATGGCCTATAAAGTAGGCCGTACAAAGTGATCATGCGGTGATACACCACATTCCTGGGCAAAAAGAAGGATACAATCTGTAGGGGAAGACCCCAGTTCAACGTAGTTCTGGCTGTGCATGTGAGCCTGACCTGCAAGGTAATCTGCACACCGGATGCTTTCCCTATAAGAGTGGGAAATCCGCAAGTCCCAGTCTGAAAAAATAAGAGATCTGGTGTCCAGGATGACATTGTATAATGGGTGAGAAGTGGAATCAATATATCAATATTGACATGAAATTTATAAATCATGTCAATTCATATATTATCAACGACAGAAAGCGAACTGTTTAAACTTTAAACAGCTACAGCCTGAGACCACTTGACATTGTTTGAGCATCGGAAAAGGAGCTTCTAGAATGTAGACAGTATTCAAATGTTAAATACTTAGTCTGATTCTAAACATGTTGATTAATTAATATAAATGTAATTAATTAATTAAATCAATCACATGCTTTAGTACAGAACATGCGGAGTTTGAGAGCGTACAAAAGCTAACATGACATGGGACCTAAATAAAGAGAAGATAGCTTAGGATATTGTCTTGTTTGGAGGAAATGAAAGAAAAGACAAAAGGTTATGGAGAGTTCACTTTAATTGTGCATCCTGGTGGATGAGATTAGAGAATTTGAGTATAGATTAGAGGCATGTTTGGGAGAGCTTAATTTGAGAAAATAAGCCCAATTTACGTAAGTCGAGAAAAAACTCCTCTCACATACTTACCTCGTATACCGTGAATCACGAATTATAAGCACTTATTGCCCAAAAATAAGCTCTTCCAAACGACCACTAGATTTGATAGTGTTGAAATTGAAACAATGGATTATTGAGAAAAATCAACAGCCTATCATTCTTTATGATGAAAATTAATTAATGATTAAATAAATGGTGGGATGGCTGGCTCATGAAGGCCCAATGTAAAAAGCAGTAATGATAATAACGTAGACCAACCAATCACATCATTGGATTATGATGCTTCGATTATATTCGATGGGGCCAACAAAACGCAAACATTGTTAAAGATAAAAATAGATTCCATTCTATTCTCATGATATAATCAAATATATCGTACAATTACTTAATTAGTACTAATCTGTCAAATCAAATGTGCGTCCGTGAATCGATCTATCATTTTTTTTTTTCATTTTCTACATATTATTCTGTTCATTTTAAAAACCAATAAATATAAGCTTTTTTTTAAAAAAAAAATACTCACCAAGTATCCGAACAGTATAATAAAGCTTATTGCGGTACTGCAATTTTGCTCATCTACTCTAAAAAATGGTGAAAATCATCACATGAATTATACTGTAAACTCAACCATTCAAGTGCTTGTTTGGATTAACGAAATAAAAACTTTTTTTTTAACGTAATTTATGATATATAAGATAAATATTTAAAAAAAAAATTTATTTCAACTTGAGTAAAAGTAATTCTCTAACTTTAATTCAAATAGACCCTAAGATGAATGGGTACCAGCAATAAGAAAAAAGAAAAGCCAGTTCTCTTTTTGTATCAGTCGAAGAGGATGTGCTTAGATTGGGACTTCCTCTTATTTGATCACAATAAAAGTATATCATATGATATGCTTAGCATTCTCTACTATTTCCAATATGTCTAGAGCATCCATAAACAAAGTTTAATTGATGATTTCAGTAGGTAACGATACGATCCAGTCACTATTACAGTTACAGGTAATTGGTATGGGACTACGCATTACATTTGATTGTAACAAACAAGTCCCTAAATTTTATTCCCTTTTCTCTACACAACAACTAAAGTTTCAAACTCAACAATAGATGATCATATGATTATATACAAGAGCTCCTATCATCCTGCTGGTTGCAGCCTATTATTATAGGCATCAAAGACTTGGATCCACCATCAAATTATGAAAGTTTTAGGTCTTTCCCTCACCTTTGGACAGCTTGCCGATCACGAAATGACACAACTACTGGGATTGTCTTCCATGCTTTGAACAGGGTAGCTGGCCATGGGAGGATGATATGCCATGTAGGGATTATTTGCCATGTGGGCATTATATGCCATTTGGGGATTATATGCCATTAGTGGGTAATATGGCCTGTTATGACCCCCTCTGATCATCTCTAAATATGCAGGGTCTGGGACCATGAGTGGCGGTGGAACTGGAGCCGGGGCTGCCTCTTTCTTTTTCCCCTCGTCTTTCTTTCCTTCTTCCTTCTTCTCCTCTTCTTTCTTTCCTTCTTCCTTCTTCTCTTCTTTCTTTTCTCCCTCCTTCTTTTCCTCTTCTTTCTTTTCTCCATCCTTCTTTGTCTCTTCTTTCTTTTCTCCCTCCTTCTTGGGTTCTTCTTTCTTAGGCTCCTCTTTCTTCTCAGGCTCCTTAACTGGTCCTACTAACACTAAATCTGTTGACCAGTATTTGCGAAGCTTACCCACCACAGAGATCGGATCAACCGTTCCCATCACAGTTAATTTCCTCTGCTTCATGTCCATAGCGATGAAATCTATCCCTACAAGCAGATGGCACAAGTTGATTGGTTGCTTTTGCTTAAAGGAATTGGGACAAAGGATTAACAGCTTCAAGGCTCAATTCAATCATAACATGTACAAGCAAAATAAAAAGTTTTCAGTCCAATAATTTACTTCCATTTACTTCATTCCATGGGATTGAGATTGAGGATAATCATGTGGAACGAGTTTTGTTACTGTAGTAAAGGCCAGTGTGTATAAATATATAGCCTGACTCTGTAGTATAGCATGTTGGCAAAGGCATCTTCCAGCGTTTCGATATATCTTATTATTCACGACTGCTATCTTATTTTATTTAACAGTTAACCTGGAAAGGCATCTTTTGCTATTTATACCCACAATCTCAAAACATATTATGCGAGCAAAGTGTAATTCTAAAGAAAGATACATGATCCTTGCACATGTCAGACTTAACCATATATAGATTGATTCCCTTTTCCTTTTCCTACCCCAAATCCCTTCACAGATAAGAAACCCCATTTTAAGGGTTTTTTTTTTATAATACATCCCACTGTAGTTGTTGACAAGCTAACAGACAGTCAATTAACATCTTAACGATCTCAAGTAAAATAAGGATTCAGTATTTTCAGCCAACGAAAATATGAGATTTAATAGATCTCTCACCTACCACAACCCAGAAACTATAACAATAATATTGAAAATAGGAAACAATTTAATCAGTTGAAAGAGCATATGACGATTCAAATATTTAAATTCAAAATAACTAAAAGAGGCATCCAATAGTTACGAATTTGAAGATCTAGACTACTTTGGTCTTTTTTTGGCATTCCAAACATGAACATACAGAAAGTTAATTAGAGTATCTTAAAGATTCAAAATAACTAAAACACGCATCCAATACAAACGCACCCACAAAAATCTGCGAGTATTCCACAGTTCCTTGAATATTCATTTTCGCAGGATAAATAAATAAAATTTTAACATAAAGAATTGAAGAAGGCACAATACTGAACAATACAACGTTTTTGTACCTGTAAGTGCAGAGACCGTTTTCAGAGCCTTCTGCTTGGCCCTGTCATCTTCCACATCTAACTTGATCACAGCAAACTTCTGTAAGCATAAATCAGAAAGTGGTTCAGCTTAGATTCAAATAAATACCATAACATAATAACAAACGAGATATAATCATATAAATTAACAAATGAAAGCAAATATTTTTCTCCCTACAAGAAGCTCTGTTACTTAGAAGCGGCACAAAAAAAGCCACTTAATCCGGATTCAGGAGATAGCAAGATTCGGTTCGCAAATATTCACGATTCACCTCAGATCTTTAATGAGAGAGACGAAGTGAGAAGATTAAAGGTCAAGGAGAATCAGAATCAGAATTGAATAAAAAAATGTTAGAGAACCGATTCATCGGTTTTCGAAGGAAGAAGGAAAAGCCAAAAGAATCAAAAACCGGAAGTGGGAATCGTACCTTCATTTTAATTAGCAGGAATCAGTAGATCAAAGGCAGAGAAAGAGAGAGAGAGAGAGATTAGGCGAGCTTTGCGAGAACTAGGAAATGGTGTTGGCTCAGAAAGAGAGAAGGCAAACGCTAAATCAAATGAAGCTTTTATCGAGAGAAGATCGAAAACGGAAGTTGGATACACATGGCATTCAAATCCGAATCGAGTCTAAACAATGTATATTAGGAGGGGGGGAGAGAGAGAGAGAGAGAGAGAGAGGGAAGGGGAGAGTGAGTGAAGTGTGTGAATTGTACGCAAAAATATTTTTAGGAGAGGAAGGAGAAACCAGTGCATGGCCCTCTAACCACAAGGACAAGGCCACGCGTACTAGGCAGCGCGTGACATTCGTCAAAAGCTTTTTCTGTGGGATGACTCATCAGAGCCGAGGGTTTTCAACTTTTCATTATACTACTGTATCAATACAGATATGAGATAAAATTAATTTTTTTAGAAATTAAAAAAATTAAATAAATTATTTAATTATATTATATATTGTATATCCTTATATTATATATCAGTTTATTAATTAAGTTAATTAGTTTAAAGAAAAAAATATAAATATAAATATTCTAAAATAATTTAATTAACTTCTTTGATCTCTTCAAAAAAATTAACTTTATCTTATATTTAGAATCGGATAAAGTATATATTAAAGAAATTAAAATTACAATTGTATAGCAGTGAACCCCTAAATACTCAGTCAGTTTAAAAATACTCCTAAAAAACCTGTTTGTTACAGTACTCTCTCTTCTCTATTTGTAAGACTTGATTTTAAGGAGTATAAATTAAAATGTATTTGTTGATAAGGTGATTTTCATAATTATAAAAAGAATTAGAAGATGTTTTAAATTATACTTTGACTAAGTGGTTAATAAAAGAATAACTAGAATTGTGCAATTCATTATATTTAATTAAGAAAAAAAACTGAAAATGTTAAGCTGTCGTTCAAAAAGAATAGTGATGAATTGAAAAGGAGGTGATATAATAATAAATAATGGGAATGGAAACATGTACGGTACTAGTTGGAGATGACGTTTGGTGCAGTGCCACCGAACAAACTGTCACGTGGGAATGACAAGGAAGGTGGGCCCTACCGGCGGGGCCATACAGGCGGGCAGTACGACCAATGAACGCTCTATCCTACGAATATGATAAATCATAAAGTTGGTGGATTATTCTTCTTCTCTAGTGCGAGTAAATTCCTAACGCTATTGGTATTGCAGGTAAAATTAGCGTGAACTGAAATTTATGAATGGATGTTACTCTCAAGTCTTAGCCTTACGCCCTTACCCCTCTCTCTCTCTCTCTCGTTCTAGAAAGATCTCTGAATTTTTTTGTGAAGGACTCAAATTTCAAATTAAATTTGATGGATTGTGTTGTGGAGGATAGGTGAGTCGGTACAGACATGATGCGCGAGTGAAACAGCGGGAAGCAGAAGGACAAAGCGTGGTTGGTGGGGCCCATGAGTCAATAATTTAAAAAAAAAGAAGAAGATTATGGCGGCACGACACGAAACATAGAGACTAGAGAGAAGGCGCCGTAGAACGTTAGAAATAGAATGCCGCCATATCCCTACTCGCATGCCCAAATCCCTCCTCCTTGCTGGATCCCACCTCAGAATCAATTTTAATCAATATCACCCATTCATGTAAATATTAAATATATATAAATCTCTTTTAATTAATTCTCACATGTTAAAAAGAATTAGTTAATATATTAATTATAAGTTAAATTTTTAATTTCACTCTTATTATAATTAATAATAGAGGTAAAAAAATATAAAACATATTTACTATCTTAAAATTGGATTTATAAATATGACCAAATTTTTTAATCAAAAAAGACTTATAAATAAAATCAAAGTGATACTGCAATTAATAAATTACTTTAAAAATCACCCTACCACGATGTCACCCGGTTAATATGACGTTGAGAAATCCTTTTTGTCTCATGCATAGTTATTGGAAGTTACTTCATTAAATTTTTCTGTGCAACATATTGTGCTTGTTTAGAATAGTTTATTTTTGAACAATAAGTGCTTATAAATCATGATTCACAATATACGAAGTAAGTATGTGAGAGGAGTTTTATCTCGACTTGCGTAATAAGAATTTATTTTTTAAGAAATCGTGATTCCAAACATGCCTATTGTTCCAGACGATTTTACTATTGATAGTAAGCTTTGCACTCTAGAGTTAGAGCCTCTTTGAGGCTATATCAAAGTGAGCGTTATGTATGCATGTTGTATAAGTCAACATAAAACTCCTCTTATATACTTATCCCATATACCGTAAATCGTGTTGGAAAAATAACTTCTACCTCTAATCCAAACATGCACCGATTTAGCGTTCTAAAAGCATGTTCTTGTAAGTCGAAATAAAACTCCTCTCATATACTTACCTCGTACATTGTAAATCACTTTATAAAAACAGTTTCTACCACTAACCCGAACAGACACGTAGAGTGTATAATAACTACGAGTAAAGTTTAAAAGGAACTTAATAAGCTTGAAGGTTTTTCCATATTCTAATAAAAAAAAAACACGTTAAAAGTGATAGGCATTTTGTTTTGTAATCATCATAACGTGTTAGAAAACTCAATACCATAACCCCACACACATACCCGGCCCCAATTACCAGTGTCGCTCTCAAGTCTAGCGAAAATGGAAGGGGTGAAAACAAAAGGGAAATAACTTTAAGCAATAATAATAATGGCTCCAAAAAGATAGGCATTATGAATGAATGGGGATAAGAATTCCATGACTTTTAATTTGCCACTCCTCTCTCGCAATAACAAGGAATTGAAAGATAGTACAAAGGCTTATCTTATCTACTCCCCACTTTCTATAGGACCATGCAACTCACTACTCCCACATATACAACATCACCCAACTCAAACTCTTGAAATATTCGTGGTTTATATGTGTGTGTGTGTGTGTGTGTGTGTGTGTGTCCTTCCTCAGCAATCACGTGCATGCAACATGTTATTTATGAAAAAAATGACTTCGCCATATTCAACTTGCTAGATAAGCATACCATAACTTGTTTTCTGTGTGCCCCTGTTTCTTTCCTTTTGTACGTCCTATATATGGTCTAGATTCTAACTCAGAATCACCATCAAGAATAGTTTTGGCGGAATTTCTAAGTTCTGCAGGTGTTCATATAATCAATACGAGACTTTCGACTTTGCTTATTGTTAGATTTAGGAATATTTCATTCAAACCGTTTAGATAGATGCCCATGTGTGTTCCTCTTTTGAGAGTGAAGTTAGCAGCATAATATTCATCAATTTCCTGTTGATGGGTTCCTCCACATACATTACAGTACAAAAAAATTTCATAGGGTTTATTACTTGTTTGTGTTCTTTTGTTAGAGTTTCTGCCTTGCGTTTATGGTTTGCTGTTTTTGTTAATAAGGATGGTTTTGTAGTAGCTTGTATATAAGTTGGTGTCAAATGTGTGTTGATGTTTACTATACAATTGTCTCTTCTTTTTACGTTTGACGTAATATTATATTAATCATTTTGTACGGAAAAAAAAAACCATGTTAATTTACTGGCGATGGTTACACTTTTGTTGGCTGCAGCTAGAGTCAAAATATATAAAGTGACGACGGATGGAATAAAAGTATTCGATGGGGTCGTTGAACTTAATAAAAGCTGTGATTAGTATAATTCAAAGAATGCATTCATTGGTAGTAATTAATCAGTTTTGTTTTATTCGTCTCTGGTCAAGCAAAGTACGTAGCTGCCTAGCTAAGCGGTGTATTATGAATGCAGCCGCCCCAACCTGTGTTTGATGATAGCAACAATAATGGTAGCTACTTCTGGTGTGGTGTTGAAATTAATTTTATTATTATCTTTATCAGGGTTTGTATTATGGTTTGTATGATTTATGACTATGATGTTCAAGTTGTAACCCACAGCCGCTGAAATGAAGAGGTTGTGGAACATAGCCCAAAGTGAAAATGTGGTGGGTGTACCACTATAGTACTACTTATAAACCTAAATTAACTAACTCTAATATGTAAAGGAGAATTAGCCTGTGTTTGGTATCACTTATTTTTAGATAATAAGTCATTATTACGTAAAATGAGATAAAATTTCTCTCACATACTTACCTCGTATACCGTGAATCACGATTTATAAACACTTATTGCCCAAAAATAAGCTTTTCCAAACGAACACTTAGTGAACTCATTAATTATGAGTTAACTTTTTAATTTTGTCTTATTTATAACTGGTTACACGAGGGTCAACAATAATAAATTCTTTTTGTTCATTATAATTAATAGGGGCAAAATTATAAACAACATATTTATTATTCTGAAATTTGACTTATAATAAGGACAAAAATTTTTAGTTAAAACTGAATTATAAATAAAATCAGAGTAGTATGAGTATAAGAGATGGCTAGGTTAATTACGGGTAATATTTTTAAAAATTATAATTTATATTATATTTAAAATAAATGATTTGGGTTAGGTTTAGTAGACGATCTTGTTTCTAATATTTCCTATTTAGAAGAGTTTCCTGTTTCTATAATTTCTTTTGACCTAAAATTAAGTTAGAGCCAGGATTATTTTGAGGGCCGGGAAAACCCACCTTTCGTCTTTATAGTTTGGGTCAATTTTGGTCAAAATCCTTGCAAATTGATTTCTAAGGAATAGGTCCCTCAAGTTTAAAACAGTTATGCTATTGGTCCTTCTATTTGTTAACAGTGCAGATATGGATTAATGGGGGCAACAATAATCAAGCGGCAGTGGCAGGATTATGTGGAAAAAAGATAACGAGTTGGCAAAATTTTTGGGCTGAATGACTTGGCTTTTTAAATATAAAAAAGAAACAGAACATAACATATGACATATCCTAGGTACGGTTCACCATCTCAAACTTTATTTATCAATCCCAAACCCTTTGTGATCTTTACTCTCTCTTTTGTCTTTTGACACCTTTTCTCTCTCCTCCTCCAATCTCCTTCCCCTCTTCTAACTTATGTTCTTCTTCTTCAGTCAATCTCCTTCTTTTGTGCCCCCAGTTCTTTTTCATTTTTCTGAAGTGATTTTCTATTTAAAATTCTAAGCCATTTAACTCAAAAAATGCCAACTCATTATTTCTTGCCACTTAATCATGACACATGATTATTATTGCCACCATAAATCCACATTAGCACCGTTAAGAAAAACATAAGGACCCTTGGCTTAACAGTTTAAAGTTTGAGGGACCTATTCCTTAAAAATCAAATTGTGGGGACTTTGACCAAAGTTGACCCAAACTACAAAGACCAAAAGGTGGGTTTTCCCTTATTTTCATTGTACTCCTTTCAATGAATTGAATTTAATATTGAACCGCTGGCAAAAAAAAAAAAAAAAGAATTTAATATTGAACCTTCTATTCTCCTTTTATATATTTATTTGATTTGCAATCTTCCCTTTTCTTCTTTTCTCTCTCTTCTTCCCTTTCCCTTTCCTTTCCCCATCCTGCATCACGAGTCGCCGTTCGTTTAGTTGAAATTGAAGAAAGATTCTCCCAATGCATATAGGAAAGTTGAATATTAACATAAAACATAATAGCGGTCCTCAGTATAAGACATATTTAGGAAGTTAATCTTGGTCCTAAATATAAGACACATTTTTCATATTTGTTAAATTTTTCTTAATTTACCTTTATTAATACCCTGACAACAATAATGAAGAAGGAAAGAGAATGAGAAAGATGATTAATATATTTTATAAAATACATGTTATATTAACTAACTTAACTAGCTCTTTTAATTTAATCGAATTAAATAAATATATTTTATATTAAATTAAATACCGGGTTGTTGCAAAAAGTGAAGCTTATTATGTTTGGATATAAACTGCATGTAATGAAGGGATGGAGAGGAGATTAAAAATGGGTCCTTCATCCTATCCACTGTTCGTAAACCCAACTCGGAAACCAGAGAACTGGCCGGAAAACCGGCAGAGTCCTAGTCACTGTTTTAAAAAAAAATTATTTTCTTTAGAATTTCATATTAATAAGCCTAAAATCTTTAATTTCTCACCATCCAGTTTGGCCCCGATCTGACCCTTAACCCAGTACCCGACCTGTTTAGTACCCGGTTCGGATTTTAATACCTTGATCCTATCATACCATGGAGTAAAGCCCTGACGAATGACAACATGAAAAAGACAAGGGATTGGGTTTTGAAACTAGTTGGGCCAAATATGGGCTTACCTAACATTAGTTTGGGCATTGAATAGTGAACAGTAGGTATGAATGAACGTGTGATGTCGAAGGTCCACTCCATTGGGTTAGATCAGTGGCCATGTTTGATCAATTAGATCCAATCTCCAGATGATAGGAATTTGCAGGCTTGGGATACCTTTGAATTTGGTAATATCTTGTTGATCTCTTCAAGACCAGTGAAGGGTTTATATATAGGAATAACAAGGTGCTTGTGTTGTAAGTGTCACATGATATCACAATACGGGTTTCAATTAGCAGGAAACAGCAGATCAGAGGCAAAGAGAGAGATGTAAATCAAATGAAGCTCCTATCGAGAGAAGATCGAATCGAGTCGAGAACGAAAAGAGTATAAGAGTGAGTAGGGCTCAGGCCTTTATTGTAATATATAGGTAAAAAATGGAATCAACTCTTTACAGCTGTAATGTAATCCATATCCAAATACAAAAGCGCACACATATACAGCTGTGATATGACACCGACGACTGGCAAAAAAACAGATATGACACCGACGCTTCACATCTCATTCACTGAAGGAAAGAAGCCAAGAAGAGCACTATGGTCTGGAGAACGACAATTGCTTAACACATGGGGTGAAGACGAAAATTGTAAACAACACATTTATTATCTGAAACTGGAGCTCACTTCTTCCTGGCCTCTACTATGTCAGGCTTCTTGTTGTTCTTCTTCTTGTCAGGCTGCTTGTTTTCTTTTTTCGCTCCAGCGGCTCCCTTCTTGGCCCCTAGTTTGTCAGGCTGCCTGTTCTTGTCCTTGTCAGGCTGCTTGCTCTTGTCTTTCTCCTCAGGCATCTTCACAACTAGAGTTCTCGCATATTGGCCAAGTATGCAAGCCACAGACAACGGATCAGCCCTTACTATCACAGTTAATTTATTCTTCTGCTTCTCCACAAAAATCGAATCTACACCTACAAACACATAGCAGAAGTTGATTGATTGGTTTTGCTTAAAGGAATTGGGACAAGAGATTAACAGCTTCAGTCAGAGGCTATATAATTGAGTCTCTTACATAGTTGAGCCTCTTCAGTCAGAGGCTAATGAAACATGCTATACTACAGAGTCAGTCAGAGGCTATATAATTGAGCCTCTTACATAGTTGAAGCTGTTAATCATCTCTATGTAAGAGGCTCAATTATATAGCCTCTGACTGACTCTGGAGTATAGCATGTTTCATTAGACCTTCCTGAGTTTTTATATATATTATCATTCATTCATGCCTGCTATCTTATGTTTTATGCAACACTTAACCTGTAAAGGCCCATCTTTTGCCATTTATACCCACAATCTCAATACATATCATGCGAGCAAAGTGTGATTCTAAAGAAATATACATGATCCTTACTCATGTCATATATAGATGAAGCAAAAGATGTATTCCCTTCCCCTTTCCCCTACCACAAATCCCTTCACAAATAAGAAACCCCATTTTAACTTTTTTTTAATAATACGTCCCACTGTAGTCGTTGACAAGCTACAGACAGTCAATTAACATCTAAATGATCTCAAGTAAAATAGGGATTCAGTATTTTCAGCCAATGAAAATATGAGATTTAATAGGTCTCTCACCTACCACAACCCAAAAACTATAATATTGAAAATCGGAAACAATTTAATCAGTTGAAATGACGATTCAAATATTTAAATTCAAAATAACTAAAACAGGCATACAACACTTACGAATTTGAAGATCTAGACTACTTTGGTCATTTTTTGGCATAACAAACATGAACATACAGAAAGTTAATTAGAGTATCTTAAATTCAAAATAACTAAAACACGCATCCAATACAAACGCAGCCACAAATAGTATCCCACAATTCCTCCAATATTCATTTTCGCAGGATAAATAAATAAAAGGTTGACATAAAGAATTGAAGAAGGCACGATACTGAACAATACAACGTTTTTGTACCTTTAAGTCCATAGGCCGTTTTCAGAGCCTTGGTCCCGTCATCCTTCAAATATAACTCGATCACAGCCTGGGCCCCGTTTCAGAAAATGGTTCAGGTTAGATTAAAATAAATACCATAACATAATAACAAACGAGATATAATCATATAAATTAACAAATGAAAGCAAATATTTTTCTCCCAACCAGAAGCTCTGTTACTTCGCATACTAGAAGATGAGTGGGAATCGTACCTTCATTTTAATTAGTAGGAATCAGCAGATCAAAGGCAGAGAGAGAGAGAGAGAGAGAGAGAGGAATTAGGCCAGCGGAAATGGGGTTGGCTCAGAGAGAGAGAAGGCAAATGCTATAACAAGGCAAATGCTATATACACAATGGAAGAGGTGGTTGGTGGGTCTGTTATTAATAATTAGTTAATTACCCGTACCCAATCCAAATCCATGCGCTGGATTTTTTTTATTATATTAATTTACTCAACTCAAGAGTTGTTTTATCAATCTGTGGATTTGGTAAGCTGTTTCCAAATGTTCAAGATGAGAAGACCAATATGATATACCCCTCTCTCGTTCTAGAAGGCGCCGTAAAAGATGGTACCAAAAGGGCCCTGATTGGAAGGGAAGGGAAGCAAGTTAGGGATTAGGTAGTTAGATATTTGAATCGTCATTTCAACTGATTAAATTGTTTCTGATTTTCAATATTATAGTTTCTAGGTTGTGGTAGGTGAGAGACCTATTAAATCTCATATTTTCATTGGCTGAAAATACTGAATCCTTATTTTACTTGAGATCATTTAGATGAAAATTGACTGTCTGTAGCTTGTCAACCACTACAGTAGGACGTATTATTTAAAAAACGTTAAAATGGGGTTTCTTATTTGTGAAGGGATTTGTGGTAGGGGAATGGTACTATTACGGAAGGGATTTTTAATGTCTGTTTTTATACCTTTGAGATGACTGTTTTTAAGAGGACGTATATGTGAGTGTCGTTGAAAGTTTTAAAATAGACGACCGTTTCAAAACAGTCGTTGTAAGAGACTTACGACGAAAAACAGTCGTCGTATATTATGACTTACAATGACCATTTTTGCAAAAACGGTCGTTGTAAGTGACATACAACGACCGTTTTTACAAAAGTGGTCGTTGTATCCCTCTATTTTTTTAAAAAAAAAATCTTATACAGAAATCAACTATTCGAATAGAAATTTCCAATGAACAACATTCAAACGAAATTTCCAACGAACATCATTCAAACAAAATTTCCAACGAGCGACACTTGAACAAAATTTCAAACTCTTCATTCTAGGAAGTAAACCCCAAATATAATTGCAATTCAACTTCCAAAAATGATAACCAAACAAAATTAAATATAAAAAGGAGGCAAGGAGAAAAACCTCAAGTGCTTTGCAAACACTCTCAAGCTCAAGGAAATACTTAATCTTCTGGGCTATCATTACAACCTCATTAACACCCAAGTAAATGTTGCTACTTTGCTCAAAGACTGGTAGTGATCAAGATCCACGCACATCATACTCTTGAGCACGGACTAAACATGCTCCTGATTATCGGAGTGAGGGCGAGGAGGAGAGGGTTCACCATAACGCTGGCAAAGAGGAAGGTGAAGATCGTGATTAGGTCAGAGAATAGGCAGGAGGTCGTGTCTAGGGTCGGAGAGGGGCCAAATGATGTGACTGGAGGTTGGAATAGGGCTCAGAGGTGAATCTGAGAAGGAGAGGCGCGACTAGTAGAGGAGATATGATTGGATTTAAAACAGATCTGGAACACTTTCAACGACCGTTTTTTGGAAAATGGTCATTGAAAGTCTCGTTGAAAGTCACTTTCAACAACTGTTTTCAAAAACAGTCATCGAAAGTGACTTTGAACGATTGTTTTTAAGAGATGGCTAGGTTAATTATGTGTAATATTTTTTTAAAATTATAATTTATATTATATTTAAAATAAATGATTTGTGTTGGGTTTAGTAGACGTTCTTGTTTCTGTTATTTCCTATTTAGAAAAGTTTCCTATTTCTATAATTTCTTTTGATTTAAAATTAAGTTCGAGCCAGGATTAATTTGAGGGAAAACCCACCTTTTGGTCTTTATAGTTTAGGTCAATTTTGGTCAAAGTCCTTGCAAATTGATTTCTATGGAATAGGTCCCTCAAGTTTAAAACAGTTATGCTATTGGTCCTTCTATTTGTTAACAGTGCAGATATGGATTAATGGGGGCAACAATAATCAAGCGGCAGTGGCAGGATTATGTGGAAAAAAGATAATGAGTTGGCAAAATTTTTGGGCTAAATGACTTGGCTTTTTAAATATAAAAAAGAAACAGAAAATAACCTATGACATATCCTAGGCACGGTTCATCATCTCAAACTTTATTTGTCAATCCCAAACCCTTTGTGATCTCTACTCTCTCTTTTGTCTTTTGACACCTTTTCTCTCTCCTCCTCCAATCTCCTTCCCCTCTTCTAACTTTTGTTGTTCTTCTTCAGTCAATCTCCTTCTTTTGTGCCCCCAGTTCTTTTTCATTTTTCTATTTTTTTAAGTGATTTTCTATTTAAAATTCTAAGCCATTTAACTCAAAAAATGCCAACTCATTATTTCTTGCCGCTTAATCATGACACATGATTATTATTGCCACCATAAATCCACATTAGCACCGTTAAGAAAAACATAAGGACCCTTGGCTTAACAGTTTAGAGTTTGAGGGACCTATTCCTTAAAAATCAAATTGTGGGGATTTTGACCAAAGATGACCCAAACTACAGAGACCAAAAGGTGGGTTTTCCCTTATTTTTATTGTACTCCTTTCAATGAATTGAATTTAATATTGAACCGCTGGCAAAAAAAAGAATTTAATGTTGAACCTTCTATTCTCCTTTTATATATTTATTTGATTTACAATCCTCCCTTTTCTTCTTTTCTCTCTCTTCTTCCTTTCCCCATCCTGCATCACGAGTCGCCGTTCGTTTAGTTGAAATTGAAGAAAGATTCTCCCTATGCATATAGGAAAGTTGAATATTAACATAAAACATAATACCAATCTTCAGTATAGGATATATTTAGGGAGTTGATCTTTATCCTAAATATAAGATATATTTTTTATATTTATTAATTTTTTCCTAATTTACCATTATTAATACTTTAACAACAATAATGGAGGAAAGAGAATGAGGAAGATGATTAAGGTATTTTAGAAAATATATGTTATATTAACTAACTATTTTAATTTAATTAAATTAGATAAATATGTTTTATATTAAATACCGGACGGTTGTTGCAAAAAGTGAAGCTTATTATGTTTGGATATAAACTGCATGTAATGGAGGGAGGGAGAGGAGATTAAAAATGGGTCCTTTATCCTATCCACTATTTGTGAACCCGACAAGAAAACCGACGAACTGGCCAAAAAACCGATCCAGTTCAGGTCATTGTTTAAATTTTTTTTTTTAAAATTTTATATTAATAAGCCTAAAAGCTTCAATTTCTTATCGATTTGACCACGATTTAACCCACTGACCCTTAATTCAGTACCCAACCTATTTAGTACCGGTTGGGGTTTTAATACGTTGATCCTATCATACCATGGAGCAAAGCCCTCACAAATGACAACATGAAAAAGACAAGGGATTGGGTTTTGAAACTAGTTGGGCGAAATATGGGCTTACCTAACATTAGTTTGGGTAGGTATGAATGAACGTGTGATGTCGAAGGTCCACTCCATTGGGTTAGATTAGTGGCCATGTTTGATCAAATAGATCCAATCTCCAGATGATACGAATTTGCAGGCTTGGGATACCTTTCAATTTGGTAATGTCTTATTGATCTCCTCAAGACCAGTGAAGAGTTTATATAACGGAATAACAAGGTGCTTGTGTTGTAAGTGTCACATAATATCACAATACGGGTTTTAATTAGCAGGAAACAGCAGATCAAAGGCAAGGAGAGAGATGTAAATCAAATGAAGCTTCTATCGAGAGAAGATCGAATCGAGTCGAGAACGAAAAGAGTAGAAGAGTGAGTAGGGCTCAGGCATTTATTGTAATATGTAGGTGAATGGAATCAATCCATATCCAAATACATAAGCACACACATATAGAGCTGTGATATGACACCGACAATTTACATTCAGTGAAGGCAAGAAGCCAAGAAGAGTACTATGATCTAGACACCGACAATTGCTTAACGCATGGGGTGAAGACGAAAATTGTAAACAACACATTTATCAGTCTGAAGCTGGATTTATAATGAAAGTTCAAAATGGACTTGTAAATAAGATTAGAGGGCTATGGGTATAAGCGATGGCCAGGTTAATTACAGGTGATATTTTTAAAAAACTATAATTTATATTATCTTCTTTCTTTTCTCGCTCTAGGCCACTACTTTGACAACTAGAGCTCTTGCTCCATTCTTCCTGGCCTCTACTTGGACACGCTTCTCATTTTTCTCGAGAACTAGAGCTCTCGCTCCCTTCTTCTTGGCTTCCACTTCGACACGCTTCTCGTTCTTCTCAAGCTTCATGTTCTTCTGAAGAATTAGAGCTCTCGCTCCCTTCTTCCTGGCCTCCACTTCGACACGCTTCTCGTTCTTCTCAAGAACTAGAGGTCTCGCTCCCTTCTTCCTGGCCTCCACTTCAACACGCTTCTCGTTCTTCTCGAGAACTAGAGCTCTCGCTCCCTTCTTCTTAGCCTCCACTTCGACACGCTTCTCGTTCTTCTCAAGCTTCATGTTCTTCTGAAGAACTAGAGCTCTTGCTCCCTTCTTCTTGGCTTCTACTTCAACACGCTTCTCGTTTTTCTCGAGAACTAGAACTCTCGCTCCCTTTTTCCTGGCCTCTACTTCGACACGCTTCTCGTTCTTCTCAAGCTTCACGTTCTTCTGGAGAACTAGAGCTTCTGGCCAATAATCTATCCCTACAAGCAGATAGCAGAAGTTGATTGATTGCTTTTGCCTCGAGGAATTGGGACAAGAGATTAATACTTCAACTATGGAAGAGGCTCAATTCAATCATGGCAAATAAAATAAAAAACTTTCAGTCTAATGATTCACTTGCATTTACTTCATTCCATGGGAGTGGGATTGAGGTTAATCATGTGGTACGAGTTTTGTTACTGTGGTAAAGGCCAATGGTGTATAAATATATAGCCTCTGACTGACTTTGTAGTATAGCATGTTTCATTAGACCTTCCTGAGTTTTTATATCTCTTATCATTCATTCATGCCTGCAATCTTATGTTTTATGTAACACTTAACCTGTAAAGGCCCATCTTTTGCCATTTATACCCACAATCTCAATACATATCATGCGAGCAAAGTGTGGTTCTAAAGAAATATACATGATTCTTACTCTTGCCAGACTTAACTATATATAGATGAAGCAAAAGATGTATTCCCTTTCCCTTTCCCCTACCACAAATCCCTTCGCAAATAAGAAACCCCATTTTAACGTTTTTTTAATGATACATCCCAGTGATCCCACTGTGGTCGTTGACAAGCTAACAGACAGTCAATTAGCATCTTCATGATCGCAAGTAAAATAAGGATTCAGTATTTTCAGCCACCGAAAATATGAGATTTAATAGAATAATAGATCTCTCACCTACCACAACCCAGAAACTGTAACAATAATATTAATTAGGAAGATACAAGCTTGTATATATAAATAGGCTCATTTGTACATGTGTTGGATCAAAAAATTCAGATCGACAATTTCCCTCGGTCTATGTATAAATAGGCTCATTTATTGCATTACTCACGCATCCAATACAAACGCAGCCACAAAAATCTGCGAGTATCCCACAGTTCCTCCAATATTCATTTTCGCAGGACAAATAAATAAAGCGTTGACATGAAGAATTGAAGAAGGCACGATACTGAACAATACAACGTTTTTGTACCTGCGAGTTCATAGGCCGTTTTCAGAGCCTTCTGATTGGCCCTGTCATCTTCCAAATCTAACTTGATCACAGCAAACTTCTGCAAGCATAAATCAGCAAGTGGTTCAACTTAGATTCAAATAAATACCGTAACATAATAACAAACGAGATATAATCATATAAATTAACAAATGAAAGCAAATATTTTTCTCCCAGCCAGAAGCTCTGTTACTTCGCATAATTTCGGATAATAGAAGCGGCACAAAAAAAGCCACTTAATCCGGATTCAGGAGATAGAAAGATTCGGTTCGCAAATATTCACGATTCACCTCAGATTTTTAGTGAGAGGGACGAAGTGAGAAGAGTAACGGTCAAGGAGAATCAGAATCAGAACTGAATAAAAAAATCGGTTTTCGAAGGACGAAGGAAAAGCCAAAAGAATCAAAAACCAGAAGTGGGAATCGTACCTCCATTTTAATTAGCAGGAACCAGGAGATCAAAGGCAGAGAGAGAGAGAGAGATTGGGTGAGCTTTACAAGATCACTAGGAAATAGAGGACTTTTAGTGCGTCTGGATAAGCTTTTTTAAGAATAGTTTTTATAATTTATAAGATAAGTATGTGAGGAAAATATTATCTCAATTTATGGAAAAGGATTTTTTAATACCTAGATTTGGGGTTTACCCAAACTCGCACATAGATAGGTCAGCGGTAGCATTTGGGAAGAAAATATTGGAATAGATAGAGGGCCTGTCTGTTACACGAAAAAGGTCGGGAGGGAAGAGAAGATGAGGAAGTTCCTTAAAATGAAAACACGTTTGGTTGTTGGATGGCTCTAGGAACTCAAGTTCCCACCTGTTTCAAAGTTCCCCTAAAGATGGGAAGATCAGTTCCCACCAAAATTGGTGGGAACTCATATTCCTTTGCAGGAGAGAAAATCTAAAAGACAAATATATCCATAAAAAATTTAAATTACAACGTCAGATGGATACAGGGACATCGCTCCGATGATCTTGACACTGATGGATTTCACAGTTGTAAATTGATTTAGTTCGTAAGGATTGGGTGAAGGGAGTTTGTGAGGAAAATATCTGAAAGATGAAACAACGTAGTTGCAGTGAAATTTAAAACCATTGTAAATTGATTTACAATGATAATAAATCAATTTAACTCATTTTTTGTTATTTTATTATAAGGGTATTATGGGTATATTGAGTATTCTTCTCACTTCCCTCACTTCATTTTTTTTAATCAAATATCTCATTTTCTTTCAACTTGAGTTACCTTTCCATGTCTACCGAATAAACAAACTTTTTTAAGTTCTTTCCAATATTTTCATCTTTTCCGTTCACTTCCCTCCCTTTCATTTCTCTCCTCAAATGTTGCTTTAACCAAACGGCCAGAGAGTGTGGAGAGGAAGCAACTTGACTTTCGGCGTAAGCCTATCCTCGAAACCTCCTCATGTCCATATTTATTCATGACGTGAGAGGGATTGATCGTAGATGGAGTATAAAAATTTATACTCGTATATAATAACATTCGATAAATCTATCTCGATAATCATTAATCATATTATTACAATTTTGAACATGAAAAGAGCGAATGTTATTATATACGAATACGAGTATAAAATTTTTTATACCCCATCCACTGTCAATCCCTGTCAGATTATGAAAATGGGAGTAAGGAAGTTTCGTGGAAGCTTCATTTATATACAGCTTATAGGCTCACTCCAAAAGTCTTCCTTCCTGTCCACGCTGTCTGGCCCGTTGGCCGTTGGCCGTTGCATTGAATTGATGGCTAATTCTCGTTAATTCATTTTCTTTAGTTTTTTTCTTAACTTCATTATTATTAATGTCATTTTACTTATTTACAATAAAAAAAGTTGATAGTCCTCGTGCTTTAATTATGTTCAAAAGAATATTAAATAAAAAGTTTGAAAATATTAAATGAATCCAATACTAGGGTTAACATTGGGCTAACATGCAATTGTCAATAACACTGCGTCTTGGGTGAAACTTTATTTGATCCTCTTCTTGTCTTATATTTTTATTTATTAGTCACTTTTAACATGTCTCAAACTAATAAAAAAAAATCCTTACACTTTATTAATTTTATCTTGAAATTTAACAACTTTCAAATTCTATCCCTATTAATTTGCATTATACATCATGAAAATAAATTCAAGGTAACAAAAACTGAATGAAAAATTTATATATTCACATAAAAATTTAATGATGTGATTTATAAATATGAGTAAAAAATTTCTTCTCTCTACCTAATAAATACGTGGGAGAAGTATTTATATATGAGATATTAAAAGCACGAGGACTAGTATTTGCTTGACATTTTGAAAATTGTGAGTATCAAATTAATACCAATTAAAACATGAGGATCAGATCACAGAGTAGGATGGAATGTTTTTCAATACTCTGTTTGTAGTCATAAGCTACAAGTACTGTTTGCTGTTCATAAAAAAGAATCCCTATCAAAATATTAATAATTAAATTAAAAGGAAAATCCCATTTACATACCACTTAAAATTGTTTAACCTTAAAAAGTCCATTATAACATAGAAAAGACAGATAAGGGTTAAGGGGGCAATTTGGGTTATTGAGATTTGATGCAAAAGACCAAAATGCCCTATTTTTAATTAGTTTGACATATGAGCTGGGTGATCAACATTGAAGACCAAAAAAAGCAAAGTGGAACAATGGTGTCAGTTGAAGGTGAAGGTGATGGTGAAGAACGAGGTGGCCGATCAACGTTGAAGAAAGGGAAGCTAAGAAAAGAGTCAAGTGTAACTAAGTTTCTGGTAAACATAATCTTTTTTAGAAGAATCGGACAATAATTATCTTATTCCCATTGTTCATATTGGTGGTTATTGGGTGTGGTTCAGTGGCTTTGTAGTGCATGAACAACATAAAGTTGGGGCTTTACGTGGGGTGTGGGAGTTAATTTATTTGGGGTTATCAATGTGGGCTAAGAACAATGATGATGGTGCTGCGATTTTAGATTATTTATGGTAATTTTGGTTGTAGGTAAGTGAGTTTGTAGGTTAGGGGGATTAAAGGTTCGGACTTTATATAACTACGACGGCATCGATAGTATGGTGTGAGTTATTTATGTATTTGGTCAATATTTGTAAGGAAAGAGTCATAGTTCCAAAATAAGAAAGTTTGCCATTGCAGCTCATGAAGAATCTGGTGTTTTGTAAATTCCATTCGTAAGGAATCGTCATGTTCACATGTCATTTGACAATGCATATGGTAGTTGCTGTCATGAAGAATTTGGTATTTTGTAAATTCCATTATTGTACTTGTCATTACCATTACTAGTCTTGTTAATAGTCTCAGTTTATTGTAATTAAAGTATATATGAAGGAACATATTCTTTTGGGTTTAAGACTTATATGCATTGGGTGTAGGTGAAATGAGTAATGTAAATTTGTCATTTTATCCATTATGTGGTGGTTGCTGTCAACATGAATATGGTGTTTTATCAATGCCATTACTATACTTGTTATTACCCTTACTAGTCTTGTTAATAGTGATAGTTTATTGTAATTAAAGTATATATAAAGGAACACGTTATTTTGAGTTCCTTACTTATATGCATTGGGTGTAAGTGGAATGAATAATGTAAACTTGTCATTTGACCATTTGCGCAATAGTTGTTGTCATGAACATTTGTGGTTTTTGTCACTGTCAAAACAAAACTTATCATTCATATTATCGATCTCGTCAAAACTATTAAAAACTTCATCATTTTCATTACTAAACTTGCTAGCGGCCAACCCTTTTGAGCCAACACTTGACACATTTGTTTGAGAATAAGTTGTTATTCCCATTATTGATCTCGTCAAAACCATTAAAAACTTTGTTATTACCATTATTGAACTTGTAAGCGGCCAACTCTTTTGGGCCAACACTTGACACATTTATTTGAGAATAAGTTGTCATTTTCATTATCAATTTCATCCTCTTTACTAGAAAAATATGGATCAATGTAGTTTATCAAAAAAAAAAAAATACAAAATTGCACAAAAGTCCATACTACTCCAAAATAGATTCTTGTTTCAATCCCAAATTTTGGAAAATCATAACTCTTAGCTCACAAATCGAAATGGCACAAATTATATATTCATTTTAAAGCTTGGAATTTGAAATTTAAGATTGGAAAGTTTCAGAATTTTTAGACATCATTTGCCCATTCAAAACGTCCATACAAACCGACTGTCCTGTATAGAATTTCAATGGACAGAATTTCCAACTTTTACATAATTATTCCCAATGGTTCCAATTTCACAACAAACATTCTCCCCACACAAATTTTCACAAGGAAGCCATTGGAATCACTAAAACAACCAACTTCTCAACTCATCCATTTTTGAAGTCATTAACTCTTAATCAAAATTTGGGATATTACATAAGGATTATGCAGAAGGTTAGTTAGTTCCTTTGGAGATGCTTAGTGTAGGCTGTGCCAATGAAAAAAAAATCTTGCCAAGAGAAAATGCAGCACCACGGTAGTATGTCCTATTTGTGAATCTGAAATTGAGACACTAGAACATGCTATTTTTTTGTGTCCTTGGGCTAGAAGTGTATGGTTTGGGTGTAATCTAGCTCTCAAATTTGAGGAAAGGGATATGGGTAGGTTTGGGGAATGGCGGGTAAGTATGGTGATTAGCAAGAAGGTTTTTGATGAATATAAATTATGTAACACCTCAAATTTTATTCCCTAATATACTTTATAAGTATTTATGGCATTTAATGAAATGGAAGGGTGAATATTAATGTGTTTGGAATTTAAGAAGCTAGTAAATTTTCATTTTCATGAGAATTGAGTTTGAACAAGTCATGAAAATAGTCTTCGGGTGTTTCAAAAAGCCCATTATCAAAACCCAAAGTGGAAGAATAAAGTATATATGTATAATTGAGACATTTTTGGTCAAATAAATCAAAGTTTGAAAAGTCAAAGGAGGGCTTGTACGTAAATTAATTAGAGAGATATTGTGGAAAATCAGGGTTGTATGAGTATGAGAGATGGCTAGGTTAATTACAGGTAATATTTTTAAAAAATTATAATTTATATTATATGTAAAATATATGATTTGGATTAGGTTTAGATTTAGTAGAGGCTCTTCTTTCTATTATTTCCTTTTCCTATTTTTATAATTTCTTTTGATTTAAAATTAAGTTAGAGCCTGGATTATTTTGAGGGAAATTCACCTTTTGATCTTTATAGTTTGGGTCAATTTTGATTACGGTCCTTGCAATTTGATCTCTAAGAAATTGGTCTCTCAAGTTTAAAACGGTTAAGCTATTGATCATTCTATTTGTTAACAGTGTGGACGTAGATCAATGGGGGCAACAATAGTCACATGGGAGTGGGAGGATTATGTGGACAAACAATAATGAGTTGGCAATTTTTTGGGTTAAATGACTTGGCTTTTTAAATAAAAAATTGAAACAAAACATATCACACGACGTATGCTAGGGATGGTTCACCATTTCAAGCTTTCTTTGTTAATCACAAGCCCTTCATGATCTATCTTTCGACATCTTTTCTCTCTCCTCCGATCTCTTTCCCCTCTTCTCACTTGTGCCGTTTTGCTTAAGCCAATCTCCTCCTTTCGTGCCCCCAATTCTTTTTCATTTTTCTATTTTTTTCACATGATTTTCTATTAAAAATTCTAAGTCATTTGACTCAAAAAAATGCCAACTCATTATTTCTTACCACTTAATCATGACACGTGATTATTATTGCGACCATAAATCCACATCAACACTATTAAGAAACAGAAGGACCCTTGGCTTAACGGTTTAAAGTTTGAGGGGCCTATTCCTTGAAAATCAAATTGCGGGGACCGTCACCAGAATTGACCCAAACCACAAGGACCAAAAGGTGGGTTTTCCCCTATTTTTATTGTACACTTCTCAATGACTTGAATTTAATAGTCTGTCTTCTCCTTTTATGTATTTACTCTCATCGATCCTAATTATAAGATAAAATTGATTTTTTTAGAGAAATTAAGAAAGCCAATTAAATCATTTTAGAATATTTATATTTATATTTTTTTCTTCAAACTAAGTAATTTGATTAATAAACTAATATATAATCCAAAGATACTAAAAATATAAATACTCTAAAGTGATTTAATTGGCTTCCTTAATTTCTTCAAAAAAATCAACTTTATCTTATAATTAAGACCGGAGGAAGTATTTGATTTCCCTCTCCCTTCTTGCTATCCTCCCTCTCTCTGTACTTCCTTTTCCCTTTCCCTTCCCCATCTTTTGCATCACGATTCTCCATTCGTTTAGTTGAAATTGAAAAAAGACTCTACCTATGCATTTTGGAAAGTTGAATATTAACACAAAACATAATACTTCCTCCAGTATTTAGGGAGCTGATCTTGATCCTAAATATAAGAAATATTTTTCACATTTATTTATTTTTTTCCTAATTTACTCTTATTAATTCTCTCGTAACAATAATGAAAGAGGAAAGGAAAATGAGAAAGATGATTATGATGCTTTAGAAAATATATGTCATCATATTAATTAACTTAATAATAATGAAGGAAGAAAGGGAAATGAGAAAGATGATTAGGATGTTTTAGAAAATATACGTCATATTAACTAACTTAACAATAATGAAGGAAGAAAGGGAAATGAGAAAGATGATTAGGGTGTTTTAGAAAAGACATGTCATATTAACTAACTTAACATACTCATTTAATCTAATCAAATTAGTTAAATATATCTTATATTAAAAACGAACTGGGATGGGGGTAGTTGCAAAAAGTGAAGTCTGTTATGTTTGGATATAAACTGCATGTAATGGAGGGAGGGAGAGAAGAGTAAAAATGGGTCCGTTAGCCTATCATACCGTGGAGTAAAGCCCAGACAAATCACAACATGAAAGCGAAAAGGGATTGGGTTTTGAAACTAGTTGGGCCAAATATGGGCTTACCTAACATTAATTTGTGATTTGAAACGTGTGATGTCGAAGGTCCACTCCATTGGGTTAGATCAGCGGCCATGTTTGGTCAATTAGATCCAATCTTCAGATGATAGGGATTGGTTGGCTTGTGATATCTTTCAATTTGGTAATGTCTTATCGATCTCTTCAAGACCAGTGAAGGGTTTATATATAGGAATAACAAGGTGCTTGTGTTGTAAGTGTCACATGATATCACAACATGGGTTTTGTGCAGTTCAAACGTGAGAGCGAGACCTTCATAATTAAGAGTTTGATGGCAATGATGTCTCAACAACCGACGTGATTGTTCCTATACCAGATGCAATATATATCACAACAACAGGCACGTACTGTGTAACTTTTTTACCCCAAAAAAGTTAAAAACTAATGGTGGTTACACAAGTCTTCAAGACAAGTCAAAGTAAAATAGAAGGATGGCCACAAACAGAGCAGGGGAATAAAGGGATTGAAAGTGAGTTAAGTATATCTCTTTTGCTTCAGCAATCGTGATACGCTGATATACAATTATATGCACGAGACTTGTGTGTTATCTATCACCACTCTCCAGTGCTTTTGCTTTCACCTTTTGCTCACAGATTTCGACCTCTCAACATAATTATTGTCGTCACCACCCGCAACACCTTTATCCTATCACCACATTCAAATTTACTACTGCCTTTTAATTTCCTCAACATATCCAACCACTTCTATTTTCGCTTTTAATCTTCGCCAAACATCTCATAGTTATATATTCCCTTTCGTCTTAGGATATGATATATTTGAATAGTTAAACATTGTCTTAAATATAAACAATAATTTTCATTTGTTAATTTTTTGTCCTAATTTACACTTATTGACGATTCTTTGATAATAAACAAGGAGAATAAGGAAGGAGAGAATTAAAGAAGATGATTATGGTATTTTAGAAAATACATGTCATTTTAACTAACTTAACTAAATTTTTTAGTCTAATTAAATTACTTAAATAGTCCCTCCAGTTTTTAATATAGGACATATCTGGGGAGTTGATCTTGGTCCTAAATATAAGATATAATTTTTATATTTGTTAATTTTTTCCTAATTCACCTCTATTGGAGCTGTCTCAATAATAATCAAACAGAATAAGGAAAAAGGAAATTTAAAAAGATGACTAAGATGTTTTAGAAAATACATGTCATATTAACTAAATTTTTGAATATGATAAAATTAAGTAAATATATCTTATATTAAAGATAGAGATGTATGTCTTATATTTAGTAACGTGCATTGTTAAGTTCCTTATCCTCCTCTTCCAACTCTCAATATAATTCTAGTTTTTTTTAATAAAAACAACACACTTAAATACTACTTGAACTTTAAAATTTCTAATAAGTGATTTTTTAAAAACTTAAATTATTAATTGCCATACTATTTTTATCAATCTTATTTTACTCTTATCCTCGACAAAATCAATTTAAAAATTTAAAATCCAGGTGATATTCAAACGTCTTTTTCTTTTCACTTAAGTTGCATGGATTTTTCCTTTTTTTTCACAAGTTAAATTTCACATTTTTTACTCCCATCCTCGGGGGAAAGAAACAAATACTGCCAATGACTTCCTTCTTTGAACGGGCGTTTCACTATAATTTTTCGCGCAAAAATTATCCGAGATTTGAAATTATACGAGATGCCTTGCCCTCAGAAATGCTCAAAATTACATCGACACCCACCATAACTGGCATCTTCCCCAACCAAGATGATGGTCGTGGTATCCCAAGAGGCAACAGATCCCACTGAAGTGGAGGGCCAATACGACGGCCGTCTCTGCCTCTCCCGCCGTCGACAACGCTTCTCTCAGATCCTCTGCGCCAATGTCCCACCGCCACAACCACCCCCCTCCCCCTCTCGTGGTCACCCTCAACTGCATCGAAGATTGCGCCTTGGAGCAGGATTCCCTCGCCGGCGTCGCCACCGTCGAGCATGTCCCCCTCAGCCGATTGGCCGACGGCAAGATCGAGTCGGCTTCCGCTGTCCTTCTTCATTCCCTTGCCTACCTTCCCCGCGCCGCTCAGCGCCGGCTCCGTTCCTACCAGCTCGTCCTCTGCCTGGGCTCCGCCGACCGTGCTGTCGACTCCGCCCTAGCCAATGACCTTGGCCTTCGCCTCATCCATGTCGACACTTCCCGCGCCGAGGAGGTCGCTGACACCGTCATGGCGCTTTTCCTTGGCTTGCTGCGCCGTACTCACCTCCTCTCTCGCCACGCCCTCTCTGCTTCGGGATGGCTCGGCTCGGTGCAGCCACTGTGCCGAGGAATGAGACGATGCCGTGGGTTGGTTCTGGGAATCGTAGGTAGATCTGCTTCTGCTCGGGCTTTGGCCACTCGCAGCTTGGCTTTTAAAATGAACGTTCTTTATTTTGATGTCCAGCAGGTACCTTCTCTTATTAATCCCACTTTATGAATTGTATTGCCATGAAAGATCAGCTTATTATTTTGATTTGTTTTGATCTGTCCCGATTACGTCTTTTCCCCCATTCCAAACGAGAAGTTCATATCTAGCTTGAGCTTGGAATAGAACTATAACTAGTACTTCCAAGTCAAGTTTCTTGATTAGTTTGATAATAATAGGTTCTGATTAGTAAGTTAGTGAGATACTCCGTTTTGATACGGCTCTTTCTCCCCTTTGTTGTGCAGCCGTGCGTACTCTGAATGTGTTTGCTGAACTAGATTTCATATTACTCTAGCCATTGCCAACTTTGTCTTCTATTTTGAAATGTGGAGATTTTTATTTTGAAGTAATTGGAAGCTACATATAAGATGTGTGGACTAAAGATATTGGAAAAATTCATGGTTTGTGTGTCTGATATTCATAAACAACATAGGAATTTTGATTTTTGAAATAAATTTCATACTCCACATGCCTAGAAAATAGTTTCCAAGTACTGTGAAATTAAGCATTTACCAACCAAATGCCATCTGAGGGATTTGGTTGCCTAACGTACACATGCATACATACATAAGTTCATATATAAATAGCCAACATTGAATGATTGCTCATGCGGTGATTAAATTTTATTAATTAATGACCTTTATGCACGGGATACGTCTTTTTAATATTCTGTCTCCAGATCAATAAGTTTTTTTTTGTTTTGTCAATGCCGTTGTGGCATAGTGGCATCGAGGTCACCTCATTTGCAAGGATTTTGCCTTTGTAATTAGAAAAAAGCATCTGTGTTTTATGGAACCATTTTCTGAAATGACATCTCCGTTCCAGCTTTCGTAAATGATTCAGTGATTGGAGTTTCTCAATCTCCAGTTTTCAAACTTTTATACCTTGCTTCCTGCAGGAAAAAGGAAAAGTTGGTCGGTCTTCAACAAATTTCCCCCAGGCTGCACGAAGAATGGAAACTCTTAATGATTTGCTTGCTGCAAGTGATCTTATATCTCTTCATTGTGCTCTAACAAATGACACAATTCAAATTATCAATGCTGAATGTCTCCAACATGTAAAACCTGGTATATACATGAGCATATTTAAGAGACCTGTTCTTACTTACATCATTTATCATGGTGTAGGTTCTCTGAATGCTACATAATTTTAATGTTTTCACAGGAGCTTTTCTTGTGAATACGGGTAGCAGCCAGCTATTGGATGATTGTGCTGTGAAGCAGCTTTTGATTGATGGAACCTTAGCTGGATGTGCTTTGGATGGTGCAGAAGGACCCCAATGGATGGAAGCATGGGTATGTTGCTGTAGGTTTTGAATTTTGTGTGTGTGTGGCTAAGGTTTGAAATTCTTTAATTTGTAAGGTTTGATACAGGCATCCTTGTAAATTTAGACAGCTGAATGAAATATGTCCCTATCTGATTAACAGGGTAAATTTTTGTTTTATATTTACTTTTTTGTTTGTTTGTTTTGCTTGACCTCTCAGGCCTTGTGATGATAACTAGCACCATGACTGCTGTGGGTGTGGAGATGCTTTAAGAATTAAAAGATTCATTATCAGTAACAACTGGCGGCCTTATCAAACAAAATAACCCTTCTTTACAAAAAGGGGTAATTAAAGGAAAAGAAATTATCAGAGTGGGAGAGGTAGGCAAGAAATATAGTCCTAGAGCAAGATCCACTTGTAATTGAGTTTGGATTTGATATTTGCTCAACTTGGTGAGAAGAGAGTTGAAAATGAATTTTGACGTAGGCATGGTTGAAGTTCATCAATATGGGCGCATACCCAGATACAATCACTTATAAATAATGATATATAATAGAGTCTGTGTACACAAAAATAAGAATTCAATAAACAATGATGTAACGTGCTTCACCTTCTCTCTTCTTCAGGTAAAGGAGATGCCTAATGTGTTGATACTTCCACGGAGTGCAGATTACAGTGAAGAAGTTTGGATGGAGATAAGGGAGAAAGCTATATCTATTCTGCAGACATATTTCTTTGATGGAATAATTCCAAAAAATGCCATATCTGATGAGGAAGAAGAGAGTGAAGTAGGTGATGAAAAAGAGCAATCTGATCAACTAGAAAAAGAAAATGCTCTGCAGATATGCGTTAGAGAGCCAACAGGTGAGATTCTCTTAAGCCCTGAAAGCTCCCTAAAGAAAGAGGCTAAGCATGTAAAAGAGTTTTTTGGCCAGCATCAGGCTTCTGGTTTGACTCAAAACACTACAGTTCGGTCTGAAGGAAGGCGTAGTAGGTCAGGTAAAAAGGCCAAGAAGAGGCATTCACGCCAAAAGGCCCAACAAAAGTCAGAAGATCCTGCATTGGAGAAAGAAAGTACATCTCACAGAGAGGATACTGCAATGAGTGGCACTGATCAAGCCTTGAGCTCCAGCTCTCGGTGTCCTTCTCCTGAAGGCTCAAGAAGTAGAAAAACTCCATTGGAATCTATGCAAGAGTCATCTAACAACCAACTCCTTAAGTCAAGCACGAGGTTTAGTGGAAAGTGTAGTGAAGTTCTGAAAGATGGGTATATTGTAGCCCTATATGCAAGAGACCGTCCTGCCCTCCATGTTTCCAGGCAAAGAGTTAAAGGGGGAGGTTGGTTTCTAGATTCCATGTCATCAAATGTGTCAAAGAGAGACCCCGCTGCGCAGTTTCTTATCATTTTCAGAAGCAAGGTTTGTCTCGAAGGAATGTAGTTCTTGTTATGGGCCTTATTTCATGATATGCCTTAACAAACAAATCGAAGTTGTATAAGCTATATTTGATGCCTAGTAGCTGATATTTGCATATCCATGTTTTTACTTCAGGACACAATTGGCTTGCGATCTCTTGCTTCAGGTGGAAAGTTGCTGCAGGTAACTACATTATGTTGAAGAGTTTCTCAATTTAAAAAAAAAAAAAAAATTCTCTTGGACTCTAAATTATGTCCATTGGATATTCTTTTATCTGCCTAACTGCTTGTGTTAAGAGGAATTTATTCTGGATGAGTGCTGCAACCATGGTATGGATATTTCCTGATTCAATTTGTTGCATTTGATTTTTCAGATAAATAGAAGAATGGAATTTGTATTTGCTAGTCATAGTTTTGATGTTTGGGAGAACTGGACGCTGGAAGGTTCCTTAGAGGAATGTAGGTTAGTCAACTGTAGAAATTCATCGGTAAGTGCTCTGTTTCTCTTAGATAAATCTGCCACATGTTATATATGACAAATATAAGTCATGGAATATAATTGGTCTCGTTGTTAAGTGTTTTATGTGGCTGCATGTGTTGAGGATTGTTCTAGAATGGAATTTTTTTGGGGCATATCTCAAAAATTTAGTTCTCTAAGCTATATTCATATTTCAAGAAAAGCTTGCAGAGGAACCAATTGAAGAGATCCCTATCAAAAGCTGTAGTTTAATGTTTTGCCTTTTTTAGTCTTGATCTTTTTTTCAGAGACATGAATAAATCATAATTGTCTTGAGCCCGGATTTTTGTGATGTTATTAGAATTTGGATATTTCTACACGTCATTGATGCGCTTCATAAGTTATTTGTGCCCGAGTTCTGGATTGTGTCTATGAGCTGAAGTTTGCCTATGTTATGGTCTTTGTGTGCTGTAAATGTATATTTTTATTTTGAGATTGTCTGATTCTCCTCTTAATGATATGAATTGTAGGCTGTTCTGGATATACGCATTGAGATTTTGGCTACTGTTGGAGAGGATGGAGTAACTCGCTGGCTTGAGTAGCCTAATTGCGACCATTTGGTCTATGTATGGTGTGTTCTAATTCAGAATGACGAGCAAGCTTGTAAATCATTGCTGTCCCGCAACTAAGATTTTCTTTTTTAAAAGAAACGTCTTTCTACGTAAGGATTGTATTTCATAAGGTAGAATAGGGTGTTATTTGTTTCCACAAACAATGGCTTCTGCTTTTTCAGGAAATTAATGATATTTCATTTTCGTGATGAATGGACACAGCTTTACTTTCGAATTTGACATAGTTCCTTGACTCGTTGTCATATTACTCATATTCTAAGATGCAGGAGAAACGTCACTACAGAAATTCCTTTCCCTCTTTAGGGAGATATACCCTTCTTTACATATTATTCAACAGGTCCTTTTTCAAAAAAAAAAAAAAAAAAGGGCAGAGAAGATGCATTGAACTTTCAGGAGGATTTGAACTCACCCAGAAAGTGCAAGCCTTGTCTGAAACTCGTCAAACACCTCTCCTGATTTACAGTTGAGGATGGGTTACAATTTATTTTCTTTCGAAGCCAGCTAAACTTTTTTGTTGGGATCATGTGATGCTATTAACTGGTTTTTTTTTAACCATAGTTAAGAAATAGGACTATATGCTGATCCAATTGAAATTTTGGGAAAATTTCAAATAAATATCAAAAGGTCATAATTGAGTCAAAAATTCAGGGATTGTGTCGTATCGAGTCATAGTGAGGGATTGAGTTATAAATGAATTTAAAATTGAAGGACCAAAAAATTAATTTTTCTAAAAATATATTTTGTAAGGAGCAATACAATACTTAGGTCAAGTATGACACATAATCAGTATCAATCTTTGTTAATAATTAATATTAACTAGTTTAGAACCTGCGCAATGTGCAGGCACAAAGCAAAAAGAATTATAATCTTTGAGAAGAGACCAAAATTTCATGGTAAAAAAATAGAAAAAAAAGACCAAATTCATAGCATCTCTTTATTGAAAATCATTTTTTTTACTCGAACAAATATTGAAAAAACGATAAGGAATGGGCTACAATAAATTTACCGCGCCATCTCCCATTTATTATCTTTGGACCAAAAACTTATTTAGAAACTTTATATTTTTCTATTGATTTATGACGTTTCAATCAAGAGAAATAATTGATCATGGTTTAGAAGGTATAATATATCAATTTTGTAAAATTCTAAAATCTAATAATAAGTGGGAAGTTTTAAAAAAATTTATGCTAGTAAAGGAGGTCTTAGGTTTATTTTTTTCTGGTTGATTTTTGTTGGACGTATGGATATATTCCCAATTAATTTGAAAATAATTTATAAAAATAATCAACTTGTTATGCTATGAAATTTACAAAACTAACCAGAAAAAAGAGGGAATTCCGAATTAAAACATAGTTTAGGTATGAGGGGGAAATATAGAGAACTCGAGGGGAAAGAGAGAGTGGTTAAATCATATTAGATTTCATTTATTAAAGTCTATCCATTATAAATTACATCCTAACTATTTATAAAAGGTGATTTCCTCTACTTGAAGAAATCTATTAAGTAAGTGAACATACAACTTGCATACAAAAAGCTAACAGCAAGTGGACATACAACTTAGTGCCCATTTAAGTTAGCGGTAAAAACTACTTTTACAACGTGATTTACGGTATACAAGATAATTACGTGAAATAAGTTGTCTAGACTTGTGTGAACGCCAACTCACACATACCCTTAAAAAGCTATAGCAGCAGCAAAAATGGACTTCTCAAAAAGCTGGTACAAATACTTAAGCAAGAAAAAAAATATAATTAAACTCAAGCAAGTTCTCTCCTTCTATCATAAATCTTTCTAATTTCCTATCAATGTGGTTTGCCATTGAATCTCTAAGTGGAAAGAAACAAACTCTTATACCAAAAGAAAAGTTTAAAGTAATTAAGGTTAACGAAAAAATTAAAGTTAATCTCACCTATTCAGTGCACAAGCAGACTAAAGCTAAGCATCACATCATTTAAAAATGCATATAGAGCACAAGTAACTAAACATAAAACAAAAGGAACAATAAGCATGTTATACAGACATTATACGACCCAACCTAACCAAGAGTACAAGTTCTTAACTTCTCTGTCTCATGCATGTTGTCTTCAAAAGCAAATCAACGACCACCTGAGAGGATAGATTCAGTTATTGAAGTGCGAGAGTGAAAGCCATCCAAACTTGAAGATGGAAAGGAAATTCTAATGTCATCAAAGTCTTTGTGGCTCCCACATGTGAATCCACAACAAGAAGGAGACGACATTAGTAATGACAAATCAGGCAAATGCACTTCCATATTCAAATACTGCACAACTTGGCGCATGCTTGGCCTATCTCCAGCCTTTGAATTCGAACACAAAAGCCCCAGTTTCAACACTAATTCTACCTCCTCTGCTTTGTACTCTGTTCCTAAATTCTTATCCTTTGCCTCAATAATCTCACCCCTCTTCCATAACCCATAAACCCAATCCACCAAAATAAAGTCTTCACTTCCTCGTTCTATAGGCCTTCTTCCACATACAACCTCCAGCATAAAAGCACCGAAAGCGAAAACATCAGACTTTGTTGTGGCTCTCCCTGTTCTTGTGTTCTCTGGTGCAAGATAACCCAAGGTCCCTACCACATGTGTAGTTGCAGGATCACTTCCATGATCATATAATCTTGCAAGACCAAAATCTCCCAACCTTCCATTGAACTCTGAATCTAGGAGAACATTGCTTGCTTTTATGTCTCTATGCACTACTACTTGCTCCCATTCCTCATGCAGATAGCATAATCCAAAAGCTACCCCTTTGATGATATTGAATCTTTGCATCCAATTTAATGTCACTTTAGGTTGGTTGTAAAGATATTTATCTAAGCTTCCATTTGGCATGAAATCATAGACCAAAAGAAGCTCACCTTTTCGCCTGCAATATCCCAAAAGAGATACGAGGTTTCGATGACGTAGGTGACCAATGCTCACGATTTCTGCTATGAATTCCCTCATGCCTTGTCGGGATTCATGCGATACTTTCTTCACAGCAACCTCAATTTTCGAACCTCGCATTGTACCTTTGTAGACGCTGCCAAAACCACCACTGCCTAAAAGCTCTTTCTCTCTGAATCCCTTTGTAGCAATGTAGAGGTCTTTGTATTTGAACCTGTGAGGACCATAGTCTTGCTCCCACTCCTCAACAATCTCACGAAACTTCTTTTTCCAATTTTGGTAATAAACTATAGATACAAGAACAATAAAACAAAGTGAAAGGAGAGGCAACACAATTGGCAAACTCATAGGTTGTTTGTTTCTTCGAAGTCGTGGGAGTTTTGGGAGTTTTGAGGTGTCAAGTTTTTGAGCCTCCCCATCGACCTGGAAACTCCATCCAAGAACATAATGAGAAGCTCTCTTTTCCCCATTGGAGGATGAGAATCCGACATAACTGGGATTGGTTAGAATTTCAGAAAGATCTTGGGATAACGTTAGCAATGGAGTTTCGGGCTTGTTAACATTGATTGAAGCAAGGGTGACACTGATTTGCTTCTTGCCTCCATCATAGTCCACCCACACCTGCATGGGCAGGCCACTGTTGAGGCTCAAATTTTGAAACTGAAACCTACTAACGTGATATCCGGCAGGAGTAGATTCTGTGGAATTCAAACTGTTAATATCGATCCCCACATGGTTATCATTGATATCCCCAAACTCAAAGTTCTGGGCAGTGTCAAATTCTACGGCGAGGACATGGTTTTTGGGGTCGCCGTTGTTGCTCATGTTGAAGAGGCCGAGGTACTGGCCGGGCAGAGCATCTGGAAATGCTTTTGTCGGAGAAATCACAAAAGCCAATCCATGACCATTCTGAGTTGGATATTGAGGTCTAATGGCGAAAACAAAAGCAGTAGAGAAAGAAAAAGTGTTTGTGAAAACTATTGGATTGGGGTAAAAAGCATGACTCTTTTGCAACCCAGTTTCGTTGGTGAGTTGGAGGAGGCCATTGGAAGTGATGAAAGAAATACCATTCATGGTTAGATTAGCTGATTGGAAGCCATTATTGAAGATGAAGTTTGTATTTGCAACACTCACTTGTACCATTGTTGTCACCAACAAAAGGACCAACGCCATAAGAAGCTTCACAAACATAGCTGTGTCTCATTCAGTAGTGTCTTCTTTTAAGTCATCTACTTTATCTGAATCGTCATTAGAGGTTCTCCTTTTTATCTCCGGTCTTTGAAAGGCGAGAAAATTGGGTTGGGTTTCGTTGCGGTGAAGGGTGGTTGGCTTCTTGAGTGACGGCCATTTTCAACTGTCCTATGAGAAAAGACAAGGTTTTTGGTGATCCCGCAGTCATATCATATGAATTTGGAGAAAAAATGTCACTTCAGGATATCGCTCCTTTTATGAATAATTATAGGAATCATTTTCTCAACATAGGAGAGCCATTACACCAAATATTAGGAAACCTGACCTTCATCAACGTCCGTCTCTTGAATAAAAGGAGGAGGTTGATTAAGGAAACAAAAAACCCTATTCATATTATAAGGGTGTCTAGCTAAATGATTAGTAGTGGTTATGTACTCTCTATATTTATGAGCGATAATAAGCTGTCAATCTTTATGGAGAAGCAACCTAATATCATCCACAATAAATATGGTTCTTTCATTGCACAAACTAGAGTCATAGTTAGTCATACACAGAGAAGCTATTCTACTTGCAGAGCATTTTTATAACTAGTTCATAGTTAGCTTCTATTTTATGGATCCTTATGGATTTTGTATTTGTACAGTTTTCCACAATAATGAAATCTCCATTTCATTGAAAAAAAGAATATGGGCATATGGCTCTTTCTAAAATTGAGATAAAGATGTGTACGCCATAGGAACGACCGAAGGAGGATGTAAATACAAGAATCCTAAGATAATTCATTAAAACCGCTTAATTCCTATGAAGCCTCTAAAAATGTATACTTATAGCAAAAACCTAATTATCCTCGTATAAAAGAAATTCTTATGAGCTCCGGTCGGCTAACATCGGTCATTGGCCACCAGAGCAGCCCAATAGATCCGATCTATATTCCAGGCTATAGACTATAAGGGTACCCTATCAGGACTTTGAATTATTCACTTGACTAGAAAATATTAAATAAAATAGAGATTAATGTATTTTTGTGAGCCGCATGATCCCAAAAGGAGTGTGTTTATTTTTTAAAAAAAAAATTTCTCATTAATTTTTTTATTTGTTTGAATTAAGTTGTATTTAATAGCATGAAGTATTTTTTGAGTAACATCCAGTATCTCAAATTGATTAATTTTTAATGTAACTAGCACTAGTATTTTGGACGGTTAGTGAGTGCTATTAGAAAAATACTCCCTGGTGCTAGATACATTAAAAATTAATTAATTAATTAAATTAATTTGATATATTGAGTGCTACTAAAAAAATATTTTAGGATATTGGGTATGCTAGGTGGTGTTGGAAAAATATTTTTGAATACTGAATATACTAAAAATGAATTAATTTCAGATAATGAGTGCCAAAAATATTTCAAGGTGCAAGATTCAATTTAATCTAAATAAATAAGAATATATATATATATATATAATTTAAAAAAAATAAAAAAGGGGTTCCCTCACATTGCCGGTCCCTGTCTTATTACCTGCTACGAAGAAATTAAGGGGCCGTTTGGTACAAGGAAAGGTGAGAAGGAAAAGGAAGATAAGGAAGTTTCCTTGTTTGATACACTTTTAGTGTTCAATCTTTATGGGAACTCAAGTTTTCGGATCCACTGATTTTTTTAAAAGGTGAGAAGATGAGATCCCACCAAAATGGGTGTCAACCCATGTTCCCTCCATGAACAGTGGCACTTTTAGACATATTTGCCCCTGAAAAATTCATACCAGATAAACCATCTTTGTCTCCTCCCTGTTTTGGTTAGTTGCCCCTTTTCAAATTGAAATGGAATAGGACCCAAGCTATTTGCGGGAGGGACTTTGTTGCAACTTAAGAATTGACTGTGAATAGGGAGGGAGGAAAACATTATTGTTAAATCAACTAGGATCAAGAAAAATAAAGCTAAATGAAGAGGAGAGGAGTGATGCCTTACCCGAGAAATTAACTAAAACTGGGAGGACACGAAGATTCTTCATTAAGTCCACGTACGAAATTGCCGCTGGGAGGAAAAAGTCAACACCGATCAAGACGAGAGGAGAAGTAAAAATCTCGTGTAGGCATAAAAGTTGAGAAAACCGAACGACATGGAGGGCAACAAAAATTCAGATCCCATTGAGATATAAGGCATGTTTGGAAGAGCGTTTTTTTGAGAAATAAGTCCTTATTACGCAAGCCGAGAAAAAACTCCTCTCACATACTTTCTTCGTATACCGTGAATCACGAATTATAAGCACTTATTGCCCAAAAATAAGCTCTTCCAAACGAGCACATACTGTTTCTCCCGTTTTACCGCTAAAAATAGGGGAGTTTTTTTCTCTCTCCATAAATAAATGCTTCGTCGTCGCATTCAAATTTGCTATTGTAAATTCGAATTCGAATGTTATGGATCGAATTCGAATTTGATGATTTAAATAAAATAGAAAATATCTAAAATAAATTAAATAAATATGTAGTTCTAATATTTCTCACTCTCGATATCATCCATTATCTCATAACCTCTATCAAATATCTGCACTTACAATGATTTTTATATTTATTTATTTAAATTATAATTTTTTTATTTATTATCCCATCTTGATTGTGCTTTGATTTATTAAAAAAACATTTTTCCTTTTGATTTTAAATTAATTTCAACACAAGTCGTTCGATTCGGTATCATTACTTCTTCATTTATTTATTTATTTTTAATTTTTTATTTGTTTAATATTTACTGTTATATTTTTAAATATTTATATTTTATTTTTAAATTATTTTTCTACTAATTATTGAATTTAAGAATTGAAATATAGAACTAATTAATAGATAATTATTAATTCATTTTGAGAGTAAAATGAGTATTTTTCTTTTCTTTTCCAACTGTCACTAATCACTATCCAGTTTTCTTCATATCAAACAACACATATTTCCTTAGGGTGTGTTTGGTTGGAGGGAGGGGGCAAAATTACAATATTAGACAAAAAAACTTAAAATTTATCCTATCATTTTTTTAAATTTTAGGTTCCAGTCCAAAATTTACTCCCTCATTGATTTTAAATTTTGGGTTCTCGTTCAAAATTTAAATACTTTCAATCCAAAAAGGTAATTTAACTCCCTCTTCTTTTCCCTCCCCTCAAAACAAACACATCCTTAACCTTCACAATCTTCACTTCCCTTCCTTTTTCTTCACTAAGTTCCTTTCTCTCTTCATAATTTCTTCATACCGAACTAGCTCTAAAGGAAATTTATTTAAATCTAGACCATCTAAATTATATCTGGCAGTCCACATTTGATGAACACTCCCTTCTAGCCAATTGCCCTTGAAACCTGTATTGATTTGCTTTGACGGTTTGCCCCCCTCCAATTTTCGGGAACCATATCATTACGCTATTGGCATTCATGTCATGCCTCCTTATATATAATCTCTCCTGTTGAAAATGTTAAGGCTTCATTTAGATAAAAAAATTCTTAACTCATAATGTAAATTATTTAGGGAATTATTAATTATTATTTTTTCAATATTACCTCTTCTTTAATTACAAGAGTTGAGAGAGAGAGAGAGAGTGCACTTTTTTTTTTTGGCCAAAAGAGAGTGCACATTTTTAAATTGAGCAAAATTGACAAAAATATTTAATTTAAGGCATATTTAATAAATTAAAACTCTTTTTTTTTTTAATTTCAATGAGGTGCGTTGAAAGTACTCCCTCTTAATCAAAATATAAGAGCCACACTTATGAAGGGATTAGTTTTTTTTTATATAAGATCCACTTTGTTTTTGTCTCATCATCTAATGTTTTTTCTAATTTTATCTATAATTAATTATATACTTTTCTCAATCACTTTTCCCACTCATTCTCTCTCATCTCTTTTTTCACTCATTCTCTCCCCTACCTATCCTCTCCATAATTAGGGATTTTTTAGAAAAGCAAGTTATATTTTTCATATATTTATTGTCTTTAGCCTAATTTAACTAACTTCTCTCAATAATCTCACCCCTCTTCCATAACCCGCATAAACCCAATTCACCAAAATAAATTCTTCACTTCCTTTCTCTATAGACCTTCTTCCACATACAACCTCTAGCATAAAAGCACCAAAAGCCAAAACATCATACTTTGTTGTGGCTTTCTTTGGTCTTTTGCTCCCAAATGCCATATATCCCAAGGTCCCCACCACAGGTGTAGTTGCAGGGTTCCTCTCATGATCATATAGCCTTGCAAGACCAAAATCTCCTAGCCTACCATTCAACTCGAATCTAGTAGAACATTGCTTGCTTTTATGTCTCTGCAGGGAACCAAAACTTGCTCCCACTCTTCATGTAGATAGCACAATCCCCAAGCTACGCCTTTGATGATTCAAAATCTTTGCTTCCAATTTAATATCACTCTGGGTTAGTTGTAGAGGTATTTATCTAAGCTTTCACTTAACATGAAATCATACACCAAAAAAAGATTGATAAAGTCACCCAAAAACGAAACAAAGTGAAAACAGAGGTAACAGAATTGTATAAATCATATACTGATTGTTCCCTCCAAGTCGTGGTAGCTTTGGAGTTTTGAGAATTGAAGGTTTTGAGCCTACCCATTGAGCTTGAAGCTCCAACCAAGAACATAATGCGAAGTCATTACTGACCCAGTGGCAGCTGAGAATCCGACATAACTAGGATTGCTTTTAGTATGAGAAAGATCTTGAGACAACCTCAATAATGGAGTTTCGGGTTTGTTAATGTTGATTGGAGCTAGGGTGAAATCAATTTGGCCACTGTTAAGGTTTCGATTCTGAAACCCTATCCCTTTAACAAAATATGCAGCAGGAGCATATTTCGTTGAAATCAAGTCGTTTATATCAATTCCACTGCAAGCACATGATTCGTGGAGATGCCGTTGTTGGTTTCATTGAAGAGGCCGAGGTACTGGCCAGCAATGGCACCTTGAAATGTTGCTGTTGTTGGAGATATTAGGAAAGCCATTCCATGACCACCCAGATTAGGGTATTGAGGTCGAATATAATGGCGAAAACAAAAGTGGTAGAGAAAGAACAAGTGTTTGTGAAAACAAGGGGATAAGGGTAAAATGAATGACCCATTTTCAGCTTGGTTTGGTTGGTAATAAGTAGGAGGAGGCCATTGGAGGTAACAGAAGCAAAACCATCCATGGTTAAATTAGTTGATTTGGAAGCCATTATTGAAGATGAAGCTTGTGTCTTCACCACTCGCTAGGACTATTGTTGCAACCAACGTCAACAAAACCGACATCGCTGTAAGCTTCATAGCTATGGCTGCCTCAAAAATCTTGACGGGGATCTTATATATATCCAGTCATGCATGAGGGTCTGGTAGTCGAGAGTATGTTAGCTAGCCACTTGAGTCTGTGACTCTATTCGCATCTGTATTAGCTACATGCATGCTTAGCTAAGTTATTCTTATTATTTCTATATCTTCTTTTTATTTACATGGCCGAAAGAAAGAAATTTTTTTTTGGTCTTATTATAAGTCACACAATTCAATTTTAATTTTTATATGAATATACAACTTACCGTTCATTTATTACTGTATAGACTTTGTTATTATAAGATATCGTCTATATTAGATATGAGTAAAACTGAAAAATTGTTAAATTTTAAATGTTTTAGGTTTTTCTTGGTTTTAACAAAATATTTTGGAAGTAACTTAATTATAACTAAGACTAGTAAGTACATCCATGTGAAAAAAAAATTAACTCTATGATTTATAAATAGGACAAAAAACATAATCTTTGTCTTATAAACAAGATTAGAGAGTAGTATATTAAAGTTATGAAACTTCTTGGATCTTTTGTATCCCATGCATTATAAGGTTAAAAAAATCTAGTTGGGGCTGATTATCAGTGATGAGTCCGAGTCGTGTGGGTAGGGTCAAATGGTCCAGATATAGAAGAAAGCTTACAAAAAGAAGAAGTAAATCATATGACGGAATCAACGTCATCACCAAAAAAAACTCCTGTGAAGCAAGAAATATGGAGCTATTGTTATTTTCAGCATCGGAGCTTATCAAAGCATGATGCTCCTTTGTTGCAGAACTTTTTAATAATTTAGTACATTCCTTTCTTGAGATTCATCACAGCGATCAATTTCAAAAAAAAAAAAAAAACACTAAAGGTTGTAAATAATATTATGTCCGTTGGAAGTGATAGAGAAAAACCATTCATTGTTATCAAAGATGAAACTTTAATCTTCACCACTCACTTGGAACAATGCTGTCACCAACAAAAGCACCTTGGCCGTAATTATAGCTGCTTTATAAAGTCATCGTTGATTAATACACACGAATTATTGAATTTAACACGTTAGTTTAAATTAATTGACGTTCTCAACACTAAATTATGTACTCGTATATCCAATCTTTCCAAAAATATCCTTAATCAAATGTAATAAATTCTAATCTATTTTTATATTGTTCAACCCTTATTTCCACCATTATAGAATAAGAATGGAAAATGTTTTGTAGAAGTTTATTTGTAAATATATAGGAACTGAAGTAGCTAGTGCATACGTTTGTACAAGATATAGAGAATCAAGGGCTTGTTTGATTCTGTTTTTAAAAAGAAAAAACAATACAATTTTTTTTGCAAAACTGTTTTCAATAAGTTGTTTACAAAAATATTTTTTAATTATTTGCTTATTTTATTTATTTATTTTTTTATTTGAGTCAACCAACTATCCACTATCCACACCACACCCGGCGCCAACCACTATCATCACGTCACCGTTGGTGTCAGCCGCCGCCATGACACTTTAAAAACAGATTTTTTTTTTTTAAAAACAATTATTCAAACAGATTTTTTTATTTTCTTGTTTTCAAAACTTGTTTTTTAAAAACAATTTTATAAAATAATTTTGGAAACCAAAAAAAAAAAAAAACAGAAAACAGAATCAAACAAGCCCAAAGTTTCTCCTTTTTGTGGGGGTGTCATTGGAGGGCAAGAACAATAACAAGGTAGTTTTGGTTCATTGATTATGAAGAAAAGATAATACTATTATTCACTTGTATATCATTGACTTGGTCTCTTTTAATTTGTTGGTTTGGTAGTCGCATGAATGTTACCTTAGCCTTTATGATGAGTGCCATGTCGACTTCGCAGGACTAACCTTAGATTGGTGTCTGTAGGCTCTGACCGTCGCTGAAATGAGAGACTTGTTGGTGTCCTTTTTATTCAACATTGCAGCGTCAAGTAGAATTAACAAATAATGTTGTGTATCAGCGCGGAGTTCAAAGGAGAAGAAAAGCGTATGAGGAAGGAAAAATGGTTCCTAAAGAACATATGTGATTTAGAAACTTAAAAATATGATGGGTAAGGATTTGATTTTTAATAAAGGAAAATGAAAAATGGACGATTAAAAAGCGAAAAATTAATGTGCAGTCTCACATCGACAATTTAATCGCAAAAAAGTACAATAATAAAAAAAAGATCTGGTAAAAATAATAATAACAGATTATATGCAACTAACTTATTGTGAGACTTTTTAAGGCGTGTTTGGCCTATAAATCTTCCATTTCTTTTCTTTTTCCCAGTTGATATGATTTAGCCAGTGGTCAAGTAATGGGCTCCATTACTTCTTTTGCTTCTTTGGTAGCGTATACTCGAAGGGATGAAGGATAGGGGCAACTGCGTTTCTGCCTACGAGCTAAGTCACTTTGATGTTGAGGAATTTAAGTGCAACTATTTTTTACTTCTAGCTTTTGATTTTTCATTATATTTAAATTTTTTAAAACTAACTTTGATCAATACATCATTTAAATAAATTTCTATCACACCGCCTTTTTTTTATATAAAATTTTATCCAAACATAAGTCACATTTTACTATTTGACTTTTATCATAATTTCAATTTGCAAAAGTTAGTTACAATAAAAGTAACCCTTACCAACTTCAATCCAAACAAGTCTTAATTAAGGTGGGTTAGATCATTTTCCTTCAACGCATCTCACCCTGATTGAATCAAAAATCATTTATGAAAATGCAACATTTTGCAAGAGTTCAGAGATAAATAAATAGCATCGAAAATTAGTGAATAATAAATTTCTTATTTTAATTAAAAGTGATAAATAATTAATTAGACACTATTAAATAATAATAATGATAATAGAAATTACATATGACAAATCTCATTCTTTTTTTCTTATGAAAATTTTGTTTTCTTCAAGATAGTTCTAAGATATACTCCCTCCTATCTTAAATATAAGATTAAACTACAAAATAGGTCTTATATTTAGAACTTGAGGAGTAAAAGAACAAGAAACTAATTTATATTTGTGAAATTGTGATTTCACTAACTACAAGATATTTATGAGGCAATCCCTTCAGTCCTTTTTATAAGGAACAATCTCTCTCATGGAGGTAGTCCTTAATTTATTGAGTTAATTATCATTTCTTGTTTCTTATAAATTAGTTGAAGTGCCTTATATCGTGGACCGGAAGGAGTATAAGGAACAAATCTTTTTTATCTCTTTAAAATAAATTTTCACTCATTATCTCTCATATACTCTCTTTATAAATAAGAGTATAATTGGTAAAAAAAAAATACATATTTTGCACATTTATTGTTTTTAACTAATATTTTAAACCATGTAATTTTGATAATTGTTTCTTATAAAAAAGGAACAGAGTGACTATTTTATTATTGATCCCTCTGGCCTTTATAATATATGACCTAATTGGAAAGTTTATCTTAATCCTTAATATAAGACTTATTTCCTATATTTATCAATCTTTTTATAATTTAATGATTCCATCATCAAATAGACTGTCACTAATTGATTAGTAACTTCGATGTTTGTTGTAGTCGATAATAAATTTATGCCCGTCCTTATGCATAGAAACAAGGTGCTCTTGAGCCAAAACCCAAATTTGAGTGAAATTAGCAGCCTGTTGGAAAAACAACCAAATCATAATAATAAGGATCTCACATATCGGCATGTGATGAATAAATGTTCTAAAGAATACAAAACTAACGTGAGATATTTTACCCCATGCATGCATTTTATGTTTCTTTTTCAAAAAAAAAAAAAAAAAAAAAATCTAGTTGGGATTGATTATCATAGGATGTCTGGTGGTCCTAGCTAGAATTTGGTTGGGATTTATTGCTGTCAATGACTATACTCAACCAGTGCAGGGTTACGCTGCGGTCCCCGCTCAAATGGTTCCTTGTACAAAAAAAGCTTTAAAAACTTTTTTCTTAGTTATCCTTAACTGTAAAATAAGTTTAGATGTAAAATAAAAATGAAAACAGAGGATAGATTTAAATAAAAAAAGGATGATGGAAGAGAAAAAAATCAAGGACCATATTCTTTGATTGAAATCTAAGAGTAATGATACAAGCATAATGCAAAAACAAGAGGAAGAGCGCATGCTAAGTCCCATGAACTCGAATACATACAATTCTGTGTGTGTGTGTGTTTTGTGCCTTCATATATAAGATCATTCAACGACCAACGGAGAGGAGGGATTGAGACATCGAAGTGTAATCAGAGCCGTCCACACTAGAGGACGGAATGGGCAATAAAATATCACCAAATTCATTACCACTCTCAAATGTGATTAGTGATAAAAACTCAGGCAATTGAACTTCCCTATTCAAATATTGCACAACTTGACGCATGCTTGGCCTATCTTCGGCCTTAGAATTTGAACACAAAAGTCCTAATCTCAACACTAATTCCACCTCCTCTGTGTCATCTTCCGTTCCTAAAGTTGGATCCTTTGCCTCAATAATCTTATCCTTCTTCCATAACCCATAAACCCAATGCACCAAAATCTCATCTTCTCTTCCTCGATCTAGGGGTCTTCTTCCACAAACAACTTCAAGCATAAGGGCACCAAAAGCAAACACATCAGATTTTGTCGTGGCTCTTCCTGTTCTAATGCTTTCTGGTGCCAAATACCCTAGAGTCCCAGCTAGTTGTGTAGTTGCAGAATCAACCCCATGATCGTATAATCTAGCAAGACCAAAATCTCCTAACCTTCCAGTGAACTCCGAATCTAACATAACATTGCTTGCTTTTACGTCTCTGTGAACCACAACTTGCTCCCATTCTTCATGCAGATAGCACAATCCCAAAGCTACCCCTTTGATGATTTTAAATCTTTGCATCCAATTTAGTGTCACACTGGGTTGGTTATAGAGGTATTTGTCTAAGCTTCCATTTGGCATAAACTCATAAACTAAAAGAAGCTCACCTTTTCGCCTGCAATATCCCAAAAGAGAAACAAGGTTTCGGTGACGAAGATGACCAATACTCACAATTTCTGCGATGAATTCCCTTTTGCCTTGTTGGGAATTATGGGATACTTTCTTCACAGCAACCTCTATTTTTGAATCTGGCATGGTCCCTTTGTACACCTTTCCAAATCCACCAGAGCCCAAAACCTCTTTCTCTCTGAATCCTTTTGTGGCAAAGTAGAGATCCTTATATTTAAACCTGTGAGGACCATAATCCTGCTCCCACTCCTCAACAATCTCAGAAAACTTCCTTCTCTTTCTTATGTAACGCACTACAAATATGCTCACAAGAACAATTAAATTGAGTGAAAGCACAGGTAACACAATTGGCAAAATCATAGATTTCTTCCCATCAAGTTGGGGTAGTGTTGGGAGTTTTGAGATGTCTAGGTTTTGAGCCTCCCCGTTGACCTTGAAACTCCACCCAAGAACATAGCAAGTAGCTGACAATTTCGAGGAGGTCGAAGATGAGAATCCAACATAACTTGGATTCGGTAAAATTTGAGAAAGATCTTGGGACAACGTTAACAATGGAGTTTTGGGCTTGTTGACATTGATTGAAGCTAAGGTGACATTGATTTGCTTCTTAACTCCATCATAGTCCACCCACATTTGCATTGGAAGGCCGCTAACGAGGCTCAAATTTTGAAACCGAGACCCATCAACATAATATCCAGCCGGAGTTGAATTCATTGAATCCAAGCAGTTAATATCAATTCCGACATGGTTATCATTGATATCATCAAAATCGATGTTCTGAACAATGTCGAGTTCCACAGCGAACACGTGGTTTGTTGGGTCACACTTGGTGTTTTTATTGAAGAGGCCTAGGTATTGACTGGGACTAGCATCTGGATTTGCTTTGGTTGGAGAAATTACAAAAGCCATTCCATGACCACTCACAGTTGGTTCTAAAGGTCTAATGGCAAAAATAAAAGTGGTGGAGAAAGAACTAGTGTTTGTGAGAACTATGGGATTTTGGTAAAAAGCATGAGCTGTTTGTAGGCTGGTTTTATTTGTGAGCTGAAGGAGGCCATTGGAACTGATCTCAGAAATACCATCCATGGTTAAATTAGCTGATTGGAAGCCATTGTTGAAGATGAAACTTGTATCTGCATCACTCACGTGTACCATTGTTGTCACCAACAACAGCACCGACATCATAATAAGCTTCACACACATGGCTGTCTCTCAGAATCAATGCCTTGTTTTATGTCCTATGCTATCTGAATTTTCATTATATACACACACACACACAACAATCAGAGTTTCCCAACAAGGTGATCATTGAAGGGGAATAAGATTCCATTATTACTTGACTAAAATGTTATTGACTCGTTCAGAGGGCTTGGTCTCCGAAAATGGTACTCTTGGCTTCTTCATATTGATTTCGTTTTTCCATGGCGACTATTCTAAACCATCATGCACTCTTATCAAGAAAATTCAAAACCATTGTTTTCAGACGCGGCTTCTCTCCTCTACTTTTACGGTCTGCTGCCCTTCTTTTCCTTTAAATTGCACTGTTTTGGCGCAAAACAGTGCAGCAATTTTTTTTTTTTTAAATACTATTCAACATTCTGATGTATTTTTTTAGTACTAGTTAGTTCCCTAAAATAATTTTTTAGTATTATTCAACATCTTGAAGTATTTTTTATTGTCAGTCAGTACTCTGAAATATTTTTGGTGTACCTAAACTAATTTTTAGTTCATCTAATATCCTCAAATATTGCACAAAAAATATTTCAGAGTACTGACTGACATTAAAAAAATACTTCAGGATACTGGATAATACTGAAAAATTATTTTAGAGAACTGACTGGTACTGAAAAAATACTTCAAGATGTTGAATAGTATTTTAAAAAAAAATACTATTCAACATCTTGAAGTAATACTGGATAATACTGAAAAATTATTTTAGGATCTTAAGAAAATATTTTAGGGAACTGACTGGTACTAAAAAAAATACATCAATATGTTGAATAGTATTTTTCAAAAAAAAAAACTTGCTGCACTATTTTGTGCATTTTACGCCAAAATGACGCAGTTTGAAGATAAAAGAGGGCAGCGAACCTAAAGATAGAGAAGAGAAGCCGCATCCGTTGTTTTCACCAAGGTATTAAAACCCGGACCGGGTATTGAACCGGTCGGGGTACTGGGTTAAGGGTCAGTGGGTCAAATCGGGACTAAACCGGAGCTAAACCGGGATCAAACCGGTGAGAAATTGAAAATTTTAAACTTATAGTATAAAATTCTAAAGGAAAAATCAAAAAAAAAAATTTTCTTTTAAATAAGCAACCGGGACCGGACCGGTTTACCGGCCGGTTCGCCGGTTCCCGGGCTGGACCGGCCGGTCCGGTCCGGGTTAATAAACCCTGGTTTTCACTAAACAATGAATTTCCACGGCGGAGGAATACGTACAAGAATTAAAAATAGTCGTTCTGATCCGGTGCACATAGTTTAACCGTAAATTTTGGTCATAAATAAATATAAGACCTTTTTTGTATCTTGTATATTTATTGTTTTCCTTCAAACTAATTTATCTAACTTATATTATATAAAAATATTTCACAAATTATGTCAGATATGTTATATTAATTAAGTAATTTATTTAGTTTTTTTAATCTCCCCAAATTAGATAAATAAATCTTACATCAAGAATTATAGAAGTATAAACCTACATGAAAAATACTTTCTTTAACATCACAATTTCTACGTCACCCTCTTGATTAATGTAAAATTTCCGAAACACCCAATGTGGAAAATATTGTTCAACGTAAGCGTAATACTTTCTTTGACGTCACAATTTCTACTTCACCCTCTTGATTGATGTCACATTTCCGAAACACCCAATGTGGAAAACATTGTTCTATGTAAGCGTGGTTGTGTCAACAATGTGTGTGTGTCGGTTAAAAAAACAGTGTGTGTATTAATTGAACACCAGCGCTCCAACTGTAATTTGAAAGAACTTTGATACTACTTGATATTGATAAAAAACAATTAAAAATTTCAGGTAAAAAAAGAATTAAAAGTAATAAATACATAGAAAATTACTTCGTTCTTTAAATATATCATTACTTATGAATGGATAAGAGAAAGAGTAATAATGAGAAAAATAATTAAAAAGAAGTATGAGAAAATTATATTAATGAAACGTAAAATGGGTAAAAAAATATTTATTACTTAAATTAAGTAAAAAAGGACCTTATAAAAAGGGATGAACCATTTTAAACAAGAAAACCTTATCAATAAGATGGGGTATATGTTATTTATAAATTAATAGATGATGCCTTTTAAATTTTCTTTTTTCCTATTTAATTTCTTTTATTTCCAATAATTATCTCACGTCATCTCTCCATAGGCAATGACAATAATGTCAATCATTAGATCAGAATAAATTCACCTGCTTCAATTATGTTGTAAATGTTATTGGCTTCAAATTAATCCCAACAAACCATATCAAAATTAATACACCAAGGGGTCCTTTTTTTTTTTTTTTAACTAATACACACAAATTTGAATCAAACAGTTTAGATAAAATTATTTGATGTTCTTAAAACTAAATTATCCCGTAAATTAATGTGCAAGTTTCAATTGATTTTTAATTGGGTCCTTTTAGTTTTTTCCCCTTATTATCATGCCTTTATAGTTTCACTTATTTTGAATTGGGTCCTTGTGATCCCCCCCCCTCTTTTTGTCATATCCTTATAGTTTCACATACTTTTTAATTAGGTCATTGCTGTTTCCCCCCCCCCTATCAGTGACATGAAATTATGAGAACTTAATTAAAAATCATGTAAAACTATAAGAACGTAATAAAAAGGGGGGGGGGGGGGGGAAACGACATGGACATTATAAAAAAGGGGGGAAAACTATAAAGATCTAATTGAAAATTAGTTTTATACTTGGATAGGAAATTAGTTGAAATTATAAGAGCCTTGGATATTATATCTGTCAATAATCTTTATTTTCCATCATCCCGAGTCAACAATATCTACACAAATACATTATTAAAAATATTAATTATTTCAAAAATTCTACCAAATGACTTATAAATAAGAATGTAAAATATTTAAAGAAGGTGATTTATAAATAGGAAATGAAGTAGTGTGTGTGTGTGTGTTGGTACAAGATATTGAGAATCAAAGTTTCTCCGTGTTGGATTTATAAGATCAATCCCGTTTTTTTTTTTTTTTTTTGCGGGTTAGATCGGCACTGTTAGGGTGTTAGTGCCTTTACTCTCAATTAAGAAAAAAAATGTTTCAACGTTTCTCTTGTTGGGACTTGGGATCACTGAAGGGCAAGAACAGTAATTAAGGAAGTAGTTTTGGTTCACTCGTTATTAGGATAGCATTCTTGACTGGCATCTCATTTTTGGTTCACTCGTTATTAGGATAGCATTCTTGACTGGCATCTCATTTTTGGTTCACTCGTTATTAGGATAGCATTCTTGACTGGCATCTCATTGACTCGGTCTCTTTAATTTGTCTGTTTGGTAGTCACTTGAATAACCTTTACGAGTGCCTTGGGTCACATGGAATTAGTACTCATTTGGGATAACTTATTTTTTAGCATTAAATACTTATAAATCGTGATTTACGGTATACGAGATAAGTATGTAAGAGGAGTTTTGCCTCGACTTATGTAATAAGCGCTTATTTTTTTAGAAATAAGCTATTCCAAACACTCACTTAATCTCTTGAAGTAGATATTAATTAAATCAAGTCTTTGGGTTGACTCGTTGTGGGTTATTCTAGCTTCATTAGTAGTCTTGTGTTCGAACCCTTACAATTAGGGATTTTTCAGAAAAACAAGTTATATTTTTCATATATTTATTATCTTTAACCAAATTTAACTAACTTCTCTCAATAATCTCACCCCTCTTCCATAACCCACATAAACCCAATTCACCAAAATAAATTCTTCACTTCCTTTCTCTGCAGACCTTCTTCCACATACAACCTCTAGCGTAAAAGCACCAAAAGCCAAAGCATCATAGTTTGTTGTGGTTTTCTTTGTTCTTGTGCTCCCAAATGCCAGATATCCCAAGGTCCCCACCACAGGTGTAGTTGCAGGGTCCCTCTCATGATCATATAACCTTGCAAGACCAAAATCTCCTAACCTACCATTCAACTCGAATCTAGTAGAACATTGCTTGCTTTTATGTCTCTGCAGGGAACCAAAACTTGCTCCCACTCTTCATGTAGATAGCACAATCCCCAAGCTACGCCTTTGATGATTTAAAATCTTTGCTTCCAATTTAATATCACTCTGGGTTAGTTGTAGAGGTATTTATCTAAGCTTTCACTTAACATGAAATCATACACCCAAAAAAGATTGATAAAGTCACCCAAAAACGAAACAAAGTGAAAACAGAGGTAACAGAATTGTATAAATCATATACTGATTGTTCCCTCCAAGTCGTGGTAGCTTTAGGAGTTTTGAGAATTGAAGGTTTTGAGCCTGCCCATTGAGCTTGAAGCTCCAACCAAGAACATAATGCGAAGTCATTACTGACCCAGTGGCAGCTGAGAATCCGACATAACTAGGATTGCTTTTAGTATGAGAAAGATCTTGAGACAACCTCAATAATGGAGTTTCGGGTTTGTTAATGTTGATTGGAGCTAGGGTGAAATCAATTTGGCCACTGTTAAGGTTTCGATTCTGAAACCCTATCCCTTTAACAAAATATGCAGCAGGAGCATATTTCGTTGAAATCAAGTCGTTTATATCAATTCCACTGCAAGCACATGATTCGTGGAGATGCCGTTGTTGGTTTCATTGAAGAGGCCGAGGTACTGGCCAGCAATGGCACCTTGAAATGTTGCTGTTGTTGGAGATATTAGGAAAGACATTCCATGACCACCCAGATTAGGGTATTGAGGTCGAATATAATGGCGAAAACAAAAGTGGTAGAGAAAGAACAAGTGTTTGTGAAAACAAGGGGATTAGGGTAAAATGAATGACCCATTTTCAGCTTGGTTTGGTTGGTAATAAGTAGGAGGAGGCCATTGGAGGTAACAGAAGCAAAACCATCCATGTTTAAATTAGTTGATTTGGAAGCCATTATTGAAGATGAAGCTTGTGTCTTCACCACTCGCTAGGACTATTGTTGCAACCAACGTCAACAAAACCGACATCGCTGTAAGCTTCATAGCTATGGCTGCCTCAAAAATCTTGACGGGGATCTTATATATATCCAGTCATGCATGAGTGTCTGGTAGTCGAGAGTATGTTAGCTAGCCACTTGAGTCTGTGACTCTATTCGCATCTGTATTAGCTACATGCATGCTTAGCTAAGTTATTCTTATTATTTCTATATCTTCTTTTTATTTACATGGCCGAAAGAAAGAAAATTTTTTTTTGGTCTTATTATAAGTCACACAATTCAATTTTAAGTTTTATATGAATATTCAACTTACCATTCATTTATTACTGTATAGACTTTGTTATTATAAGATATCGTCTATATTAGATATGAGTAAAACTGAAAAATTGTTAAATTTTAAATGTTTTAGGTTTTTCTTGGTTTTAACAAAATATTTTGGAAGTAACTTAATTATAACTAAGACTAGTAAGTACATCCATGTGGAAAAAAAAATTAACTCTATGATTTATAAATAGGACAAAAAACATAATCTTTGTCTTATAAACAAGATTAGAGAGTAGTATATTAAAGTTATGAAACTTCTTGGATATTTTGTATCCCATGCATTATAAGGTTAAAAAAATCTAGTTGGGGCTGATTATCAGTGATGAGTCCGAGTCGTGTGGGTAGGGTCAAATGGTCCAGATATAGAAGAAAGCTTACAAAAAGAAGAAGTAAATCATACATTTGAAGGAATCAACGTCATCACCAAAAAAAACTCCTGTGAAGCAAGAAATATGGAGCTATTGTTATTTTCAGCATCGGAGCTTATCAAAGCATGATGCTCCTTTGTTGCAGAACTTTTTAATAATTTAGTACATTCCTTTCTTGAGATTCATCACAGCGATCAATTTCAAAAAAAAAAAAAAAAAACACTAAAGGTTGTGAATAATATTATGTCCGTTGGAAGTGATAGAGAAAAACCATTCATTGTTATCAAAGATGAAACTTTAATCTTCACCACTCACTTGGAACAATGCTGTCACCAACAAAAGCACCTTGGCCGTAATTATAGCTGCTTTATAAAGTCATCGTTGATTAATACACACGAATTATTGAATTTAACACGTTAGTTTAAATTAATTGACGTTCTTAACACTAAATTATGTACTCGTATATCCAATCTTTCCAAAAATATCCTTAATCAAATGTAATAAATTCTAATCTATTTTTATATTGTTCAACCCTTATTTCCACCATTATAGAATAAGAATGGAAAGTGTTTGTAGAAGTTATTTGTAAATATATAGGAACTGAAGTAGCTAGTGCATATGTTTTTACTAAGATATAGAGAATCAAGGACTTGTTTGATTCTGTTTTTAAAAATAGTTTTCTTGTTTTTAAAAAGAAAAAAGAATACAATTTGTTTGCAAAACTGTTTTCAATAAGTTGTTTTTAAAAACAACAAAAAGTGATTTTTAAAAGCTAAAAAACAAAAATAGCTTTTCATTATTTGCTTATTTTTGTTTTTTTATTTCTTTCTTTTTTTTAGTCGGCCAATTATCCACTATCGACACCACACCCGACGCCAACCACTATCATCACTTCACCGTTGGTGTCAGTTGCCGTCATGACACTTTAAAAACAGATTTTTTTTAAAAACAATTATCCAAACAGAGTTTTTTTTTTTTATTTTCTTGTTTTCAAAACTTGTTTTTAAAAACAATTTTATAAAACCATTTTGGAAACAAAAAAAAAAACAGAAAACAGAATCAAACAAACCCAAAGTTTCTCCTTTTTGTGGGGGTGTCATTGGAGGGCAAGAACAATAACAAGGTAGTTTTGGTTCATTGATTATGAAGAAAAGATAATACTATTATTCACTTGTATATCATTGACTTGGTCTCTTTTAATTTGTTGGTTTGGTAGTCGCATGAATGTTACCTTAGCCTTTATGATGAGTGCCATGTCGACTTCGCAGGACTAACCTTAGATTGGTGTCTGTAGGCTCTGACCGTCGCTGAAATGAGAGACTTGTTGGTGTCCTTTTTATTTAACATTGCAGCGTCAAGTAGAATTAACAAATAATGTTGTGTATCAGCGCGGAGTTCAAAGGAGAAGAAAAGCGTATGAGGAAGGCAAAATTGTTTCTAAAGAACATATGTGATTTAGAAACTTGGTAAAAATATGATGGGTAAGGATTTGATTTTTAATAAAGGAAAATGAAAAATGGACGATTAAAAAGCAAAAAATTAATGTGCAGTCTCACATCGACAATTTAATCACAAAAAAGTACAATAACAAAAAAAAGATCTAGTATAAAAAATGATAACAGATTATATGCAACTAACTTATTGTGAGACTTTTTAAGGCATGTTTGGCCTATAAATCTTCCATTTCTTTTCTTTTTCCCAGTTGATATGATTTAGCCAGTCACTACAAAAAAAAAGGTATTTTGTAGCGGTGGAATTGTAGCGGTTATATTAAACCGCTACAAATTATGGTATTTGTAGCGGTTCTTACCTAAACCGCTACAAATTTGTAGCGGCAAGATTATTTGTAGCGGTTTACTAAAAACAACTGCTACAAATTTGGCGCGAAATTCCCGCCAAAACTTGTAGCGGTTATTTTGTCGCAGTTAATGCACAAAAACCGCTACAAAATACCAACACAGGATTTTGTAGCAGTTATAGGGACAATAACCGCTACAAAATACCAAAAGTCATACGTTTGTAGCGGTTATTGCCCCTATAACCGCTACAGAATTTTAAGAGTCCAGACATTTGTAGCGGTTCTAAGCAATAACCGCTACAGAATTTCAAACGTTGTGAACATTTGTAGCGGTTATTGTAAAACCGCTACAAATAATTAAATTTGTAGCGGTTAGAGTAGCGGTTATTAAAATAACCGCTACTAATATCTGGGCTATTTATACCCCCCTCCTCCTTCATTTCTCCGTTTGCCCATTTTGTTTCCTGAGATTTCTCTGAGTGATTTCTTCGAGATTTGAGCGTTCAGACGTCTCTATAGGAGTTTTTGATCAGTATTCCGCAGTATTCGCACTTGTGGTACGTATAAAACACGTATTTTTATTTATTTTTGTATTTTTATTATATTTTTGCATAATAATGGACTAATATTTTTTTTAAAATTTGTACAGTTGATATGGCTTCAGGACAGGATAAGGGGAAGGCCCCTCAGGTCCCCAGACCGACTTTACGGGGTGGCAGCAGTCGGGCAGGGGGCAGAGGGAGGGGGCAGCGCGCAGGCAGGGCTACCGCGGCATCTCAGCCCATCCCCCCACAGGTACCGCCGACGATCCCACAGGCGACGACCGCACCAGAGGTGCCTGAGGTGGAGGGGCCAGAGATTAGCGTTGAGGACTTCCTCAACGAGGAGGAGTTCGAGATCCCGCTTGGTGGGTTCAGGGAGATGGAGCAGTTCCTCGATCAGGAGGACGCTCGGGAGCAGAACAACCCACGAGGGTCGTCTTCGCGGTCCACTGGGTTTGAGGTGCAGATCGAAGGTAAATTACTTTTTTAATTTAGTAAGTTATTTATTTAAATTTGAAATGTTAACTTTGAATTATAATTTATCTAACGTGCGGTCAACTGTGCAGATGAGCAGGGGAACGTGTCGACGAGGAGGCTGGATGTGACCGGTCTGAACAGCATGGACCGGTCCCTACGAGTTATAGTGCCGTGGAACGAGGGCACTGACCAGCCGATCCACAATGGAGGTCACCTGCTCAACCGCTTCCTGAGCGACCTGGGATCGAATTGGATGCGGTTCCCCCTTCACTTCCCGACGTGGAGGCACATTCCGAAGGGGCCGAAGGACCAGGCTTGGGAGGAGGTGGTTCAGGTAATTAAAACTATTTAATTAATATTTTTTTAATTAATTCTATTTAATTATTTTTTTTAAATTATGGTTTTTATAATTATTGATATTTAAATATATTTTTTTCATCTGCGGTTTGCCGTCCGGGCCAACCGGAAGAGGTACGCCCTCATGAAGATGGGCGACGCCTGGAGGAACAGGAGGAACCGTCTCTTCCACAGTGTGGATGGGGACGGGACGATGCCTCTGGAGCAGCTGCAGGAGAGCGTCCCGGACGGCGTCCCGCCGAACGACTGGGCGCGTTTCGTCCAGTTCAGGAGGAGCCCTGAGGCGCAGGTAATGTATTTATTAGATTTTTTATATATAATTTTGTAATTGTTAAATATTAAATTATAATATCAATTTAATTTGTATTTAATTTTAAATTATAATACATTTAATTTTTTTTCCAGGAGCGTGCTCGGAGGAACGCCGAGATCCGGGCGCAGCAGACGATCCACCACACAGCAGGATCAAAGACCTTTGCTGTGACCTACAGCGAGCTGGTAACTTTTCAAGTGCTTCACTTACTTTTAGCTAATTATTTCATAATACTAATTGTTTTGTAATTGTTTCAGGAGACGAGGGCACAGCAGGAGAACCGTCAGACGGACTATGCGGAGCTGTACGCCATCACACACAGACACCGTGACGGGACTGCGACCTCTCAGCAGGCAGAGGCGGCCATTGTAAGTAATTTTAGTATTATATTTTTCATAAAACCAAGTTAATAATGAAAAATGCTAATTATTAATTGTTTCATAAAATGGCAGGAGCGGATGCAGCTGTCGCAGGCTGAGCTGTGACAGACCCAGCCTGAGGAGTCACAGGGGTCAGTGGACCCGACGGCTCCTTTGAAGGCGGGTCTGGCTTAGGCTGAGCACCCCGGACGTGTGCGGGGTATGGGGATAGGCGCCAGACCCAGCATGGTCTACGGCAGGAGCGCCGCCTCTGAGGCTGGCAGCTCTAGAGGGGTCAGACGTCGGAGGGACGAGTCTATTGACCAGCTGCGGTCAGATTTGGAGATGACGCAGCAGCAGATGGCGCAGCAGCAGCAGCAGATGCAGCAAATGCAGGCACAGCAGCAGCAGCAGCTGCAGATGCACGCAGATATGATGTACGCTCAGCAGACCCAGTGGCGTGAGATCGCGAACACCATGCTCGAGGGAGCATGGAGTCGCCTGTTCCCGGACGAGCAGCATCCAGCCGTTCCCCCTGTCCCTCGCTATGTCGTCCCTCCTACTGCTCCTCCTCCTGCTGATGACGATGGTGCGGTTCACTCTGCGCAGCGGCCCGATCCAGCAGCATCTGAGGGAGCCCCACCTGAGGGAGCACCAGAGGATCAGCCCCCAGCTCCTTAGTTTAGGACATTTTCTTTTGTTTAAACATTTGTAAATATTTATGAGTTTTTATTTCAGAATTTTATTATTGTATTTTATATAATTATATTTATATTATTAGATCGCGTTGAAATAATTTATGAATGATTTATATCTAAATTTAAAAAAAAAATAAAGTATATCTATATTTGTAGCGGTTTTAACTCAAAACCGCTACAAATATGTACGTTTGTAGCGGTTATTACTGCATAACCGCTACAAACATATATATTTGTAGCGGTTATTTGTTTATAACTGCTACAAATATACATATCTCTATTTGTAGCGGTTTAACTTCAGAAACCGCTACAAATTTGTAGGTTTGTAGCGGTTATTTTATGTATAACCGCTACCAATTAGAAAAATATTTTTATATTAAATGTCCAACGGTTTTAATATTAGTAGCGGTTTTATTAGTGTATAACCGCTACAAATTTGTTACTTCGTAGCGGTTATGCACTAAAAACCGCTACAAACACTCAAATCATTTGAATTTTGAAATTTCCCGCCTTTGTGCACATTTGTAGCGGTTATGTTATGTGTAACCGCTACAACTTAGAAAAATATTTTTATATTTAATGTCCAACGGCTTTAATATTAGTAGCGGTTATATATATATATAACCGCTACTAATACTGAACAAGTACATTTTGAGTTTCCCACCAATTAACGGCTTGAATATTCGTAGCGGTTTTATATATATAACTGCTACAAAATTATAAACGTTGGAATTTCTGCAGCGGTTGGTGTAGCGGTTTGTTAACCGCTACAAAATTATAAACGTTGGATTTTCAGAATATAAGGTTCTAAGCATTCGTCATTATCTTCTCACTTATCTTCTTCTCTATACTTTCTTCTCTCTCACTTGTAGCTATGGATAAATCATGGATCAGGTTGCCGCGCAATTCTCCTGAATATTTGTACGGATTAAACAGTTTCTTAGATTTCGCATTTACTCACGCCAGCTGTAACGGCAAGATCGTCTGTCCCTGTCGGAAATGCAAGTTCAAAAAGTGGCATGCACGAAATGTTGTGAAGGAACATTTGCTTGTGAAGCCTTTCCCTGAGGAGTATACGTTTTGGGCAGTTCAAGGTGAGAAGGCCGGCATTAGATATGACGAGGCTCTTCCTCGAAGTTCTCAAGTAGGCGTTCAAGTAGATGAAGATGATCCTGTGAATGATGCTGTGCGTGACGCATTTGGATTTCAAGGCGACAACTTCAACGAAGAAGTGCACGGCTCTGAGCCGGCTTTTATGGGGAATGAAGCAGCTCGGGATTTTTTCAGCTTGATGGATGAGACAGATCGTCCTTTATATCAAGGTTGTCGCAAATATTCTAAATTATCTTTCTTGATCAAATTGTATCATATCAAGTGCTTGTGTGGGATCACAGATAAGGGAATGTCAATGTTGCTCGACTTATTACAAGATGCATTCCCCGACGCCGAGATTCCCACAACCTTCTACGAGGCCAAGAAGATTATCAACAGGTTGGGGTTGAATTATCAGAAGATTGATGCGTGCCCAAATGATTGTATGCTGTATTGGGGAGACGATTCCAGTAGGGAGACGTGTAAGAGATGTCACACATCGAGGTACAAGACAATTCGGAAGGGGAAAAAGCAGAAGAAGAAACCTGCAAAGATTCTCAGGTACTTCCCTTTGAAACCTCGTCTGCAAAGATTATTTATGTCGTCTAAAACTGCTGAGCACATGAGGTGGCATGCCGTTGATAAAAACGAAGACGGTAAATTAAGACATCCGCGGGATGCAGCTGCTTGGAAAACGTTTGACAACCACTTTCCAGATTTTGCGACTGACCCCAGAAATGTTCGGCTTGCGTTGGCGACCGACGGTTTCAATCCTTTCGGGAATCTTAGCACAAGTTACAGCATTTGGCCGGTAGTCTTAGTTCCCTACAACTTACCCCCTGGATGTGTATGAAACAAAGCTCTTTCATTATGTCTATGATCATTCCAGGCAAAAAGGCACCGGGCAATGACATCGATGTGTATCTCCAACCGCTTATTGCGGAATTGCTTGACCTGTGGAATGTCGGCTTGGAGACGTACGACGCTCACAGCAAGACTTTGTTCAACATGCGTGCAGCCTTGATGTGGACGATCAGTGACTTTCCTGGCCTTGGCACATTATCTGGTTGGAATGTGCATACTGGGTCGGCGTGTCCAGCTTGCAATTTCGACTCTGACGCATTGCGCCTTCCCCACAGCCGAAAGTGGTGCTTTATGGGGCATCGAAGGTTTCTCGATGGAACCCATAAGTTCAGATTGCAACGGAATCGCTTCAATGGGAAACCAGAGAAAAGAGGACCACCTCAAACTTTGTCCGGTACAGATATCTTACAGCAGCTTGAGCATGTTGACTTCGAGTTTGGAAAAAGCGACGATTCAGCACAAACTCGCCAAAAGTCGCGCAGGACTTCGGCGCCTCAGCAGTGGAAGAAGATAAGTATTTTCTTCATGCTTCCGTATTGGAGATCTAATTTACTTCACCACAGTCTTGATGTAATGCACATTGAAAAGAATGTTTGCGACAATGTGCTGTATACGCTGCTTAACGAACCCGACAAGACAAAAGATCACCTTCAAGCTAGGAAAGATTTACGCGACATGGGAGTTCGTGAAGACGCTTGGCCAGATGAGCATGACAGATTTACACCGGCAAAGTTTACCCTCACAAAACCGAACAAGGATGTGTTCCTCGCGACGTTGAAGAAATTAAAAGTTCTTGATGGGTATTTAAGCAACATTTCTCGATGTGTCGACTTGCAGGCTCGAAAGGTTGCTGGCCTGAAGAGTCACGACTCACATGTTCTTATGCAGTAGTTACTCCCTCTGGCTATAAAGAATACACTTCCTCCCGATGTTTCCATCGTTTTGGTGGAACTTTGTTCTTTCTTTCGGAAGTTGTGTTCTAAGGTTTTGATCGTTGAGGAGCTCGATCAGCTGCAGTCGAAAATCATTCTTACGCTTTGTCACTTGGAGATGATCTTTCCTCCGTCCTTTTTTACTGTGATGGTTCACCTCACAGTCCACCTCGTTCATGAAACAAAGCTCGCTGGACCAGTACAATATCGTTGGATGTATCCGATTGAGAGGTACTTATTTTAAATATGTGCTTTCATTTATTGTCCGTATTTAATGTTTGCTGGTCGTCCATTTCATCATTTTATATCAATTTTCTCTTATGTACTTCGTAGGTTCCTTGGGAAATTAAAATCTTACGTGAGGAATAAGGCGTGGCCAGAAGGTTCTATAGCTGAAGGCTATATAGGGGATGAGGTGCTATATTTTTGCTCAAGGTATTTTGATGATCTTGAGACGGCTTTCAACCGCCCGCCTCGTGTTGACGATTGTCCGGAACCTGCGCCGACATCAGGAGAATTTATCCCTCGTGTTGGTAAACCAGTTGGAGCAACTGAGAACTTCAAACTAATGGCAACTGAGAAGTTCCAAGCACATAGACATGTCTTGATTAATTGCACTCAAGTTGAACCTTTTGTACGGTAAGAATTGTACACTCACATGTTATTCGATCTCTATCTTTCGTAACATTTCTCACTTTCATTTCACTAACGCCTTTCCATTATTAATTGCAGGGAATTCAGAAGTCATGTGAAGCGTCAACTCAGGATCCGTACACAGACATCCTCGGAAGTTGATAGGAGGGTCCACAGAGAATTCCCGAGCTGGTTTGCGCGCAGAATACTAAATGACCACAACCCACACTCACCAGATTTCAGAGCTCTCGCAATCGGCCCTCTTGATCATGCAAAACGGTTTACAGCATACAATGTCAATGGTTTTAAGTTTTGCACGGTTTCACGGGATCAAGGATTGCAAACACATAATTCGGGTGTTTATGGCACATTTGGGACAAGGAGTTATGCGAGTAGCAGTGACGCCAACATGCAGTTCGGAGGCGTCCCTTACTATGGCAAGCTTCTTGATGTGGTCGAGCTTAATTATCAGGGCCGTTTCACCGTGACGCTGTTCAAGTGTTTGTGGGCAAATACCACTACTTCTCGGGGACTGACAACTGACGACCTAGGGATCACATCAGTCAATTTCTCACGGCCGATTCATAGTGGTATTTCTCAAGATGATGAGCCGTATATTCTAGCTTCAGAGGCACATCAAGTTTATTATGTCGAGGACGAGAGGCATACGGATTGGCACATGGTCGTTCATTTAAAGCCAAGAGATCTTTACGACATGGGTGAAGGCGATAACATCGTCTACGAGAGTGAGCCATTTCAGCCAGCTGATTTTGAAAACTACTTCCCTGAAGGCGATGACAATTTACCTCTACTGCGGTGAGTTTTTTTAAGTCCACGTCATTTGAATTACATTTTTTAAATTTAATAATACATCAATAACAATAATTTTTCTACAAAATTTCTGTAGGGATGGCGACGATGAGTGATCAAATTTAAAAAATGCAAAAAATTTCTAAAAATAAAATGTAAAAAAAAAAATTAAAAAAAAATTAAAATAATATTAGTAGCGGTTTTTTAACCGCTACTAATTAATAAATAACCGCTACTAAATAATAACCGCTACATTAACCGCTACAAATAGCACTACGAATAATAAACCGCTACAAAAATATACATAACCGCTACTAATTAATAACCGCTACATTAACCGCTACAAATAGTGCGGGGATCCCTATAAGTACCCTTACTACAACTCATTTCAAACACTCTCTAATTTCTTTTCACCTTACCTTTCTTTCATTTCCTCTCATTCACAACTTCTTTCGTATGAGTAGAGGAGCGGAATAATTTTATCAAATATGGTAACATGATTTTTATATTTTTTTAGAATACTTCTTTCCTTTCTATAAAATTTATTCTAATCATCTTTTTTTCTAGATATATCATAACTGTATCTCATTTTCATCTATTTTTCATACACAATTAAATTACATTATAAAGCATAATAATTCCTTATTACACATACCTATCCTTAATAATATTATTAATATAAATTTTATACTAATCCTATTCAATTACATTTTTCCTTTTTATTTTTTAATAGTTAAAGTATTGAAAATAAATTATTTAATATAATATTGAAAAAACAGAAAAATATTATTGTATTTTTTTAAAAAAAAAATTAATATTTGTAGCGGTTATTAAACCGCTACTAAATAACGCGCCTTTTTAAATTTTTTGGCACTAAATTTGAATTTCATGAAATTAGTAGCGGTTTTCCAAAACCGCTACTAATTTCATGAAATTCAAAATTGGTAGCGGTTTTCTAAAACCGCTACTAATTTCATGAGATTCAAAATTAGTAGCGGTTTTGGAAAACCGCTACAAAATAAAAAAAATTTTTTAGCTCTCAATAATTTTTTATATTTGTAGCGGTTATATAACCGCTACAAATATCTCTGGATGTTCTAGCGGTTTAAATGAACCGCTACAAAACATGTAGCGGTTATTGTTCATTGAGTAGCGGTTTTAAATAACCGCTATAAAACGGCTTGCAACGTACGATTTCGTAGCGGTTTAAATAACCGCTACTAACTTAGTTTGTAGCGGTTGGAACCGCTACTAATACTCATTTTTAACCGCTACTAAATCACGTTTTTTTTGTAGTGAGTGGTCAAGTAATGGGCTCCATTACTTCTTTTGCTTCTTTGGTAGCGTATACTCGAAGGGATGAAGGATAGGGGCAACTGCCTTTCTGCCTACGAGCTAAGTCACTTTGACGTTGAGGAATTGAAGTGCAACTATTTTTCACTTCTAGCTTTTGATTTTTCATTATATTTAAATTTTTTAAAACTAACTTTGATCAATACATCATTTAAATAAGTTTCTATCACACCACCTTTTTTTTTATGTAAAATTTTATCCAAACATAAGTCACATTTAACTATTTGACTTTTATTATAATTTCAGTTTGCAAAAGTTAGTTACAATAAAAGTAACCCTTACCAACTTCAATCCAAACAAGTCTTAATTAAGGTGGGTTAGATCATTTTCCTTTAACGCATCTCACCCTAATTGAATCAAAAATCATTTATGAAAATGCAACATTTTGCAAGAGTTCAGAGATAAATAAATATCATCGAAAATTAGTGAATAATAAATTTCTTATTTTAATTAAAAGTAATAAATAATTAATTAGACACTATTAAATAATAATAATGATAATAGAAATTACATATGACAAACCTCATTCTTTTTTTCTTATGAAAATTTTGTTTTCTTCAAGATAGTCCTAAGATATACTCCCTCCTATATTAAATATAAGATTGAACTACAAAATAGGTCTTGTATTTAGAATTTGAGGAGTAAAAGAACAAGAAACTAATTTATATTTGTGAAATTGTGATTTCACTAACTACAAGATATTTATGAGGCAATCCCTTCAGTCCTTTTTATAAGGAACAATCTCTCTCATGGAGGTAGTCCTTAATTTATTGAGTTAATTATCATTTCTTCTTTCTTGTGAATTAGTTAAAGTGCCTTATATCGTGGACCGGAAGGAGTATAAGGAACAAATCTTTTTTGTCTCTTTAAAATAAATTTTCACTCATTATCTCTCATATACTCTCTTTATAAATAAGAGTATAATTGGTAAAAAAATACATATTTTGCACATTTATTGTTTTTAACTAATATTTTAAACCATGTAATTTTGATAATTTTTTCTTATAAAAAAGGAACAGGGTGACTATTTTATTATTGATCCCTCTAGCTTTTATAATATATGACCTAATTGGAGAGTTTATCTTAATCCTTAATATAAAAATTATTTCCTATATTTATCAATCTTTTTATAATTTAATGATTTCATTATCAAATAGACTGTCACTAATTGATTAGTAACTTCGATGTTTGTTGTAGTCGATAATAAATTTATGCCCGTCCTTATGCATAGAAACAAGGTGCTCTTGAGCCAAAACCCAAATTTGAGTGAAATTAGCAGCCTGTTGGAAAAACAACCAAATCATAATCATAAGGATCTCACATATCGGCATGAGATGAATAAATGTTCTGAAGAATACAAAACTAACGTGAGATATTTTACCCCATGCATGCATTTTATGTTTCTTTTTCAAAAAAAAAAAATCTAGTTGGGATTGATTATCATAGGATGTGTCTGGTGGTCCTAGCGCTAGAATTTGGTTGGGATTTATTGCTGTCAATGACTATACTCAACCAGTGCAGGGTTACGCTGCGGTCCCCGCTCAAATGGTTCCTTGTACAAAAAAAGCTTTAAAAACTTTTTTCTTAGTTATCCTTAACTGTAAAATAAGTTTAGATATAAAATAAAAATGAAAACAGAGGATAGATTTAAATAAAAAAAGGATGATGGAAGAGAAAAAATCAAGGACCATATTCTTTGATTGAAATCTAAGAGTAATGATACAAGCATAATGCAAAAACAAGAGGAAGAGCGCATGCTAAGTCCCATGAACTCGAATACATACAACTCTATGTGTGTGTGTGTTTTGTGCCTTCATATATAAGATCATTCAACGACCAACGGAGAGGAGGGATTGAGACATCGAAGTGTAATCAGAGCCGTCCACACTAGAGGACGGAATGGGCAATAAAATATCACCAAATTCATTACCACTCTCAAATGTGATTAGTGATAAAAACTCAGGCAATTGAACTTCCCTATTCAAATATTGCACAACTTGACGCATGTTTGGCCTATCTTCGGCCTTAGAATTTGAACACAAAAGTCCTAATCTCAACACTAATTCCACCTCCTCTGTGTCATCTTCCGTTCCTAAAGTTGGATCCTTTGCCTCAATAATCTTATCCTTCTTCCATAACCCATAAACCCAATGCACCAAAATCTCATCTTCTCTTCCTCGATCTAGGGGTCTTCTTCCACAAACAACTTCAAGCATAAGGGCTCCAAAAGCAAACACATCAGATTTTGTCGTGGCTCTTCCTGTTCTAATGCTTTCTGGTGCCAAATACCCTACAGTCCCAGCTAGTTGTGTAGTTGCAGAATCAACCCCATGATCGTATAATCTAGCAAGACCAAAATCTCCTAACCTTCCAGTGAACTCCGAATCTAACATAACATTGCTTGCTTTTACGTCTCTGTGAACCACAACTTGCTCCCATTCTTCATGCAGATAGCACAATCCCAAAGCTACCCCTTTGATGATTTTAAATCTTTGCATCCAATTTAGTGTCACACTGGGTTGGTTATAGAGGTATTTGTCTAAGCTTCCATTTGGCATAAACTCATAAACTAAAAGAAGCTCACCTTTTCGCCTGCAATATCCCAAAAGAGAAACAAGGTTTCGGTGACGAAGATGACCAATACTCAAAATTTCTGCGATGAATTCCCTTTTGCCTTGTTGGGAATTATGAGATACTTTCTTCACAGCAACCTCTATTTTTGAATCTGGCATGGTCCCTTTGTACACCTTTCCAAATCCACCAAAGCCCAAAACCTCTTTCTCTCTGAATCCTTTTGTGGCAAAGTAGAGATCCTTATACTTAAACCTGTGAGGACCATAATCCTGCTCCCACTCCTCAACAATCTCAGAAAACTTCCTTTTCTTTCTTATGTAACGCACTACAAATATGCTCACAAGAACAATTAAATTGAGTGAAAGCACAGGTAACACAATTGGCAAAATCATAGATTTCTTCCCATCAAGTTGGGGTAGTGTTGGGAGTTTTGAGATGTCTAGGTTTTGAGCCTCCCCGTTGACCTTGAAACTCCACCCAAGAACATAGCAAGTAGCTGACAATTTCGAGGAGGTCGAAGATGAGAATCCAACATAACTTGGATTCGGTAAAATTTCAGAAAGATCTTGGGACAACGTTAACAATGGAGTTTCGGGCTTGTTGACATTGATTGAAGCTAAGGTGACATTGATTTGCTTCTTAACTCCATCATAGTCCACCCACATTTGCATTGGAAGGCCACTAACGAGGATCAAATTTTGAAACCGAGACCCATCAACATAATATCCAGCCGGAGTTGAATTCCTTGAATTCAAGCAGTTAATATCAATTCCGACATGGTTATCATTGATATCATCAAAATCGATGTTCTGAACAATGTCGAGTTCCACAGCGAACACGTGGTTTGTTGGGTCACACTTGGTGGTTTTATTGAAGAGGCCTAGGAATTGACTGGGACTAGCACCTGGAAATGCTTTGGTTGGAGAAATTACAAAAGCCATTCCTTGACCACTCACAGTTGGTTCTAAAGGTCTAATGGCGAAAATAAAAGTGGTGGAGAAAGAACTAGTGTTTGTGAGAACTATGGGATTTTGGTAAAAAGCATGAGCTGTTTGTAGCCTGGTTTTATTTGTGAGCCGAAGGAGGCCATTGGAACTGATCTCAGAAATACCATCCATGGTTAAATTAGCTGATTGGAAGCCATTGTTGAAGATGAAACTTGTATCTGCATCACTCACGTGTACCATTGTTGTCACCAACAACAGCACCGACATCACAGTAAGCTTCACACACATGGCTGTCTCTCAGAATCAATGCCTTGTTTTATGTCCTATGCGATCTGAATTTTCATTATATACACACAACAATCAGAGTTTCCCAACAAGGTGATCATTGAAGGGGAATACTCTTGGCTTCTTCATATTGATTTCGTTTTTCCATGGCGACTATTCTAAACCATCATGTGCTCTTATCAAGAAAATTCAAAACCATTGTTTTCGGACGGGGCTTCTCTCCTCTACTTTTACTGTCGGCTGCCCTCCTTTTCCTTCAAATTGCACTGTTTTGGTTTCATATTGATTTCGTTTTTCCATGGCGACTATTCTAAACCATCATGCGCTCTTATCAAGAAAATTCAAAACCATTGTTTTCGGACGGGGCTTCTCTCCTCTACTTTTACTGTCGGCTGCCCTCCTTTTCCTTCAAATTGCACTGTTTTGGCTTCATATTGATTTCGTTTTTCCATGGCGACTATTCTAAACCATCATGCGCTCTTATCAAGAAAATTCAAAACCATTGTTTTCAGACGGGGCTTCTCTCCTCTACTTTTACTGTCGGCTGCCCTCCTTTTCCTTCAAATTGCACTGTTTTGGCTTCATATTGATTTCGTTTTTCCATGGCGACTATTCTAAACCATCATGCGCTCTTATCAAGAAAATTCAAAACCATTGTTTTCGGACGGGGCTTCTCTCCTCTACTTTTACTGTCGGCTGCCCTCCTTTTCCTTCAAATTGCACTGTTTTGGCTTCATATTGATTTCGTTTTTCCATGGCGACTATTCTAACCATCATGCGCTCTTATCAAGAAAATTCAAAACCATTGTTTTCGGACGGGGCTTCTCTCCTCTACTTTTACTATCGGCTGCCCTCCTTTTCCTTCAAATTGCACTGTTTTGGCGCAAAACAGTGCAGCAAGTTTTTTTTTTTATTGCTTAGATTAAGTAAAAAAGGACCTTATAAAATGGATAAAAAAATATTTATTGCTTAGATTAAGTAAAAAAGGACCTTATAAAAAGGGATGAACCATTTTAAACAAGAAAAACTTATCAATAAGATGGGGTATATGTTATTTATAAATTAATAGATGATGCCTTTAAAATTTTCTTTTTTCCTATTTAATTTCTTTTATTTCCAATAATTATCTCATGTCATCTCTCCATAGGCAATGACAATAATGTCAATCATTAGATCAGAATAAATTCACCTGCTTCAATTATGTTGTAAATGTTATTGGCTTCAAATTAATCCCAACAAACCATATCAAAATTAATATATCAAGGGGTCTTTTTTTTTTTAATGAATTAATACATCAAGGTGTTGGTTGCAATTTTATCTATTAAATTAAAGTATTAATATATGTCTATTGGAAATGATGAGTGAAAGACACTACCCATGGTTATCAAAGATGCATAACACTTTTATCTTCACCTGTTCACGCACATATAGCTCCCTTAAAATCATCTTTAACTAATACACACAAATTTGAATCAAACAGTTTAGATAAAATTATTTGATGTTCTTAAAACTAAATTATCCCGTAAATTAATGTGCAAGTTTCAATTGATTTTTAATTGGGTCTTTTTAGTTTTTTCCCCTTATTATCATGCCTGTATAGTTTCACTTATTTTGAATTGGGTCCTTGTGATCCCCCCCCCTCTTTTTCTCATATCCTTATAGTTTCACATACTTTTTAATTAGGTCATTGCTGTTCCCCCCCCCCCCCCCCCTTATCAGTGACATGAAATTATGAGAACTTAATTAAAAATCATGTAAAACTATAAGAACCTAATAAAAAGGGAGAAACGGCATGGACATTATAAAAAAGGGGGTGAAACTATAAAGATCTAATTGAAAATTAGTTTTGTACTTGGATAGGAAATTAGTTGAAATTATAAGAGCCTTGGATATTATATCTGTCAATAATCTTTATTTTCCACCATCCCGAGTCAACAATATCTACACAAATACATTATTAAAAATATTAATTATTTCAAAAATTCTACCAAATGACTTATAAATAAGAATGTAAAATATTTAAAGAAGGTGATTTATAAATAGGAAATGAAGTCGTGTGTGTGTGTGTGTTTGTTGGTACAAGATATTGAGAATCAAAGTTTCTCCGTGTTGGATTTATAAGATCAATCCCGTTTTTTTTTTTTTTTTTTTTTTTTTTGCGGGTTAGATCGGCACTGTTAGGGTGTTAGTGCCTTTCCTCTCAATTAAGAAAAAAAATGTTTCAACGTTTCTCTTGTTGGGACTTGGGATCACTGAAGGGCAAGAACAGTAATTAAGGAAGTAGTTTTGGTTCACTCGTTATTAGGATAGCATTCTTGACTGGCATCTCATTTTTGGTTCACTCGTTATTAGGATAGCATTCTTGACTGGCATCTCATTTTTGGTTCACTCGTTATTAGGATAGCATTCTTGACTGGCATCTCATTGACTCGGTCTCTTTAATTTGTTTGTTTGGTAGTCACTTGAATAACCTTTACGAGTGCCTTGGGTCACATGGAATTAGTACTCATTTGGGATAACTTATTTTTTAGCATTAAATACTTATAAATCGTGATTTATGGTATACGAGATAAGTATATGAGAGGAGTTTTGCCTCGACTTATATAATAAGCGCTTATTTCTTAGAAATAAGCTATTCCAAACATTCACTTAATCTCTTGAAGTAGATATTAAATCAAGTCTTTGGGTTGACTCGTTGTGGGTTATTCTAGCTTCATTAGTAGTCTTGTGTTCGAACCCTTACAATAGACCTATATTCTTGCGAATCGAATCAGTTGATTGCTAGTAGCACCGAATACCGGTGGATTAATCCAAAAAAGAACAATGAAGGGTTAAAATATCATTGAATGCCAGTGGATTGCTTAGCAGGGAGAACTAAGCATATCTAGACCATCCAGATTTGATGTAAATGGTCTAAATTTGATTTTTTTTTTAAAAAAGTTGATTTTTAAGAGTTTATATTTTTACAAAAAAAAACTTATTTTGATGAAAATAGAATCTAAAATAAACATAACAATTGTGGCTTGGCTTGAAAAGTGAGTTTGCAAGAATACTTCGTCAACATTTCCCTTCCTTTTTGAAGATCCAATTTGGTCAAGGACGAGGAAAGAGAAGGGATGAAGATCACTCCAATTGACCAAGCCTCCTTTGGTTAATTAACGAGATATAGCTTTTTCAAGAAGATATCACAAGTTGACATCATCTTTTCTCTCTCTCCCTTGAGTGAATTTCGGCCAAGTATTTTGCAAGAGGCCAAGGAGTGATTATTAAATCAAACTTCAACTCTCTTTCGTTCATTAAGTCGGCCAACATCAAAAAATAAGGGAGAAAAGGAGAGAAAAAGAAAAAGGAAAGAGAAAGAGGGTTCTTGAAGTTCAAGAAGTAAGGTGAGTCTTCAACCTTGATTTTCACCTCGTAAACCACTTCTTTAGCTCAAAGACTCTTTATAAACCTTGTTCTTCTCTCTAAGAGCTTCATTTCTATGATTTTTATTTATGAAAAGGAGGTTTGAGCCATCTTGCAAGAGCAAAAGGTGGAAAATCAAGAAAAGAGCTCAAGAAGGAGCCAAAGGTGAGCAAAATTATCACTTTGATGTATAAGTTATTTTTGTTGATTGAGCTGTTGGGGGTTGGTTGATGTTGTCCTAATTTCGATTACTTAGGGCTTGTTAGGGTTCATGAAGCTTTCATTATATACATGTGATTATATATTGTTTTAGAAGCATATGTGCTAAGTTTGGTGGTTGAAATGTGAATTAGTAATTTGTTGCACCAAACCCTAAATTCTGGTTTGAACAGGACATGATAAAGGAATGGGAATTTGATCATTTTGATGTTACTATGGTGTTCTAGACAAAAAAAAAAAACTATATGGGAATAGCCCCTGGTTATAAATTCTGGGTCATTAGAACACAATTTGTAAAGTTACAATATTATTGTCCAGTTAGGGTTTCCCTACATGGCAGATGTTTGCATCGTGTTTTGAGTAACTGAATGCTATCCAATGCCTATGATATTATTCAGAATGAAAGTAGACTTATCAAGCTTTTAATTGATAGGTTATATAGTTCATTTGGAGTTGTACACTAGGAGTTATGTATTTTTGAAGTTCTTCATGTGAAAACTGACATATTTCTGGACAGTGTCTAATAACTGGTAATTCTAGATTGATGTGCGTCTAATTGGTTAAGAGCAATATTTTTCCTTGAAAATATACTTAATAAGGGTCACTTAGCCTTTGGAACAACTGCAATTGGACATTTATAAATAAATATATGAATTTTCAAGGTTTGATGAAAATTCTATTAGCTTTTAGTGAATGTGAGAAATTAAAAAGGTAATGACAAAATGTAATTACCTTGAACTCTAAGGGTAAAGATAACCAACTATATGAGCTTAGAATAAGACATGAATGAGTAATAACTCATTTATTTCAAATTTGGAATCTTAGGACTTAACATTTGCCCAAGCCGAACAGGAATTAGTGGACCAACTAGCTGAGCAGTGGAAAGGATTTTAGGTAGTAACTCTATCTTTCATGCACTATGAGATTGCTTATATGCTGTGTGTTGCCATGTTCTATGATATGAATGGTAGTTACAAAGCCTAGCTATGGTATGGGAAAGCACAAGTACCATCCAGCCCAGTGGGACCTAGCTAAGGCAGTAAGACAAGTACAAAACCTAGTTGTGGTATAGGACAAGCACAAGTACCATCTGGCTCATTTAAGGCTTAGCTGAGGTAGTGAGACAAGTAGGGGTCAAGTGTTAGCCGTCTAGCTTTACCGCAAGCGTACGGGTCGCAAGTAATATAAAAAAGATCGTTCCCACAAGGACTATGACAAAAATAAATTAATTATCTTAATTAAGTTATCAATCAGGTTAAGTGAGAATATTTTGAAAGAAATTTTATACTTAAGAATTAATTGATTAAATTAAGAACTTCAAGACAGGAGGAACCTATGATTATCTATTCCCTATTTATTTCATAAACTAATTAATTTACCCTCAATAAGCAATCAAACGAAGATATGTATTTGTCTAAGATTCAAAGACATTCGATAACGCTCTCTCGAGTCAAAACCAAATATTTATCCTAATAAACTAATCAATCTCTTGTATTAATTTATAAGGACTAACTTTAAACACCAATCTTAATCTGACAATGCTATGTTAGTAACTATATTTCTATGATACTAACAAACCATCCGTTTAATATACCTAAACTTCAAGTCTAACATGATTTTACCCAAGTTCTACACTTAAATTATCTTTCTCAAGATTAATTTAAATAAACAAGACAACTAAATGGTGATCAGGCATTAAGAGCAAGATAAAATCAATAAAAAAACTTCATTCGATGCAAAAAGAGAGTAAATAAATAATTCAATCAATAAATAGGTTCAAGAAAATCCTAGAATGAGAAAATTAGCTACTCATGTCCATCAACAAACCAAAACCATAAATAATAATTCGGTTCATATTAGAAACTAAGAAAAAGAGAGAAGGAAATTAATGGAAAACCAAGTTTAAAGCTCCAAATCTCTTTGAATCTTCAAATCCCAGCACCCAAATCTTTGCTCCTCGCTCCGCTCCTCGCTTGATCGTGACTCTGCTTCGCGTCCGACTCTGCGCCTCAGTGTTTTCTGCCGTGTCTGCCTGTGTGTTGTTCCGTTCAGATCCCTCCAGTAACGTCCTTGCTTCCGTTCGGTGTTGCTTTGCTTTTGATTCCCTTTTATAAATGTGTTTTAGGGCAGCTTTTTCCACTCGCGGGGTCCACACTTTTCTTTTTCAATTCCTTAAAGATAAGATCGTCATATCTTTTTAACCAATCTGCATCTTATATCATTATATTATATTCGGTTTCATCTTTTCCTCACGTAGGCCCTACGCTTTCTTTTCTTTTTATTTTCTTCAATTTGCTACAGGACGTTTTACTATACATACATACATACATACATATATATATATATATTTAAGCCATTGGATTCCTTTTTATCTCTTTCTTCATATAATATCTCCTGCATAATAAAATAAGATTGGATATGAGTAGATTTTCTATTAAAATTTTTTATTATCCCATCATTATCAAAAAGATAGAAAAAATATATAAACTATAATTAAATAGGCACAAAGCATTAATAAATCCAGTGAATATATCCAAAATATATACCTATTTAATTATAAAATATATACTTATCATCAAGCAGTCATTTGATCTTGAACAATGTGCACAGTTAAGTTTACAATATGATTGTTCTGTTACAATATATGGTACATTGCATGTTTATATATCGCTTTTTATATTATTGATTGTATGTTACTAATGAGATTCGTATGAATCTCACCCTTTTCTATAGCGGCTCCAAGGGCCAAAGCATAGATACCAACAATTGAAGATTTCAGATCGGTCTAAGTAGTACTGTTGGTTATTTGTAATTTTGTATTATCTTTTGGGATTTGTATGTATTATGTATAAACCTTGTAGGGATTCCTATAATGTAATCAAGTACTTTATATCAGTATGTTTATGCTATTTCTATATGCCCATTGAACTACGCGTTGTTACTCTGATAAATGTCGAAATATTAAGGGGTTTGACAAATATGTTATAATCATGTACAAATTTTAAAAAACTATGCATATGATGCCTCAGAGGAAAATTCAGCGATCAACATATCTTTGAGGCTGTAACTTGTAAGTTGCAACTTGCAAGCAAAAAAAAAAAAGGACATATGTTTAAGTATGGAAAAAATAAAATAAAAATTCTTAAAAAAATTAAAGACTAATTATAAATTTATATACATAAGCACTTACCGAAAAAAATATATAAATATGTAAAATTCTTTTACTTTTGAGACTACCTAGATCTAGTCTAGAGGAAAAAAATAATGTAATAATAAAAAAAAGCTAAAATCAAGATCTTGGATTCGATCTTATATAATAAAGAAATGAAAGAAAATCTGAAATTAATCGGTGATTAATTTAAAAGAAAATAATGAGTTCGCAAAGCAAAAACAAAGAGGAGGATATAGATCCATCGGTGCTTGACTTTGAATCTCTCACCAACAAAGCACAAAAAAGGAATAAGGAATAAAAAGGAGCAAGGGCAATTTTGGGTTATCTCAACAATGGTATGGGCATTTTAGTCCAAATACACTAATATTTTTAGCTTCCCCTCCAAATCCTCGCAATTTGGGGGCGGGTGGGGGGGATGGTTTTGAGGGGAAGGAGGCTAAATATTTTTTTTCCTACCAATCAAAGGAAGGGGAGTAAAATCCCTCCCCTCAAACCAAACAGCGCCTTAGTAGAGGTTAAATGAGAGTATTTAATTTTAATATTAATTATATGTGTATTAGTAAATAAATAATAAAATAAAAGAGACTAAGAAGTCCCACATTAACTAAATAAGGGGAAAAGGGAGTTCTTAAAGCCTATATATAGAAGTAGTGAGGTGGACACAAGGTGCAACTTTTCTATTTTCACGTACAACTAGGGCAACTTTGGTAAAATTGCATTTGTGTTTTTGTTAATTGTTGGATTGGGCCGAAATTTAGGCAACTTATCCAAGACATCCAATCTGTAACTTTCAATGGCTAGACTAGAAATCACTATCTTGGGTTATCAGTTACAAAGCCCGGAAGACAAATGAATTTTTGGAATGTGCAAAACAAACTCTAGAAGAAAGAATCAATGTTTTCGACAAAGTTCACCGTTGGACCGTCACAACATTTTGTGAGCTTGTTTAAGACATCCTTTTAGGAAAAACCAAAAGTTGGATCTGTGATTTGATATCTCAGGCAAGAATAATTTATCACACATTGAATCTGTTTTTTGAAAAATAGGAATTATCATAGATTTTGGAGTTTTCTAGAGGTTCTAAAGGTTAAAATCCTAAATTGAGATCATAGAAACATTAGACAAGGCTAGTCTACCTCTCTAATGATCCCAATTCTCAAATCTAATATGGTTCTAATATAACGTTTCCTACTTCCAGGAAATTATGAGCAACTCATTAAAGAAGAAGTTGTAAACATATAGTGTTGCTAAAAGACTTTGCATTAATTAATTTTCTTGTTACTTTGAGCTTCAGGATAAGGACCTTCCTTGGTTGGAACTTAAAGAATACCAGATAACGTGGTCCTATCTATCTTACTTATCAGTGCTGCTCGTGGATTTTTCTGAAAAACTCCACAAGCCTAGAATGAGTAGAACTAGTATAAACCTTGCTATTTTATGACTAATAAAGCCTTGTGCGACCTTGTATGAATTATAGGATTTGATATATTGATTTGTGGAATCATTAGAGACAACTATAGGTTTGGATGAGTAAACTGAAATGTTTTTAGTACTTTTGTGATTTATGCCTCACCAGTGGTCTTATATGGGCAATTGAACTACTAGTGCGATATGTTTTTGAGTATGGACTTGATGAATATATGTGTTATGTATGTCATGCACTGAGATTCTACACTGTTCATATGTTGCTGATTAACTGGGTAAAAGATATATGCCTGTGTTGGACCATGTGGATTCTATGTTATGAAATGAAATGTATGAGCATGGGAATATGACAACCCCTTGAGAATAATGTGATATAAATGGAGGAGTTAGAGAATGGGTTGTGATTGATAAAAATTGAATACCATGTGGTAAGCCGCTAGTTTGATTATTGTGTACCACTAGCTGACATCTATTTTATAGGGCAGTATTCCCAGATATGACACTCTAAGGGCTTTTGGGCAGTATTCCCGAGGGCAGTAACCCTACTGGAGGAAGCCATGGTCCCTTGTGTGATGTGTAGTACTTTGGCTGATCTACATTACACTTACGGAAAACTTATGAGAGTAAACCAGTAATATGGAAAGTACTTAGCTTATAAGTTCAGTTGAAGGATATAAGGATGGTTAAAAGTTAATAAAAGATAGAGTGTAATCATGCATAACGATATTTTGTGAAACAATATGTTATGCTATGAGTGGATGTTCTTTGAGAATATGAATGGATATGATTATGCTCATGATTAGTATATCTACTTGACCTCTTGCCTTTTATATATGCTTGCCTTTCTGCCTAATATATCTGCTTGACATGTTTGCATTTTAGTCCTACCTGGAACCCCGCTGGTGGTGCAGGTAGGTAAGGTGGGTAGTGATTGCGTTAATGAGACGATGGTCTCATCCCGTTACTTCTCACATTTTTTCAGGTGAGAGCTTGAACGTAGGAGCAACTGGAAAGGCATTTGATGATGTGGCTACCTTAACGAGTAGCTAGCAGTTACTGCTTATTTCCTTTTTATTGCCATATTTAGGGAATTTTGCCTATTACATTATGTTGCATGTAAATTTACTTAGAATATATAATTGCACTCTTTTGATAGACGATTGAGGACCTAAAATGGTTTTTTACTTATTCTGGATTGTTGATTTGAGGAACTCTTTTTGAGGTCATCTTTCAAAAAATTTTTGAAATCACATTAAGCTTAAGGTTAATTAGAAATGGTGTTACAGAAATCATGATCTCTCCCTGACTCAAAATTGAGAAAGAAACACTTGCCCATATGGAAATGAATGAAATATAAGAGGGGGGGAAGGCATGAAGATGGTGAGGTGGCGATGAGTTAGAGATTGAGTGTCACATGATAGCGCCATGTGCAAGTTTTGGACAAAAATAATGGTCAAACTTAACATTTTCTAAATTTTCTAATGTCAGGGCAAAATTGCTATGTTTTGTTAATTTTCGAGGCAATCTTGCTTTAAAAAAACTTTCAGGCATCCAGTGGTCTTCAATTAAAACTTTCAAGGTAAAAATGACCCTTAAACTAATTTTATATGTGAAAATTACAATTAAAAATCTGAACAAACAACGGAAATAACCACCCCATCCTTCCATTAACTTTAATTATCTTTAATCTATCTCTGTACACAACTAATCAAATAATATTATCTAGATAATAACTGTAAACAAATCATGTCAAAGATCTACCCAAAATCCTATCACAAAATCCCTTCACGTTGTCTCCACTTAATTCATGTTGAATCCATTTAACCTAGATTCTCTTCATCATTTGCAGCTCCATCAATGTCTCGATCCTTTTCTTGTAAATCCTCTTTGTCTTCTTCAATCTTTGACTCAAAATAGGTGGCTGCCAATGAGGTAGCACCCTCTGCCATGCTCTGCTGTTACGTTTGTCTTGCTCAGCCATGAATTTTGCTAACTCCATTCATTTTGAGGCAATAATGGGATGTGGCCGGGCTTTAATTGAAGAGGATATGGTTTTCTTTCTATTTAGGGAAGGGGCGCAATTATCCAAAAATTTCATAATTTGGATATTATTGTAAAAAATTTTCACTTCCATGGAAGTAAGATGAATTCCATGGGCCTACCCATTTATGTAAGGAACCCAGTTTCATCATTTTTTATGGAACTGACTTCCGCATGAAAGTGGGATCCAATGTACCACACAACCCAATTTTAGGATTTTACTTTCACTTCCAATTCTCCATGCTCACTTCCAGCATACCAAACGAGGCAAAAGTTTGGTTCAATAGAAAAAAAAAAAAGAAAAATCACACTTAGGTCCTGTAAGATTTAAACAATAATTATAAAGTCCTACTCAGGTGCAATAAAAAACGTATGGCCACAGTAGTAATTTTATATTTTCTATCTTTCACACTTAGGTCCATGGAACTTTATAATTGTTTAAAATTTTATTGGTTATGATTTTTTCTATATTCTTGTTTTAAAAATGTCTTTAGGCACCAATATAAAGTTAGTCTCACAATGTAAGGCCTCACTAGATCCCTTTAGGTTTTGAGTTCAACTTTTAGAGGAGACACTTGTGTTGGGAGGGACATCTATAAATCCTGAACCGGATAGCGGATGATAATATAAAAAAAAATGTCTCTAAGTTGGGTTAGTGAGGTGGAGCATGATTCTTTCTTTCTTTTGTTTTTTTGCCCCTTTAGCCAGTTAAAAGGAGGGAAGTTAATGAGGTGTATCTAGTCTGTTGACATGAAATAAGGCTATACTTAAGTTAAGTGCAAGATAAAAAATTCTTTTTTATTAAATTTCAAATTATATTTTTTTTAAAAAAAAAGGGCAAGCCCATGGCGGGTTGTGGGTTGGTGGGTGTAGGCTAAAAGGGCACTCGTCAAAACAGGCTTCTATTTTGCCAACTCGAGCCCACCATTTTTTACGAATTGTTGGTATGGGTCCAACTCGTATTACCTCTTCTATCTTTTAGTCTTCAATATAAATGGTAGATAATTAATTAATTTACAAAATGTAAAAACTAAATTAAATTAGATACGTATCAAAATGAGAAAATTGGGGATAAATCCCCATTTCACAAATTAATTAGAAAGTAGGACCTGAAATATGTTAGGCATTAGTAGAGCCGGTAATTTGGGCCAGCTCGCCAGCCCGTCTAAAATATACTGGCTCGAGCCACCGTTTTAGCCCTCGGGTTGGCTAGCTGGCCCGCATAATTAATTTTTTTTTTAGTTTTTTTCAAATGCACTTAGTCTCTCCCTTATCTCCTTTTCTTTGATAATGTGTCTAATTAATTCCCCATATTTTTTATTTAACACTTATTTTCATATTATATTTATTTATTCTACTATTATTAAATTTAAAGGAGATGTATTTATATAGTTTTGTGATGTGAATAGATGAAAAAAAGGAAAGTAAGAATGAAATTGACTTCATAATACAAATATATAAAAAAAAGAAGTATGATATGAGATGATACAAGAGAAAGAGAGTAAAAATTTTTTTAAAAAAAGTGAAATTTAAAAAAAAAAATTGGCGGGCTGGCGGGCTGGCGGGCTGACCCGCATTAACAGTACTAGGCATTGGAGAGTATCATGTATGAGTTTCAGGTTTTTTTCTCCAATTAATTTGTCAAATGAGCATTTATCTTCAATTATTTCAAAAAAAATATTATATGATAATTTTTTTAAAATATAATTTTTTAATTATTTAATTAGAAATAAAAGTAGTTTGTAAAAAATATTAAACATAAGAGATAAAAAGATTGAAATCTTAAATATAAAATTATAACAAACTTTTCAACTAGCTTTTACATATATAATGGTGAGAAGTATATTGTAATCATCACAATTCACAAACATGAAAAGTGAAAACACGTTGTGTATGGAATTATGGATTATCCTGACACAGCGTAACATTCATTAAATAAAGGAAATAAAAATTTCAAAAGTAGATGTATAAAATATTGATTGAAACTGAATTGTAAGTATTAATTTGGAAGTCATCCTAAAGGAGTGACATATCGGCCTAAGGGCCTATTTGGTTCGACTCAAATGGAGGGAAAGGAAAGGAAAATGGCCATTTTCCTTCTGGTGGTGGGCGTTTGGTTCAAAGAACCTGTCGGAAATCATTTTCCCACCCACCCCATTTTCACTCGTTTAAATGAAAATGGGTTCCCACAAAAATGGTGGAAACTCATTTTCTAGCTCCTAGGAAATTTGGCGAAAGTCTGTTATGCCCCTGTTGTGATGGTGAGAGTATAAAAAGGTAAGGGCTTTTGGATGTGAGTGAGGAGGGTGGGAGCTTTGAGAAAGTGAGGGAGCTAAAGAACAAAGGCAAGGATGGCACTACTCCGATGACAAGTGGCAATTTTCCAGCAACAACGTAGCATTCGAACATTTCTTGACAACGAACAAGTGGGTTCCTTCTTCTCCGTCGATGTTTCTTGTGTGTTGTTGTTTTTTTTTTCTATTTTATTTGATGCATCCAAGGTCCCTAGTTTCCCGTGGAGTTAATCAAGTAGGCCGTTGCCTAGGAAAGCTGACTCCATAGAAGATGAACATGGCATAAAGTTTGGATCCCCACGGTATTTTGGAAAGTTTGTCCATCATTATATTGGTTATTTTTGCTTCCCAATAAATGCTTTGTAAAGGCAATCCCAGAGTTTGATTGCATTGATTTGAACCATATTTTGAATATGTAATGTAGTAAGATAGTCTGATGTATTGAAGTAAAAATGTTTTATGTAAGTTAAGTCCCCTTTGAGGGTTGCATCTTGTTTGTGTTGTAGAGGAGTGTTTAAAAATTGCTCTATTCCAGCCATACAAAACAGGGGCAAATAGAGCACTTTTCCTGTACTTTCAAATGTCTTAACTGTACTTTACCTAAGGGCATAATGTGATCAACGTGTCATGTGTATGTAGTCATTACCCTAGTGGTTACCCCATGAGCATAAGCTACTCCCACAACGACGTACTCACTCACTCGTCTAAATAATGTCATTCATGCTCTTCTTGATTCCCGTTCGAAATTAAATTTGAAATGTCTTAAACATAGGTTGCCTATATGCATAACATGGTCAATGTGTAACGTGAACGAAGACCTTCACCCAGTGGTTACCATTTGAGTATAATCAACCTATTTATGCTCTTCTTGTTTTGTCTAACTTCGTTATAACCATCATTTATTTTAATGATTTAATATAGGGGCAAAGCGGTCATTTCCCTCATTTTCCTACCTCATTTTCTTCCAACCAAACCCATTTTCTTTTCCAGTGCGAACCAAATGCGTCGGAGGCAAAGTATTCTCCCTTCCCTTCCACTCTTTTCCTTTCCATTCCCACCAATTCTTCGAACCAAATGGACCCTAAGGATAATGCATTCAATGGAAAATTCTCCCTCCATAATATTTTTTAATTGAAACTGAATCTATTGTCTCAATAGAGACATTACAAACAAAACCCAACTATATCACCTAACTTTCATCAACATTCTCCTCTTAAATAAAAGGAGGAGGTTGATGAAAGAAACAAGAGTTTCCATCTATCTTATGGGAATACTTCACTAATCTATCAGCAACAGTTATGGTCTCCCTGAAATAATGGTTAACCACAACTTACCAACCCCTGTGAAGTAACAGTCTAACATCATCCACAACGTCCTTAAAGGGGTGACTCCAATCACACCCGCTCAACATATAGTTTATAGCCTCTACATAATTAGTGGACAAAATAATTTTTCTATGTCCTTTTGACCAACATTAGTGTTGGCCTTGAATACAGCTAATCAATTCTGCAATTGCTGAAGGAACATTTACTAATTTACAATTGAAACCCTCCACAAATTTTGAAACTAATAATTCCAAGCAGTCACTACCTATTAGAAGAGTACCACCATATAGAACATCCTGGCCCACCAAAAAATGCTTAGGAAAATAACTAGGATTGATTCACTTCAATCGTATAGGAGAAATCCGTTAGAATCTGAATCTAATATGAAAAATATGGGAAAGAGGAGAACAATAATGCCTCGTTTGGTATGATGGAAAAGTTTTTGATGAAACTGGAAGTGGAAATATAAGTGGAGGTGAAACTGGAAATGGGGGTAGAAGTGAGTTTTAAATTGTGTTTGGATGTCAGTGGAAGTGTAGTATTATTTTTAATTTATATATGCATTTATAATATAAAAGTACCAAAATACCCTTATTGACAAAAAAAAAACACAAACATCCTGTTCATCATCTTCATCGTCCCACATCCTCCAGGATTAAACAGCGCACAACTAAACATGATAAATTTGCCAAAATCGAAGGGAATTTTGTTGATGAGCTGGTTATTGCTGAGATCGAGGTGCATAAGTGAGGCGAGGTTGACAATGGAGGGCGGGATCCTACCTGAGATAACATTGTCGGCGAGGTTCAACATAGTGAGTCGTTGCAAGTTTTCGATTCCGGTAGGAATCTTGCTGGAGATGCGGTTGCCGATTAGGTCAAGGGCGGGGAGAGAAGAGAGGGATACAATGCAATAAGAAACCTTGCTGGAGATGGCCTTCCAGTTGGCGACGACAAGCTTGGTGAGGCAGTTGAGCTTGCAAATCTCTGGCGAGATGGTGCCGGCCATGTAGCCAGAGCGACCTTCACCTGGGGGAGGATGCTAAACATTGTTGAGGAGACGAGGATGTCGAAGATCTCTGGGGGACTAGTATAAGGATGTTGGGGAAGGTTTTCAGGGGTGGGAGAAAATTGGATCGGTATATGAAAAGGATACGCTTGGCAATATGTTAAATTAGTAAGGGTATAATAGTCCAAAAAATATGAGTTCCATGGAAGTGACTCATTTCTCATGTGATTGTGATGGAACCCACTTCCACCTATTTTGATGGAATTGGGGCTTCCATGGAAGTGACTTTAAGGCAACAAAACAAGTGAATATCCTAATTCCACCTTCACTTCTACTTCCCTCCTCTCAATTCACTTGTACCAAATGTAGCATAAAATATTTTTTGTTTCCGTTTTTTTCTTTTGGTCATTGTTTCCTCTTTTATTCTATTATATAGAAAAAGTTTTGTTCTAAATGACTATATTGTTTTTGTAATGATGGTTGATAATTTATGTTTTTAATTCGTTTTGCTTAGTTTTTTTAGTGATGAACTGTGAACAATTGAGTTTAATTAAATTATATTTATTTTATGAAAAATAATTGGTTAAATTATGAAACTTTATTATTTATTTAATATTTTTGCACATGTACTTTTAAATTCTATTATGTTTCCTAAATATCTTGAAATCTTAATTAAATATTAATGATAGGTATTACCTGGGTTGAAATAAATTAAATTTATGTCGGAAAAATAAATAAATTTTACTATCTTAATTTTTTATTTCTTTTTGAATGAATTTGTGTAAATAGAAAAATCAGAGTTTAAATTTTATCCAAAGAAAAGAAAAGAAAAATGGGAGTTTAGGGGTAGTTTTGTATTTTTACTATTAAAAAATAGGTTTCAGTCGGACGCTCCGGCGATTGAAATTCAAAATGGGATTGAGAGGCGCCGGTAAACAGAGGAAGCCGCCTTTTCTCTGCGTGTGAGGGTTTCACTTTCACCACTCGAACGGCTATATTATCTAACGGCTAGGGATTGAAGAGGCGCTCATAAACCGAGTAAGTTCCACTTTCACCATCGTCTCTTTGTTTCAATTGTTTTTTCTTCCAAACTGCTGCATTACCCTTATTTAAAAGGGATTGAAGAGGGAAACCGCCGAAGATTCTCGCTTGGGAATCGCCTTTTCTCTCCCCCGTGAGAGGTTTGGCTTAGGTTATTTGTGTGTTCTTTTGTTCTTATTTTGATGCTTTAATGCTCTCTGGTTTTCTATGGATTCTGGTTTTGTTTGGTTTGTTTCTACGATGAATTTGTGTTTTTTTAGGGTTTGTCTTCGGTTGTTTGCGTGTTCTTTCTTTCTTTCTTTTTGAAGTTGTAGGCTTCGGTTGTTTATGGGTTATTTGTTTTGGTTTTGATGCTTTAATTTCTATTTTTGTTTAGTTTGCTTCTGCTTGATATTGTATTCCTCTGTAGTTTGTCTGTGGTGGCTTGTGTTCTTTGTTTTTGTTTTTGATGATTTAATTTTCTGTGGTTTCTTATGTTTTCTAGTTTTGTTTAGTTTGCTTTTGCTATGAAATTGTATTACTTTGGGCTTTGGCTTCAGTGGTTTGTATTTTTTGTTTTTGGTTTTGTTGATTTAATGTTCTGTGGTTTCTTATGTTTTCCAGTTTTGTTTAGTTTGCTTCTGCTATGAAATTGTATTACTTTGGGGTTTGGCTTCAGTGGTTTGTGTTTTTGGTTTTCGGTTTTGATGGTTTAATTCTCTGTGGTTTCTTATGGTTTCTGCTTTTTGTTTAGTTTGCTTCTACTATGAAATTGTATTCCATTGGGGTTATGGCTTTGATTGTTTGTGTGTTCTTGTTTTGATGCTATAATGCTTATTGGTTTCTGTTTTTTGTCTGCTTCTGCTATCAAATTGTAGGCTTCGGTTGTTTTTGTCAGGCTTTAATACTCTATGGTTTTTGGTTTTGCTTAGTTTGCTTCTGCTTGAAATTGTATTCTTTGGGGTTTGGCTTCTGTGGTTTGTGTTCTTTGTTTTTGGTTTTGATGATTTAATGCTATGTGATTTCTTGTCTTTTTAGTTTTGTTTAGTTTGCTTCTGCTATGAAATTTCATTCCTTCTCGGTTATTTGAGAGTTGTGGCTTTGTTTTGGATGGAGAGAAGTGAGGGGATAATAGGGAGGAGGGAATATTAGGAAGGAAAACTTCCAACAATGGTAAAAAATTTACCACTTTTGGAAGTTTTCCCTCTTAATATTCCTTCCCCTTAATTTTCTCTCAGTCCAAAGCTAAGGTTACTTTGCTTGTGCTGTGAAATTGTATTGCTTTCAGGTTCGTCTGCGGTTGTTCGTGAGTTAGAGTTTTTGGTTTTCATGCTATAATGCACTTGACTAGTCATACATCCATTACTAGCTGTTTGTGATCTTTCAAAACAAAGAAGCGAAGCAGCTTGGAGTGTTGCAGGTATTATTTGATTTCAGATTTTGTTTCTCTGTATTATCTTATTTCTAAATGTTCTTACATCTGCCATTGCTGCTTCATTGACCCTTTTTACTGAAACACAGCCATGAACCAGCTGACTATTAGTTCTTTTTTCTTATTTTATTGTCTTGTTTATTGGTTGATTTTTAAGATCATTTATCTTATTCTTTGAAAATTTGATTTCAAAATCAATATTTCATAGTTAACAATTCTTTCTTGTTCTTATTTTATAACTTGTTTGAATGAAAAATCATGAATTTCAAGATCCTTTATCTTATTAATCTTATATTTTGTTTTAAAATTTGATTTCATTTGAAACGAAATATTTCGGTAGTTAAAAACATTAAAAACATTTTGAATTACTTATTACTTAGTTCAAATTTGATTTGAAGATAAATATTTTATATTTTAATGGTTTACAAATATTTTTGCTATCTACTTTTTATAAATATTTTAAGTTGCATATTTAATTTATCAATTTAACTATTGATATTGATGATGATTATTATTATTTTTAAAAATCTGCAATTTTCTGATCCCTTATCTTATTTTTTAGATTTGATTTGAAAACAAATATTTAACGGTTTACAAGTATTTTATACAGTTGTTATAAAAAAAATATTTTATACGGTTAGTTTTTTTAATGTGCAATTTGAGTTTATTTTATACATAAATTAATTTAAACATAAATATTGTATTGTTTACGAACCTTTTAATATTCTTACTTTAGATTATTTATTCACACTTTTTTTTTCAAAAATCTGCAATTTTCTGATCCCTTATCTTATTTTTTAGATTTGATTTTTAAATTTGATTTGAAAACGAATATTTAACAATTTACAAGTATTTTATACGGTTGTTATAAAAAAAATGTTTTATACGGTTAGTTTTTTTAATGTGCAATTTCAGTGAATTTTATACATAAATTAACTTAAACATAATTATTGTATTGTTTACGAACGTTTTAATATACTTACTGTAGATTATTTATTCAAACTTTTTTTCAGTTACTTTGTAAAGTATTTACTTGTTTTACGATTTACCAATATTTTTTGTATCGATTTTTTATGAATATTTTCTTATTTATTTCATCAATCATCAATTTACCTACCATTTTTTATTATTTAACTATTGATATTGTCATAGTGGTGATTATTGTTTTCGGAAAATCTGCGATTATTCAAACTTTTTTTAAATTACTTTGTGAAGTATTTACTTGTTTTATGGTTTACAAATATTTTTTGCATCTACTTTTTATGAATATTTTCTTATTTAATTCATCAATAATCAATTTACTTACCACTGTTTATTATTTAACAATATATCGGTGATTATTATTTTCGAAAATCCGCAATTATTCCAACTTTGTTTAAATTCCTTTGTAAAGTATTTACTTGTTTTATGGTTTACAAATATTTTTTGTATCCACTTTTTATGAATAGTTTCTTGTTTAGTTCGTCAATCATCAATTTAACTTTATTATTTAAGTATTGATTGATATTGGTGATTTTTATTTTTGAAAATCTGCAATTTTCTTGTTTTGTGGTTTATTTATTCAAACTTTTTTAAATTCCTTTGTAAAGTATTTACTTGTTTTTTATGGTTTACAAATATTTTTTGTATCTACCACTTTTTATAATTTAACAATCGATATTGGTGATTATTGTTTTCGAAAATCTGCAATTTTCTTGTTTTGTGGTTTGTTTATTCAAACTTTATTAAATTCCTTTGTAAAGTATTTACTTGTTTTATGGTTTACAAATATGTTTTTTATCTACCACTTTTTATTATTTAACTTTCGATATTGGTGATTATTATTTTCGAAAATCTACAATTATTCAAACTTTTTTAAAATTCCTTTGTAACTATTGATATTTACTTGTTTTATGGTTTACAAATATTTTTTGTATAAACTTTTTATGAATATTTTCTTCTTATTTAGTTCATTAGTCATCAATTTTTGTATCTACTTTTTATTATTAAAGTATTTAATTGTTTTATGGTTTATAAATATTTTTTGTATCTACTTTTTATGAATATTTCCTTATTTAACTCATCAATCATCGATTTAACTACTACTTTTTCTTATTTAACTATTGATATTGGTGATTTTTATTTTCTGCAATTTTCTTGTTTTGTGGTTTATTTATTGGAACATTTTTTAAATTTTAAATTACTTTTTTGTAAAAGTATTTACATGTTTTATGGTTTACAAATATGTTTTGTATCTACTTTTTATGAATATTTTCTTATTTAATTCATCAATTTAACTACTGCTTTTTCTTATTTAACTATTGATATTGGTGGTTATTATTTTCGAAAATCTGCAAGTTTCTAATCCCGTATCTTATTTTTTAGATTTGATTTGAAAATGAATATTTCATATGTCCAGTTTTTATAAATGTGAAATTTCATCTATTTGTAAATTTATTTTAAGCATTAATATTTTGTAATTTACGAGGGTTTTAATATACTTACTAAACTCATTATTAGATTACTTGTTCAAACTTTCTTAAATTACTATGTAAAGTTTTTAATTATTTAATGGTTTAAAAATATTTTTGATATTGCTGGATGCAACTTTTTCTATTGGTGATTATTATTTTTAAAAACCTGCAATTTTCTAATCCCTTGTCTATTTTAGATTTGATTTGAAAATAAATACTTCCTTGTTAACAAATATTTGTTAAATTTTATTTGAAAATGAATATTTAACGGTTTACAAATATTTCATGCGTCCAGTTTTTATAAATGTGAAATTACATGTATTTGTAAATTTATCTTAAACATTAATATTTTGTAATTTACGAGGGTTTTAATATACTTACTCAACTCATTATTAGATTACTTATTCATACTTTTTTAAATTACATTGTAAAGTTTTCACTTATTAAATGTTTTTAAAATATTTTTGATATTACTGGATGCAAGTTTTTTCTCCTTTTACAATTATTACTTTTTACAAATTTATTTTAAACATTAATATTTTGTTATTTACGAGGGTCTAAACTCATTTTGAGATTACCTATTCAAACTTTTTTAAAAATATTTTTGATATTACTGGATGCAATTTTTTTCCTTTTACAAATATTTTAAGTTACTTTTTTAACTATTGATGTTGGTCTATGGTGAATATTATTTTCAAAAATTTTTAATTTTCTGATCCCTTATATTATTTCTTAGATTTGTTTTGAAAATAAATACTTCCTTGCTAATAAATATTTGTTACCTTATCTTTTCTTGTTTTTTTGCCAATGTTTTGTTACCTTATCTTAAACTTGATTTGAAAATGAATTTTTAGCGGTTTAGAAATAGAAATATTTTGTGTTCAGTTTTTTATGAATGTGCAATTTCACCTGTTTGTCAATTTATTTTAAACATTGATATTTTGTAATTTACGAAGGTTTTGATATACTTACTAAACTCATTATTATATTACTTGTTCAAATTTTTTTAACTTATTTTGTAAAATTTTTGCTTATTTGATGGTTTAAAAATATTTTTTATATTACTGGATGCAAGTTTTTTTTTTTCCTTTTACAAATATTTTAAGTTACTTTTTTAACTATTGATGTTGGTTGATGGTGATTATTATTTTCAAAAATTTGTAATTTTCTGATCCCTATTTTTAAAAATATTTTTGATATTGCTGGATGCAAGTTTTTTTTTTTTGGGAGAATTACACTTAGGTCCCATGGAAGAAATAAAATGAAGAAATGGTACCATTAACAACTCCATAAGCCTATATTGACAACTAGTTAACAACTCCAGGAGCCTGTATTAACAACTCCATGGGACAATTTTTTTTTTCATTTTGCAATCTATAGGAACCATTTCTTCATTTATCCTCTTGCTTGGGACCTAAATGTAATTCTCTCTGTTTTTTTTTTCCTTTTACAAATATTTTAAGTTACTTTTTTAACTATTGATGTTGGTTGATGGTGAATATTATTTTAAAAATTTTGTAATTTTCTGATCCCTTATCTTATTTCTCCGATTTGTTTTGAAAATAAATACTTCCTTGCTAATAAATATTTGTTACCTTATCTTTTCTTGTGTTTTTGCCAATGTTTTGTTACCTTATCTTAAATTTGATTTGAAAATGAATTTTTAGCGGTTTAGAAATAGAAATATTTTATGTGTCCAGTTTTTTATGAATGTGCAATTTCACCTGTTTGTCAATTTATTTTAAACATTAATATTTTGTAATTTACGAAGGTTTTAATATACTTACTAAACTCATTATTAGATTACTTGTTCAAATTTTTTTAAATTATTTTGTAAAATTTTTACTTATTTGATTTTTTAAAAATATTTTTTATATTACTGGATGCAAGTTTTTTCCCTTTTACAAATATTTTAAATTACTGTTTTAACTATTGATGTTGGTTGATGGTGATTATTATTTTCAAAAATTTGTAATTTTCTGATCGATCATATTTTTTAGATTTGTTTTGAAAATAAATACTTCCTTGCTAATAAATATTTGTTACCTTATCTTAAATTTGATTTGAAAACGAGGTTTGATATACTTACTAAACTCATTATTAGACTACTTATTCAAATTTTTTTTAAATTACTTTGTAAATTTTTTACTTATTTGATGGTTTAAAATATTTTTTATATTACTGGATGCAAGTTGTTTTCCCTTATACAAATTTTTTAAGTTACTGTTTTAACTATTGATGTTGGTTGATGGTGATTATTATTTTCATAATTTTGTAATTTTCTTATCGATCATATTTTTTAGATTTGTTTTGAAAATAAATACTTCCTTTCCTTGCTAATAAATATTTGTTTCCTTATCTTAAATTTGATTTGAAAACGAATTTTTAACGGTTTAGAAATAGAATTATTTTATGTGTCCTGTTTTTTATGAATGTGCAATTTCACCTGTTTGTCAATTCATTTTAAACATTAATATTGTGTAGTAGATTACTTATTCAAACCCTTTTAAATTACTTTGTAAAGTTTTTACTTATTTAATGGTTTAAAAATATTTTTGGTATTACTGGATTTAAGTTTTTCCTTTTATAAATATTTGAAGTTATTTCTTTAACTATTGAGGCTGATGATGATGATTATTTTCAAAAATTTGCCATTTTCTGATCCCTTACCTTATTTTTTAGATTTGATTTGAAAATAAATACTTCCTTGCTAAAAAACTTATTTCAAGTTTGATTTGAAAACGAATTTTTAACTGTTCTGAAATATTTTATGTGTCCAGTTTTTTATTTAGTAGATTACTTATTTAAACTTTTTCACATTATTTTTTAATGTATTTACTTATTTAGTGGTTTAAAAATGTTTTTTGTATCTAGCTACTTTTTGAAAATATTTTAAGTTACTTATTTAACTATTGATGATGATTATAATTTTCAAAAATCTGTAATTTTCTGATTCTTTATTTTGTAAATAATATTTAACGGTTTATGAATGTGCAATTTGAATTTTGAATTGTTTATAAATTTAATTTAAACATCAATATTGTATAGTTTACGAAGATCTTTATATATATACTGAACTCATTAAGTAGATTACTTATTTAAACTTTTTTTAAATTACTTCTAAACGTATTCACATATTTAATGGTTTAAAAATACTTTTTGTATCTGTTTTTTTTTAATATTTGTAAGTTATTTATTTAATTACTCCATCAATTCATCTATTTAACTGCTACTTGTTTATTATTTAACTATTGGTATTGATATATATTGATGATGATGACTAATTTCGAAAGTCTTCAATTTTTTATCCTTTATCTTATGTTTTAGATTTGATTTGAATAAATACTTCCTAAACCCTAAACCCTAAATAAATACTTCCTTGTTAAGAAATATTTGTTAGGTTTGCAAATATTTTATAGGTCCAGTTTTTATGAATGTGCAATTTCATCTGTTTGTAAATTTATTTTAAACATTAGTATTGTGTACCTTGCGAAGGTTTTAATATACTTACTAACCTTTTTTTGCCAACACTTACTATAACCTTATTTAGTAGATCACTTATTCAAACTTTTTTAAATTTCTTTGTAAAGTATTTACTTATTTAAATTTTTTGTGTTTTAGTATTGTTTTAAAATTTTTCACCAAATAAAAAAAACCAAATCAGAAAAAAGAAACTAAATATTTCATTGTTAACAAATGTTTTGAATCATTTACTAAAAGTATTCACTTATTTAAGATTATTTTGATTTTATTTGAATTTGATTTGAAAATAAATATCTAATGGTTTACAAACGTTTGTAGTAACTTTCATTCTAGGGGAATGAGTTTGTAGTAGCCTCCAACTTTTCCACTGTAGTTTGCTATTTGTGGATTGTTACCAGATTGCCATCTTCAAGGGCTTGATCTTCTTTGTAAAGTATTTACTTATTTAAATTTTTTGTTTTTTAGTATTGTTTTAAAATTTTTCACCAAATAAAAAAAAAACCAAATCAGAAAAAAGAAACTAAATATTTTATTGTTATCAAATGTTTTGAATCATTTACTAAAAGTATTCACTTATTTAAGATTATTTTGATTTTATTTAAATTTGATTTGAAAATAAATATCTAATGGTTTACAAACGTTTGTAGTAACTTTCATTCTAGGGGAGTGAGTTTTGTAGTAGCCTCCAACTTTTACCCTGTAGTTTGCTATTTGTGGATGGTTACTAGATTGCCATCTTTAAGGGATCTTCTCATACCGTACAGCTCCCCACATGACGATCTTTCTCATCTGAGGTTGTTAAATTTTTCTCCCCTTTTCCTTTTTGAATGATTGTTTTTTGTAGAATTCTTGCATATAGTGTTGTTAAAAGGTTCTAGAGATGGATATTCAAACCGCGGTGCAGGTTCTGCTCTATTTAGAAATCCCAAACTCTTCAGTGCTGATTTGAATGGGAACGTGTATGTTGCTCGTAGGACCAACCACTTTATCAGAAAAATTAGCCGCTCTGGTAATCTTTACGCGTAACCTTACATCAATCAATCTACGCTTTTTGTTACTTGATGATCCCTTCTTTATATATTTAAGTTCCTTTTGTCCCATTCATTACTTGTTTTGTCATAATACGTGCACAACGAATGAGAATATAATTAAAGAGATCACGTGCTTCTGCTCACTTGCATGAACTCTGGCAGGAAGAACAAGGGCCAGGCAGGAAATTGAAAGCATTTGCACATGCTCAGCTGTTAATGATTTGTGAACTCTAATATTAAATTTGCATAAACTGGCAAAATACCTGTTCTCAAATGCAATTTATGGCATTTCTTCAATGTTTTTGGATCCTAACGAGGTGCAGCCACTATTGCTAGGGGTTTCTCAAATGAGGAGGGTGATTTTGAATGCCTTTTACTGGCTGATCATAATCGATTGGTTCATCAGATTAATTTGAGGAAAGAATGTACCCTCAATCAGGGAAGAATTTAAAATTTGGAGCATATAAATTTCGCCTAGCGCGTGATACAGCCTTTTACTTTTCACATTTTCATGTCCCTCTCTGTCAAATTAGATTTTCTCTAATCATGTGTGCGCACATTTGGAGGATGAGTGATGCAAAAAAATTGTCACTGCATGGGGGGTAAACATCTTATCATTATACTCATCCATTTTTCCTCTCTCTCTCTCTCTAAACGTGCCCTCTAGATTAATTTTTTTGAATCTTAAAGATCTGAATTACCTCTATTATTTACCACATTTTCTACAATTTCATTTTAATACTCAGTAAATCAGCATTTGGGGAAAGGAAGGCGACCTCTGAACATATGGGCCTCTAGATTTTTCTTTTGCTTGCTCAAAATTCAGTTTGAAAGCTTGGGGCAAGATCCTCTATCTTATGGTTTCTGATTTTGTTTAGTTTGCTTCTGCTATGAAATTGTATTCCATTGGGGTTTGGCTTGGGTTGTTTGTGTGTTCCTTGTTTTGGTTTTGATGCTTATTCGCTTTGTGTTTCCATATCGTTTCTGACTTTGTTCAGTTTTGCTTCTGCTATGAAATTGTATTCCTCTAGGGTTTGTTTGTGTTCTTTGTTTTTGGTTTTCAAGCTTTGATGCTCTGTAGTCTCTTATGGTTTCTGGTTTTTGTTTAGTTCGTTTCTGCTATGAAATTGTATTCTTTTGGGGTTTGTCTGCGGTTGTTTGTGTTCTTTGTTTTTGGTTTTTATGCTTTGATACTCTGTAGTCTCTGATGGTTTCTGGTTTTTGTTTAGTTTGCTTCTGCTATGAAATTGTATTCCTTTGGGGTTTGTCTTCAGTTGTTTGTGGATTCTTTGTTTTGGTTTTGATGCTTTAATTCTCTGGAGTTCTTGTAGTTTCTTTCTTCTGTTTTGTTTGTGCTATGAAATTGTATTCCTTTGGGGTTTCGCTTGGGTTGTTTGTGTGCTCCTTGTTTTGGTTTTGATGCTTTAATGCTTTGTGTTTCCTTATAGTTTCTGGCTTTGTTCAGTTTTGCTTCTGCTATGAAATTGTATTCATTTAGGGTTTGTTTGCGGTTGTTTGTGTTCTTTGTTTGCGGTTTTCATGCTTTGATGCTCTGTAGTCTCTTATGGTTTCTGGTTTTTGTTTAGTTAGCTTCTGCTATGAAATTGTGTTCCTTTGGGGTTTGTCTGCGGTTGTTTGTGTTCTTTGTTTTTGGTTTTCATGCTTTGATACTCTGTGGTGTCTTATGGTTTCTGGTTTTTGTTTAGTTCGCTTTTGCTATGAAATTGTATTCCTTTGGGGTGGTTTGTCTTCGGTTGTTTGTGGATTCTTTGTTTTGGTTTTGATGCTTTAATGCTCTGGAGTTTCTTGTAGTTTCTTTCTTTCTTTGTTTTTTTGGTTTGTGCTATGAAATTGTATTCCTTTGGGGTTTGTCTGCGGTTGTTTGTGTTCTTTGGTTTTGGTTTCATGCTTTGATACTCTGTAGTCTCTTATGGTTTCTGGTTTTTTTTTAGTTCACTTCTGCTATGAAATTGTATTTCTTTGGGGTTTGTCTGCGGTTGTTTGTGTTCTTTGTTTTTGGTTTTCATGCTTTGATACTCTTTAGTCTCTTACGGTTTCTGGTTTTTGTTTAGTTCGCTTTTGCTATGAAATTGTATTCCTTTGGGGTTTTTCTTCAGTTGTTTGTGGATTCTTTGTTTTGGTTTTGATGCTTTAATGCTCTGGAGTTTCTTGTAGTTTCTTTCTTTCTTTTTGTTTTTCTGTTTGTGCTATGAAATTGTATTCCTTTGGGGTTTGTCTACGGTTGTTTGTGTTCTCTGTTTTTGGTTTTGATGATTTAATTTAATGTTCTATGGATTCTGATTGTTTTAAGTTTGCTTCTGCTTGAAATTGTATTCCTTTGTGGTTTGACTTCGGTGGTTTGTGTTCGTTGTTTTTGGTTTTGATGCTTTAATTCTCTGTGGTTTCTTATGGTATCTGATTTTTTTTTTTGGCTGCCTCTGTTTTTGTGTTCTTTGTTTTTGGTTGTGATGATTTAATGTTCTGTGGTTTTTTGGTTTTGTTTAGTTTGCCTCTGCTATGGAATTTTAAGATATTGAATTTCATTTCTGAATTATGATGATTTTTCACTGAAATTCTTACCTCCTATTAATGCCAACTGGTTTTTCTAATCTTCCTGCCTTCCTTTAAGAGCTTTAATTATTGTGTGATAAGCACCTAATACTTTTATTGTGAAAGCATAAACTTAGATCCAAACGTAGTACGTAATTACTTATTTAACTCCTTTTGTTCTTATTTATTATTTGTTTGATTGAAAAATCAGCAATTTTAAGATTCATTATCATATTATTTTAATTTTTTTTTATTAAACTCATTTAGTAAACTAGAATTCAAACTCAATAATTGCTCATTTAGTATATACTTTTTTAAACTTATTTAAATTACTTTGTAAAATATTTACTTATTTAATTCCTCCTCCTTTTTATTTTTATTATTTGATATTTGATGGATTGATTCTTCAATTTTAACAACTGTTATCCTGTTGTTTTAAAATTTGATTTGAAACTAAATATTTCATAGTTAAATATTTGGAGTGGCATAGTAAAGTATTAGTTATAAGATTCGATAGGATTTCATTTTAAATATATGATTTGGAATAAATTTTTAATGGTTTACAAATATTTTTAATATCCATTGTTTATAAATATTTTAGGTTACTTGTTTAATCCATCAATTTAACTACTAATTGTTCTTATTTAACTGTTGAATATTGATATTGATGATCCCTTATTTTATAGGTATGATTTCAAAATAGATATTCAATTATTTAACATCAATAAATTTGATATGAAACTAAATATTTCATAGTTTAACTAATATTTTGAATTACTTAGTAAAAACTTTACATCCATTACAATACGATTTTATTATAAATTTGATTTGAAGATAAGTGTTGAATGGTTTACACAATAGTTAGTTATTTATTTATTCATCAACTCAACTACTTGATTTAACAGAGTATGGTCTGTTACTTTTGTTGGTAATTACTTCACAGAGATTGCCAAAGCTGAGAAGAATGGATCCACATGGCTCTAATTATTACTGGTTGATCCCTATGTTGGAGATCTTAAAAGGACCACATTCCTGAATTTGAGAAACTGTTAATCTTAAAATATGGCCCCTCTAATCTCGACAGAAGCACTAAATGATTTGGTTTGCATTGCCCATCAAATATTCGTGTAAGACCGAATCTCAGATACTCGGGTGGATATAGCTAATAAGGCCTTCTTGCAGGTTACTAGAAGTATTATTATAATTCTAGTTGTGATTTGGCAGGTTAGAAATGCGTTGATGCATGGTTCAGGTACTAGAAGCTTTCTCCCACGGGTGGTTCCTTCTGCCTAAACCAGAATGGCGTGAGATTATCGATGACTTAAGACAACTTTAAGGATGAATCAGTTCCATTTTATCTGTAACAATAGGCAGATATGAGCTTCTAATTTTTTGCACAATATGAAAAATTTTGTATGGAAACTAAACCTGTGATGCAAACATCTTTTCATTTTGTCAATGTTTTTGGAAGTCGAGCAAAAAACTGTAGAACTTACTCAACATCAATGTGGTTTAAAGCCTTATTATCTATCTGTACTAGTATCGCTTCTGCTGGTTTAATTAATTGGATTACATCCACATTCCTTTTATTGGAACTATGATACCCTGAACCTTTTCTTTTTATTTTGTTAATATCGGTTGATCCTTTTTATAATACTCGCTGGCATCGACCATTACAAGTCCCTGCGAAATAATCTCACCAACAATGTTCTATTCCACTGATTTCGGGTAAAAGATTAGTTATGCGTAAGCATGATACAATATTAATTAAATTAATAAATAAAAATTAGAAAAGCATCACATTATCTCTGCGTTTCCCGGGAGCCGAACCCGGCTCTATTGCTTGGAAGGCAATTATCCTAACCGTTGGACAAAAAACGCAACACATAAGCGTAGCACTTCATGTCATAAAATACTATTATATTTTTTATGGCGGATTGAACTTTTAGAAGGTGAATCAATCTTTGTTGGCGTGAAAATAGCTTCTTGTGCACACTCATGTCTCTTGGTTTTATATCCTATATCCTCTATTAGGATTCGAAGCTCTCTTATATGCTAATAATGCTTCAAGACTTTGCTGTAATGTTTGTCATAGCTTTAATTACTTGCTGACATGTCCAAGAGCAATACACTGATACAGTACTAATTTAAGTAGTACTTTTATTTCAAAATGCATCGTAAAATTTTATATATAAAGCAAATTTTAGACTTAAACTCTGGTCTTGATATTGGAGCTATATCCAGTTTGTTTATCAGCAAGCCTATTCCAAAGCATGACACCTCCATACTGAGGTGATTTCTTCACAAAAGGCAACACTTGAGCTATGAGCTTTTGTGTTGGCACATACCCACTGCCAGCTGCAGAAGGTGATGCAGGAAGCCCAAGATAGAGTTGTTGGGCCCCTTCAACAGATGAAGCCCATTGGGCCCATGTGGTTCTGAAGTTAGATGGGCTAACAGATGAAAACTGACAAGGTGGGTTGTTGTAGAACTGAACCCAAACAAAGTCAAAAAGCCCACTAGAAAGTGCTCCTTTCAGATGTGCATCTGGGAATGGACATTGTGGTGCAGCTGTTAGGTACAGTTTCTTTCTGCTTCTTTTGCTGTGTTTCTTCAGTCTCCTTGCTAACTCACCATAGTAAGCTTCACCCCCTCCTTCATCAATATTAGTCAACAAATAGTAAGTTTTAAGTTAGGTTTCTCAGAATTTCAACCCAAGATCAGTTATAGTCACAGGCTCACAGCTGGTAAACTGAAATTTTTACACCAGTTGAAAATAACTTTCTATTTTAGTTCTAAAGCTGATGTGAAAAGTTATACTTTCTACACTATATTGTTACACTAGTTAAAAGTATAACTAGTGTAGAAAGTCATATAATGTTCCTTTAAACAAACCCAAAAAAAAATAAAGGTTTTTGTCTAGATTAATGCTGGCAACTGTTACTTTTATCACAACTGATTTTGTTACTTTTATTATACCTGATTTTTGCAAACTAAAGTTGAGGAAAAAGTCAATCAGAGTGATGTAATGTTTTACACTAATCATCCCTCACTTGAAGGTGATGAACCAATACCCTAAACTCTAGAGACTATGAGGGAGACCCAAAGTTACCATCCCTCTAGAGAGAGACTCCTTTTTCTTCTTCACTTGGTGAGGATCAATATCTCTTCACACTCTTAACCTATGGACTAAGACCCTTCATATAGTGTTTTATGGTCATCTACTAACTCATCCTTCTAACATTATTTATTTGGATAGATTTTAAAAAAGCCAGTTTGACAGAAACTTGTTTGGATGATATATTGAAAAGTTAGTTTTATAAAATTTAAATATGAAGAAAAGCTAAAAGTCAGGAGTTAGGAAAAGTTACTTCAACTTTTAAACTGATTTTTAGGCAAAAACTCAGTTGTCCCCAAAGTCATGGCAAACATTTTTTTTTTCATTTAACTAGTTTTTTTTTTATCCCAACTGATCGACTTCTAAGACTTTCTAATGCTATCCCAAACAAACCCTATCTCGGTTAAAACTCAACCAAGTGAAGTTTGAGGGTTACCTGCTTCAATGTCGAAGTCTACACCATCCAAGACAGCATCACCTAATGGTCTGGAGGTGGAATTTCCTCCTAAGAAGTTGTTCCAGATGTAGTCTGCAACATTTATGGCATCTTTTCTAGAGGAGAGAGAGTAAGTTTGAGTGCCACCTCCAATGGAGATTATGACCTTTATGTCCTTGTTCTGACAGTTGTTAATGTCTTTGGTCAGATTTCGACAGGCGTTGGATGAAGCATCACAGTGACCTGAGAGATCCATCTTAGGTTGACTTCCATTTCCAAAGGTTGATAAGAAGGCAATGTTGACTATGTTGTACAGTCCTGAGTTGCATGCTTCACTCAACGTTCCTTCCCTCCCATCTTGGCCCCAATAAATCACAGTGTCTCCTCCTTTTGATTTTGAAACCATAATGGCCAATGTGATAAGGAACAAGACAAGTGAATTCTCAAAATTTGATTTCTTATTCCTCATGCTTAGCTTTAATAAGCTTTACCACTTTTTTTCTCACCTTCTCTTACTTGAAAGTTGATTAATTCATTCGGAGTTAGCACCCCAATTTATAGAGGCTGATGAGTACATGCTAACTGATAAATTAAACGCTGTGTTTGGAATAATATAGACCTAGTTTTTTTTATAAAGGATCGGACAAAATGATTCATAATAAAGGGTTAAAGAGCAAATTTACCAACGAAGTTTTATCCGAGGAGCGTCTGACACAAATATGTTTTAGAAGAAGCAAAAATACCAATGAACAATTAAAAAGGGGATTTGAGCACAAAAACCGTTAAATCCGTACTAACGGCGTTAAATTATAAGAGAAGAAAACTCTAACGGCGTTAGTACAGATTTAACAGTTTTTGTGCTGGATGCCCCTTTTTAATTGTTCATTGATATTTTTACCCCTTTTAAAATATATTTGTATCAGATGTTCCTCGGACAAAACTTTATTAATAAATTTGCTCCTTATCCCTATAATAAAAGATAGGTTAGAGTATAAGGACAAGGACGTTGGCTATACAAAGGGAAAGAAAATTCCTATGACAGGTCTTAAAAGAAATAGAGGACAATTATATCCTTTTCCAGTTAAATTAGTGTATTGGAGATCCTTTGGAGCAGATGATACTATGACAGTGGATCATTCTATTATGTTAAAATCACAATAGCCCTATCAAGTTTTTATAGTATTTTTTTTTAATAAAAATGTTAATTAGGTGAATATTTTCTTAGGACTATATGCTTAAGTACCGATATATACTTAATAAGCTCTAATCTGTTAGCCTATGAATGTTAAAATTACCTGAGTACAAATCGTAACATGCATGGCTGAAGAGATTTTTTAAGCACTCTCTCCACCCCATTAATTAGTTTCTATAGGCAACTTAAAAAATATATTTTTTAATAAAATTTTAAAACTATATTCAATAAAAATTGAGTTAGATGAGTTTGTTTAATTAGTTAAAAAAGTTATAGGTAGTTAGGGATAGTAGGTGAAAAGATTTAATATTTTTGGCAACATTCGTTCTCAGCAGTTGATTGGTCCCTCTAATTAAATTACAGAGAGAGTTAGGAGGATAATTAAATAGGAGGAAAGAGGACAAAATGAAAGAAAGAAGAAAAAGAATAGAAGGAAAGAAGGACTGTGAGTATGATATTCTAACCAATTTGTTTGGAGCAATGTTGTTGTGTTGGGATGAAAGTGGAATCCTGTCAGTTTATTATTAGCAACCACACTTCTCAATTAGGACCAAGTTCATGAATACCATCCTCCATCTTTTGTCTGTTTGTTCTTCACTTGTTTTGAATGTCTCATTAATTATTCACCAATTATTAATCATTCCGTGTAACATGGCATCATAGCCTTTTGTCTCTCCTCTTGGATTTAATTACCATGTACTAATCTCCCATTACTATTTATTTTGGCCACTAACTCCCATTACTATTTTAGTATAGAGAATCTTAATAATGTTTATAATTTGTAAGTATTTGTAGGGATGTTCACTTTTGTTTCGTTTTGGCCGTTACATTACAATCTCGATCATTTTGGAATAAGATTCTGTTATGAAAAAATTCAGGGCAGGACAGGACACAAGAAGGGCTTTGTTCCATCCTTGCTTTTTGTCTCATCCCGAAATCATGTTGTAATTAGTTTAATATATATAATATATCTATTTTTTTTATTTTTTTTACTAGAATATCTAATATTTTTATTAAAGATATTAATAATATCTTTTTGGGATAGATGCTAGTTATATAAAAATACTATCATATAATATTTTTTAGACAAATTTTAGTGATATAAAAAGATATTATAATATATTGATTATATCTTTAATACAAAATACTATAAATATTTAAGAAAACCCTTACAATCAGTAGCACGGTGCCGCCGCACATGCTTGCCTAATTATCTACAAGATACTATGAATATTATTTATGATCATTATTCTTATTAAATTTAAGTTTTAATTATTTCTTATTTTTTATTATGTTTTTGATCTAAAAAGAATAAAGATTACAATTACATATTTATATTATATATTTTCAATTATCTAAGTTCAACGTTTAACTTACACCCATACATTTTAGTTTTCACAAATTCAAAAAGAAGAAACATTCAATGCTCTAAATCCTTAAAAAAAATAAGCAGGATGTCCCATTCCCGTTCAAGTCCCGTCCCGATCCTAGTTTTGTCTAGGTCACAGAGGAGACGGGATGAGACATAGGACAATTTTGTTGTCCGGTACCCTTTTGTTGGACGGGATGCGGAATGACCTTATCCTGTTCTTGTACGGTCCCATGAACATCCCTAAATATTTGGACTTGTTTCTATTGAATTTTGATATATGTGTATAAATATGATGATGTGAAACAATCTTTTCAGAAGTTATTTTTTATTTCAAAAATTACTTTTAAATTCGCAATTTAGAAAAGTAGAACTCATAATTGAAAGGAAAAAATATGAGAAAATATCAATTTAACTTTAAAATCCTAAATCAATAATTTTCTTCTAAAATGAGTTCTCAATTGCTACTCAAGTGTAGTTAATACCTATACTTTTATAAATAGTCATATTAATTTGAGATTTTGAAGTTTAAATGATATTTTCTTATTTTTTTTCTAATTAAAATGAAAAACTATCTTAGAGAATTTGCAACTTCATGATATAAAAGAAGGTCCAGTTGTCTTGGTCCAGGGCTGGGCTCATATCTCGACTCAATTATTTTTAAAGGCCCATTAAATCTATTTCTATTTTAAAGACAAAAAAAAAAAAACAAATCACTGAAATTAATTTGTTGTTATTGTTTTTTTTTTTTTTTTTTGCCAACAGACATTAATTTGTAGTTGAAACTTGAAATATCAGCATGGTCCCTCAACCCTTGCCACACTATGAATAATAAGCAATGCTATAAATATAATATATTAAAGCATCAGTACAGTCCTACGACAAAAGTAGTGGAAACTGTAATGGAGGTCTCCAAGTTTAATCAAACATTAAGCTGTTTCTTAATCTATGTTCCTAACTTAATTATGGCTTATATTTGATAACTGGCTTCCATCAAATGTATAGAGATATCTATAGGACTCTCTTCTTTCGCATGAGTTTTTTACTTTTCTTCTTCTCTTAGACTCGTACTCAAAATACTCGTACTCAAAATAATTTGTTTGGAATAATAATTGGAGCTTTTAAAAACAACTTTTCAATCGTGATTTACATTATACGAAGTAAGTATGTAAAAGGAGTTTTATCTTGATTTACGTAAATAAACACTTTTTTGGGGTCCCAAACATGATGCCAAACAAACAGGTGCGTCATTTGAAGATCCATCGTAGCAGTCGCTAATTTTTGTTTGCACGCTGACTGTGTTGAGCAACTACGTCTATGTCTACGTCCGACTGTTATCTTAAATCATTCTAAATTCGCAACTTGTACTTCTCTCTATCTTTTTTCTTTCTTTTTTCTTCTTCTCCTTAATTAATTTTTAATAAAACTTAGTAACTGCCTGCTTGAATATATTTTGTGTCACTTTCGTGCCGGTGTTTCCAATCAAAACTACATTTTTCAAAGTATTCCCTTAGATCTTATTAATAAGATAATTTTTTTTTAAAAAAAAAAAATCTAACTATAAGACATGTCGTTAATTTTTTTATCACAAACTTTTCCCTTCCATCCATCAAGGTGCCCCATTTAATGTTTGCATATTTAAGAGGCACAAAAGTTAATAAGTTTTAAAATTTTTCTTAATTTTGATAAAACATGTTGGAACTAACTGATAAATAATTAGTATATATATTTAAAAAGAAAAATTGTAATAGTAGAATGATGGGGTTGGGGACATAGATAACAAGGAAATGGAGTGAAGAGTGATGATGGTAGAGTCATTGTCCCAAACCTACCCAACAAATGCCAACTCTTTAGGGATGGTGACATCAAATATATGTTGGGAGTACTTTTTGGGGCACTGCGCCACGTCATCACTACATCATTAAAGTCAAACCACATGCTTCTCACAAGCAACAGTGACACCACTCCCCCAACCACCATTGTTACCTAATTAATTTCCTTCCCCACAACATGGGCTTAATAATACTAATGTTGGTTAATTATCTGAATTTTGATTTTAGTGCATATGGTTTAAAATCCTAATTTTAGTCCCCATAATTTTATAAAAACTTGATTTAAATTTAACATAATTGACTTTAGTTGTTAACGTCATTAAGTACACGGACTAAAACTTAACTTTGGTCTCTATACTTTTTGACAAGTTTTTGTTTTAGTTATTATACTTTTAAGGATTAAAGGGTTATTTTGACTCAAAAGTTGTTATTAAGTGATAATTTTGTCTTGGAAGTGTCAAATCTGAAGCAATTAAGTTTGACGATAAGTTGACCAAATGTATTGAGCTAATAGTCCATGTGTCATCCGCATCATTTTTGTTTTAAGTTTAAGTGTAAATTTGTCTTAGAAGTTTTCACTCATGAGCAATGTTCCCCTGGAAGATTCCAAATCATAACAATTTCACCCTGGTTGTTATTTGAGTTAAGTTTGCCTGTTATTAGCTGATCAAATATGCTTATTTGGCAAATCCATGTGTCATCCACTTCATTTCTTTTTCAAAGTTAAATTTAAAAATAAGTAAATCTTGTTTTTTTTAAAAAAAAAATGCATCCCATCTGAAGGTAGATCTAGGAAATCGGGCCCTGGGCTTATAAATTGAAGCCTTCAAAGGAAGTCAAGCCTAAAAGGACCGGCTCGTTTAAGCAATTTTTCTTGTATTTTTTTGACTTGCTCGGTTGCCCTTGCTTGTGCCCATGCCCCTCCCTAACCTTAAAATTGCCTGATTTTCCTCGGCCTCTCTCACTCTCACATACTCAGTCTCACTTCCTTGGTTCGACTTCGACACTTCAATTGATCCTCAAACCCTTCCCTTCCTCGGCTCACCGCTCATTACTCACATCTCCGACTTGACAAAGTTGGAGTCTCACTTGCTATACTCCTCAAACCCTCTCAAGCGTTGGCCTTTCCTTCCTTATAATTTGTTGACATGTCTCACTTGCATGTTGCGTGTTGTTTAGAGAGCTTAATATTGACAAGATTTATGTGTTAAATTATAACTTTAATTGTTGTAATTTACTAATTATATTTCTTTGAAAAAAGTTGAAAAAATAGTTAAAGATTGTAAAAAGAGCTTCCACCCTTGCAGGGCTGGCCTTAGCCCTTATACTCACATGTCGGACCTTAAAAAACAATTTTTTTTCTTACCCTGGGCCTACCCTTTTAGGCCCTGGCTCGTTAAGGGCCAAGCCGGCCTTGTGTCCTAGCTCTATCTGAAGGATTAAAGACAATCAAAGAGGTGAAAATATCTTATGCAATGAAGAGAAAATCAAAGAGGTACTTGCCTATCTCGATCTCATTGGGGTATGGCGGTAGAGAGTTTTTAATGGCCTTGTTTTTGGGAATCTTCCTTGGTGTGACTTCTTCTTTTCAATGCTATTCACGCTACTAGCTAGCTCAACATATTCGGTCAATTAATAGTCAAACTTAACTTAGATAAATGTCAGGCGACATTGCTACGTTTGAAAACTTCAAAGGTAGCATTGCTCCTAAGTGAAAACTTTTGAGATAAATCTGCACTTTAACAAAAATAACATGCAAGACACATGGATTGCCACTTTGTCAGCTTAATATATTTTGTCAACTAACGGTCAAACTTAATTGGGATAAAGATTAGGGCAAATTTGCTCTAAATTTGACATTTTCGTGGCAAAATAACCCTTTAACTTTACTTTTGACGAGTTTTGGTTTTGACTTTTGTACTTAAAGATGTTAACTAATAAAATTAATGTCATTAAACTCATATCAAGTCCTTATGAAATTATATAGACTAAATATCATGATTTGAAATTACAAGAACAAAAACCAAAATTTAATCAAGTTGTAAAGACTAACAATGATATTAACCCACAACATATATACTCCTTCTGGTCCTTGATATAAGATATATTTACCTAATTTGATTAAATTACTAAAGTTAGTTGAGTTAGTTAATATGACATGTATTTTCTAAAACACCTTAGTCATCTTCTTCAATTCCGTCATTCCCTCTTCTCCTTGATTAATATTAAGTGAGCATCAATAGAGGTAAATTAGAAAAAGATTGACAAGTATAAAAATTATGTCTTATAATTAAGACCAAGATTAAATCCTTAAATATATCTTATATTAAGGATATGAGGGAGTACTTAACTTTCTGTCTAGCTGAATCTCAACTCTAAGTGTTATAGTTACATATCCCTTTTAACTCTTTATTTACTAGTGGGCATTTGGTTTAGCTTATAAAAAAAAAGAAAAAGAACTTTTGTGTTTTATGAGGCAAAATTCATCTTACATATTTGCTTCATACCCCGTAAAATTACTTAAAATAAGCTAATTAATTTATTTTATTTACATCAACGGATTTTAAATTCTTGATCATTGTGTCAACATTTTTGTTTATTTTCTATCTAAGTTAATCCAAAAAGGTAACTCCATATACTCAGTCTTACAAAAAAAAATGTATTAAGTGAACATGCATGCTGATGTTAGGTTTAATAAGATCAACAATATTGATTTACAATTTCAGAAATTGTTGATGATGCATGTTTGTGTATTCACTAAGTGGATTTACTGCTTAATGAAGCCCGTTGAATCTCATTAGTTTAACTAATGCTTTAATATAACCAATCCACTTTTATGAAAATCAAACGTTGTTGTGTTTAATTAACTAATTCAGTAATTAGTATATTACATCGTGATGGTGACGATGTACTGCATATGATGCCACTTTAATACGGGGCACACATGAATTGAAGATGGAAACGTACGTAGCAAGTGAAATAAAAATTATTATACGAGTTGTCACGACCAAACCTAAATAATAAATATGCGTAGAGTACATATTCATTTGTTGAAAAAATGGACGCATGTCCCACTATTTGAATCATAATATAGAATTCAATTCGTTTACACATCAAGAAAATCTACAATGATAGTGACACGAATAAATGCTTAAATTTTTATTCTATTTCATGATTTTTCTTCAAATTAATATATTTATTTATTTTTATTTATCTATCTAGTAAGCAACGTCTTCCGTCGGGGATAAGGGAAATCATTGGGAATTCATATTTGGTTTCGTTTTCATATTGTCTTGCTTTCTAAAGAATATTAATTAGGATCTGATATGAGATCTAATTATATATATTTATATATTGCCATCTACTTTTGATATAATTTGATTCAATTTGCAACAACTCCAATACATAAACATCCATCTTGGAGATTCGTCCACCTACTTTGAGAGTTTCAATATAATTAACCTCCTCATGATTTGGTTCATAGTCAAAATTATGGACTTTGAATTTCATTCTCAAACCAAACATGCATGATCAAATTTATAATATTAAAGGCTCTTTTTTTAAGGGAAAAAACAGTGACACACCTAATCTTACTGGAGGTCACGTTATTAATGAAATCAAACCATTAATTAACCAAACATGCATAATCAAATTTATAATATTAAAGGCTCTTTTTTTAAGGGAAAAAACAGTGACACACCTAATCTTACTGGAGGTCATCACGTTATTAATGAAATCAAACCATTAATTAACTAATGTCTTCTCTCATAATGAAAAACGGCATCGTTTTAGCAACTTTATTTCATTGTTACAAAGCCTTCAATATGATTTCCATGACAAATTAATCCACTGAATCTTTTGACTCTCCACCATATCTATAGTAAATACTACATTCTTTAACATATTTTGATAGCTCTTTTTTCTTTCCCTGTTATTTGGCAAGAATAATGTTATGTTAGACGCCAAAAGATATACGTAATTCTTTTCATTTTATATGAAAATAATTTATTTTCATACACAATGAACCTAAAATCTCATTGGGTGATGTCACAAAACAATAACAAAGTCACATAAAAACACAATTGACCTCCATAAACATTTGACTTTTTGTACAGGTGCCTTCGCTGTCGTGATCTTATGATCATTATCATTTTAGCTGAGAAGAGAGAGAGAGAGAGAGAAGAAACTCACCACTACTTTTCTGCACGACTTTAGAACCAAGTGTAAATATGTAATGGTTTCGATCTGTCAAATTAATTAAAGCTACGTCTATTAAATTAGTTAAATTGCCTTTTTATGTGACTTTTCGACCCACCATCAAATTTTTAATTCAATCGTGGATGTTAGATGTAAAAGGCATAAATTATAACTGAAGGCTCACTGATGAACTGAAATTTTAATAAGTATTGGATACATAGCGTAGTAGTTCTGGTAATAAACAACTAATTTAAAAAAAAAAAAAAGAGAGAGAGAGAAAGCTCAAATAAGTCATCATTAACGTCCTGTTCCTTTAACTTTTAACCCACTTTGATTCGTGTGACCTTTGCAGAGAGAAATAAACAGGTTTAGCAAAAGCTTAAATGACAAAGGAAAAAAAAGCTGCAAAAGAAATAGTTGGTCAATTAGGGTTTCTAGACTGGGCAGTATGATAAAAGTCCACAAATACTATAATTTCCAACTGGAATGCCCCTTTTATTTATTCATACACACCTCCATCCACAATTTTTCCTGATATATATATATATATATATATCTTCTAAAATTTAAGTATTGAATTAAGTAGTTGCTAGCTGAATATTGTTACCAAAAAAAAATATTGAAAAGTAGGTGACAGTTAAGATATGGTTTGTTTGAATCGTGTAAGAATATGATTAGATTATGTAAGGGATGAAATCGCATGGAAAAAAATATGATGAAGTGCGTGTGTACCGCTGTATATAGAAATAAAATGGTTTGGTTTAGTGTGGGGAGAATATTTCAACAAAGTAATAGAAAGTGAGGCCTGACTTATAGTGCACAAGAGAACATGCGTTTTCTGGAAAGAGTCCTTCTGCAATAGTGGTACTGCTGCCACTATATATATCACAGCCCTCGCTACACAGTACACAACAAATAATTCTTGATGTCAGCACCTCACATCATACTGATTGTCAGCGGTAGCACCTGTTGAAACACAACAAACAAATAGTTCGAGTCGCGTCTAAGGACGCTGTTCTTAGGAGATATTCCGCAACCCTCTAGTAGATCAGGAAGCGACACTCCCCAGGATAAAACGAACCCTTCTTGCTAAAAGCAAGGTGACAGAACTGCAGAAAGATATCAGTGTAACTCAGAAGAATGGAGAGAGGAGAGGAGCTTGAAGACCTCGGTGTCTTCTAACCATGCACAGAACATTGCCTTTTATAGGAAGAAACATGTTACCGTTGGGGAGTTATAATGACCATTAATAACGGTTTAATGACAATTAAAACAACAGTTACAAAACAAGTGTTGATGACAATTTAATGTAATAAAACCTTTAAATGTCATTAAAACTGGTCAATTAAAATTCCAACGGTCAGTTCAAAGACGCTTCTTATCATCCTTTTCACTAACTCAAGCTCATATTTAATTGTATACCAGGGCGTTTCCAATCTTGAGTTATACAAGACTTCTTCCTTTGACACACTTTTTTGTTTTTTGATATACTAGAAATTCAAAATACAGCAAGAGAACCAATATTAGCAAGCTAGCCCGAGTCTTCCGTATGCAAATCCGAGAAGATTGCATCTGCTGGCATAATTTGAAGCCCATGAGAAGAACTCAATGCTCATTTGGCTAACGAGTCTGCCATACTATTGTCGTCTCTGTCAGTATATTGGAACTCTACATTCCAGCTCCATTCCAACCCCCCATCCCAAGCTTCCTTAGCCTTCAAATTTAGCCAATTCTAGCGTACCAAACTCTAACTCACATAATAATTTTTTTTTTTATGGCTACTAGTGGATTTTCTCAGATAAAACTGAATTCAGTTAATATCCGTGTATCTCATATAACAGGAATCCACTGTACTTGATACCAACATTTATGGTACCCCTCAAATATTTTATTTCCACATATCTATATATGTGCCCAATCTCCATATAGCATAAGCTATATCATAAGGATTAATGTCTATCAATTAATGCAATAAATTTTCAAAAAAATTGTGCATATATAGATTGAGCTGCAAAACCACTTCAAACCATGTTAGAATCATAATTCACACACATTCTTAAACCAAGATAATTATATAACCTCAAGATAGTTATATCGTTTAATATGATGGTGAGTTTAACAAAAAGTGATAATAATTATTGAAAGAAAACACATTTAAATTTGTTGACTTGGTTTTATTCTGCTGATGATAGATGAGTTGGCTAATATTTACTAGTGCTTAGCGTGTTGTGTGTTGAAAGTTTAAATAATGTTTAAAAAGTTAGACTGAAGTAACATCAACCAAGAGATTAGAGACTATATATATACACAACAACAACAACAACAATAAAGAAAATAAACATGAGATTGAAACTGAGTGTGAAAATTAATTGGTCGTCACTGTATATTCTGAGACTAAATTATATATATACTTCATCGCATTCTTTTTTTAGAATGAAAACTGGATTACAATAACCTAAACTAGGCTAAAACAGAAATCGTTCCTTCAAGAATATACAACAGCGATGCACCATGATGAACAACCGTCTCTTGAAAGGGAGATGGTGGGTGATCAAAGATAACAAAAGTTTCCCTCATACTATGCGTTGATCTAGCCAAATAATCCGCCAGAGTATTCTGCTCTCTTTCGACATACGTGAGAATGACCTGCCAACTTTTAGCCATCCAAAGTCTAGCATCTTCTATAACGTCTGAGAACGGGTGGTCTCTATCAGAACCTCTTGTGAGTAGAATATAAGAATCAGTTAGTGTTTTTTTTTATAGATTAAGAAAGCTAAATAAATTACTTAATTGTATATATGTTTCACATCATTAGATTATATATTAATCTATAAGTCGAGTAAATTAATTTTTAAAAAATGATAAATATAAATATTTTAATATAACTTAAATAATTTTTTTTATTTTTTTAAAAAAAGTTAACTGATTTTTATATTAAAAACCACAGGAAAGTGCTGGAGAAATTATTATATAATGAAGGCTTTGTGTACACACACATATCAGAAGTCGTCAGTGTACGTCGGCCTTGTTTTATGTTGGAGCAGCTTCTATTGTGTCGGCAAAGAAAAGAGATTGAATAATAATAAACCAATATCTCAAGAATCATGAGACGCCATCATCATTTGAATTACTGTTTAATTACATGTCACTGTTTTTTTTGGGCCAATAATTACATGTCACTGTTACTTCCAATAAATAACACAATCTGAATCTCATATATATATATATATAACAATGATTATTATTCTATTCAAATTCACAACTCGATCTACTTGCAGAATTGATGTTTGGATATTGTCCGTAGTTAGTTAATACATATATAAATATGCCTAGTTTAATTTTTTTTTTTTTTTGAATTTCAGAGACAAGAGAAACTCTTGACACCACTACGGGTCAATACACTAGGTTGCATACATAGAAATACTACGAAATCAAATACTAGCTAGATCAGCTAACATTTGAAATGCATAAAAATCTGGTGGTTGTGTCAAAATAGACAGTTCGTTGGCCGAATCGAGGCCCGTCTTAGCCATAAAATTAGCACATGAAGGGGCTTCTCGGTGACAATGATGTATCTCTAAGTCCCAATCCCTGTATATTAGTTGTCTGACTTCTTCTAATTCATTCTGGAGAGGATGATAGTTGCCCCCTGACTGGAATAGCAGCTGAATTGCTTCTGTTGAGTCGGTATGCAATCTGACCTTCCTGAAATTCCTGCTTCTGCATGTTAGAAGACCTAATCTTATGGCTTGAATCTCTGAAGCTGTCGAGCCGAAAGTGAATCCAAGGTTCTGTTGAAATCCGCAAATCCATGCTCCTGAGCTATCACGAATTACACCTCCCACCGTAGAATTCCTGTGCTCATCTATGCCTAGTTTAATTTAAACACGCACATACACACCCCAAAGGATAAGACTAGCCCACGAAAGGGATTTTTAGGTAATCTAGTGCCTGGAAGTTGACGAAGTAGTATGTACTTGACATTGCTATCGAAATAACAAGTAGATACTCACTTCAATTCTTTTTTTTTTTTTTTTTTGTTTTGGCCAGATACTTGAAATTAATGTATAAAGAGAAAACAAGAAAAATGCTGTATAACTATAGGACATTTTATTTTTTTTATGTGGTAAAGCATGGAATCATGCAAGCGCAAAATTAAACCAGAGACGAGCAACTAGTCAAATTGGAAGTGTGAGTCTGACTCCATTCTCTCTCTCTCTCTCTCTCTCTCTCTCTCTCAAAATAAAAGATAAAGTCGTGTTTAGCTATATGTATATGTGATCGTTTGGAATAGCTTATTTTTGGATAATAAATGCTTATCAATCGTGATTCACGGTATATGAGATAGATAAGTATGTGAGAGGAGTTTTATCTCGACTTGCGTAATAAACACTTATATTCAAAAAATAAGTATTTCCAAACATACACTATATATGACAAGGGCCATGTAGTGCGCGAAGTAAAAACTTAAATTTATTGAATTTTATTTCGCCAATCCTTTGTTTAATTTCCTCTATATCCTATACTAAGAGATGATGATATTTTTGTTAAAGATTGCTATGTTAGAGACAAATTATTAAAGCCTTGTGATGTTACAAGCGTTATATACTCTTGACCTTGGGTGCGTTTGGAATAGCTTTTTGAGTCCCAAAACATGCGATTGTGGAGTTAAATATGAGATTGGTTGTGTTTGCATGTGTTTGGGATAACTTAATTTTAGAGAATAAGTCATTATTACGTAAGCCGAGATAAAACTCCTTTCACATACTTACCTCGTATGTCATGAATCACGATTTATAAGCACTTATTACCAAAAAATAAGCTATTCCAAACGAACATTTTATCTTTTTAGTCTATATTTGGATGGGTGTTTTGTGTATTGGGTTTTTAGGTGAAAAGCAGCTTAAAGTCATAAGCCACATTTCCTATCTTCTATCCATGATTGGCTTGGTGGGGCATAGTGGTGATGTGAGCAAAATCAAATCAAAACTGAAGACCAAATCAAACCGAATTGAATGCACTTCAGTTTTTTTGATGTTCGGTTCTTTTTTCTAGCTTTTTTCGGTGTTTTGATTCGGTTCTTTAAAAAAAAAAAAAATTCGGTTTTAACCAAAAAATATAAAAAATACACTATATAATATTTTTTTTCACATTTTTCCCTGATTTAATTAAGAGTCAATACTATATTGATCATATATATATTGTTTATATTTTATATCATCTTTCCTTAAATCTTGTTGAGACTATTCAATTTATAATTTGTATTAAGTTTTTCTTATTGAAAATTTAGATATTCTAATTCAATTATGAAGATAAAAAAAATTCGGTTATATCTATAAAACCTAAAACCGACATAAATTATTTTAGTTCGATTATCTTCTCTTATTCAGTTTCGATTCGATTTAAAAAATTCTTATATTTCAGTTTTAACCGAATGTTCTCCCTAGCGTGGCATTTAATGCTCATTAATTTTTTTTTCCAACCTGTTTTGCCCTTTCTCTCTCTTCTCCCTCACCGTCTCTAATGCCTTTCATCTTCTAGTCCTGACCTCTTCTCCCTTTTCTCTCAGTCGAAGTCCACTTGTCGTGTGGATATGCATTATCGATTTGTCCTTTTTCTTTACCTTCAATCTTAAATATAAGATAAAATTGATTTTTTAGAGATTAAGAAAATAAAATAAATTACTTAATCATATCATATATTATATATCCTTAGATTATATATTAATTTATTAGTTAAACTAATTAGTTTGAAGAAAAAAATAAAAATATAATTCTCTAAAATAATTTAATTAACTTCCTTAATTTTCCTAAAAAAATCAATTCTATTTTATAATTAAGACTGAAAAAAATATAAAATTCAGTTAATTCTTTTAGAGAGAGAAAAGAAGCTTCATCTGATGGTGCTGTGCAGTCTCTCTTCTTTCTTCTCATGGGCGCCAATTTCACTGGGTGACTTCAAATTGTTCTCCTTCTAGTTATCAGATTATTTTTTTTTTGAGAGATTTAAGAAAATTGAATAAATTATTTTAAAATATTTATATTTATTATTTATATATCAAACTAATTTTTGTAAAATTTGTAATTTAATGTATACTCTAATAATATACAATATATGTTATGATAAAGTTGTTTATTTTATTTTTTTAATTTCTCCAAAAAAATCAACTAAATCTTATATTAAGGATAGAAGGTAGTGTATTGTTTTATATCATTAATAAACATTATAATTTTTTTACTAACATAAATTATTCATTTTTTTCTTTGTGTCACACACGAAATACCCAAGTGCCCAAATATTTTTTTAAAAAAAAATTTAGGTAATAATAATGTTGTCGCCTACGTTCCCGTCGAATGGCACCTCAACCTTCCCTCACAAAAACCGAACCGAAAAAGAACAAAAAAAAAAAAAAAAAAATTGCACGCGCGCTCACGCGCATCTTTCTCGCCAACAAAAAGCACCATTCCTACAGGGAAACCGCCCTCACACCTCATTCCTTGCCTGTCGTTTTTCTTGTGTATAAAAAAAAAAAAAAAAAGAACCCAAAAAGAAAAGCGAACAACAAAAACAGGCCTCTTCTCGGTCTCTCACTCCTCTCTCTCTCTCTCTCCTTATTTTTCTCTATTTCACTGTGTGTTGTTGCTTGGCCTTGTTTATCAACCAAATCTAGAGCAACCCATCATTCTGTTTTTGTTCCATTTCAAGGAAAATTATACGTGGTCCATTCCATTTCGTTCCCTCACTTCATTGCTCACTGAGGCTTCTGTGAATTGCTGTACTCGATGAAGGATTAATCGCGACAACGTCTCCTTTCCCCATTTGTTCTTCTCTTCTCTGTAATCCTAGAAACTCGCTCAATCTGCTCTGCTCTATTTGCGTTTTGACAGTGGAAGAGGGCTATAGCTTTAAGTAAGTCGGGCTTATGTATGTGATGGATTTCAAATTCTCAAGATGTCTTTCTTCTTCTAATATACGAAATGTCTCTGGAATTTTTACTCCCCCTCTGTCTTCATTGATCTGTATGTGTTTTTGAGATATGCTATCAGTTTGAGATGGCTATAAATTTTGAGTTCCCAGGATTGCGTAGATTGTGTGTTTGATTGATGGGGTCCACAACATTCGATTTTCTCTGCTCGTCTGTGCTGTATGTTTGAATCATATCAACCTTCTTAGGGTTTGATGATAGGATCACGGTGGAATTTTTCTTTGGATTGACGAGCTCCCCCCCCCCCCCTTTTTTTTTGGGAAAGTTGTGTTTAGAAATGTTGGCTTTCACATCATTTCTTGGTTCTAAATGAATACTTGTATATTAACTGATTGTGTAGAATCCGTGAGTTGCAATGCTTGCTTCTATCTGTAAGGAGTTTTAAGTCATCTTAACATAACATGGAAAATTTGCTTCTTTTTCTCTGTTTGATAAAATTTCATCTTTGATTTCACTACTATGAGATCAGATATCTCTGGAAATCTGCAAAGCATGTAGAATTTTGAGCGTGCTTTTGGAGTTAGCAATCGGTACGCAGAATATGATGTTTTATTTGATACCGGAATATATGGATAATTTTTCCTGTTTGCTTTATTCTGTCTTAGTATTGTTGTGATATATATAGGATTGTATTTTTTCTTTCCGTTTATGGTCCTGCATTGCTTTACCTTGCCATCTGCAACAAACATATCTGAATTGTGGCTAAGTTGAGTAATTTTCCATTGGCTTTACAAAATGATTCTTACACCATTCCTAGTACATGGGAGCAAGCTCAGATGTTCTCTTTTATATGTGTTGCACATAGCTTCCATTTCATTCTTTAGGCAAACTCCTGATGTGGAGTCATAAAATACATGGAATATGAATAACTTGTGACTATGCATTTCTCCTCTTCTCAAGTTCAGACTTAACATAACCCCATCTAAAAAGTGGGTGAATTTTTCTTGATATCTTTCTCCTTTTGTATGTTCACCTTGAATTGTTCAAATTTAGGATATTATATCTTCATGATCCAGTATATTTCCATCTGACTAGACCCTGGGTGGCTTTCTTATATGGCATCTAATACCCTGATATTTACCCTTATGTTTTATTATTTTGATATGTTTATTAGGTATTTCCTTCCAACTCTACCATGGCCGGAGAAACATCATGGGTCAGCCACTATGATGATGACTCACTGAGGGAGGCCAAAGAGTGTAATTCATTTCTAGAAATTGGTGAAGAAGATGATAATGGAGCTGTTGCTTGTTTTGTGGACCTGAATTTGATTTTGCCCGATGAGTTATTGGAACGAATTCTAGCCTATCTCCCCATTGCAAGCATTTTCAGAGCAGGTTCTGTGTGTAAACGATGGCATGAGATTGTCACATCAGAAAAGTTTTTCTGGCACCTTTCACATGTACAGCCGCACAAGCCTTGGTACTTCATGTTTACAAACTCTGATGAACCAGTTGGTTATGCTTTTGACCCCATCCTTCGGAAATGGTACGGCATGAAACTTCCCTGCATTTGCACTTCCAATTGGTTCATTTCTTCATCGTGCGGCCTGGTTTGCTTCATGGACAATGATGGTAGAAATGACTTATGTGTTTGCAACCCCATTACTAGACATTGCAAAAAGCTTGAAGAGCCCCCGGGTTTGAAATTTTCAGATTACAGTGCATTAGCAATCTCAGTAAACAGGGAATCACAAAGTTACAACATTGCAATCATAAAATCAAAGCAAGTACCCGAAAATTTTTCCCAATGGGACATCTCAATTCTTATATACAATTCAGAAAAAGCGACCTGGGTGACGACTTTAACAGAGGTTTTGAGCGGGTGGAGAGGTGGCGATGAGAGTGTAATATGCAATGGGGCGCTTTGCTTTTTAGTTTACTCAACTGGGGGCGGTCTGCCAGCAAATCGCCATGCCCTAATTGCATATAACATCTCCAACTGTTCCACTCATGCCACCTTGACAAAGAGCTTTATTCCAGTACCTTGTTCTTTAACATGTGGCCGTCTGATGAATTTGAAGGAGAGCCTTGTAATGGTGGGGGGGATCGGTAAACAAGATCATCCTGACATAATAAAAGGGATAGGTATCTGGGTTCTCAATGATAGGAAATGGGATGAGATTGCTCGAATGCCTCACAAGTTCTTCCAAGGATTCGGGGAGCTTGATGATGTCTTTGCAAGCAGTGGTACAGATGATCTGATATACATTCAAAGTTATGGAGCTCCAGCGCTTCTGATATTTGATATGAACCATAAACAATGGAAATGGTCGCAGAAGTGTCCGGTGACGAAAAGGTTTCCACTGCAGCTTTTCACTGGCTTTTGCTTTGAGCCCAGGCTCGAAATTGCTCCGTAATTCGTTTCTCATACAACCAACAGCCACTATTGACAGATTTTTCGGAAGGTTTCTGTTCTTTACTCTCTTAAGTTCAACTTTAATATGATTTTGATGATCCCAACAGTCCATACAAAGTGTACTTGCTGAAAGAGCTCGTTATTCATGGATAATGCAATATTATTAATAGAATCTGAAAAATGTTACGGAGCTTTTTTGCTGTTCATTCTATTTGTACTGTTGTTCTCATACAAATGAGCACTCTCTTCAATTTTTTCTTTTGTTGCCATGAAATATATCACCATCCTAGTTGTCTGCTCCCTGTATTACTGAAAGGAGTATTTTGACTATTTTCAAAGCAAAATCATTTGACAGAGATGGATGTTTCTTTGCTTTACAATAAAATCGAGATTATGGAACTTGATGTTTTTTTGAAAGAAAGAAAAAGCTCATCAATGTGATCCTTGTAACGTTTCGTTTATTTTCTCCTAACCTCAACTCATTTCAGTAGCCTACGATCATAGAAGTAGGCTTTTGTCCAGGAAAGGACCTCTTTCAAGGATAGGATAGGATTAAGATGCTTAGACCCCTGAGACTGTTATTTTGTGTCAAAGTACTTTGAAGAAATCTTCCACATAGGATCAAGCACATTGGATTTGAAAAACAATCTCTTCTTTACCTCTTTTTCAATGTTTATGGGGATCACTAGGAGAATATAGCGCTTGGACCTATGTTGTTATGGATGCATCCTCCACTGTATACTTGTTTTCTCCTTTTATATATATTGGGAACAATTATATGCTTAGAAACACAATTCATGGTCAGGCAAGTCTGCTTAGTTCCTTGTGTTTTGTTTTTTGGGGAATACTGCTTAGTTCTTAGTGTTAAAACATCTTTTGACAGTTGCAATAATGCCTTTGAATTTATCATGTAGCAACTGAAAAGGAAAGAGAAAATATTCTTAGACTGGGGTTAGCAAGAAAATTGATTGGGGAAATCATTTACGGTTTGACTTGTAACTGCATTGATGGGACTTACCCATGTAAGTTTACTCTATTATTTTCACTCAAATCAATTTGAATTTATTTATTTATTAAGTTTTAATATAATGGTTTCCATGTCGCATAGCACCCCGCGTTGGATATATAAAGCCTAAACCTGCCCTATCACGGTTGGTGGAGAAGTGAGGTCCATCCTTTTACTGTTTACTTTAGCAAACGTGGCTATCACTATCAACAGAACAAACATAAATAAATAATGAGAGGAAGGTTCTGCGTTGGTGATGGGACAAGAAATTAGGTTATACAAACTTTCTTTTCATTCTCATTCTCCAAGAAGACATATTTTGAGTATGTTATTATATTGAAATCATATTGAAATGGTTATTATTATATTAAATCATATTGACTATGTTTAACAAAGTGTAAAAGAAAGAGTGGCTAATTATTATTATTATTGTAACAAGGATGGTGATGCGGGAATCTTGGAAATTTCAGGAGCATAAAGCTGCTGGATTCCTCTTTGATCGCATTGACAGAGGTCTGAATTTACTTATTTCAAATGATTTTACAGATAAATATGAGACGAATTGTCTCAAAAAACATAAAAAAATGATTTTTTTTAAGAGGAGGCAAACACGCCCTTGTTTTTAGTGTTATTAGTACCACTTTTGTAAACAAGCGTTTACGTAAAATATTAGGAGCATATCAGATTCCCCAATCCTGTCATCATAATTAGGTTAGTTTCTGACAGCAGGGTTGACATGCTAGGCTACATCACAGAACTTGGGCATGCTCCCATCTAATTCAATTAATTTATAACTTCGACTATGAAATCGGAATACAACATATAAGTTAAATATTTTGAATCTTAATTATCAAAACACGTAAACCAAGCTTAATTTCAGGAGAATAGTAAACTAAGAAATCAAAAGAGCATCAAAATTGTCATGGGGCATATATCATCTTCATCTTTCATGGATCTGTTGTCATTTCCATCTTCCCTCGGAATCTGGTAAAGGTGACGTCTACTTCCTGCCTAACTTCCTGTCCAACGCACAAGCACAATATTATCACTTCGAATTGAATTCGCCATTGTGAATTACATACAATGCCTTTCAAGAGACATAAATATCAAGGTTCATGAATCCGGATGAATCCGGATCGAATATTGAACTGGTAGGGGTATTGAGATAAAGGTCAATGGGTCAGATCGGGACCAAACCGAAACTAAACCGACCAAAGCAGTGAGAAATTAAAGATTTTAGGCTTCTTAATATGAACTTTTAAAAAAATTTTAAAAAAAATTTAATTAGGAACCAGACCGGAACCTTATGGTCATCTTATTTGTCAGACAGTTCCGAAGCAGATGGGGATTTTTGTGCACTAACCTTCTTCGGCCAGTTGGAACAATCAATCCTCTTTTCTCGAGGCTCTTGTATCGATCCTTTACCAGGGTGGAACAAGCCTTCAAGCATTCAAATATGAAATCAATCAGAATACTGTTGAGTGACGCGAGTGAATATGTGGACGCATCCCAAAAAAATAAATAAAATAAAGTTCCAGGTGACAGAGATTTCCAAGTTTACCTTGAGCTTCCGGATGGACCCAGTTATCTCTTCAGAGAGTAGAACTTGAACAGGTTCAGGCTCAAATCTATTCAATCCAGATTCAAAAGTCATACGCATGGATTTGAGTTTTTTTTATAACAAGAAATATCAATTAAATAGAAGATTGTTTACTTGTATTTTCCTAAACGAGGTGGACGTGTCTTCAGCCTTTCTTGTTTAGCAACAAGTCGCCTGAGCCTTTTTTTGTGCTTCTCTTCATCTTCCTTCTCAATTTCTTGAACGATATTTTGTACACTGCAGCCAGAATGACCATATTTTCACTCAACTTAAATCTCATAATTATTATTTTGGAAGGAGAAACAAAAAGACTATACATTACCTATCAATTTCTTTTGACAATTGCTCCAACTTCTTTGCTTCTGCTTCCTTCCTTAGTTGCTCTTTGCGCCTTGCTCTCTTGTTCAACTCAACTTGAGTCACTCTTTTTGTTTTAGTAGGCCTTCCCCGTAGTTGTTGAAACAATGTAATTCATTAGGATATACACTTATCCGGTGTGTAAATAAATGTATTCGAATGATTTGATGCAAGAATCAAGTGTTGAAAGAGTATAATGTTAGGACTTCAAACTTAGTGATCAAGAATTAGAAGATCAAAATCAATTTACAGAAAGTATATGCCACGTGCCATAAGGGAAATGGAAGAAAAATAATTTATTTGAATTGTGTGCAAATTATCACAACATAACATGGGCAAAACATGATCAGGCTAATAAAAGCTACGATGGCCTACCTCTTATCCAAGTCAGCGTCCTCTTTCTCAAGATTCTCTTCCTCATCATCACTCCCATCATCCACGTCAAGAAAATACATCTGAAAAAAATTGCATGTAGTAGCCGAAATGCATGTAAAGATTAGAACAATTCAAAAGAACAAACACGAGCATCACAAAGAGTTCAGAAAAATGATGAAGGGCAGATCGCCTTTCCAAATAAGATACCATCAAAGGAGGACTTTCGAGGTAGGAACATAAAATATAGCTTGCAAAGTTACATATCCAACAACCAAGGCTTTGAATGTTGGCAAATAATACTTCCAAGAATGATAATTCAAAATCGATAAATTCAATAAGTAGTTAAGTACAAGAGTCAAACAAAAAAATAGAAGACTCACATCTTCCTCCGCAATAGCTTCTCCAGGGACAGTTAATGGTACGGGTTCAGGTCCCAATTCATCTTTGTAGATTTTCTGCATTTCTTGGGCAACAGCACAAGCTAATGTATCCTGTTTGAACAATTCAAATTTAAATTTGTCATGTTTAGTCTTTACATGACTAGGAAACGGGAAAACAGAGAAAATTTCCTCAAGAATCAACCTGGTGGCTTTTAAATGAAGGGTTGAATGAGCATCCAGGAGGATCAACTTCTACAGCTGGAATAAGAGAAGGCTTTGATACCTGTTAGGCATACTCTAACAAATTATCCACAGAAAACACAATAAGGGGAAAATGGAACTATCAATGCATAGACAGAATCAATATTACTTTTACCTTTTTGACCTTTCCATTTGCCTCAGCTGTATTAAAAAACCCAATATTAATCACAGAAAAAGACAGGCGCCAATAGCAACATGCATATAATGTAATGTACCTATATCTCCCCATAGATCAAACATGCCAGAAGCAGAGCCTGAATCAAGCTGACAAACAACATGAGATGGAAGAGAAGTAAATTAAACAAGTTCTAAAGAAGTTTTACGGGGAAGGGAGAAAAAGAAGTACTGCGGTTAGTGAAAATTTAAGGGATGGACAACTGACTGACCTTAAGGTCATCTCGAGTGGCTTCTTTTGCATTATGGACTTCTTTGTGCTTTTTAGTGGACTTCTTCAAAGTTGAAGATGGCACCGGGATTAAAAATGGGTTCTTCTGTAGCAAGCTGTCACAACGAAGTACTTTTTCCCTATGTTTTTCAATCTTTTTTTTAACAGAAAGATCTGCAAATATAATTTATTTTAGCTCAGCACAAACACAAAATCAGACATAATCAATAACACGTGATTATGACCTAAAGTTGGCAAAAAAAAAAAAAAAAGACTATGACCTAAAATATCCAAGCAGGCATGATTAAAAAAGAAAAATATGAACTGTATTTCAATCGTATAGGCAGCACTTAGCAAATAATTCTCGTGGTCCACCTTCCCCACTTTCTTGTGAAAACTACGTGTCACACTACACATCTCAAAATCAATTCCTGAAGTAAATAAAAGCAAGGAATCAAAGGAGTTATGAATCAAAACCTGACCCCAAAAATCTCAGCTGCAAAAGCATAAAAAAGACTACAGATAGATCAAGTCCATTCAAACATAATCAAGCTACATTCATTCATAAAATTTCCAGATCAATGAGTTGTCTGTCACCCCCACGACAAATTCCACAGAAACCACATATAGGAGTAGGATGGAAATAATTTAGAAAATGTATACGTCGAATTACAACATAAACCTCCGATCAACAAAACAAGCTTGACAACGCCAAAAAATGGGAATATAACATTCATAAAAGTGACGGGAAAAGAAAAACAGAGGGAAGAGTAATTGCCTTTAGACTTGTCGACAAAAAAGAGGGATTCGCTGGGAACAGAATCCATAGGGCCGCCAGAGAGAGCATCCTTAGTTGTTTTCTCAACGAAATCTTCAATGTCTTCCGTACTTATGTTAGCCCTCCACGCTTTCTTACCCTTCCTTGAACCTTTAGCTTTCTTTCCCATTATTCACACAAACTCCGAACGAATTTCTAAGCTTCCCTGGGTATGCTTCTCTGGAATCCTCGAAAGTTATTTTCAGGTAAAACTACTGTAGTGCTCCCTATTGAAATATTGGATTTTCGAGCTTAATTGTTGAAACATAATTTTGCTCGTTAAGCATTTAAATATAAAATCCAAAATACAATAAAACCCAGTGATGCAAGCCTGCAATAGACACTGACCTAGACGATGAATTATGACATAACTTAATCTGCCTTCATCTCTTGAAATATCAAAGTGCTCTTCGCTTGTGAAGTATTTAATGGAAAAGATAAAACTTCTCATTCAATCCCACAACCGCAGTTGGGAAGGAAAACGAAATACTTGCCTGAACTCTACCAGATAATCTGCCAATTTAACTGAAGCTGAGCAGCGCAAGGCGGATCCCTCCTCACAATTATTCAGCTCAGACGGCGCTTCGCCGGTGACGGTGATAGAGGGTTAGAAGCTGCACAGTGCAGGAGGCGTTGGGGAAGTAGAGCGGGAGGCTCGAAATCTTAACAAGGGTTGCTATTTGCTAGTGCAGCTGCGACCTGCGATTGGTGGGAAAACTTAGGGCATTTATATTTTTATTTTTTTCTTTAAACTAATTAGTTTAACTAATAAATTAACATATCATCTAGGGTATATAACATATGATATGATTAAGTAATTTATTTAACTTCATTAATCTCTCCGAAAATAGTTAATTTTATCTTATATTTAGAACCGGAGATAGTAGTAAGTTTTTTTTTTTTTTTTTTTTTGCCAATATATTTAGAGGGTTTAGTTTCGATCTTAAAAACTACCAACATCCTCCTGCAAAAATTACAGAGTGAGCGGCTTGTGAATTTAGTCAATTTTTTAATTATTTATTAAGTTTTTTATTTACTGTAATTACATAAAATAAAAAATTTATAATAGTAACAAATTATATTATATTTAGTATTTATAAATATTGAATAATATGACTTACTTTTTAAATTCTATAAATACAATTATATCCTTAGCCCCTTTTTTGCCCATATTAGGAATGAAAATAGGTCAGGCCCCTAACAGAAACCTATGACCTAATTTACATAAAATTTAGCCTAACCTCTTTAGATAAATAGGTCAGACATATTTTCATAAAGCCTAGCCTATAAGCCTACAAGCCTGACCTATTTAACTTTTTTAATTTATATTACTCCCTCCGGTCCTAATTATAAGATAAAATTGACTTTTTTGGAGAAATTAAGGAAGCCAATTAAATTAATTTAGAGTGTTTATATTTTTATTTTTATCTTCAAACTAATTAATTTGACTAATAAATTAATATATAATCTAAGGATACTAAAAATATAAACACTCTAAAGTAATTTAATTGGCTTCCTTAATTTCTCCAAAAAAGTTAACTTTGTCTTATAATTAGAACCGGAGGGAGTATAATATAAGAATATATAATGTCATATAAATAATTGTATAAATTATTTATAAATTAACCAACTTAACATTAATTCTAAGTTTAACATTTAATCGTTATTACTCTCAACCCTTACTTTCACATCAATCATTAACTCCCACCTCTCTTCTCTTCGATCGCTCGAGATGTTAATGCTAACTCACTCCCTCTCTCTTGATTTGCGCCGTCCACTAAAGTATAATAATTTATGAGTTTATTTTAGTACCAAAAGAAATATTATAATTTTAATAGGAGGAGTTTGTCCCAATTTATGTGGGAACAGTAAAAGAGATAAATTCTAGTTTTACATGTTACTCTTTATGCTTGATCAATTTTAAAAAATTTATTTCATTAGTCAGCAGACATTAGTTTTTCTTATTTCTATTTGCTTGAACAATTGTTGTCACTAGAGATTCTTTTCTTTTCCATACTAAACCTTTATATTACAACAAGAATGGATGCTAAGCTTTTAAAATATAATGTAATATTTTAAATAAGCGTAAATGCATTATATATGAATTTAGATGTATATGTTTTAAAAACTATTTAAAGGCCTATAGTTTAAGTATGTTTTTAAACAGACTTCAAGCCTTGTCAGACCTTTTGAAGGCCCAAGCCCAGGCCTAAAAAAAAACCTACATACAGGCTTAGGCCTAGACTCAGGCTTTAAATTTTTGTTGCAGACCCAGGCCTATTTAGGTAAAGCCTAATCTAGCCTAACATTTTTCTACCCCTACCCCATATCCTTAGTCTCTTAAAAGTATAGACCGTGAATATAATTTGCCAAACTACTACCTCCGGTCCTAATTATAAGATAAAGTTGACTTTTTTTGGAGAAATTAAGGAAGCTAAATAAGTTACTTAATCATATCATATGTTGTGTATCTTTAAATTATATATTAATTTATTAGTCAAACTAATTAGTTTGAAGAAAAAAAATAAAAATAAAAATATTCTAAAGTAATTTAATTAGCTTCCTTAATTTCTCAAAAAAAGTCAAATTTGTTTTATAATTAGGACCGAAAGGAGTATGTATCAATCTTTTTCAAATTATTTAATTTTATTTTTGCTTGAAAGATGCTCTATGATTCTCCCTTCCTTAATTAAATCTAGCTAAGACAAAACCTGGTTTGGAACAAAAACAAAAAAAGAACTCACTAACGATACCTTGGTCCCTTCGGCCAAAAAGAAGGGGAAATAAAGAAAAATTTGTGCCCTTATTGAAAATTTCATTAGTTGAAAAAACAAAACTAAATTTTTACCTGATAAATTTTTATGCAGAGAAAGGTACCACCACGCTATAAGTTTTGTACATGTAGAGAACCAATACTCTAATTTAGATCTTTCTCAACCATAGAAATTTTAATGTGGGATTTTCCCCCAAATTTCCTAGAAAATAAGGAGGCTTCAATGCTCTCTTTATAATAAGATCACATTCATTTACTCTAAATGGTGATTAAAGTTCAAGGTAATGACTAATGATGGCATGTAAAACTAAGAATTCCCTTCAAATCAAAATGTAAGTAGTGAACCCTTTTCAGAAGTAAGATTTACAGAAACAAATGATACCATCTTCGTTCTTCAGATACCACCACCTAGTTCATGAGTAATCATACAGTGATATGCTCTTATCTTCTGATACACTAGCAAGGCGACCACCTCGTACCTGGTTGCCTCCCGGTTCAGGTGGTCTAAATGCCACCCCCCACACTTGATCTGTGTGGTTGCTCGTTGTCTGTACAGAAGCCCTCATGCCAAGATCCCACAGCCTTACAGTTTTATCACTCGATCCCGTGGCAATGGCTTCCCCACCTGGGCTCACATCCACACACAGAACCCAGCTTGCATGACCAGACATGGCCCCGACCAGAGTTTTCCCTTCAGCATCATACATGTGTACCTGAGCATCATCGGAAGCAGAACACAAAAGTCTAGGTTCACGTGGCGAATAAACAAGCGACCTAACTGGCATGGTGTGGCCTTCAAGGTGGTGTAGAAACTTGGCTCGGGCAACATCAAACACAGAAATGGTGCCATCCACTGACCCACAAGCAAGTCGTTGCCCATCAGGGCTCCAAGCAACTGATAGGACAAATTTCTTGCTGCTGTTTTTCTCAGCGGGTTTGGGTCCTTCAGGCCGAGGAATTGCTAGATCGGCAACAACTTCCCAAGTGGTAGTGTCCCAAAGCTTCACTGATGCACTGGCTCCACCGGCAGCTGCCAGAATGGCACCCTGACAGTAGAGACAAATAAAGTTAGTGCTGTTAAAATGCAAGAGGGCATACATTAACAGAGTGAGCAGAAAAAAGTAAAGGAAGTAATTAAAGGACTCATTGTTTAATGGCAGACTTTCTGTACACAACACAACGAGATAGTTCTAAAGAAAGGATAATTATATTGTGTTTGACAAATGTTGAACACTTGTATCAAATACAACGCAACACTTCCATTAGAGTTGGACACTTTCAATTCTATATGCTATTCTTTCTTGTTTTATGTTTATGTCATGCTTAACAAAGATAGGCAAAGGAAAAAGGAATAGCAGATAGTTTAATCCTTTCTGTTATGATCCCTTGTGATATTGGGAAGAAGAAAGGTGATAATATATATTCAATCTGGTTTTGAAGTCATACATTCATCACCGTCATCATCATTGTCGTCATCATAATCATTATTAAATCACATACAAGGCACAAGGTTTAGAAGTTGGAAGTGAGGAGAAGAGTAGTGTATTGAAAACAAGCACAATAGGTCCCTCCAGCATTTATGCCCAATGAAGGTGCCCCTCGAGCCCAGGCACAAGAAGGCAATGAAACTGAAATGTTGAAGTTCCAAGTAGTCTCATCAAATATATCCATTGATTTCCTCCATGAATCATGATTAATTAATACAAGTATGTTTCACTGTTTAGTATTTTAGCACTGAAAGAAGAACATTTAGAAATCAGATGCATGGAGTGTGGGCTTTAGTTCATATATTAAACTCACTCAAATTATTATATAGACCAAAAAAACACTTATATTAAATGGAAAAGGATCAGATGAAGACATAGTCCATGAAAGGTTAAGCTAGGGCTGTGTTTCAGAGGAAGCAGTAAATGAGTCTACCAGGAAATACTTGCAATATGTGAATTGATCTTAACAATGAGAATTAATATTTCTAGGCTGGCTGAGATAGCTCAACTGCCCTTAAAAAAGTTAAATTCACAATTTCTCAATGTCTGAACTTAATTTTAAGTATTTCTGTGTTTCCACTGCAGAAGCATTTTTAAACAGAAACCAAGCAAGCATAATCATTGACAGTATATTCTCCATTACCTTAGGATCAAATCTCAGTTGCCAGACTTCAGATGGTGGAGCTTCCAGAGTGGCAATGGTAGCGTTAGAATCTACATCAAAGATCCGAACAAAGCTATCAAGTGAAGAAGAAGCTGCAATTGCGCCAAGCGGGTGAGCTGCCACAGCTGCAACTCCAAGGAAGTGGCCAGTGCTGGTGTTATCAAGGACAAGCTCATCAGAACTCCAGAGCCTCACAGTCTCATCAAGTGATCCAGTAAGGAGGAGGGGAGATCGGGAACTAGTGGCAGGTACCCATGCAACTGCCCACACTGAGTCATCATGAGCATTGTCAACTGATTTTAGTCCTGCAAGTTTCATTGGGACTTTCTGATTTCAAGTAATCCTGTAAGAACAAAATGAGAGAAGCATCTCATCAGAAACTGCAGTGACAAATGAGGATGATCTTATTGCAGCTTCATCAAGGAACTCGCCCATATGTTAGGATCTAAATCCTTCCACCATTATTCATTTCACAAGATGCAAAAACATATAGTGACACCACCACTGTGAAAGTTGTGAGTACATGAAGTCGCTTCTATAAAAGTCAAAAGCAAGAATTATTCAATTCTAACACATGTGTTGATTGGGAAAAAAATAAGAATAGCATAGCAGTCTCAAATTTTTTTCTTTTTTAAAAAACGAATATTTCATGTAAAAAAGCAGTATGACTAGTTATCTGGATAATTCTAACTCACCCATATGTTATGTTTTCCACCCTTCTACCAGTATTCACAATACACAAACATATATGCTGATACTACCACTGTGAATAGTCATAACAAATAACGCTTCAGTTATAATGAATATTAATTAAAACTGTAACATTCTCAACCCATCAAGTACAGCCAGCTAATGATTCCAACTTCTAAAAGAAACTAATCTTTGTATAAGCTCCCTATAACGAACTATGAACATATTCCTTTTGAGGGAAAAAAAATCATTTGACAAATCACGGAGGGATTAGAGCTGTGAAACCATTATTCTGATATAACAAATTTCAGAGCTTCCAACGTTCGTGTAATGACCGGAGAGAATATAAGATATAGAATTCCGAATATACCCATATACATGAATCAATTAGCAAGAAAGCATCAATGAAACCGAAAACTCATTGAAGAATAAAAGATAGGAAGCTGGGTTGGAAATTAGAAGGTGGGAATCACTAATTCAGACAGACTAAGAGCTTACCCAGACTCAAACTTCCAAACTTTTTTGAAATGGCTGATATTGAAGACAATAGGAGCAGCAGAAGGACCAAACGGAGTGAAAGAGCGAAGGATTATGCTTCTGCAGAAGAATGCAGACAATGAAAATGTCTCTGGGTTACTTCTTTGCCATTCGGTGAAACCAGAAAAAATAACCCTCCACTCTGATGTGCCTGAAGGCGATCGATGCCATTCATGCCCAAAAAAACGACGGCGTTTACACCAATCCTCTATTCTCCTATTGGAGGCTTAGGGCCCGTTTGGTTTGGGTGGTGGTGTAGGGATCTTTGTTTGGGGAGAGAAGTGATGATCACTCGTTTACTACTGTACCTTTACAAATTCTATATTTGATTAATTCTATATTATAAAATATGTATAAAAATCATATAATAATATTTGTTATAAGACTAGATTAACAAGTTTTATCCTTTGACCATAAAAAGCTTAACTTTGTCAATCAATTTATTATTTATTGTTGGTAGCACAAGTAAAATTGTTCATTTTTTTTATTTATACCGGGCTGATCAAGATTTTACCCCTCTTATCCTTGTTTCAGATACAAAAGGAAGGGAATATCCCTCATATAACACTACCCAGCATCACGGGTGGTTGCAGCATCTTGCGGCAGCAAGTCATTCAGATTGGGAGAAGGAACTAATACCATAAGAATACCAGGCATAATTGTGAGAGCCTCCTTCGCTAGCTGGTCCGCTACCCTGTTTGTATTTTGTGTAAGCAAGTGATTGAGTAACTCAGATATCATAGTTTTAAAAGTTCTTTTTCATAAACCGATATAAAACTCTTCTCATATACCTATCTCGTAAATCGTAAAAACTATTCTCTTAAAACTAATCCAAATAAAGTAACATGGCCAAGCTCCACCGCCCAATCCCGGGCAAGCATAGATTTAATTTCATGCTTGTTTGGAACAGCGATTAGAGCTTTAAAAAATAGTTTTTCAATCATAATTTACATATACAAAATAAGTATGTAAGAAAATTTTTGTCTCGATTTACATAAATAAACACTTTTAAAGCCCCACACGTAATTTCAAACAAGCCTATTATAACTCCATCAGCTAGATGCAAATTTGTGTTATGACTATTTAATACGTGCCTGTTTGGATTAGCGGTGGAGAAGGAAATTTTTTTGCACTTGAGCTTTTGGAAAGTTCAGATAAAAAAAAAAAAGTCAGATTGTAGATATGATTTGGGTCTAAATTGGTAGTGGCAGAAGTGACTTTTTTTTTAACATTAAACCTGTTTGGATTAGTGTTTGAAAAGCTCGTTTAGATGGAAAATGACTGAAAATGGTATGAATCTTATTGAATACTACATATATATATATATTAGCTGTATATATATTATGATAATTGAAGTAAAAAAATATTAAAAAATTTGAAAAAAAAATCAATTATTATTGAAAAAATTAATTAAAAATAGATAAATCTACAACATCAAGGCACCAGAGAGGAACCTTCATCGTCATCCAAGAGCTCCAAAAAATGGAAATTGAGAGATTTATTGAGGAAATACTTTGCTAGGTATAAGAAGCTTGAAGATGTCAAGTTCTCAACAATAGACAGCCCCACTATGTCGTTAAGAAGGGGGCCTACTTCGCCCCATAAATTTCACCGTGAAGCAACTCACCACAAGGCACAAGGGAAGGAAAAACAACTAACTTGGGCTTCTCGAGAAAGCTATTTTTTTTATTATAAGCCCAGTAGGCTCAACTACAAATCCAAACACACCAACTTTGCCCCACTGCGCCTTTTTGGTCTAATAGTAAGTTTGGGAAGTTAGGATGCTTTCCCAAACAGGTCCTAATGGAATGGCTTTTAACGCATCCGTGTTGGCCACAAGCTACCTATTTCCTCTATCCCTTACCACATAATTTCTCATTTTCATGAAATTAAAAATTATATTTTGAATATAAAAAATAGGAAAAAATCATTGTGAGGTCCTAAGGACCATAAAAAATTACAAAAAATCCCAAACCCAATTCCCCTATCAAAAAAGTTTCTAGGGACTACGTTGTAATTAATTTGAATTGTGAAATTATTTTATTGCCCCCATTGAATAAAAAAGGAAAGGAACAACATATGCTTTTTTTGACAAGTGTTTATGTATATTTTAACAACTGAATGAGCTATTTTGACAAGTTCATTTTCCTCCTTGAAGAAGTTTTGAAATTTTAAACATAACTTTAAATTTCAAACAAATTTCATTATTTTCTTTTTCAATTATAGATGATATGATTCTTCGAAACTCCTCATAGATTGTGTTTTCCTTTATGCATCTTGTTCTTACTAGGGAGGAAAATGAATTTGTCAAAATAGCCCATGTAATTGTCAAAATAGGCATACACACTTATCAAAAAAGACATACGTACATGTAAAAATTGGTGCATTTAGTTCTAAAAATTCAAAACTTGTCCAGAGAGGAAAATGATCTTACCAAAATAGCTCATGCAGTTGTCAAAATAGGTATAAACACTTGTCAAAATTGGCATATTTGGTTCTGAAATTTCAAACTTGTCTATGGAGGAAAATGACCTTATCCAAATAGCTCATGCAGTTATCAAAATATGCATAAGCATTTGTCAAAAAAAGGCATATACACTTGTCAAAGTAAGGACATTAAGTTCTGAAATTTCAAAACTTATCTGAAGAGGAAAATGAACTTGTCGAAATAGCTCATTTAGTTGTCAAAATAGATATAAACACTTGTCAAAAAGGCATATGTTGTTCCTTTCCTTTTTTATTCAATGGGGGCAACAAAGTAATTTCATATTATGAATTAATCACAATGCAATCTCTATGGACCTTTTTAATAGGGAGGTTTGAAACTTTTTTATAATTTTTTATGGTCATTGGGACTTCATAGTGATTTTCCCTAAAAAAATATGCAAAAGTCATTAATGCTAGCTAGTCATATATTTTTATAAAATCATGACAATATTTTTCACATCAGGGAAAAAAAAGGGTCTACATGCTAACAAGTTATCACAAACATGCTTATATTCCTACTTTAAGCACGTAACATGGCAAAATATCCAAAAGTCATTAGTAATACTCAAAAGCCATATTTTTAGGGCAAATCTCACCGGCATATATGCTCGGCAGCAATACACACTATCAAAGCGATTGTTCTTTGGCGCAACTCAAGTCACCCGCTTAACTGTAAAAAAATATTATTTTCGGTTTTAAATATAAGATAAAGTTAATTTTTTTAAAGAAATTAAGGAAGTTAATTAAATTAGCTTATAGTATTTATATTTATATTTTTTTCTTCAAATTAATTAACTTGACCAATGAACTGATATATAATCTAAAGATACACAATAAATGATACGATTAAATAATTTATTTAACTTTTTTAATCTTTCCAAAGAAAATCAACTTTGTCTTATATTTTATATTTAAGACGAGTATTTAGTTTCATAGTCCATCTAACAAAGTGAAAAATCATAATGTATATAAGCACATGAGCAAAATCACACAAACATATAAATCATATCAACCATATCAACAAATGAAAGGAGACATCAAAACACACCCAAGTCACATATAAAAATATTCAGAATCCATTATACATTGGAAAATTCAAAGACAAAAACAAAAAACTGTCTACAAATCATGAAACCCAAAGACAAAAACGTTATGTAGTTAACTAGATGCAAACTATCCAACATGATAGACGCAAATATCCAATCTTGTTCTTAAAATCCACATTAGGTACCCGAACAATCATATGAAAATAAATCACCAGCAAAATTTTTCCGTTGTGCTAATTAAAAAATTGACAAAAATTTATCAGTTTGCCAGACTAGTAGCAAGAAACTTATGATTTGTTTGTACACGGTTGCACAAATCATTGACTAAGGTGGAATGAGTTAAAAAATTAGAAGGAGAGGGATTGATGGACCACAAGGAGGCCTACAAAAGTGGTCCCATGAGGATGTTGTGGTCCTCTCGACATATCTCCAGGCTTTATATGGTTGGAACTTGGGACCAACCATCCCACTAACAATGTACGGCCTCTGCTCTTTTTTATAAACAAATTTTATTTTTATTGTGTAAAATAAATTGACAGTTAAGATTAGTTAAAAACAATAAATATGTTAAAAATATCACGTTTCTTACAAATATGCCCCTATTTATAAAAAAATATAGGAGAGAGAATGACTATAAAATGTGAGAGAGAATGTATAATAAATGAGTAAATGAAAAAGAATTAGTGATGAGTGGGGGTAACTAATATAAAGCTGTGTATTTAATAAGGGTAGAAAAAAATAGTTTAAATTTTGAAACACAAAGAAAAAATTACTTATAAAAAAAAAAAAACAAACAAGTTATTTATAAAAAGTATAAGGAGGGAGTACTTTAAATATAAACCCATTCTCTCTTTTAAACACTTTTCATTGAATAGAAATGAAAAAGACAATCACTAAATTGTACTGAGAATGATAATTTAGTGTTCGTTTGGAATAACTTATTTTTAGACAATAAATACTTATAAGTCGTGATTCACGGTATACGAGGTAAATATGTGAGAGGAGTTTTATCTCGACTTATATAATAAGAACTTATTCTCTAAAATTAAATGATCCCAAACACAACTTTAGACATAGACACTCGCACACCATAATTAGAAGGGACCAGAAGCTTTTGGGTTGGTGATAATGCAGGTGATGGTGGACCCCTTCTAAATTGTGGACCATTTGTGATTCTGTTTCCACCTCCAGAACTAATCAACCCAACAACTTAAAACAAAAGCATTCCGTCTATCTTTTTCTCCTCCTAAGAAGAAACTCGTGAAAATAATTCAAATTCTTCAATGACATTAAACTAGATGTGTGGATCCCTTATCTCATATAACCTCCTCCACTTTTTGATAAATCACAAATAACTGAATTAACTTAATTATTATGTAAAAAATGGATCTTATTAAAGCGGTTGGAAGGAAGGTGTGAATAATACTGTAGCATAGCACAACGTTGAGGCCTGACTTGGTTTTGTGGACCCCACACTGAGGCAGTGCTGGGGTGGCTTGTAGATGGGCAAGAGTGACAAGACGATGATGACTCACAAAATGCCAAAATCACACACACGCAGCGTTATTTGTTCGTTGGGCAGAGATTTTAACACGAGCCTTCGTCGTCACTCTCAACCCACCTATCTCAACAATTTGGCACTGCAATCAAATTGTCAGCACCAAGCGATAGAGTTTTGAAAAAAGATGGCAACAACAACAAAGAAAATGGGTTTGAAGAGAGAAGGCAAAAGGCAACAACAAGAAGAAGAAGGAGGAGGAGGAGGAGGAGGATTCACAATACAAAAGCTGCTAAATAGAGAAGCAATACGAGTTTTTTCTGGTAGTAGTACTCCACCACCCATCTGGAGACTCGAGGCCTCGTCGTCTCAGCATCATCGCCTTCTCAGATATCCTTTTCATGAATTCCTCCTCGATTTTCCCACAACCACGATTTCTGCCAGAAAGCTCTGTGCATGCCTCTGGCAGAGTCTGCCCAACCAAACGGCCCCACTTCGCCGCGGCCGAGGCCGCCGCCACCGCCGTCATGACAGATTGTTTCAGCAGGTTTAGTCTCATCTTCTGTTACGCTTTGTTTTTAAATCTTGTCTCATTTTCTTTCCCCTGCAAAATGTTGAGGCCAATTGCTTGCCCATTTATATCTCTTTTCAGCTTCTTCTTCACTGTTCTCGTCGACTGTATTTTTTTCAACCACTTCTTGTTCTCTCTTGATATTCTGGAATGATTTTCGTTGATATGTAATTTACGTTTTTTTTTCTTTTACCTCTTCCAAAAATTTCTTCTCAACTTGTTCTTGATCTCTCTTGATATTTAGGAGTATTTTAGCCACCCTTTAATTCTTCTCATTGCGTCCGTTACTTTTGGATCACTGGGACAACAATTTATAGTGGAGTTGAATCTGTTAGGAAATAAAAATTATGCGTGCTTGAAGCTGTTAGCATAGATTTATTGGCAGTATTTTTCCCTTTCTCTCTTCTGCCATATGTTTTCATGCATTTTCTATCAAAATCCTCATCCTTACCCTGTAAATTATCTCAGCCTACATCTTCAAGTAGCTTGAGAAGACAAGTTGCTGGCTCATTTGCTCAGCACCATAGATCTGTTGAACCAAATTACTATACTACACAGCCTGTAAACTCGTCTAATCACTATAACTTTGCTGAGGTAAGCTTGCTTTTATCCCCATTTCAAACTCTAGCAGTTCTATGTTGCTCTGTCCTGCTTTAGACGTGTGTGTTTAGTACATTAATTAACTCAAAACATGATAGGGTTAATTAGCATATGAAGGAAAACTTTTGCTAATGATTTATCTTATGGTGATTGTTCATGTACGTAATGTGTATTTTAAGAATAAGATTGGATATTTATCATTTTGGATAGTTTGCGACAGATTGTCGTCATTTGTGAAATTAATTAAGGTTTAAATGTAGTCCTGTTACATTCATTATGCCAATTCGGGCACGAAAAAAAAAAAAAAAAACAAGTACATCATGCATTATGCCAATATATTATATAATATAAAAGGGAAATAACTTTTTTTAATGGTGAATATATAATAGTCACTAACGTCAATTTCTATTTGCATGATAATACTTTTTCCCAACTAAATGCTTCTCTTGGAGTGGGACATATATATCGTTCTACTTCTTTAGATGCCATGGTAGTGGAACATATCGTTCTATATCTTGCATATGCCCAAGCAATTGTGATGCTTTTAAGCTTATAATTTATTTCATTAAACAGTATTGAAGGATTTAATTTTGTTCAGGCTAAATTGTGCATACCCTTAAAATGATGCAGATGAAATCTTTACTATTTGAAAGTTTACAACAAATCTTTCAAATTTTTATGTTTACAACAAATTTTTACAAAAAAAAGATGAGTCAAAAGGACATGGCTTGCACGGAGCCCAAAACGCGGCAAGATCAGCTGGTGAACAGTGATCTGAGTCTTGTTTTAACGACAAGCCGTTTTTGAGCCAACCTAAATGGAACAGTAATAATGTATATATTGATAAGAATTGTGTGTTACTTGAAGCTGTTAACATAAATTTCTTGGCAGCATTTTTCCCTTTCTCTCTTCTGCCTTATGTTTTCATGCATTTTAGATCAAAATCCTGATCCTTACCCTGTACCTCATCGCAGCCTGCATCTGCAAGTAGCTTGAGAAGACAAGTTGCAGTCTCATTTGCTAGACACCATAGATCCAATGAACCAAATTACAATGCTACACTGCCTGTACACTCGTCTAAGCACTGCAACTTAGCTGAGGTAAAGCTTACTTTTTATTTTTTCCCCTCCATTTGAATCTTTAGCAGTTCTATATGTTGTTTTGTCCGGCTTTAGATACATTCAGCAATCTGTCTTTTGTTTTCACAGGGCACAAATAAATCACCTTATAGATTTTTTTTTTTGAGTTATTTGTTGAAATTGAATTGACTTTCACCATTGACCCATCATTTCTAATGCATCTTTCAATAGATTTGTATATGGGAGAGTTTTACTCTTCATAGCTGGTTTAAACCAATAATGATGCTTTTTGCTTGAAACAGGCAGCACAATGCAATTGTAAGGTAACTCCCACAAGTACCTTGGAGGTCAAAGGTAGGATCCGAGAATCAAGTTGTAACCATAAAACGTCCAGAGAGTTACTAAAAGTACTTAACCGTATCCAGAGCATCAGAGAACAACATGCATCAAACATATCTGTTGTGGAAGGTTTGAAAGTGGAACTCGATCTTTCTCGAGCACAGATTAAGGAATTTCGACGAGAGAAGCAAATGAAGATCTTAATGAAGCAAATGGCAGAGGACAAGTTTGCAGTTCAATCAGCAGCGGAAGAGCTAGAAGATGAGAGGAGATCAAGGAGGCATTCTGAAATCCTGCATTGGAGGCTGTCTCAGGAGCTTTCTGAAGTAAAGTCCTTATTTCATGGTTCTTTGAGAGAGCTTGAAAGGGAGAGAAGAGCTCGGATTTTGCTTGAGAATTTGTGTGATGAGTTTGCCATACGAATTAGAGACTACGAACAAGAGTCACACTCTCTAAAGCAGAAGAAAAATGATGATGTAGTTGCAGATAGAAATAACCATGACAGGTTAATACTTGATATTTCAGAAGCTTGGCTTCATGAGCGTATGCAAATGAAGGTAGAGAAAGCTGGTGATGATCTTGTGGAGATGATAAATTCAGTTGTTGACAGGTTAGGCTTTGATATTGAAACATTTCTTAGAACAAGGCGATCTGTTAATTTGAGAAAATATGGTAACTCCCCCCAAAAGGAGATCAGAGAAACTCACCCCTGTCACTATAATTCATTGGATTCATTTCCAATAAAGGAACCTATCAGTGCACCTGTAAGTATGCATGAGGATGATACTACTAATGCTGAAAATTTTGGAGCAACTTCTGGTGAAGGACATGGCAACAACAGCTCTGTAGATCAAGATAAGAAAGGAAGACGAATTTCAACAGGAAAGCAAGTCAAAACAAGTGACAAAACACCTTTAATCAATAGATTGAGGTATCAACTGTTTGTGAGGAACCAGAACAAGAAAGTGATGATCATAGGCCCTTGATCAGGAGATTGGACTCAAGTCTCAGAAACAGTGAAAACATGTGCAGGGGAGATTATTCTTGTGTTCATTCTGTAGTTAGAAACAATGTGGTTCAGAAACCAAACACTCTGTTTTCTTTCTCAAATCTGAATGATTTACAATGAAGCTTAACACCTATTTATACTACTAAGGAAAGAGGCATAATGATGAAATTAAACACCATGATGAAACTAAAGCAAAAAGAGATACAATTAATTAGTCAAAAGGAAGTTAATTGATCAAAAAGAAAAGGCTAACAACTCCACCACACCAACTCCATTATTTGTGTCTACCACTGTTTCATTCTCCCCAGGTTGAACAGGACTCGTCCTAGAATCAGAAACAATATCATCATCAAGATATGGAGATAGATCCGAAACCTTATGCTTGAGTAAAAACGTCTTGGACTCATCTTTGATTTTGATGTGTTTATCGGATGGCAAATGTTCGAGCTGAATTTCACATCATCCTTCTTAAAGGAATATGTGTTTGCATGACCGTCATACAGAACGTGTTGATCATATTGCCAAGGTCTTCCTAGAAGAAGATGACAAGCATCCATTGGAACAACATCACACCAAACTTCATCATGATACCTTTTACTAATAGAAAAAGTAACAAGGCATCGTTTGGATACTTTTACCGCGGTTCCTTTATTAAACCATTGGAGTTTGTATGGATACGGATGGTTATGAGTGGGTAGTTGCAACTTTTTTACCATGTAGTTAGAGACTACATTTTCACAGCTTCTGTTGTCGATAATGACGTCACAAACTTTACCTTGAGTAGTGCAGCGAGTATGAAAAATGTTGTGACGTAGCCAATGCTCTTCTTCCTCTATGGCTATGTGCAAGCTTCGTCTAATCACAAGTGTTTCACAGTGATCAAGAGGAATGACTTCTTCATAAAAAATTGGCTCTTCATCAAAGACCGGCTTTTTATCAGGCATAGGATCCTTTTCTTCTTCAAATATTACAAAAGTGTCTCCTTTAATAATGGTAACAACTCTACGGTTATGACACTTTGACGCGATATGACCGAATCCCTGGCATTTGAAGCACTTAGGTGCTTTGGAGCTAAATTCTTTGGCAACCTTTGGTGGAGGCTTGCTTGAAGAGCTAGGTTGATATACTTGTGTAGGCTTGCTTGAGGAATTATGCTGATGCATTTGTGTAGGTTGATGCAGCTGTGCTTCATGTCCATCAAAAGGAATTTCGGTAGAGGAAGACGGTTGAAACGGAAACCTTTTGGGTAACTGTTTCTCAATACGGATGGCTAGACGAATGACATCGTCCAGAGTCCAGTATTGTTGAAGCTGCACTGGATGGGCAATGTTAGTATTCAACCCTCCGAGATAATGAGCTATTGTTTGCTTCTCCCTTTCTTAGATATCACATTTCATCATAAGCTTCTCGAATTCCCTAGTATACTCTTCTACAAACATATCCTTTTGGTGGAGATCATGTAATTGAAGGAAATTATCTTAATAATAATTTTCTGGAAGAAACTTACGTGAGAGCTCGTGTCGCATCTTGTCTCACATTCATATCTTGCTCTTTCCTTCTCTTTCATGCCTTCTTTTGAGATTCTCCCACCATATGGAGGCATGTTTCTTTAGTTTGATGGCGACAATTTTCACTTTCTGCTCATCTGGAATTTCTTTGTACTCCAAGACTCATTCAACTGTTTGTAGCTAGTCGATGAATTCATCCGGCTGTAGTCTTCCCTCGAATTTAGGAATGTCTACCTTAATGTCATTAAGGCGGAATGGTTGATGTCGAGGACAATGACGGTAGTCAGGGGATGATGAACTGTGGCTATTCAAATCATCTTATGAGTGCTCTCTACGAGTTTCAAGCAAGGCCTGCTGTTCTGCTATAGTGGCCTCTAGTTCTTGTATCCGGCGTCTCATCTTCTCCATCTCAATCTCGCGTCTATTCCTACGTCTTGGAGGCATTTTGCAGCTTAAAATATACAATTAATAGGTATAAGGTAGAAGGGTAGGGGTAAGATTTGTGTTTATGGAAAAGTCAGGGGTAAAATAGGAAATTTGGGCAATTAGGGCAACAATGTAATTTTGACAGAATTTGGGGGTCAAATTGCAATTTTTGAAAGTTCAGGGGTCTGAAATGTAATTTTGGCAGAATCTGGGGGGTCAAAAATAAAATTTTAGAAAGTTCAAGGATTTGAAATGTAATTTTGGCAGAATATGAGGGTAAAAAATAAAATTTCAGAAAGCTCAGGGGCCTTAAATGTAATTTTCACAGATTTTTTGGGCCAAAATTGTAATTTTAACAAAATTCTGCCTGATCGTTCAGATGACGTGGCGGGGGAGTGACATGTGTCAGTTGTCTAGTGGGTGAGTTGGTGTTGACTAAGCAGACATGGAAGCTGACTGGGATGATGACGTGGTAGAGCTGACTGTTGTGATGATGTGGCCTACTAGACACGTGGCAGTCACTTACTGGATGAGCTATCATTGACTGGACAGATCAGGTTGACGTGGATGTTGACGTGGTCGTCTTCAACCTTGAGCATTGCGTGGCCGGCGCGTGGTTCTCAGAGGTGGTGTGTGAGGGCGCGTGAAGGCGGTTCATGGTGGTGGTTGAAGCCTGTCCTAGGTTTTGGGACCTTCCGAAGATGTTGGCGGGCTCAAATTTGTGAAAAGGTGTCGGTAGGATGGAGTTCATACACCCTATTTCTCCAACGTTTTTTTCTCTCAACCTATTCATCACTCTCTCATTTTCTCTTCCTCTGGAGCAAGGTTCTGATACCAAAATGGTTCAAAAGCCAAACACTCTGTTTTCTTTCTCAAATCTGAATGATTTACAATGAAGCTTAACACCTATTTATACTACTAAGGAAAGAGACATAGATGAAATTAAATACCATGATGAAACTAAAGCAAAAAGAGATACAATTAATTAGTAAAAAAGAAAAGGCTAACAACACCACCACACCAACTCCATTATTTGTGTCTGCCACTGTTTCACAATGTTAGTCCTGTGAAGCAATGGAAATTAAAATTTGCCAAGGACGTGAAGGAAGGCACGTTGAAGGAGAAACTACTGGGAGCAATGTTAGATGGACACAAGTTTCATTGTGTTGCAGGCAAAAGCACTTTGGGATGAACCAGAGAACTAGAGAAGTTTCTAGTTAGGCAACTCAAAACTGGGTTTCATTTCGTATTAGGATACTTTAGTGTAGAAGTTGGTAAATACCACTCTAGTTTTCTTTTTTTGGTACGTAAGAATCTTACTGTTATTTAGAGGGTATGCACGAAGATCTTAACAGAGTTATGTGTCAATTGGATAAGAGAGATTATTTGACACTAGCGCCAATTTGCCGTGGGAGATCATCTGAACTGTTTCTGTGTGATACAATTGTTCAATAATTGAACGATCCGCGTGGGGCTATATAGTCTCTACAAGATAACTTAATTAAATCAGTTACAAAATGCCATGCATAAAAGCATAAAGCGACACATTTTTCTGAAAAATTTCCTTTAGGGTTAAGGGGCAATTTTGCCCGGAAGTTTTAAAAATGGAGCAATTTTGTTCTGGCCGTTATTTCAGTTAATTTTGACCGTTAGTTAACCAAATATACTGAGTTAGCAGTCTACATGTCATCCACTTCATTTTTATTAATATGCAAATTTGTCTCAAAAGTCCATGTATCATCTATTTTATTTTTTATAAAGTTAGATTTAAAATTTTCGGGACAAATTTGAAAATTAACAAGAATGACATGGATGCCATGTGACTGGCAGCTCTGCATATTTGATCAACTAACGGTTAAAATTAACTGAGATATTAGTTAGGGTAAAATTGCTCCCTTTTGAAACTTCCGAGGCAAAAGTACTCCATTTTTGAAATTTTCAGGACAAAATTGCTCCCCAAAAAATTTTTGAGACAAAATTGACCCACAGAAAAAACTTTCAGGGCAAAATTATGCCTTAACCCTTTCCTTTAATAAGAAGTGGCCGGGTCATAAGTTTTGGACAGGGCGTCAAATAAGTTACACTATTTATAAGTTATAATTGATGCAGGCTTTTTATTAAAAACAAGTCTAAATTCGTTTGCAAATGACCCTTAACTACATTTAACAAATAATTCCCTTAAATTTTAAAGCTGGTTTATCAGATAACTCATTAATGTCAATTATTGGCTATTTGACTAATGGAGCATGTACTATATTATTAATCAAATAGTACTCTCTTAAGTTTTAATCTCATTCAAACTTTAATCCCCACTCCCTATTACATAATTTTGTAAACCTTTATCTATGTCCTTTATCTGTAGGTAATATGTAATCTCATTTTCTTAATATCATTTTGATTGTAATTCAATAAAAAAAAAAAAAAGAAGACAGGAGAGTCATTTAATAATATAAAAACTTGAAAGAGTTATTGTAAACTTTCAAATAGTAAAGAGGTCATCTGCATCATTTTAAGGGTATGCACAATTTAGACTAAACAAAACTAAATCCTTCAATACTATTTAATGAAATAAATTATAAGCTTAAAAGCATCACAATTGCTTGTACATATGCAAGATATAGAACGATATGTTCCACTACCATGGCATCTAAAGAAGTAGAACACTAATGTTGTTGCACGTATATATATGTCCACTCCAAGAGTAGCATTTAGTTGGGGAAAAAGTACTTCCATGCATGCAAATAGAAATTGACCTTAGTGACTACTATATATTCACCATTAAAAAAAGTTATTTCCTTTTTATATTGGCATAAAGCATAAATGTATTTTTTTGTTTGCCCGAATTGGCATATTGAATGTAACAGGACTACATTTAAACCTTAATTAATTTCACGAATGACGACAATCTGTTGCAATGATTCCACTCTTTGTCTGTCCCCAAAAAATGAGTGAACCCTTCTCTGCTATTTTTAATTAAATACGAATGAATTAAAATTGTCCACCAAAAATGAATAAAAATATTCATAAATTTAGTTTGGATTGAAATTTAAATTTTCGAGTTAAATTACTAAAATACAGTCTCTAAATTTTAGTAATCTATTATGAATATATGATATATATATATATATATATAGGGACCAAGTTAAAATGATTTTCGGTAATATTATGTTTAAATGAAAATAATTGGTAGATGATATGATCATGAATTTAAATATTATGAGTTTTATGACTGTGAATAAGCTAAGAACAATATATTCCTTTAGCTTCAATCCTAAATATAAGAGCTAGTTAAGATATTTACTTTGATTTTAAACATAAAACGTCAATATATTTTGTCAATTTATAACTTTTCCCGCAAGTTATTCGTATTGAGTGCGGGGTTTTTAATGCAAATGATGATTAAAAAGGATATTTTAAAAAAATCAATATGCATTATTTTATAAATAACTAATTTAATTAATTTCTTCAATATTTACAAATTAGTTGTCTTGTTCTTATAATATAGACTGGACGAAGTATTCAGGAAGGAGAGAGAAAGCGATACATGAGGACATGCTACAAACTTACAAGCAACAATTAAAAAAGAAAAAATGATAGCTATAGGTGGGGAGGAAAAGTAAGAACCGAAAGACAAAAATTAGGTCAACGAACGCAACTTTAAGAGGTGTTAATATGTTTGCTTTGATGAAAAACGATTATTAACAAAGTGATAGAGAGCAAAAATGTTGTGTGTATGACTACACAAACAAATATTAAATAAAGGGAACAACTTTATGTATATATATAGATATAAATTATGATAACATTGTATTAGGAAGTGTAAGAGTATTTGTTAAATGAAAATTAAAGGTAGGGGTGAAGGAGGGAATTAAGTGCAACCAGTGACATAATTAATGAGATCATCCCCCATTATTTTAATTCAATTGTAAAACACTTTAATATGAAAAGGATATATCTTTCAATGTACGTAGTGCGCCACTATGCAAAGCATTAATCTTGGTCGCGATCATCGACATGTCACTGTCTAAGAAAGTGCGCTACACATTCTCAGATTGATTATATGAAAGTTTTCATTAGTGTATGGTAAGTTTAATTATTGTAACTTCCACTATGCTTCATTTAAAAGGAAATTTAGGATTAAAATTAAAAAAAACTACTAATTATACCTGGCAAAGTAGCATTTAATACCTTGATATTAGTCGTTTTTTTTGGTACACCCTACATGCATCCTCTGATATTATTTAGGGTACATGATGTACAATAAATAAGTTCTTAGAGTGATGGAAGCAGTGGAAAAATAATATTGGGGCGCTTATGGATATACCATAAATAAGATCAATATACTACATGTAATTAAGAAATAATATCAAGGTACTGGATGTTACTTTGCCTATTATACAATGATAACGAGCTTATTTATATTAGTGTAGCAGAGTTGTTCGTTTAAGATAATATATACCTGCTGTGTTTTTTTTTGTTTACAAGGGATATATACATACTGTTTTCCAATTATAAAGGAAATGATTATACAATTTTGTTGTTTTTCGGAAAGAAAAACAAATAATTTGTTAGTATATCGTTAACAATCTAAATCAGGCTTTAGATGTAAATTCCTTTTCTCTTCTTATATATATATATATATATATTGAGCAACAACAGTTTGTTCGAGTGGTTTGATATCTAATACTCTTTAGTCTTTCTGAGTCTCGTGAATGAAGAAAACTTTCATGAAGAAGTCAGCTTTACGTACTCATGTATTCTCTCCCCCTCTCTCTAAAGCTGTTTCAATCAACTTTAAAAAAAAAAGGGCTTATGCATTTTACGAAATAAGACTCATTTCACAGATATATTTAGTTCGTATAGCTCAAAATCAATTCTCTATAGCTAATTCAAACGGTAGTGGCTTCTCTCCTTTTCCCCTCATTTGCTCTCCTTTTCTCATCTCCACCATTATCTGAAAATTTCAATGGTTTAGATTTTACATCTTAAAAAAAGATTATTAATTTTAATTAAAAAAAATATAAATAAATTTAAATTGTTAAAATTTGAACTAAAATGAAGTATATTATTATAGAATAAATTTTCTTTTCATTTTTTTTAACTATAGATGTGAACTGTACAGAACAAATTTTAGCAGTTAAAATTTATTTAATGTATTTTTAACTAAAATTATAATAACATTTTTAGGCAAAAAGGATGGGCTATTTGTCCAACTCAATTAGCTTGCTAGGGTTAATTGATGCTGAATATACTCCTTCTCCAGTTCTTAATATAAGGCATATTTACCTATTTTCATTAAATTAGGAAAGATGGTTCAGTTAGTTAATATGACATGTATTTTCTAAAACATTTTAGTTACCTTCCTTAATTCGCTTCTTCCCCTTCTTCCTTGATTATTATTGAGGGAGCATTAGTAGTGGTAAATTAGGAAAAAATTGGAAAATATGAAAACTTTTTCTTATACTTAGGACTAAGATCAACTTACCAAATATGTCTTATATTAAGGACAAGAGAAGTATATATTAAGCCAACAAAAGTTTATCCAAGTGGCCTGGTTTGATATCCATTCCCTTCAATCTTTTTTAATTTGTGTCTTGTAAATGAAGAAAACTTTCATCAAGAAGTGCGCTTTATACTCATGTATTCTCTCTTTCTCTCTCTTTGAAGCTGTTTGGATCCACTTAAAAGAAAGATGCTTTTCTGTTTCGCGACAAAACTACTTTCATATATTTACTTCGTATAGTATAAAATTAATTCTTCACAACTAATTAAATGGGTCTTCTCTCCCCAAGGAAATTCTTTCAGACAAGGAGTAGAAACATATGTATGCTCCCACGAGGATGGGTTATTTGCCTATAACTTTGGGGAATTAAATTAGACGTCATTCACAATGAGGAAAAATAATAGGAGTATATATTTGAGGTCCAAAGAATATCCTTTGTTAGACATGAAAAGAAAAATGGGAAAATAAATAATGCGAAAAAAAAAAGAAAGAAACACAGACGTCCTTAAAAGACCTAACATATGCATACCCTTGGGAGGATGGCAGACAAATTGCATCTAAATTGATTCCTGACATTTTTTTTTTTTCAAATCACTATTTGGAAAGCAAAGTAATGATGCGTCGATTGGTCTTGGCAAAAAAAGTTAACTAGTCATGCAATTCCACTAATTAAACAAATATATTTCTAAAAGCATTTATCCTCTAAATTAAGTAATAATAATAAAGAGCAGCCAATCCAGCATCATCTAAGAGGGATAATCGTCTGCATATACTTGTGATCATACACACTCAACCGAAGCGCAATTGGGAAATGAAAAAGGAGGCTTCTTTTGGGTCCAAAAAAGAAGAGAAATTAAAGAACAAAATCCTCATATGGGATGCCACGCATTTAAGATTGGCATCAGCATCATAATAATTTGAGATTTTGTAATTAATATCTGGGATCCTTCATATTGAATGGGTGAGATCACAGGTCACAGCTAATTCCTCTGACATGTCTGAGCCTATATAAACCCCATCAGCAGATTTAGTTTCATCAGAACTCAGAAGCCATAGCCAATTCAAGTCCTTAATAAGGATTTAGGGTTTATAGGTAGATACCCTAATTGTGGAGCTTCCTTACACTCCATGTCTGAAAGGAGGCGATGGGCAGACCTTAACTGCTAATTCATGGATACCTATGGCTTTTCGCAGAGAAGGAGAAAGCGAAAGTCAAGGGTTTGCATGAATTGGGAGATAGGGTTGCCTTTATCCTTTTTGGTATTGGAGTGAAGGGAGCTCGGCAATAGGCTCTCTTTCTTGTATATTAACATATATAAATGCCTATGTAAGATAATGTTTATTTCAGTGTTAGTTAAAATATGAAGTTATATTCTAATGTGAAATCATGAGTTTTCCCCCTGGGTTTGAGGTATTTAGAGAAACTTGGCCCCAGCTTGTTTTGGCTTCCATCACTGTGAGCACTCTTTTCTGGTATGCTTTTGTTTTAAAAAGTTCATATCAATGCTTTTCACTCTCTCTCTCTCTCTCACACACACACACCTGCACATATGTATATCTTTCTTTAGTAGTTTGTCATTATATTGTACATATTAATTATTATTTTCTAATTTTTCGTTTGTTTGTAGAAAGTTAAATGTGTATAAGGAGAAAGAAACAAAGTGGGAAATTTGATCATCACATCCCAAAAGTTTTTGGAGTGTGTGTATTAAAATTATATTTTCTGAACTAATTAACCTAATCGATGCAAAAAATTAAGAGTTTCTTATTTTTGTTTGGTTTTTTCCTTCCTTTTAGGCATGAGGATGCAACGAGTCTCACATCGAGTAGGTTTTCTTGAAAGAGGGGTCTTATAAGGCTTTGAATTCTCCAACTCCAACAGCTAGCTTTTGGGTGTGGTTCTCCTAAGGAGTTATGTCCGAATTGGATCTTCGATGTCCTTTTAATAAGGAGAGTGTAATGAGTCCGACATCATGAAATCTCATAATTGTAGTTCGGTTTATAAGTTTAAGGGGGATCTACCTTCTAATAGGCTAGTCTCTTTGGGTTTGTGATTATTACTTGGTGCTTTCATTGAGAGCTAGAAATTCACAAAAAGGGCTATCCACGGAGGGTTTTGAACAGCAGGAGGTCGAGTGATATGTTAGTTTTTGGAGATTGGGTCATAAGGAGAGCTTAATCCCAAAAGATTAACCTATTAGGAGGGAGAGCTTCTTAAACTTATTAACTCCATTTTACTTGTGAGATTTTCTAATGTGAGACTCATAACAGAGCGTGTAGGTGCCTTCACCATCAACACAAGTGTCCGATGACAATCTCAAATTCTTTCAGTTATAGATGATGAAATGCAGAATCTGTATGGAAGGAGGGATATATATAGCTATTTCAAGTTGTCCTTTTTACTACAATTGTATCACATTGACCAAAAATAATGACCAGGCAATGTTGGTGATGATGATGATGTTATAGTTCTTTATAAATGTCTTTCTAATGATTCTACTTTCTTTCCACCTGATGCAAATAAAATTGTATTATTCATAAGCCACTCTGAGCATTCGATCTATTTATTAATAAGCTCGGACTCCGCTGCACTGAAAGGGACTAGTTTCAGTTAGTTAATGCACCACCTTATTAGTCAATGGCCTTATAGCATGAAAATTCTCCTAAAGTGAGAAGGTTGCAGGTTCCACTACAAGTCGTCTGTTCATCTAATTCAGAACACAAGGGCACCACCTTATTAAGGCCATAGATGGAGCCATGATTTAAGAATAAGCTAGGGAGGGGTTTCGAAATTAAAAAGCACATATATAATATATATAAAGTTAAATTTTGAAAAGGGAAATTTATAATGTTTATATAATAATGCCAAGGGAAATTAAAAATTGAAAATATTGAGGAGTCAGATATATTGATCCTCCTTTCACCCGCCATCACTAGTAAAGTTGAAGAGTTGAAGAGCAAGCTGTGATTCTATAGAGTAAGGACTATTCCAATGGTTAATTAACCCCATGCATTTAAAATAGTCATTTGATTTCAGATATTTTTTGAAATATAATATACAGTTATTCCTATATCGCCAAAGGAGAGCCAAACGATTACATTAAATGAAAATTGTCCCCAGCTCCCACGATCAAAGAACCTTTACATTTTTAATTAAAATTAAAGAAATACTCACTAAAAACTAGCCTATGCTGCCGCGGAATAACATTGCACATGATTCAATGGTCGTTTTTTTTAGGAAAACGAAAAAAAGGAAATTTGCTTTGGGAAAATCCCATATAAAGTTGTCTGAAATAGAAAAATTCAAAATCAAGTTGTTCAACTTAACAAATCTCTAATTAAGTTATTGACCCAATTTAGAATTTTAAAATATGGGTGAAATAACTTTATTCCCTCTCCTAATCTCCTCTATCTTCTTAAAAGAGTTTTATTACTCCATAACTTAGTTTTTCAATAAATATATATCAATAGCTTTAAATATATATATATATATATATATAAATATCAACACTAATACATAATAAAAAATATAATTTGCTTATATTAACGGAATTTTTTTGTGTTTTAGAAGAATCATTAAGAATAATTAAAGCCAAAAAGTGAAAAGAAAATCATAACCCCAAATATTAATTAAATGATTTTTAGTGAAATATTGTGAACAGTAAAATTTATTTTTGGAAGAACTTGAATTATGTTTTTTAAAAAAAGAAAATCAAACTACATTAATGACACAATTTTGACTTATGTGATACATATGTTGCCTTTTTTAACAATGACGAAACACTTTTTCTATATTGTTAATGAATTTATTTTATTATATGTAGTTAATGAAGTTTAATATATATTTTGATAAATCACACATACATCAGATTTTTTTTTCTTGGGATTAACATAGCTTGATTTTTTTTCTCATAAAAAAATTCAGTTCAAGAATAAATTTTTTAATTCTTAATATTAAACTTAAAATCGTTTAATTGATATTGGGTTTAAAGATTCATTTTTAACTTAAATTGTTCTTGATCATCCTTCTAGATCACAAAAAATTTCTTTGATTCAAGCAAGTCATATTTTGTTTTATTATATGTTAATGTTTATATATGTGTATATATATATGCTTGTTGAAAGAAATAATTTACAAAGCAATGAAACTCTTTTAATAGGAGAGAAGAAATTGGAAAGGGCAGTAAAGTCATTTGATACACATTTTAAAATTCTAAATCGGGTCAATAATTTAATTAAATATTTATCAAAATTAACAACCTAATTTAGAATTTTTCTATTTTGGGCAACTTTATATGGAATTTCCCATTTGCTTTTGATTACATAAAATGGTCATCAATTGGTGAATGAGAGGGGCCTACTAAGAGATAGTCTCTTTCGACAATCTAAATGATAGTGCAATATATATATATTCACACACACACATATACTATTAATTGATGAAAGTGAAACAAAAAACAAAAAACTTTAATTTCTAGGGTGCTCTGGATTAATCCAAGAAGGAAAAAGCAAAAAAAAAAAAAAAAAAAAAAAGAGTAAAGCATCAGGGGATAGTTGGGAACTTCAATGTACTAGTTAAAACTTGAAAGTTTGTTGATACTCTGCTAAATCTTTAATAAGACTCTGTCTCATACAATATGAAGTTCGATCGTGATCACATATTGTGAAATTAAGTTGTCACCTTATTATCAATCATCTTGCTCATCAAGGCTATCATATGGATGCGAATCCCTCCTATATAGAAGGTCGGGAAATTTACTAGCAAATTTGGTGTGACGAGTAGTGTAATTAAGTTTTTTCTTTGGACGTACTCCAGAAAGTTGGTTGACACAAAGTTGTACACCTAAACATGTGTAATTACTTCCATCGCCCGCGCACATATGCATTTATCATCTCCAGTTCTAAATATAAGACCTAATTGTCTTTTTTTTTAGAAAGATTAAAGAAGCTAAATAAGTTACTTAATCAAATCATTTATTATGTATCATTAGATTATACATCAATTTATAAGTTAAACAAATTAGCTAGTTTGAAGAAAAAAATATAAATATAAATACTTTAAAGTAATTTAATTAGCTTTTTTAATCTCTCTAAAAAAATCAATTGGGTCTTATATTTAGGACTTGAGGTAATATAATATAGTGTCAATTGGAAAAAAAAAAAGAGCAAATGAAAATTAAATCCAGGGATATTAATTATTGGAGAAACAAAAAACAGACGATGGTTAATTTGAGGGGAGGATGAGCTCCACTTATGGTTTTCATCTCTATACCATGCATCGCAGTATCCATCACCTTCGTCTTTCGTCTATTAGGTTTTTGTAATAGGAATCCCCTGCTCTCTCAACTTATTCACTTCTATTCCTATCTTTTGCACTGTGGAGAATTCAAAGCAACCCCGATAACTTTACTCTCTTTCTAAATATATCCTTTGAAAGAATATTCAGTACTTCCATATAGTGAGGCAATAGGATATTCCTTTCTGTGCTTATGCGATACGAACATTTTCAATTAGGAAGCCATCCAATCATTAAAAAAGCAACTTTCTTTGTTGTAAATGTTTCCCTTAGACTGATGAACTGAGTCCATTACAAGTTCTTTCAAATCAAATGCTATTGCCACGCGTAATAAGCACACGTACAGAAAAAACACAAACAGCGACCCTGATTATGATCAAGTGTTTTATATAACAAGGGAAAATCATTACAATAAGGTTCTAAGGAAGGAAAATGTATATCCGAAAAAGTCCTAATAACAAGTGAAGCAACATAAATATGTTGTCATTTCTTGCATTAAAATTTGTCATTGCATGTGGCTAGCTTGTTGTGGAACTCTTTGATGATTACAATTATTCCTTAAAATCTCATAGTGATTTTCCCAAAGTTAAAACTAATACAATATATGCTTTAGCCAATCCCTGGGGGATCAGGATATATGCGCTAGCTTTAATGTGATAAGCCAATTATAACCATATTCGATCCTTCAAATTCAGAGTGCACATAATACATCTCCCCAGAAAGCCCCCCTATATCCGGGCCTATAAATATCAACTCAAGCTTGAAGTAATAGCATCACAAGTAGATACATATACATACATATATATAGTTATAGTTTCAGAGGTGGGGAGAGAGTATAAAAAATGGGGAAGAAGGGGCTCTCTGCACTCCAAGTCTGAAAGGAGGGGATGGGCAGACCTTAGCTGCAATTTCATGCTTACCCTTTTGCCTTCCAATATATAAGTGAAGTTGAAGGGGTTTGCATGAAGTGGGAGATAGGGTTGCTCTGATCCTTTTTGGTATTGGAGTGAAGGGAGCTCCACTTACCCCTTCCTTATTCTTCCTCCTATTCTATTCTTTAATCATATGTATGGATTGTGGCATTATGAGATCCATGTAACAGACCCCATCTTGCTGGATAAGGCTTTGTTGTTGTTGTATTGATTGTGGTGTCTTTGAGTTTTTATTACTTCTCTGTTCCTAATTATCTAATCATCCTCCATATGTAGCAGTAGGTGAATCAACTCAAATTTTTCAGTCACTACTCTTGCAGATATTTGTTTGTGTGTGTGTGTGTGTGTGTGAAGATGCTAGTTTATTGTGAATAATCATGGCTTCTGCAACTGCAACAAGATGCAACTTCATCAGACAAAAGCAAAATTTGACTCCTCTCTTCAGTCATATCATATAGTCTCTTAGTCAGGTTGCTACAGATCGGTGACCTTTTGGTTTCAGTATACTGTTTTGATAACTTGGGTTTTTGGTTTGTGTTTCAGGCTGTTAATGCTACTCTCAGGGAGAAAAGAATGAATGAAGTAGGCTCGCTTGCCTGTCGTCAAGTAGAAATCGGAGTATACTTAACAGCTGCTCCTTCCTATCCTTTTTATAAATAACAATTACCCAAATCACATAGAAGAAAATGTTGGTGAAAATTATTTAAAAAGCAATAAATGTTTAAGAGATGCATTTTTTTTTCCAACTATGCCTTTGTTCATGGAGATGATGAGTGAGAGAGATAATGAGTGAAGAAAGAGATAAGAGAATCAATAGGGAAAAGCTATGAGAGATTAATTAGAGGTAAAAATGAAAATGGTGTATTAAATTGTAGACAAACATAACTTGTTATACTTATATTTGGACCAACCTCATATAAAAGAATGTTATTTATAAATAGTACTGGATGTTGTATGTATAATAGGAAGCAACATATTGATGAAAAACTTGCCGCATTTGGATCATCACTGACATTTCGATTCTTTTGATTAGATGAAGGGGTGAAAATTGAAACCTTTTAATGAACAAATTTTCCCCATTTGAACGTGAGGATGAGTCAGTATAGCAAATTATTCTAAAAATAAATGCATGATTTGAACATATATAAAATTTCGTGAGACTCCATTATAGAACAATGCCAGCCCTCTGTGATTAGTGAATGAATTCATTAATGTGACATCACAATTAAATGGTTGAAAGAGAACTGTAGATTCTATTACCATTGATGGAAAATATCATACATATGAATATGATCAATATATGTTCTTATAATCAAACTGATCAATATAGAACCCATAAAGGGGCCAACATTCAAGGTTTATGAATTCATTCAAAGAACTCAAAATAAGTAACCAACAATCAATAATCACATTGATTATTCACTAAGTTGTTTCTAAATGCTGGCTGAAGAGAAGTGAATGAATATATATATGATTATATAATGTTTCTATATTCCTGTCTCTTCTCTCCAGAGAGACACTAACAAAGCTGTTTCCTAGAGGGACATATCGTCAGGTTGGAGCCAAAGTCCAAAGGCACAGGATTGTGATAATGATAGAGAATGAATAGGAGAGGAGATCACGGCCACCACAGAGCCGTTCCTACCATCACGGCTGCCGTCGATTCACACCACCACCGTCCAAAAGCCACCTCCATCGGCCCTCTCTTACTCCATCATCTTCATTGACGTCCCTCTGTTCCGATTTTCACCACCGTCCCCTTCCAGTTTCTCCTTCTCCTTCCGACATTTCATTCCAGATTCTCCTTCCCTCATTCCCTCAACAAAACAGACAGCACTCATCCTCAATCTAGAGGGTTGCCGAGAGACCTTCAGCCGTAAGAGATCCAGATTCGTCTCTAGTCGCTTATTATAGTAGAGTCATCAAGAAGAGGAATAAGATGAGGATAAATGTAAGAACAAAAATAAAAAGAATAGGAAACCACAAATCCAAACTCGCTGAGACCTTTAGCCTAGAGCTCAAGCTTTGTCTCAGTCGCAGGTGAGAGGATGATCGCCGAATCATGGGTTAGGGTTACCTCTGTCGAAGTTTCTTCAATTGGCTGAGATTTCTTTTCTTTTTTCTTTTTGAATGAATTTCAGAAAGCCACATGGGATTAAAACGACCTGAGTCAGTGCCAGATCAGATCTGAGTTGTTGGTTTGTGATTGCTCAGACCCCAAGATTCCCACAAAAATTTATCTTCTAAAGGTTGACACTTGGATACAGAGGGTAATAGCCTGTAATTATACAATGAACCCATCCTCAATAGAAAATCAAAAAGGGAAAGATTCCTGTGTGAGTCTGATAAAGAAAACAATCCTATTTATCCAAAAGAAAAGGGAAACAAATCCTGAGCAATTAAGATTGGCATCAAGATGGTAATTTTTAATTAAAACGAAGGATCCTTCACATTCAATGGTTCAGATCTCACATGTTGGCCTCTATAAACCCAACCATAGGTATTGATGTACGCAAGCCATAGCCATTGTTTCTGTCTTAGAAAACCATAGTTACAGTAGTGGTGCTTCCTGAACTCCATACCTGAAAGGAGGTGAGGGGTATAGACCAAACTGCTCGTTCATGGATACCTATGGCCTTCGCACATCAAAAGCGTAGGTCAAGGGTCTGCATGAACTTGGAGATAGGGGTACCTTTATCCTTTTTTTTATTGGGGTGAAGGGAGCTCCACAATCATCTATATATTCGCCAATAATTTCAAATGTATTTGCACACAATACAGCCAGAGATAAGTGTCGTATGATTCTAATTAAAAGAATTAATGATCTCTACACGAAGGTTAGAGATTAGGTGTGTGTGAGAGAGAGCTAATTGTGTGGAAATCAAGATTCAAGTCGTCTGATATATGTGTGTGTGTATGATTTTTTTTCTTCTAATAATTTATATATGACTTTCCTAAGATATGAGGCTTAAGTATGAGTCCACACTATATAGAGAGAACTAGCTGATGATTAATTATATAATTCTTGTCTACATCCCTTTTTTTTATATTGCAGGAGACAAGCAGTTCGTCCGTGTGGTTCTCCAATTGTAAAGATGAGTGTGGGTAGGAGTACTTACATTGCCTTGATCTATGCGCCCTCTTTGGTATGTATGACTGAGGAGTTGGGATTTATTGGGATTGGGCAGAACCAACGTTTCATGTTTGTTATTTGGATCCCATTATGAGTACTCAATACCACCCTGGTATTGAAAAATCGGTCATGGGATTGCAATTTTTAGACCAAATTACCCTTTGCCCTATCCCTCTCTCATCTCTGCCTTGGCCGTCCTTCCATCTCCTTCTTACCTTGTCGGCGACATCCTTCCACCCACGATGAGGTCTTCCCTCCATCGACGACAATAGACGGCGAGGCGATAACAATTTTTATGGTTATGAATTTCTAACGAGGTGAACAGCAAATCAGATCTGGTTTTGATTTTCTAATGAGGTAGATGGCAAATCACTACTGTTTTTTCGTGGCTAGCTTGTTCTCTTTAGTTGTCGATTTGAAGCGCCAACATTGGCTAAAGTTTGGCAGTAAGAAGGAAAGAAGACGAAGGCACTTGGGTCTTTAATCTAATCTTTGTTTGACTTGAGTTTTAATATATTTTTTTAATGTCGTTGAGGAGAATCTCAATTATTAAATCCATTTGAAATACTCAAATACATATTTTCATTCTTTTTGATGGTAGGAGGTAATTGATGATTAGAGGGAGAAGGATGGCGGAGAAAGAGGGATTCCTGATTAATGATAGAGGGAAGGAGTTATTAAATATTGAAGTACATTGGGTTAAATTTACAAGGTTCATAAATGCCCAATTAATCATCTTGGTTTGATTAAGAATTAGTTAAAAGTGTAGGCTTGAATTTGGATTTCAGTATTTCAAATGGATTTAATTAAAATTATCTCATGTCGTTGATGTAATTATTAATAAGCTGTTTTCAGCTTCCTTATTTATAAAATATATCATAAATTATGAAACGTGAATTTCAGATTTTATACAAAACATAACACCGATATTCTAATTGGTATTTAATCATTGAAATGGTAGCCATGAGGAACTCTAACAGCGTAAAAGGGGAATTATGAGAACTAAAAAAAAAAAAGTATTATTCTTACCGGCCTCAGTCATTTCATGGGAAGAAGCATTTGAAAATGGAATTTTATTAAAGGACCACAGGACCAACTTTATTTTAGTGAAGGATCAAAACATTCTAAATTTTCACTACAGAATAAAGGACCAAAATGAAAATAAGTTTTATAAGTAAAAAGACAATAATGTCCCTTGCTTTATTTTATTTTATTTTTTAAAAAAGGCTTGATCGTCACCGGAGCTCTGGCTCCAAGTCACCGGCTGCCGCTAGGCCGGAGCGGCCATTGTAGACTTGTTCATGAAGAGTAGAACACTTGCAAATACAACTTGTTCATATGTATAATATATCAACTTGTTCATGAAGAGCTAGACACTTGTAAATGAGACTTATTCATGATCCTATGTTTTCTTGCTAACCTATTAATTTGTGTTGTTTATGTGCTTATTTCACTTGTTTATGAGGAGCTTGACACTTACAAATGAATAACACAAATTCAACAAGTCCAATTTGCAAGTGTGCAACAAGTCGCATTTGTAAGTGTTCTACTCTTCATGAACAAGTGTGCAACTTTTCATGAATAAGTGGAATCCTCCTATGAACAACACATAAATTTCTGGTGGTCGGAGCTCTGGTCGGTTGGCGTCAGAGTTGCGATGGCCAGCCGGTGGAGGCTTGATTGAACCATATTTTTTATATAATATTTCATAATTAATTTGGGATTTTTAATGCATTTCTTGAGACAATATTGCATAATTAAGCATTAATTTTAGTTAGGGACATTTGCATTGAATTAATTGTAATTAGGGGCAAAATGGTCATAGATTTGTTAATTATTCATACAAATGTTTTCTTAGATTTTTGATGCTACATTTTGCTTAATTTTGCATTGCAGAGGTTTTGGAAGAAAATTGGAAATTCAGGAGGGTCAAAATTAACATTTTGATGATTGGGAAATATCATAAAAAGGGCCCTTGGATTTTGTGGAATTTACAGTTTATGAAAGAAAAGGGTCTAGGAAAATTACAGAAAAGGTATCCAAGTCTTTGGAAATTGTAGTTTAGGCCCACCAAAGTTTCAAAAATGCGCACTTTAGTCCCTCCTAAAAACTTTGTAGTTTTTTTTCAAAACGGTCCCTAATCAAAACTTGCGTTTTGACCAGGTCCATTACTAGGTCAGAAGATGCGAGCTGGGGGACGACATTTTGAGAGCATTCAGAGCTCGGCGCCATATGGCATCATCACTTTGATCTTCTTCCTTCACCCTTCATCTTCCTCGCCGGCGACTACCTTCTCCACCACGGTCGCCAGCGAGCGCCATTCCTCCACCTTCTCCACCACACTGCATCACTGCCACATACAGATTGGGAGAGCTAAGAAACAGAGTTACAGAGCTGGGAGAGACAGACGATGAGTGTTGCTGCAACACTATCCTCCGGTCTTAGCGCTGTTGGCTCCTTCTTCATCGTGGAGAGAGATCGCCGCAAAGAGAACCTAGAGATTGAGAGCTTGAGAGGGAGAAGAGAACCACACAGCACCACCTTCGGTCTTCTCTATTCTCACCGATTGAAGCTTCTCTACCACCATCAGACACCACTATACCGAGCTCGACTTCACACCCTCCACCGCTAGGGAGGTTCAGTTTTGAGGAGACACAGGGCACCGACGAAGCTTCAGGAGAGCCCAAACTTGAGTTTCAAAAATAGCACTGAGGGACTTCTTTCTCACCACAATCGACTCACCACCACCGATGCTCTTCATCCTCTTCTCACCACGTAGAGGATTCACCACCGTGAACTTCATTTTCACCACTAGAAGCTTCCCTCACCTCTGTTATTTTAGCACCGTATCACCATTGCAGACGCTTGCTAGCTTCCTTCCCTCTGTTTTCCACTCTGCACCAATAGCTCTATTCTCTTTTGTTAGTACGTTGGCCATTTCATCAATTTCAAACAATCTGTGGCTGTTGTTAACATCATGAGAGGCTGATTTTTATGGATTCTTGGTGGTGAAGAGTTGCTTGAGCTCAATGGAAAACAAAGGGGAGTTGTTTTCTATCATTCCACTAGTCTAGAATTATATATTTAATTGCCTAGTTTTAGAAATTATTGTATATGATTTTAGAACTGAGATTGATGTTAATTGTTTCTATTGGTTTGATATTTGTAGTTGAAATTGGATTTTGTAGTGTGAAAATTATATGTTTGAATTTCTTTGTGGTTGCAATGAGATTATGTTAATTAGCGTGTTATTGTCTAGTTAATGTGGTTGATTTGTATCCTTGAGGGGCTGTTTAGCACTCAAGTAATTGTCAAGAAGACTCATATTGCATTATTCCAATTTTAATTGCACATTAAGTGTTTTTTAACAATATTTCAAGAGGTAGTAGTTAGCTATGTTTGTAGGAGCTACTATTAATTGGGATTATTGGACTCAAGTGTTATTTTGAGGTTGCTCTTAAGACTTAATGAATTCTTAACTCCCATAATCTTTTTGAGCAAGGATTGTCATTTCTTCATTACCAAGAGCATTCTTTATTGATATTTTCCACTCCATACCATTCCATTCAATCTTATCCATCCCATTTTTATAAGAAAAATACCAAAAACAATAGTTTAACATTTAATTAATTTGTATCTTTCTTTTAATTATTAATTTCAAAAACCAAAACCCATTTCCCCTTGCTTTTATTGCATTTGCATGATAATTAGATTACTTAGGTAGCTCAATAAAGGCTCCTCAAGAGCTCAAGAGAACGACCCGAGTGTTGCATTGTACTGCAATTCTTGGTTATAAATATTTTGCATTTGACCCCAAGGCGTAAAGACACGGTCAAATCAAGGCTAGTGACCAATGATCGAAGCTCCATCGACGTCAAACATCTTTTTTTTTTTTAAAATAAATTAAGGGGCATTATTGTCTTTTTACCTACTAAACTTATTTTCATTTTGGTGTCCTACAATAAAATTTCAAAATATTTGGATCCTTGATTGAAATAAATTTTGGTCTGGAGGTCTTTTAACGAAAATCTCCCTTTGTACATTGTCCCACCCAATGAGTAAAAAACCGGACCGGACCGGCCGGTCGGACAGGAAAACCGGTCTCCTGGCAGGTCCGGTCCGCTGCTGGAGAGGGGGGAGGGGTCGAACCGGTGAGGAGCTGGTGAGAACCGGGTTGGATCGGCGAAATCGGCGGGCTGAGCGGGTCGGCCGGGCGGGAATTTTTTTTAAAAAATGGCCAAAACGTCGCCGTTTTGGGGCATTCTGGAGAAGGCAAAGCGGGCGACCCGACCCGACCCGAAAAACTGACCCGACCCGAACCGACGTTTTTGCCCTAATCGAATTGGGTGCGTTCTGGTTCTGCTTCTTCAAATCTTCGTCTCCACCACTGCCAGGCGCGAACCGAGAATGAGAAAGTGAGAATCTGAACAAACTTCCGCTTCGACCTTCGGCTGATCTAAACTCCACTGCCAGGCGTGAACCGAGAATGAGAAAGTGAGAATCTGAACGAACTTCGACCTTCGACCTTCATCTCCACTGCCAGGGGCGAACCGAACCAAGAATGAGTGCGTGAACAGCGGATGGCGACCTTCGACCTTCGGCTGATCTGAACGAACTTCGGCGACCTTCGACCTTCGACCTTCAGTATTTTTTTTTTAATTTTGACTTTTGATTCATTTCTTGTTGGCCTTACAAAGGACGTCGCTGTTCTCAGTGTTCTGAATCCGATGAGCTGCGATTTTAGGTTCATTGGATTTCTATTTGTGCTTTGAAGTTGTATAAAAAAATTGTTGTGTAATGTCTCTGTACGTGTGATAAATTGATAATAAATTTCTGTTGTATAAAAAAACATTCAAGAGATATTCTGGGATTTTGTATCTCGCATAATGGCTTATGCTTGGACATTAGTGAATATGCAGTAGAGGTAGAGGTGATGTTGCTGTTTTCATTTGTTGCATATGAGGTAATTGCAGTAGAGGTGATGTTGCTGTTTTATTTTGGGACATTAGTGAATATGCAATCAAGTGTAATCGCATAATGGCTTATTCTGGGACTTTAAGTCATACTTACGTGGAAGTGATGTTGCTGTTTTCATTTGTTTGCTATTTGTGTTCATGCTTGTCTATTTTGTTTTCTTGTCTATTTGCCTTGTTTGCTGTTCCATATGACTTGTTTGCTTTTATTACACCTTCCTTTACTGCTTATTTGCTTCAAGGACTTCATTCTAAAGCATGTACGTTTGGAATCACAGTTTCCATATGTGCCAAATTTAATGCCAATATAGTGATATAGAACTTGTAACTACCTTAACTTTTTTTTAATTAACTTGTTATTGAAACTTTAAGTTTGTTTCTTTGTTGTTGCAAGGATGGATATATCTAGTTCAGGAAATGAAAATGTCACTCCTAGTGCTAATACTGAACCTGATACTCCTAATACCAAACCTCACACTTCCAATTCCAACACTAATCCTACTTCTACTCCCAATACCACAATTCGTGGTAAAACTGATCCAGCATGGGCACATGTTGCCTTAAAAAAAGAGGGGACACAAAATGTATACACATGCCTCTTTTGTGGTAATAGCTATAGAGGAGGAGGCATAAACAGAATGAAGCAACATCTTACTGGTGTGTCTGGTCAAATTACTTCTTGCAAAAAGGTTACTTCTGATGTGCGTTATAGGATTGCAGAGTCTTTGAAAGAAAGTTCAAAGAAAAAGTCCGTTGAAGATATAAGAGAGGAGGAAGTTCAAGAAGAAGAGGTTGATAGTGTATCTAAGAAGAGGAAACATCCTGGGACGATGGATAAATATTTCGCTCCTAGGACAACTCCTGGAGCTCAGCCAACCATCAAGAGTGCCTTAGCATCAAAAGAAGCACAACACAATGTGAAAATGCTTATTGCTGAATGGGCTATAGTCAACTGTATTCCATTTAAAGCATTGGAGTGCCCTTTTCAAAGAGCTGTAGATGGAATGTGCTCTATAGGGCCTGGGTTTAAAGCCCCTGGTGCTTATGATTTTAAAACCAATTTGTTAAGAGATTGGAAGAAGGAATGCCAGTTACTCATTGATGGTCATAGAGCTAAATGGAAGCAAAACGGCTGCACACTTATGGCGGATGGATGGACTGATGTGAGACAACGGACTTTGATAAACTTCTTAGTTTATTCTATCCACGGAATGGTGTTTGTTAAGTCTGTTGATGCATCAGACTTAGTCACAGATGCTAAAACTCTGTTCTCGCTGTTCTCTGAAGTGATTGAGTGGGTTGGTTCAAAGAATATTGTCCATGTGGTGACTGACAATGCTGCCAACTATGTGGCATGTGGAAGATTGATCAAGGAGAAATATAAAAATATTTATTGGACTCCTTGTGCTGCTCATTGTTTAAATCTTGTATTGAAAGACATTGCAAGCATGCCTCATGTGTCGGACATTGCAGCAAAGGCATCAAAGATAATGGTATTTGCTTACAATCACATGATATTCTTGTCTTGGTTGAGGAAGAGGACGGGTTGGAAAGAAATTGTACGTCCTAGTGCTACAAGGTTTGCCACTACCTTCATTACATTGCACAACATTTACATGCACAAACATGACTTGCAAGCCCTTGTTGTCGATAAGCATTTTGTGGACCATAGGCTATCTAAGACTACTCTGGGAAAAATTTTTAGTGCAATCATATTAGATAGCCGGTTTTGGAATGAGTGCTACCAAATTGTGAAGATTGTTACTCCTCTGATAAAATTGTTGAGAATTGTTGACTCCGATGAGAAGCCCTCACTTCCATATGTTTATGAAGGCATGCAAAGGGCAAAAAGTGGAATTAAGGAGATGTTCAAGAGGAATAAGGATCATTACAAGCCCTACACAAGTATCATTCAAGCGAGATGGGATAAACATCTGAAGACCAATCTCCATGCAGCTGCTTATCTATTGAACCCGGCATTCGTATATGGTCCAGCCTTTGTTCACAAGGGAGGGTTAATGCAAGCTTTGATTGACGTGGTGGAGGCTAACTCAGATGAAAATGTTGATTGTTATAAGGTAATGAAGCAAGTGACGTTATATCTTGATGGCAACGAATCTTTCAGCAGAGAGACATGCAAAAAAGGGGCTGAAAAACTAGATCCTTGTAAGTAATTAAGTATTTATCTTTATTGTTTAATATTCAATTAACAACATATTCATTGATTGTAACTAATATTATGTATATGTTTTATTTTGTAGATGAATGGTGGATGTACTACGGCTATTCAGTTCCAGTGCAACACGTATTCTTAGGCAAACATCTGCTTCTTCTGGTTGTGAGCGAAACTGGAGCTTATTTGAGCGCATCCATACAAAAAGGAGAAATAGATTGCAGCATCAAAGGCTGAATGATTTGGTTTACACTAACTATAACTTGCGATTAAAGCATAGGTACTTTTAGATATTATGAAAAATGCTTTTAATTAATATGGATTAAGTTTAAATTTTAACTAAAATCATTTATCATTGGAAAATTGAAGGAGTGTATTGAATAAAAAGAAGCCAAGTTATGATCCCATTGACTATGAGTCCATTGATGAGGTGGATTTTTGGGTGACGGAAGAAGATCCCATTCCAAACTTTAATGATGAAGATGCAGAAAATCTTGAAAGTGTTCTTAATAATGAAGGCGTTGCACTTTCATCAACTCTGGATATCCTATTAATATCCTAATATCCTGTTACTAATTTATTATCCATCCATATAATTATTTGTTATACGTAATCATTGATATTCATTATTGTTTTGCATTTGGATAGGTGACGAAGATAGGGACATTCCCGAACCCCCGGCTTTGAATGATGATGTCACTACTACTTACCATTTCCCAAATCCAGTACCTATTGACTTATCTCCAATAGATCAGCTTGATGAGTTGTAGAGTTTGTTGAGTGATGATTTACTCATTTGGTTATGGTTGATGGATGATGTTATTAGCTATTTTTGTGACTATTTTGATGCTATTGGCTTGTTTGATGAATGATGATTGATATTGTTATGTTTTGATTATATTTTGATGTTAGTTATGGGTTTGCTTTGAAAAACTAACTAGGTATTTTAACTATTTTGATGTTGGTGATGACTTATGACTTATGAATGTTGATTATTTTGTTATTGTCAATTAAATTATAATATTTTAATATGACCGGTTCGACCACCGGTCCGACCCCGGTTGACCCATTAACCCTTGAACCTGTGCCGTGACCGGTTCATTGACCGGTCCGTTTTTTCGTTCCTTGGTCCCACCTACAAGCTAATATATTTTCCTATTTGTGACTTTTTAAAAGAAAAAGAAAAAGAGAATTTTCTTTCAATTTTAAATGGTGTGTATATATATATTTAATGCGGTTCAAGGATATCGTCCTGTCAGTGTTGCTCCACATGGACTGATGACTCTTCGGAGCCAGGATTGTAACGCTGGCAACACTAGTAATGGAAATGTAATCTAAGGCTTCTTTTCTGTTATAAAAAGCAAAAGGAATATTCAGTTCTTTTATATAGTGAGGCAATATGATATTCCTTTCTGTGCTCACTAAAAACTAGCCTATGATGCCGTAGAATAACATTGCACATGCATGATTCAATGTTCGTTTCTTAAGAAAAAGAACAAAGAAAATTTGTTTTTACATTTGGACTATCCATATCAGATTTAATGGTCTAGATTTAATTAAATCTCCTTAGTAAGCATTTTGCTTAGTAGGAAAACCGGTTTCACATTTGCAGATGCATGATTCAATGCTCTTTTTTAAAGAAAAATTGCACGCCGATTAAATTATCTTACAAATGTCACTTTATTGGTTTCATTATTGGGGCAGTGATTTTATGTACTAAAAGAAAGCAAGTGGAATAGAATTTTGGGGGATAGCGAATTGGAGTTCGGCAGAGGAGGCAAACCTGAGAGCACGAATGAGGAAGAAGGGAAAGGTAGGGGAAGAGGTGACCAGGGTGAAGTGACTGGCACAGATGTGAACCAAGATATGGGTTTGTACAGGGATAAGCTGCTAAATCTGGATAATCTCTGTTAGCAAGCTTCAACGAGGGGATTTACGGCCATGGAAGGGGTGCTGAGAGAGTACATTGACGGTCTTGATGGGTTCTTTTCCAACCCTGAGGAGGTTTACGGCTCACCTGATATACCATATGAGGAGGGACGTAGGGTGAATTTGTGCCCATCGATGAAGGTAACTAGGGAAGAGTATGAAACATGGTACGCGCCATGGAGGAACTTGCTGATAATAAAGTTAATGGGTATGAACCTCTCAATCTATAAGCTTCACCCAAAGTTGGATAGAATTTGGAAGACGAGGTCACCTTTCAACCTGTTAGACTTGGAGAATGGATATTTTATTGCATCTTTTGACATGGATGAGGACTTGGAATATGTTCTCTTGGAAGGGCTATGGATGGTGGCTGATCATTATGTCTTAGTTCAGCGATGGCGGTCCAATTTCAATCCTTAGATGGCAGACTCCTAACTGAAGATTGCGGCATGTGTTCGTATACGGAAAGTTCCTATTGAATTTTATAACTATGAATCCCTCTGGAGGATGGGTGCTATGATTGGCCTGAAGAGCTCAAGGTAGATCTGGCAACCTTGATAGGATCCTGTGGCCGGTTTGCTTGAGTGTGTGTCGAATTGGACCTGAGGCTTCAATTATTACCCACCATCAACTTGTTTGGTCAAACTCTTTCTCTAGAATATGAGGGATTGCACCTTGTGTGCTTTCATTGTGGTATTTTTGGACACCAAAGGGATTATTGTCCATGGATTGAACAGCAACATACTGTGGTTGAAAAGGAAAAGGTACAGGAGGCATTTAGTTCGCATACCTAGGGCCATGACGAAGAGGAGAGTATAAATCTTTCTGGCATAAGGACTCACACCATTGATACAAATAAGAGATCCCGTGAGGCTTGTATGGAGGAGTGAATTCACCCTCCGACGATAGAAGGCACTCAACCGCCAGCGACGGTGTATGGCTCGCACATGTTGGTAAAACGGCTAATAGGGAAGAGAGTTAATTTCTCTGAGATTAATGGAAGGAAGGCGGTAAATTCAGCGAGTTCAGAGAAGGTTATTCAAGGAAAGGCTCAGAGTACGAACAAGAGAGATTCACGTGATCTGTATGGTATTAATTTAGAAGGAAAATCCTAAAGTTATAAGGGGAATCACGACAAGAACATAATGTCCAATGGAAGATCGAATTTTACGCCCGTACGGAATTAAGGAATTGATGGGAGACTAAAGGCTAGGTCAACACAGGTGCAAGGTACTTCAGTGGAAAGAGAAAGAATATGTGACAGAGGTGGAGGTCGTAGTTTTGGGACGGACGTGGGAAATAATTTGCAGTGGGTGTGTGTGACTTACAAGAAAGGCAGTGTGGGCCCTAGAAAGGAGCTGGGTAAGGAGAATCGGGCTACGGTTCAAATCTTGAAGAGGCCCATAAAATAGGTGAGTCTAATCCATATTTCTAACCCACTGGATTTCATGAATCCTTTTACAGCTTTAGATCAGGACCAAGGAACGGGAGATACCACAATGGAACATATAGAAGCAGACCCGAGTGGAGAATTAGAAGTGGTGCAAGAAGATAGTGATGTTGGCCGAATAAATGAAGGATTGGTTCACAATGATGCCGACTTCGAGGACCATGATATTAATCAGATGGTTACTGATGGGTCTTTGGACTTTACAGCCTCACCTTTAAATCACTATGCCTCATGAATTGCCTCTTTTGGAATACCAGAGGTACAGGGTACAAAGCCTTTACGAGGCTCGTTCGAGAACTTGTGGAATGTCATAATGCTGGTATGTTAGCAATCCTCGAAACTCAGACTCAAGGCGTGCGTGCCAAGAAAATTGTTGGAACTCTAGGTTTCAATAATTTATAAGTGGTTGACTCCAGAGGTTTTAGTGGTGGTTTGTCGCTTCTGTGGAAGGACAGTGCTGGTGAGTGTGAGATTTTAGAAGCATATGATCAATTCATCCATCTCCACTTTACTCATAAGTTGTAGGCTTGTTATATCACAACTGTTTATGCTAGCCCGAACCCTATACTGCAAAGAAATTTATGGACTGAATTGAAGCGTATTAGAGGTACAATTGATGGTGTTTGGTGTATTGGGGGTGATTTTAATAGCACATTATATATGCATGATAGATGATCGAATGCAAGGGAAAGTATCTCCATTGATAGAGACTTGGGAGGATTGGTGGATGATATTCAAGTTTCTGATATTCTATATAGGGGTCCTTACTTTACATGGAAACGTGGTAATAGTGAAATTTGTATCGATGGAGTTATGGTGAATGATAGATTTCTCGCTCATTTTCTGGATGCAGAATTGCTTCACCTACCCTTCTACAAGTTAGACCATCGTCTGATCCTCTTGAAAATGCTTAGAGTAGAACTCTATGAGGTAGTACATGATAAGCCTTTCAGGTTTGTTGCGTCTTGGGCACTTCATGAGGACTTTGATAACTTTATGAAGGCTACATGGAATCAAGAATGCAATTGGTTTGAGAATGTGGAGAAATTTACTGGGGTAGTTCAAAAATGGAAGTTGGAGGTCTTTGGGCATCTAGATAGGAAGAAACGACATTCATGTAATACCTGATGGCTTGATATATATGCCAAGCATTTGTTGCAATCTATTAGAGATAGAAAAGCTCCAACATAAGCTGTGGTTAGAGCTTGAGGAAATTTTACATCAAGAGGATCCGTTATGGGCCCAGAAGGCCAAAGCGAATGGTCTTTGTTGGGAGATAAGAACACGAAGTACTTTCATTCTAAGGCTATTGGTAGAACAAAGAGGAAGAAAATTGAAGCCATTAAGGATGGGAATGGAGACTGGATCTATAATGTCGAGGCAATTAAATCTCTTACTATCCAATATTTCCAAGCTCTCTTTTTCTGAAGAAGGCCTTCCTGTGAGGTTGGAGAATTGCCAAATAACGTATCCTGTGATTAACGACACATATATAGGGTTGCTGGGAAGATCGTTAGGGGTAGGAGAGATTAAAAAAGCAGGCTCTTCTATGGGGGCGCTTAAGTCTCCTGGGTCGGATAGACTTAACGCTATGTTCTTTCAAAGTCAATGGCCTCTTTGTCGGTAATTCTGTTGTGGATTTATTGAAGTAGTTATTTAAGGATCCCACGAGGATGGAAGATGTTAATGGGATGTTGATTATGTTAATACCTGGAGACTTTGAGGGATTTCTGGCTGATTAGTTTGTGTAAAGTGGCATATAAAATCCTCACAAAAGTACTCTATGATAGGATCAAAACCTTCCTCTCGGATATTATTGCACCTAATCAATATAGTTTTGTTCCTGGAAGAGTTAGCTCTGATAATATCATTATTGCTTAGAAGGTGATTCACACTATGAAGACTATGAAAGGGAGGAAAGGGTTTATGGAGATTAAAGTTGATCTGGAGAAAGCTTATGATCGAATCAGGTGGGACTTTATGGTTTCTTGCCTTCAAGAGTTGCAATTCCCTCCGCATATCATTGAGCTTATTAGGGTATGCCTTTCCTCTTCTAAGATGTAAATTTTATGGGAAGGAAGTAAAACGTCAATATTTACTCCTTCAAGGGGGATTAGACAAGGTGACCCTCTCTCACCCTACTTATTTGTGATCTATACTGAGAAACTCTCACACTTAATTCAGGAAGAGGTAGATAATGGTAATTGGAGACCAATTAGGCTTAATAAAGATGGGCCAAAATTGTCTCATTTATTTTTTACGGATGACCTCATTCTCCTATCAGAAGCATCGGTGGACCAAGTAGAAGTGATAAAGAGGTGTCTCACCAAATTTTGTGAGGCTTCAAGGCCGAAAGTTAGTGAGCCCAAAATGTGCATTTTCTTCTCCAACAATATCAATCATAATTGCTTGAGACAATTAAGTGAATTGTTGGGGTTTGCTCCAACGGGGGACCTGGGGAAGTACTTGGGAGTCCCTCTTCACCACCAACATGTCAGCAAAAGTACCTATCAGTATATAGTTGACAAGGTCAAGTTCGCTTGAGTAATTGGAAGGCAAATAGTATTTTGTTTACTGGAAGACACGCCCTTGTATCTTCTGTAGTGGAAGCCATCCCTACTTATACAATGCAAACTGCTCTATTTCCAGTAACAACATGTGAGGCTTTGGAGAAAAGGACTCAGGGGTTCTTATGGGGTTCCACGGATGAGAAACGAAGGATTCATCTTGTCGCATGGGAGAAGGTGTGTAAGGAGAAGAAGTATGGTGGACTTGGGCTATGCCATATGAGGAATCAGAACCAAGCTCTAATTTTGAAGGCTAGGTGGGGACTTATCAAAAGGAAGGATGATTTATGGGCTCGTGTTGTTCGGAGCAAATACAAGTGTGGTGCTAATCTTATCCTGGAGATTGGCAAAGAACACCTTGGCTCACGGTTATGGAATAGGATCAAGAGAAATTGGGAAACGCTTGAGCAAGGTATGGAATGGAGTTACACAATGGATAGGGGGGACATGGTCAGGTGGAAGCTAGAACCACATGGATTGTACACGGTTAAATCAGCTCATGGTTTGCTTTGTCCTGATGACACCCCTGTTGACCAAGTTTGGAGTACAGTGTGGAAACTTAAGATCCTGTAAAGGTATAAAATATGTCTTTGGATGGTGTACACAATCTTCTTCTTACGAATGCCTCTAGAGTGCACTGGGGGTTGAGTTTTGAGTCTCACTGTGGGGAGTGTGACAATGTGTGTGAAGATACATTACATGTTTTGCGCAATTGTCCTCGAGTAGCTGAATTCTGGACTACCCTAGTTCACATAAGGTATAAAGCCTAGTTTTTAACCAGGACTTGTGGGAGTGGTGTAGATTCAATCTACGTATGAAAGTAGGGAAGACTGATGAAGGGGCGTGGGTGGAGTTCTTGCTGTGGTTTGTTGGTTACTATGGAAGGGGAGGAACGAGAGGGTGTTCGAGAATGTTGGTCCACATATGCAGTCACTCCATATCCATGCCGGAGCTTTGCTACGTATTATGCAAAGATGCAATGACTCCCTCAATCGCATGAGGGTCAAACCTGGACCACCCCAATATGAGGAACCCTAGTTACAAGTAGAGTCAAGGTGGCCAAGGCTGTTTGTTGATGGTGCGTGCGGAAGAGGAGATGGAGGATTGGGATGTAGGGGTGTTTTCTACGATGAGAAGGGGTTCTTCCATGAAGGATTCATGATAAGACTAGAGCAAGGTGATGACCTTTTGGCTGAAAGGTAGGCCTGTCTCATGGGATTGAAGCAAGCTTGGGACCTTGGCTTTCGACAATTACTACTCATGACCGACTGCATGGAGGTATACAAGCTTATCATGGAGGGTTGGAACGAGGAACATTATTATAGCCGTGAGTTAAGGGAGATCCGTATCATGTTGTGACGGAGTTGGTAGGCGCAGGTTGACGTGCAGCATATTTCAAGAGACCTAAATCTAGAGTCAGACCTCTTAGCTAAGAGGGCTCTTAATATGGCACTAGGATTCTACCCAGTACTCTCTCTGCATGATGTAGGGTGGGATGCAAAAGGAGTTACCTAATCCCGGTTAGGGTTTATCTATTTGTAATTTTTTGCCATCGTTTTTGTCTTTGCTGAATTTACCTTCTGATGTATCAGGGAAAAAAATTATCTTACAAAATAGTAAAATATGAAGCTTAATATAAAGCCAAGTATCTTAAATCATACCCCCCCACACACACACACACTCACAAGCTATTATTATACTTGTCCTATTTGAGACTTTTATTTTAAGAAATTGAAAAAAAGGGAATTTGCTTTTAATTTAAAATGGTCACTAATTAGTGAATGAGAGGGGCCTACCCAGAGAATATAGTCTCTTTCTCCTATCTAAATGAGGGTGCAATATATTCTTCTGCATACACACACATTTGCAAAATTAATTGATGAGTGAAACTTTCTAATATTCTGGCAAAGAAAGAAACTTTCAAGGGTGCTCTGGATTAATCCAATAAGAAAATTGGCTTATGCTAAAAATTAAAGAAAAAAGAAAGTTTGGGAAAAGCATTAGCTAGGGGATCCTTGGAACTTCAATACTAGTTAAAACTTGAAAGTTTGTCTGAAACTCTGCTAAATCTTTAAGATTCATAGTCTCATACAATATGAATACTTATCAAATCATTTATGGATATCACTTTAATTATAGAAGTTCGATCACGATCACATTTTGTGTAATTAAGTTGTCACCTTTTATCAATCGGCCTGCACATCAAGGCTTCATATGGATGCAAATCCCTCCTATATATAGAAGGTGGAGAAATTTACTTGCAAATTTGGGGTAACGAGTGTAAATTTTTCCTTTGTACTCCAAAAAGTTTGTTGACACCAAGTTGTACAACTAAACATATATAACGACGCATTTCGCAAATCATATAATTACTTCTATTTTTTTCCACCATATAATTACTTCTATTATTCATTCGGCAAGTCTGGCCTTCGCATAACTACTCCCTATTAATATTCCATCGCACATTTATATATGTGTGCACATATCTGCATATATAATAGTTATCGTGTCAATTAAGAAGAAAATACGAGAAAAGCCAATTAACTGGGGGAAGTGGGTCAAGCAACTGAGACTTCTCATAAGCATATTATTCATTGAAACCTTTCAAAATTGAATTACATTATTCTCCTCTCTATGAGTATAAGCACTAACAGTAGACCCACAATTACAGGCCTTTAAAGGATGTATATTAGATAATTTGTCTCACAGAATTTTTAATTGAGTGTAATATTCAATTACACTCACACTACCCTGCTTTAAGCTATAGATTTCCTATCAACAATTCGAAACAGATTAGACTGAGAATACCTGGATCAAAGGTCACTCCAGATTTCACAAGCAAAATCAAACCATAGAATACTTTTGGTGATTGTTGGAGAAAGAGACTTCGTAATCCAGCCTTGGACAGATTGTTGCAACGTTCCCAAGCTGGAAACAAATGATCAGTGCCTGGCGGTGGAGGAATTGAACCATCTACGAATTTCAGCTTGTTCTTTGAAAGCAACGCCATATGCAGTGCCCTAGCCCAGCCATGATAATCGATCCATCGAGTGGTGGCGTGACTAGCACCAAAGCAGGATTCTCATTCAGATGAATATAGAACGGACTGGTCTGATCGACGGAGCAATCGGAAGCCACGAATGACAGTGAAGAAGAGATGAAAGCCGTCGAAGAAAAGTGAAGGGCAGAGAATGGAAAGAGGAAAAGAAAGTTAGGGAGAAAAGAGGAAAAGCAAAAAAAAATTGGAGAGAGGAAAGTAACCTGACTCCGGATACTATGTAAGGAATAAGTATCTGAATTCTCATTAATGAATGGCAAGTGTTTATACAGGAGGGTAGAGAAATATCTACATAACTAACTGACAAAACAGAAGTTTGTTATTATAACTTAATCAAGTAACTAATCTATATTTGCATGGTTCAAAAAACCGGACCGGACCGGCCGGTGCGACCGGTTGAACCGGGAACCGGTCCCTGATCCGGTCCGGTTTGATCAATAACCGGTCAGACCGGTCGAACCGGTCAAAACCGGTCGGACCGGTCAGAACCGGTTAAAACCGGTAAAACCGATAAAAATAGAAATTTTTATCAAAACACTGTAGCAGTCGTGGAAAAACGCGTAAGTTTGTTGAGAAGTCATTGTTCATGTGTGAAAAGAAGCAGAAAACACTATAGCACCCGTAAAAAAAAAAGCAACGGACGCACTCGTGAAAGGACTTCGCCTGCCTATATATAGATGTGCCTCTTCGCAAAATGAGGAGAAAGTAGGGAAGGCATGGAGATATTTCTCTGACAGTCAGAGATCATTCTCTGATAGGGAGAGATCTTTTCTCTGATAGTTCTAAATAAATTGTGTTATTTTCTATATTTAATTTTATGTATTGTATTACTTTTTGCATTTCTCCTACATGGAAGACTTAGTATTGTATTACCCTTTGCATGCCTCCTATATGGAAGGCTTAGTATTGTATTACTTTTTGCATGCCGCCTACATGGAAGGTTTTACCTCCTAGATGGACGGCTAGATTTCTCCATTTTTCATGTATCTTTTGGTTGTATATTTATATTTCAGAATTTAATATTCAAGTGTTATGCAGTATTTTTGAGGGTTTCATTCAAGCTTTATGCAATATTTATGAAGTTTTTAATTTATTTTGGTTTTATTTTTAATTTCATCATGAGCTAAATTTCTATTTTCCTAGGGTAATGACGTAGCTTACTAATGATGGATTGAATCTTAACTTGTTAAATCTAGTTTTAATTTCTCCTTCATGATTGAGTTTTAATTATTGTTCTTAATGCTTTCATTTGATTGGCCATCTTTTGAATGATTTCAATATGCATGTTGAGACTGGAAGGAGATGCATGTGTGTAGATCCTATAATTAAAACCATAACTTGCAGATGAAATAGGAATATATTCATATGAGTTGTGTAGTCTTACTGAGTTCCATAAATCTTAATGAATAATTAATTGCTTAAATTCATATAGGCATATATTGGATTAGCAATTAATTATAGAATTGCTTGGCCTTAGAAGAGGCTAGTAATTAAATTAAGGAAACTCGACTATCAATCATATGGAGGAAATTGGGCTAGAATAGATAAGTGATTCAATCCGTAATTTGTTAAGTGAAATCTGACCCTTAGGGCTTTTTCTCATATTTGCTTTCATATCATCTGCACTCATATTTAATTGTTATTTTATTTTATTTTGTACTCTTAAGCATCAACTAATCTATCAACTAAATAGAATTAAAATTACCCATTTTGGTACTTAGTGATCAATCCTCGTAGGAACGCTACTCTACTCACTTCTGTATCATTTAATTACGACAGTGTACACTTGCACTCTTTCATAGATCATCTACACACGTAACAAGTTTTTGGCGCCGTTGCTGGGGATTGTTGTCATTAATATCAATACCAAGTAATTTTAATACTAATTTGATCTTTATATTACATTTGTTTTTCTTCTTGGTGTCTTGTGTTTCTTTTCAGGCTTTGACTTAGTGAATGACCAGATCGAAGGAGACTGAACTATTGCCTTTTAATTTAGAGATCGAAAGAACTTGTCGAAGAAATTGAAGAATTCGGAAGCAGTTTACTTCAATTCCAAGCAATCCGATGGCAAATCCGGGGGGAGAAACAACAAATACCAAAACACTCCGTGACTATGCAACACCAACAGTCATGGGGACAAATTCTGGAATCACGAGACCACCAGTAGCAGCTAACAACTTTGAAATTAAGCCTGCAATTATCCAAATGATGCATGCAAATCAGTTTGGTGGTTTACCAACAGAAGATTTTAATGCACATATAGCCAACTCCCTAGAAATCTGCGACACATTTAAGCATAATGGTGTTATTGATGATGCCATGAGACTTAGACTTTTCCCTTTCTCACTCAGGGATAAGGCTAAGAGTTGGTTACAATCGCTACCAGTGGGAAGCATAACTGTATGGGAGATTATGGGTCAAAATTTTTTGGAGAAATACTTTCCTTCAGTAAAAACCGCTTAATTGAGGAATAAAATTTCCTCATTCACCCAGCATGAACAAGAAAGCCTCTATGAAGCATGGAAAAGATACAAGGAGTTGCTAAGGAGATGTACTCATCATGGGTTACCAAATTGGTGGCAACTGCAAAATTTTTATAGTGGGATAATGCACATCTCCAGAATTCTTGTAGATATTGCAGCTGGAGAATCTTTAATGGGAAAAAATATAGATGATTCTTACAATCTACTTGAGGAGATGGAAGCCAATGCATACCAATGGCCTTCTGAACGTAATCTTTCAAAGAAAGCACTTGGAGTGCACGAGCTAGATGTCTTTACATCGTTGACTTCTCAAGTTGCATCTATATCCAAGCAAGTGGGTTCTTTGACAAACCAAGCAATTAGTACTCCTACTGAAGCCTGTGATCGATGTGGAGGACCTTATGTGAGCACGCAATGTCAAGAAGGACACCTATTCATACCGGAGCAAGCTCACTTCATCGGAAATCAAAGGAATGACCCATTCTCAAACACCTACAATCCAGGTTGGTGAAATCATCCAAACTTTTTGGAGGAATAATCAAAATATGTTCAGGCCACAAGGGAACTACCAGCAACGAGCTTTTCAACAACCAAATCCACCACAACAGAAAGTAAATGTGGAAGGTGCACTGGCTCAATTCATGGCTAGAACTAATGCAACACTTAAAAGCCAAGATGCCTCAATAAAGAACTTGGAGATCCAGATGGGCCAAATTGCAAATATGCTGAATTCCAAACAACCAGGAACTTTACCAAGTGACACTGAAAGAAACCCAATAGAGCATGTGAAGGCTATATCACTAAGAAGTGGCAAAGAATTGAAAGATCCTTTAATTAAAAAGAAGGATGACAGAGAAAAGAAAGAAAGTGGAGAAAAATAGAAGAAGGAGGTACAAGAACAAAAGGAGGAAGATGTGATACCAAGAAGAATCAACTTTCCAGAAAATCCTCCTCCATATGTACCACTAGTTCCATACCCTAAGATACTTGTGAAGGCAAAGCTAGACAAGCAGTTTGCAAAGTTTCTGGAGGTTTTTAAAAAGTTGCACATCAACATTCCTTTTGCAAACGCTCTTACCCAAATGCTCAGTTATGCAAAATTCATGAAGGACATTCTTTCAAATAAGCGTAAGCCTGAGGATTTTGAAACAATTACACTTACTGAGGAGTGTAGTGCTATTCTCCAAAAGAAATTACCACTAAAACTGAAAGATCCAGAAAGCTTTTGCATACCTTGCACCATAGGTCAATGTCATTTTGAAAGAGCACTTTGTGACCTTGGAGCAAGTGTAAACCTCATGCCTCTATCTGTCTACAACAAACTTGGTCTTGGAGAGGTGAAGCCGACCATAGTTTCATTACTTCTGGCTGACCGATCAATAAAACATCCGACGGGGTGTCTTAGAAGATGTTCTGGTGAAGGTGGATAAACTCATATTCCCAGCCAATTTCATAATACTTGACATGGAAGAAAACCAAGAAATTTCTATTATTCTTAGGAGGCCATTTCTAGCAACTAGGAGCATGTTAATAGATGTGCAACAGGGGAAGTTAACCTTGGGAGTTCAAGATAATCAAGTATCTTTCAACATTTTCAAGGCTTTGTCCTTTCCAGATGAAGGTGACACCTATTATAGAGTAGATACATTGACTAACTGCACAAAAGACGTGGTGAACGAAATCTATATGGATCAACCATTAGCAATGGGAATGGTAGATGTATCAAAATCTACTAATCCAAAAGTCTTGGAGCAAATAAGGTACCTTAAAGCAAATTCCCCAATTTTTATCAAGAAACCATTTGAAGATCCTGGGGAAAGGCTGAGTAAGTCGGTGCCATCAACAGAGAAACTACCAGTACTGGAGTTGAAAATACTGCCCTTACTCCTGAAGAAGAAGAAAAGTTATTAAGAGTTCTAAGGGAGTATAAAACATCATTTGGATGGTCAATAGCTGATATAAGAGGGATTAGTCCTTCAATTTGTATGCATAAGATCTTGATGGAGGACAACTACAAGCCATCAGTCAGCACCAGAGAAGACTCAATCAAACATGAAGGAGGTGGTGAGAAAGGAGGTAATAAAGTGGTTGGATGCTGGCATAATCTACCCAATCTCCTACAGTCAATGGGTAAGTCTAGTTTAAGTTGTGCCAAAGAAAGGTGGAATGACAGTAGTGCCTAACGAGAAAAATGAACTGATTCCACAATGAACGGTGATTAGATGGAGAGTGTGCATCGACTACAAAAAGCTCAATAAAGCCACAAGAAAATATCACTTCCCTCTGCCATTTATAGACTAGATGCTTGACAGACTTGCTGAAAAAGCTTATTATTATTTTTTGGACGGGTACACAGGATATAATCAAATTAAAATTGCACCAGAGGATCAAGAGAAAACAACTTTTACATGTCCTTATGGTACTTTTTTCTTTCAGAAAGATGCCATTTGGTCTATGTAATGCACCGGCAACATTTCAAAGGAGTATGATGGCGATCTTTTCAGACATGGTGGAAAGGTTCATTGAGGTGTTTATGGATGATTTTTCAGTTTTTGGAGAATCATTTGATCATTGTCTTTCACATCTGGCAAAAGTCTTGCAACGTTGTGTGGAGACAAACTTGGTTCTAAATTAGGAGAAATGTCATTTCATGGAGAAAGAAGGAATCGTGCTGGGTCATAAGGTATTTGATCGAGCATTGAAGTGGACCGAGCTAAGATTGAAACAATTGAAAAGCTACCACCTCCTTCCTCAATCAAGGGCATTCGGAGTTTTTTAGGATATACTGGCTTCGATCGAAGATTCTTCAAGGACTTCTCAAAAATCACAAAGTCACTTTATATGCTGTTGGAGAAAAATACTCCCTTTGTGTGTAATAAGGAGTGCTCATCAGCCTTCCAATCTCTCAAAAGTGCCTTGACTTCTGCACTAGTTATCATAGCTCCAGATTAAAATCTTCCATTCAAGATGATGTGTGATGCAAGTGATTATGCAGTTGGAGTTGTTTTAGGCCAAAGAAGAGACAAGATCTTTCATGCCATCTATTATGCCAGTAGAACACTCTCAGAAGCACAACTGAATTATGAAACAACAGAAAAGGAGCTATTAGCATTTGACAAATTCAGAGCTTACTTGATTGGGTCAAAGGTCATTGTCTAGATGGACCACTCAACAATCAAATACTTGATTGAGAAGAAAGACGCCAAGCCTAGACTGATCGATGGGTGCTTCTGCTACAAGAATTTGACTTGGAAATCAAAGACAAAAAAGGGACCGAGAATCTCATTGCAGATCATCTTTCTCGGTTAGAACCACTTGAACAAAAGAAAGAATCACCAATCCAGGAGAATTTCCCAGATGAGCAACTTTTTATCATGCAGTCATAATCTACCCCATGGTATGCTGACTTTATGAATTAGTTGGCAAGCGAAGTAATGCCTTATGAACTTTCTAAAGTACAAAAGAAGAAGTTTCTAGCAGATGTAAGGCATTATTTTTGGGAGGATCCGTTCTTATACAAACAATGCCCAGATCGAATTATTAGGCGATATGTTCCTAAAGAAGAAATGAACAGCATTTTAAATCACTGTCATTTATCCCCATATGGTGGTCATTTTGGAGCAAATAGAATAGCTACTAAAGTCCTTTAATCAGGATTTTACTGGCCTACACTCTTCAATGATGCTCACAGAATTGTGGCAACTTGTGACAGATGTCAAAGAACGGGAAATATCTCAAGGAGACATGAAGCCCCTTTAACTAACATCTTAGAAGTTGAGCTCTTTGATGTATTAGGGATTGATTTTATGGGGCCTTTTCCATCCTCATTTAGCAACCAGTTCATTTCAGTAGCTGTTAACTATGTCTCCAAGTGGGTTGAAGCAACTGCCTTTCTTATAAATGATTCTCAAGTGGTTGTGAAGTTTCTGGGGAAAAATGTTTTTACAAGATTTGGAGTGCCTAGAGCTATTATCAGCGATGGAAGAAGGCATTTTTGCAATCAATAACTCCAATCAGTGTTAGCTAAATATGGAATAATCCATAAGGTTGCAACTCCATATCATCCACAAACTAGCAGGCAAGTGGAAATCTCAAATAGAGAACTGAAGTGGATCTTAGAGAAGACGGTGAATTCCAACCGGAAGGACTGGGCTCAAAAGTTAGATGATGCACTCTGGGCTTATAGAACCGCCTTCAAGTCAACAATTGGTATATCTCCATATCAATTGGTCTACGGAAAAGTATGCCATCTTCCAGTAGAAATGGAGCATAAAGAATATTGGGTAGTAAAAGCCTTAAATTTTGACTTAAAGGCAGCTGGTGAGAAAAAACTTCTCCAACTCAATGAGCTTGAATAATTCAGACAACAAGCTTATGAAAATGCCAAGCTATACAAGGAGAAGACAAAAATGTGGCATGATAGAAGAATTTTGAGGAGAGAGTTCATACTGGGATAAAGAGTGCTTTTATACAACTCAAGGTTGAAGTTCTTTCCAGGAAAGCTGAGATCAAGGTAGTCAGGACTATTTACTGTGACTCAAGTATGGACATATAGAACGGTGGAGATTCAAGATGGTGATTGAAAATTCAAAGTGAATGGGCAAAGGCTCAAAGAATACAATGATGGTGCACTCAACACTTTAAAAATTGTCATCACTTTTGAGGAATCAACAGGTACGCTTTGATATTAAAAAAAATAAACTAAAAAAATAAAAAAGAAAAAAGAAAAAAATTATTTTATTTTTTTTGTTTGGTCTTTGTCTAGCTAAAGACGTTAAAGAAGGGCGGCTATTTGGGAGGCAACCCAAAACTTCTTTCCTACTCTCTTAAACTTTCTTACTCTCTCATTTTTCTTTCCTACTCACCGAAACACACTGCACTGCGTTGAGAATTTTAGTTTCATCAGTTTCATTTTAAGTTACCATGGAGGAATCTCTTGCAAAGCTTTAGAACAGTTCCCCACTCTTCCTAAAGATGTGCTCAAGAAGCTCTATAGCTGTCGACTTGAAAGGATGAAAGTATTCAAGCGTTTGGGCCATCCTGAGGACATACGCTGGATCATTGAAGCTAAGGTAAGTTTAGTAGATGAGTTTAATAAATCAGTTGTTAAACCTTTGTCAGGAATGGGAAGAAGTTCTCACTCCAAAAAGAGAAGATCTAAAAGAATGAATGTTTGCTATAAATGTGCAAGGTGGACATGTGATCAGTGTTGTAGGAGCAAAGGTATGATTTTTATAAATTGAGGAGATAAAATTAAATTTATAAAAGATGGACTGAGTAAGGAGTCCCTGGATGATATCATTCAAGCTCTTGAGACACATCTGAGTGGTGATGTTCATTGTATTCTTCTTGATTTAGTGAACGCATTCAACCAAGAAAAATGGCGCTACTGTCTTGGGAATCTGACAAAAAAAGACCTTGTTTCCAGTTTATAAGAAAACTGGATGGGAAGCCAATCCTCAATTCATAGAAATTGTTTAAGCCATTATTGGACATAAAACCAGAGGAAGATGTGAGCAAAAATCACAACTACTGTACATAATCATGCTTTTGTCTAATCGTCTTATCTTTTCCATAGCTTTTGTCAAATCTATCTTATCTTTTCAGCAGCTTTTGTCTATTATGTTTTATCTTCTCAGTAACTTTTGACTTTCTTTCCCCTTTTTCTTCACCCAAATTACGCCAGTTATTCGTGTCAGAAGTTTTTCAAATTTTTTTTTGAAAAATGTGTGATTTGTATGATTTTGTTGTCGCTGCTTTAGTATTATATATATGTATTCTTTCATTTGTAAATATGCACACTTCCACTTGTAAATATACAGTCTTTCACTTGTAAGCACAAATGGTTCGAGAGAAAAGAAAAGAAAAAGGGTATCAAACAAAGTTATAGATTTACATCCATATGCATTTTTGGTGAAACTGATACGGGTAAGGATGGAGAGTTTGTAATAATAGCAAATGAACTTGGAAGTGCATTAGCTGCTAGAAAGATCAATTTTGTATATGGGAGAGGCATCCAGGGCCTAAGGGGAAGTGTGGCCATTTTTGCATCCATGAATGGAAGCAAGGGTTTGAGTGTAATGGTAAAGGAATTGGAAGACCACATCTTTACCTTCGGACAAGAGTTGCAAGTTTCAAGCTTGCCTGAACGACTGGGACAAATGTTCTACCATGCTCAAGCTTTCATTGCTCTACCCGGTGGTTTGGAGATATTGAATGTGATTCTAGCATTGCATATCGGGCTAAGTTAAACTATCACAAAAAATCATTAGGATTGTTAAATGTTAATGGTTTTTATGATAATCTATTGTCGTATTTTGATCATGCTGTGGAAATAGGATTCATACCCCAAGCGACTCGCCATTTCATAATTTTTGCACCAACTACTGATCAGCTGGTCGATCAACTGCAAACCTATGAACCTAAACCAGATCTACTAGTGAAGCAAATAGGTGGGCAAACTTCAAATAGCAGTCAGAAGCAGAACCTAGATACCAATCTTCGGTTGTAACTTTCCTTAATCTCTTGGTTTTACTCTTAGCATTTTGGTTTTACTTTATTGTGTGTTTATGTTTAAAAAAAAACACTTTCTCTAAGCTCTAGAAGACATTAGGGACAATGTCTGATTTAGGTTGGGGGAGGAGAAAAAATTATTATTATTTAGTTAGTAAAACTATTAGATGCATGGGGTGTGAAAAAAAATGGTAGAGTAAGGAGTTATTCTTAACTCCTGAGATGCATTTTATTAGTTGTATTTTTTTTCCTTCTTTAAAAAAAAGAGTAAAAGTAAAAAAAAAAAAAATCATCCTGTTTAAGTGGTTCGTAATGATTTTAAGAAGTATATAAGTTTTATGGATGGATCAATTGAATTTAGAGATTTTATAGCATGAATGAATAACTAATTATTACAATTGGTGATGAATTTTGAGATTGAATGAGCTGAGTTTGAAAGCCCCTAACCTTCAGCTTTAGAGCCTATAATGATTAGTTCTCTTGTGTGTGATATTCACCTATTAAGTTGTTACTCTAGAACTTGCTTTAAATCTTGTTAAAATTACATCTCACATGCACATTCAAAAATGATAAAGCATTCATTTTCTTCAGCCAGAGCCAAATAGCCAACCTTGTAATTATATCGTTGTTAAGCCCCTTTGAGCCTAATTGACTGTTTTTTTTCTAAACCCATTAATATGTTCTTTAATGATATATCAAGTGCTTTTACCTAATTCGAAAGATTAGCACTGCATTTGAAATTCTTGTGAAATGGGCTTTTGACAAGTGTGGGGTTGTATATAACATCAACTTTAGAGTTGCAAAGTTTTATGCGTAAAGAAAAAAGAAAGAAAGAAAAAATTATAAAAAAAAAGAGAAAAAAAAAGAAAAGAAAAAAAAATGTTAAGTATTTGAATTGTGTTTTGTAGCCCATTTTTCAATTGCTCTATTAAATTTCTCAAATATAGCCATTCATATCATATTTTACATTCCTTTTACCTTAACCCCATTACAACCCTTAATAAGTCCTTTTGATTTGAATTATGCATGTGAATTAACTATTGGAGATTGAGATATTTAGCAAGCCTATGATAGTGCAATTTTTTGGTTAAATTTGAATGAAACACTTACCTTAAACACTTGAGAGATTGAAAGAATGAGTTACACTTACAAACTCAGTTTATTCATTTTCAAATAAAGTTACCAGTTTAAATTTTTATTGATTCATGAATACTATGATCTCTTTATTTTTCGATTGTTTTCTTACTTATGACTTGACACTTCTCATTTTGTTCGAAGCACTTATTAGTCATTCCTTGTCTGAGGACGTCCAAGAGCTAAGTGTGGGGGAATTTGATAAGTAAAATATTTGCATATTTATTTTCCCTTTCTGATGATTTTATGGACGATATTTGAGCTTAATATAATATATTTGAGTGTAAAATAAATAGTATTTAAAAAATAAATAAAAATGTGGAAAAAAGGTCAGTACTATAGTGTCGGTCACTATTCATGGCAGAATTACTGTAGCAGAATGTTTACTGTAGCAAACGGAGGTGACTGTAGCAGGCGACAAAACACTGTAGCAATAGTGGAAAAACTCATAAGTTTGCTGAGAAGTCATTGTTCATGTGTGAAAAGAAGCAGAAAACACTGTAGCACCTAGGGGTGTTCAAAGTATCCCGGTCCCGGCTATCCCGGCCCGGTCCCAAAAATTTTATCCAGGGAATTTCTCGTCCCGGCTGGGACCGGGAAAATCGGGACCAGGATCTAAAAAACCCAGGATCGGGACCGGGATCACACCTTGTAATCCCGGGAATTCCCGGTCCCGATTTTTTTTTATTTTTCTTTTTTTCTTAAAAAATAGGTTTTTATTTTATTTTTTTACCCCATAAATTAAGTTATCATTTGATAAAATGTATATCACATATTTAGTTAGAGTTAAATCGTATATATCGTGATACAAATCCTAACTATATAATGTATAAAGATAATAACAAAAATGATGAATGTGATAATAATATGTTATTTTTCAATTCTAGCTCAATTTGTGTGATTTTTATGACCTTATTAGGTGTTAAATAATCACTTTAAACACTAAATTATAAAAAATTTAACTAATATAATTATATTATTAAGACCCGGAATTCCCGGTCCCGGTTGTCCCGGGAATTTCCCGGGACCTGGAATGACATCCCAGTCCTGGCCAATCCTGGGACGGGAACCGGGAATGGGTGATTCCGGTCCCGTCCCGGGATTTGAACACCCCTAGTAGCACCTACCGAAAAAAAAGCAACGTACGCACTCGTGAAAGGACTTCATCTGCCTATATATAGATGTGCCTCTACGCAAAATGAGGAGGAAGTAGGGATTGGAAGGCATGGAGATATTTCTCTGACAGTCAGAGATCCTTCTCTGATAGGGAGATATCTTTGCTCTGACAGTTCTAAATAAATTGTGTTATTTTCTATATTTAATTTCATGCATTGTATTACTTTTTGCATGCCTCATACATGGAAGACTTAGTATTGTATTACCCTTTGCATGCCTCTTACATGGAAGGCTTAGTATTGTATTACTTTTTGCATGCCGCCTACATGGAAGGTTTTACCTCCTAATTGGACGGTTAAATTTCTCCATTTTTCATGTATCTTTTGGTTGTATATTTATATTTCAGAATTTAATATTCAAGTGTTATGCAACATTTTTGAGGTTTTCATTCAAGCTTTATGCAATATTTATGAGGTTTTTAATTATTTTGGTGAGCAATGCTCTATCAGTCATGATTGACAAGTGGCAAGCTAGAGGGCTAATTCAACATACACACACTATTATTGAGGAGATCGGTGATATGTATATATCATAAACTTGATAAGAGGGTATAGTAGATTCTATAAGTGCGAAAGAGAGACGTAGAGAGAAGCATCAACACACACAAATGATTAGCCATCTTTTGAATGATTTCAATATGAATGTTGAGACAGGAAGGAGATGCATGTGTGTAGATTTCAATATGAATGTTGAGACAGGAAGGAGATGCATGTTTGTAGATCCTATAATTAAAACCATAACTTACAGATGAAATATGAATATATTCATATGAGTTGTGTAGTCTTACTAAGTTCCATAAATCTTAATGGATAATTAATTGCTTAAATTCATATAAGAATATATTGGATTAACAATTAATTATAGAATTGCTTGACCTTGGAAGAGACTAGTAATTAAATTAAGGAAACTCGACTATCAATCATACAGAGGAAATTGGGCTAGAATAGATAAGTGATTCAATCTGTAATTTGTTAAGTAAAATCTGACCCCTAGGGCTTTTTTTCATATTTGCTTTCATATCATCTGCACATATATTTAATTGTTTTTTATTTTATTTTGTACTCTCAATCACCAACTAATCGATTGACTAAATAGAATTAAAATTACCCATTTTGGTACTTAGTGATCAATCCTCGTAGGAACGCTACTCTACTCACTTCTGTATCATTTAATTACGACAGTGTACACTTGCACTCTTTCATAGATCATCTACACACTTAACACCAATACCTTGGGATCAGGATATATGCTAGCTTTAATGAGATAAGCCAATTATAACAATATTCGATCCTTCAAATTCAGTGTGCACTTCGTACATCGCCCCAGAAAGCCCCCATGTCCGGGCCTATAAATATCAGCTCAAGCTTGAAGTAATAGCATCACAAGTCACTCTAACAACTCGTATGCGTTGCTTGCATAGATATATAGTTATAGCTATAGCTATAGTTTCAGAGGAGGGAGAGAGAGAGAGAGAGAGAGAGAGAGTATGTAAAATGGGGGAAGAAGGGGCTCCCTGCACTCCATGTCAGAAAGGAGGGGATGGGAAAAACGTTAGCTGCAATTTCATGCTTACCCTTTTGCCTTCCAATATATAAGTGAAGTTCAAAGGGTTTTCGTGAGGTGGGAGATAGGGTTGCCTTGATCCTTTTTGGTATTGGAGTGAAGGGAGCTCCACTTAACCCCCTTCTTTATCATTATTCGCAATCTACTTTTTAAAGATATATTGAGTTTTTCTTATTTCTCTGTTATTCTAATTTTTAGAGGGTGAGCCATGAAGCAACAATAAAGATTGTTGTCATGTGACCAAAAGATTATAGATTCAAATCCTGTAAATAGTTTCTCCCCTTGCGGGGGGGCAAGACTGATTACATCTTATCCTCTTTAGATTAAACCCAATCTGATAAGAGCCTTGTGCATTAGACTACCCTTTTTTTGTTCTGTTGGTTAATTAATCATCCTCTGTGTGTATGAGTAACAGTAAGTGAATCAACAACTCAAACTTTTTCAGTCACTCATGCAGGTGAGTGTGTAGGTGTGGCATGTACCTGCAATTTCATCTGACAAAAACAAAATTTTTCTCCTGCTCTATTTATCCTTGCTCACTCTTCAATCATATAATATAGTCTCTTAGATCATTTAATATATGTTTCTGTGTCTCAGTTTGCCAACTCTACTCAGGGAGAAAAGAATGAGTGGCGCTCGCCTTCAAGTAGGGATCGGAGTATTCAACATCTATATAGTTTGTTGATGAAAAACTTGCTGTCTCTATCTCATGTCCCTTGAACATATTCATATGTTTTAAATATTCTTGTGTTTTGAATATCATCACTGACATTTCGATTCTTTCAATTAGATGGAGGGAAGCGATTTGACATCTTTTAAACGAACACGTTTTCCCCATTTGAACGTGTGAACAAGTCAGTATAGCAAATTATTCTAAAAATCAATGAATGATTTGAACATGAAATTTCGTGAGACTCCAGAACAATTCCAGCGTGTGCCATTATAACGAAAGAATTTAGTAACGTGACATCTCAATTAAAATGGTTGAAAGAGAGCAACATATAGATTATATTACCTTTGATGGAAAATATCATACATATGATCGATGTTTTTAAAATCAATCTGATCAATATAGAACACATAAGGGGCCAATTCAAGGCTTACTATTAGTTCATTCAGAGAACTCAAAATCAGTAACTAACAATCAATAACCACATTGATTATTCGTTAAGTAATTAAGTTGTTTCTAATTTCTGGTTGGAGGAAGAGGAGGGCTCAGAAGTGAATCAATGAGTAGTTTATAGTTTGTGGTTGAACATGTTCCCAACTTGAAGGAGATCATGATTAATTAATTAATATAATGTTTCTTGTAATATGTATGAGTCTCTTGTCTCTAGAGGGAAACTAATATTCATCAAGAAAAAGAGGGGAACTAATAAAGCTGTGTCCTAGAAATTGGGTGATTACTTTTGCCGTCTCCTTTTACTGATATTTTGCTCTCAGAGACATCGTCAAGCTGGAGACAAAGGCCAAAGCCAGGGGATTGTGATACCGATAGAGAATGAATAGGTTAGGAAATTTAGTGTAGGATATAATTAATATTGTTTCTATTTGCTTTTCTTGTTTAATTTCTGGTTTGTTTTGGTCTGCTTTTGGTTTTTTTTAATGATTAGTGAGTGTAATATTTTTTTTCTAATTAATAAAATTGATATGCTTTTTGTTTTAGCCCAAGAAAGTACATAATTACTAATGCTTAAGTAATATTAGAATGCGATAAGGGAAAAATATCTTATTAATAATTGTATTGTATTCAAAAAATAAGCATTGTGTGTGTAGGTGTGTCAGATTGAACATATATTACTCAATCAACTCTTCAGTTTTTTCCCGCTGTTTTTAATTTGATAGGTTCTTGAAATGACAGATTCTGTTGAGATTCTAATTCGAAACTATTTTAAGCACCAATTTTTTTTTTTTTTTTAATTGAACTAGCTAGTTTGGTTGGGGTCAAAGAACCGTATGTGATCAATTTGATTAGAGCTATTCTTGTTTTTCTGGAAGGTAGTTAACAATTTTATTTTCAGGCGGTCTTATAGACCCACACTAATTTTTACACGCGTTATTAAATACACACAAGCTTTATTCTCAGAACCAAAACAACAAATAAAATATAAAGATTAATTTTACGAAAATGATCTCTTGTTAGAGTGGATTCCCCTTAATAAGGAATTGAATAATATTCTACAAACTTTAATGGAAGCACATAAGTTTAGCTAGGACCCCCTGTTGCCCCCGAAGTTGGTGACATATACATCAAGCAGTAAAATAAATTAACCACGCAACAAAAGAATAGGACATATTCAGTATTTTGTATGTAGTGACACAATTAATTGGATATTCCTTTTTCAATCCAAACAAATTCTACGGTAGCTTTTCAAACAAGTTAGTTTAAAAGTTATATTCATTTTTCATTGACCAGGATAAAGTTGATGTTTTAGGAAAAATACTAAAAAATTTTAATTTAATTATATATCTATACTCACAAAATATTAACAGCTAGGATTAACTTAACATTTTTTTAACTGTGTAAGGATTCAATTTTAACGTTTTAGCGGGCAAAATAAAAAATTTAACGTTTTAGATTAATTAATTATGTATAGGAGGAGAATATAAATATAAATGAAATTGTAAAGAGGATGTTTAAAAATATAATTTCCCAAACATTTTATAATTACCTCGTTCATCAAAACAAGACGATGACTTCAATTTGGATTTGACCCAAAATTAAATATTACCCATTAATTGAAGCTCCATTATTAAGAAAAAGGCAATGAATTTTCAATCAGAAAGCGGCTATATGAATGAACAAGGACACTGATTTTGGGCCCGTTTGGTTTGATCACATTATACCCTGCGGTGCAGTGCAATGCGATGCAATGGTAATGCAATGCGATATTAATTATAAGGGTAGTGTTTGGTTTGATTTTTAAGCAATGTGCAATGAGTTAATATTTTAACAATTATTTAAAATTAATATATTACACAAAGTCTATTTTACCCCTTAATATAATCTTTGTAGAAAAGATAGTTACAAGACGGTGACGGCGCGGATAGAGGAGGAGGAGGAGGAGGTAGTGGTGGTGGCAATGATAGGGGTGGCGGTGGGCAGCGGGGGTGGAGGAGGAGGTGGTGGCTGTGGCGGTGGGCGGTGGGCCGGGGGTGGCGGCAGTGGAGGTGGTTGCGGCGGCAGCGGCGGCGGGGGGTGGAGGAGGAGGTGGTGGCGGTAGGCGAGGGTGGCGGCGGAGGAGGAGGTGGTGGTAGTGGCGGTGGGGGTGGAGGAGGTGGTGGTGGGCGAGGCGGTGGGGGCGGCGGCGGAGGAGGAGGTGGTGGTGGCAGCGGCGGCGGTGGCGGTGGGGGTGGAGGAGGTGGTGGTGGGCGATAGGCGATGGGTCGGTGGGGGCGGCGGGGGTGAGGGTGGCGGCGGAGGAAGAGGTGGTGGTGGCAATGGGCGGTGGGGGTGGAGGAGGTGGTGGTAGGTGGTGGGGGCGGCGGGGGTGAGGGTGGCGGTGGAAGAGGAGGTGGTAGTGGCGGCGGCGATGGAGAAGGAGGTGGTGGTGGTGGCGGTGGACCGCGGGGGGTGGAAGAGGTGGTGGTGGGTGGTGGGCCAATGGCGGGGCCGGTGGTGGTGGCGAGTGGAGGTGACGACGGTGGAGGAGATAGTGGTGGCGGCAGAAAGTGGAGGTGACGGCGGTGGAAGAGGAAGAGGTTGTGGCAGTGGCAGTTGTGACGTGATGCGGCAAGTGAAATGAGATAAGTGAAACAAAGACAAAGGAAACTAAAGGGTAAATTGGACTTTTTAGACCATGTAATGGGATGGTAATGAGGATTCATAGGGGGGAGGTATGAATGAGGATTACCAATTTTTTGGTAATCTTCATTACCATGGTAAACCCTATTACCATGCTAAAGAGCTACCAAACACTCTTCTCTTGATAATGCAATCATGATTACCATTGCAGGCATGCAATGGGGTTGAACCAAACGAGCTCTTTGACATTATATCATATATCAATTATGAATCAGCAAAAAAAGAAGAAAAAAAAAATTAAAATTCACAAGCAGCAGTGACGTTAGTTTAGCTTAAAATTAAATAATACAAAGCTTTCACCAATCCTTAAGCATCAAGATCCAATTTCCAGATTTGCTGATTAATATATTTCATCTTTCACATAGTCGAACTTTATATGTTAATTGCGTATGTGTACATACACTCAAGTTTTACGTATTATTTTTGTGTTGAATCCAAGCTAGTCTGACGCGACACTAGCTAGTTAGTATTGCCCAAGTTAATTATAATATGGTAGCTAAGATAACCACGAGAGAAATTCTAATTTATAGTTACCTGATTTCCAAACTACTAAGATGAAATAACTTAAGTGGAACAAGCGGCTTGGGCTCCTAGACTCACAGAAGTTGATTTAGAAAAGTATAGTTTCGGACCGATGATAAGAGATAATCATAATAGAAGTTGCCAAAAGGTTAATATACAAAAAAAAAAAAAATTATATATACTTTTTATTTTACATGATCATAATTATCATATGTTGCGCGGGAGAATACACAGACGTCTCTCCCCATAGTTCGATTGAAATAAGTGCTCAAATAAAAAATAATAATAATTAGTTACTTGAGTAGATGATAACCTTTGAATGAGAGTACGAAAGTGCTTATCATTGTGGACAACAAAGAAAGATGACGCCACAAGAAGATAAATTGACAAAAATTTGTAGGATTGGAAAAGAACGAACAATGTTATAAAATCAGACAGCAATATTTGGTCAATGAACGAACATTAGGCGTGATTGTTTGATTTAATGAAGAATCCCGTAGGAAAGAAAAAAGATTATCCATAAAGAAATTGAAGAACGTACACCGCTACTTTGTTTTGGCGATCTCATGTGGCTTAATCTAAAGATCAATCAAATCATTTTATAATGTAAATAAACGTAAACAATATTTGTTAAGTTGAATGGTTGCAATGCAGACTAAGAAGGACCAGTGATGAAAGGAAAGAATGCTCAGATGAAATCAAAGCACCCTAAAAAAAGTCTTCCAATTTAGTGGACCAATATGCAAAGGCATCAGTACATTAATACTGTTATGACACCTTACAATAATATCAATTGATGAGAATATATTACCTGAGAAGATTTCTTTAATTTGAAATTTTTTGGCAAGAATTTATCTTCATATTAAGTCGATGCTCAGCAATAATTTTTTATAAGGAATTATTATTTTCATTTAATGTGATGCGAGGGATAATGTCTTGTGCATCTAAAATTACTCTCTCCGGTCCTTCATATAAGACATATTTAGAGAGTTGATCTTTGTTTTAAATATAAGATATATTTTTTATATTTGTCAATCTCTTCCTAATTTACCTATATTGATACTCTCTCAACAATAATCAAGTAGCAAAGAAAATGAAGGAATTAAGGAAGAAGAATTGAGTGTTTTAGAAAAAGGCAAAGGTGCAAATTTAACAATAAAATTATAAATGAGGGGCACATGACACCATTAAATTTTTAAAGAAGCAAAAGTACAAATAAAGTTTGCAACTGGGAGCAATATTACCAACATTGTTAACTGAGCATAATTTTTGTTATATTTCTATCACCTGGGCCCCACAATATGTCCACATGTCACACCTTGTCGTTCCCATAGAATTGAAAATTGGACCAGATCAGCCAGTTTAGATCAGAAACCTATGAATCGGTCACCAGTCCGACTCGGGGTCGAACCGGTCACCAGTCCAACCTGGGGTCGACATGGTGCAACCCAGATGAACCCCCGGGTTGCCCTCTCTTTTACTTTTTTATGCTCCAAATGACGTTGTTTTGGTTTTTTTAAAAAAATTATTTCCCTAAAATTTGTTGATTTGCAAGTAGAGTTGCTCGCAGGTTGGCTCGCACCAACTTGCGGGCCATGCAGTGCAGGCCTGTGCGGCCCGCACTTCTGCGGGTTGACAAAATGCCAACCCTAACCCGCAGTGTGCGAGTTGTGGGCCAGCTCGCGGGCCTGCATTTTTTTTTTGAAAAAAAAAATTCTTATTTTTTTAAAGAAGGTCGAAAACATAAGACACGTATGTATGAGTCACTAAATTTATTTTCCTAGCATCAATCATTTCTCTTATAAAAATTTAATAACATAATCTACAATTTAAGAGATAAAGTTATCAAATTTGCCAAAGTTTATAAACAAAATATAAACTCATCCTCAAGCAACCAAGATATAATAATTTTGTTCAAAGAAGAAGGGAAGATGCTAAGATTTTTTTTCTTTGGATTGGGAGGTATCAAGATAGGGTGGAAAACTTATAAGTTTTGTAAAATTATTATATGTAAACAAAAAAAATACTTTTGTGGGCCAACTAGCCAACCCACGGGCTATGCAGTGCGGGCTTGTGTGGCCCGCATTTTTACGGGTTGGGATTTTCCCAACCCTAACCCGTCAAAACCCGCGGGGAAGACGGCAAGGGGAGAGAGGGGGGGGGATGACAAGGTGTGACATGTGAACATATTATGGGGCCTAGAATGCCTAGATGATAGAAATTCAACAGACATTCGATGGGCATGGCAGCGAGTATTCTCTACCACGTGCTGGCTCCTTTGGAAAAACCGTTGCTGCAAAGCGTTCGATGATTCAGCTGTCAACCCAAAGGAGATAGTCCACAGATGCCTATACCACCTCTCGGAAAGTGCCCTTAATGGACGTCTTCATCACCAGATTTTCCAAGTCTCTGATAGAGGACTCGTCCGTTGGGAACCCCCTGCTCAGAGCTTCTTCCGCATTGATGTAGACGGTTCTTCTTTCAGTAGCAGCCAGGCAGCATGCGGAGGTGTTATCTGTGATAGCCTGGGTAACTGGATACGTGGATTTCAACAGAAGTTGGGAAATGCTATCCCAACTGCTGCGGAAATCCGTGCAATCCAAAGCGGTCTTCAATTATGTAAGCAGTTGGGTCTCAAGAAAATCAGGCTATTCACAGACTCTCTTCAGGCCATCCACCTTCTATCTACCAATTGCGGCGTGGATCACCCTTTGTATGATATCGTTTCGGCTACCAGATCCCTCATTTATGCCGACTGGGATTTGGAGATTTCCCATACACATAGGGAATGTACTCGTTGTGCTGACTTTTTGGCGTGAACGGCTCATTTGATCAACCAGGACTACATGGAGATAGGCGTTTCCCCTATGGAATGCTTTCATCTTTTTGCCTTGGAATGCGGGGATATTCCCCATGAACATTCCTTAGGACCTGTACCTTAGGTCTTGTTATCCTTTCAAGCTATGCTTGCCTTTGTATTCAAAAAAAAAAAAAAAAAAAAAGAAATTCAACAGACATTACCCTCAGTTAACGGTGTTGGTGATATTGCCCCCAATTGTAAACTTTATTTGTACTTTTATCCTTTTAAAAACTTTATTTTGTACCCCTCACCTATAACTTTATTGTTGAATTTACATCTTTATCTTTTACAAAATGTACGTCATATACTTCTAAGTAAGTTGGTACAATCATATTTTGTATCCGAGATAAGTCAAGCTCATATTAGAGATAGCTCTCTTAAATGTGTATTATGCATTAACACCAACTTGAAAACCTTTTCTAGATTTATTCAAATTCGAACTCAATGCTGTTTTTTTTGCATTTACCCAAATTCGACCTACTCAAGCAAAAACTAGTCCTTTCCATCAGCATTGATGCTTACGGGCATGGAAATTAACAAAATAGTCACTCCGATCCTTAGTATAAAATATATTTATTTTATTTGATTTGATTAAGGAAGATAGTTAAGTTATTTAATATGACATATATTTACTAAAACACCATAATCATCTTTCTTAATTCTCTCTTTCCCTCTCCTCTTTGATTATTATTGGAGAAGTATTAATAGGGGTAAATTAGGAAAAGATTAAGAAATATAAAAATATATCTTATATTTAGGACTAAGAGGGAGTAATATCAATTTATTATTCTTTCTAGAACAAAACTGAGCTTGGTGGTGATGATGGCTGATGAGTTTTTTGCACGATTAATATGTAATCATAAGCCTATTGCTCAAGCCTTGAGCTCCCACCTTGTGTATTTTTTTAATACATAATAATAAAGTTAAAATTAAACAATAAAAAGAACATGAGCCAAGCCAAATACCAAAATGATGTGACCGAGGGAAATAGCCTTTAATTATACACTGAACCCATCCTTAATTGGTAAATCAAAAAGAGAAAGATTCCTTTTCTGTCTGAAACAGAAAACAATCCTATTTACACAAAAGAAAAAAGGAAAAAAATCCTGAGCAATTAAGACGGGCATCAAGATAGTAATTTGCAAGGTATTAAAACCCGGACCGGGTAGTGAACCGGTCGGGGTACTGGATTAAGGGTCAGTGGGTCAGACCGGGACCAAACCGGTGAGAAATTGAAAATTTTAGACTTATAGTATGAAATTCTAAAGGAAAAAGTAAAAAAAAAAAAAAAAAAAAAAAAAATTTTTTTAAAAAAAAAGGAAACCGGACCGGGAACCGGACCGGCCAACCGGCCGGTTCGCCGGTTACCTGGCCGGACCGGCCGGTCCGGTCCGGTTTTCAGAACCCTGGTAATTTGTAATTAAAACAAAGGATCCTTCACATTCAATGGTTCAGATCTCACATGTTGGCCTATATAAACCCACTCATGGGTATTGGCTTAGGCAAGCCATAGCCATTTTTCCTGTCTTATCATAGGTATAGTTGTTGTGGAGCTTCCTGTACTCCATAGCTGAAAGGAGGTGAGGGGTATAGACCTAACTGCTGGTTCATGGATACCTATGCCCTTCGCACATCAAAAGCGTAGGTCAAGGGTCTGCATGAACTTGGAGATAGGGTTACCCTTATCCTTTTTGGTATTGGAGTGAAGGGAGCTCCCCAATCATATATATTCTCTGCAATTACAAATGTATTTGCACATAATACAGCTAGAGATAAGTGTCTTATCATCCTGATTAAAAGGTTTAATGATCTCTGCAAGAAGGTTAGAGATTGAGTGAGAGGGAGGGAGGGAGGGAGGGAGGGAGGGAGAGCTAATTGTGTTGATCTGGGTATCGATTTTTTTATTCAAATAATTTATATTTGGCTTCCCCAAGATATGACGTTAAGTAAGAGCCCACAGTATTTTAGGTTCAGTATGGGAAATTCTTTTATGATAGAAGCCTAGATGTTGATTAATTATACAATTCTTGTCTACATACATTTTTTTTTTTATTGCAAGAGACAAGCAGTTCGTCTCTGTGCTTCTCCAATATAATTGTTAAGATGAGTGTGTGTAGGAGTACTTACATTGCCTTGATTTATGGGCCCTATTTGGTACGTATGATTGAGGAGTTGGGATTGAAATTGGGATTTGGCAGCACCAACTTTTCATGTTTGTTATATGGATCCCATTAAATTCTTAGACCAAATTACCCTTCGCCCTATCCCTCTCTCATCTCCTTCCTACTTTGTCGGCAACATCCTTCCAAGTTCCACCACGATGAGGTCTTCCCTCCTTGCACCTAACGGAATCGTGGGCACGAAGTTGGAGAGGTTGATCAGATCAATGGCAAGAGATGGTGAGGCGATGACGATTTTGATGGTTACGATTTCCTAATTAACGAGATCAACGACAAATCAGATCTGGTTTTGATTTTCTAATGAGATAGATGGCAAATCACTAGTGTTGTTTCATGGCTAGCTTGTTCTCTTTAGTTTTCGATTTGAAGCGCCGACATTGGCTGAAGTTTGGTAGTAAGGATTGTAAGGCTGGCAATACCATTGATGGGAATGTAATCTAAGGCTTCTTTTCTGTTATAAAAAGCAAAAGGAATATTCAGTTCTTTATATAGTGAGGCAATAGGATATTCCTTTCTCTGCTCATTCGATGCGAACATTTTTCAAATCGGAAGCTATCCAGTCATTAAAAAAAGTAACTTTCATTCATGTTTAATTTGTCCTTTGTTGTAAATATTTCCCTCAGACTAGTGAATTGATTCCATCACAAGTTCATTCAAATCAAATGCTACGGCCACGCCTAAGTACACATCCAGATCAGAAAAAACACAAACAACGACCTTCATTATGATCAATTGTCTTTGTTATTTATATATATAACGTCACACAAAACTTAAAGGGAAAGTCATTACATGGTTCCAATGAGGGAATATATAATCACAAAAAAGTCCTAATAACAAGTGAAGCATCATATATAATTATACTTGTTACTATTTCTTATACTAAAACTTATCATTGCATGCTACTAAATTCTTGCGGGACTCTTTGATGATAACATTCACTCTTTAAGATCTCACAGTGATTTTTCCCAAACTTAAAACTATAACAATATATGCTTCAACCAATCCCTGAGGAGCAGGATATATGCTAGCTTTAATGAGATAAGCCAATTATAACCATACTCGATCCTTCAAATTCAGTGTCCACATACCCCTTCTTCATCATTCCTCGTATTCTACTTGTTAAAGATATATTGAGTTTTTCTCATTTCTCTGTTGCTTAACCAATCATTCTCTATATATGTACCAATAGCTAAAATCAATTCAAACTTTTTCAGACACTCATCGATTCCGCAAGTGCAACAAGATGCATAATTTCATGAGACAAAAACAAACTTTGATTCCTGCTCTATTTATGCTTGCTCACTCTTCAATCTTATAATATACTGTATTAATAACTTGGGTTTTCTGCTTCTGTGTTTCAGGCTGTTAATGCTACTCTCAGAGAGAATAGAACAAGTGACGCTTTGCCTTCAAGTAGGGATCGAAGTACTTAACAGCTATATGATATGAAGCAGTTAACATGTTAGATGAATAGCGGTGGTAAAAGTGACAATTTTGCAATCTGACTTTTACAAACTTAAAATTGGGTAAAAATCAAATTGTGTAATATGATTTATATTTGGATTGACGGTGGCATAAGTAACTTTTCTAAAACTAAAACTTGTTTGAATGATTATTTTGAAAAGCAAGTTTAGATAAAAAATGACTGAAAATGATATGAATCTTATTAAATAATACATATATATCATATGTATTTATATTGTGATAATTATAAGTGAAAAATTATAATTATAATTATAAAAAAGTGAAAAAAGTTAACTTGGAAATTTTGGCAATGCTAAAATACGTCATTAAATATAGTTAATGAATAAAAATGCATATAAATTTGAAATCATACAAATATAAAGTTTTTATCAAATAATATTATTTAACTAATTGAACATGAACTAAAAAAGAGTTTCATAAACAGAGACCAACAAAGACCATTAAGTAATAAACACAACTTTTCACCTCAAATAGAGACCAAATTGAACACTAGAGTATAATCTGAAAATTTATCGAGTAATTCTCACCAATTAAATTTCTCATGGACCTAAATTCGAGTCCTGTCATAAAAATTTACCACTCTAGTCTTTATTATAAGTTTATTTAACAAATTCTCTTACATCTTTCTCATCTTTTTCTATTTCCAATGAGAATTAAGTAAGGATAAAAATGGAAAACAATGATTATTAACTTTTAAGTGAATTTATATTTAGGACAAAACAATTTAGGGAAATTGTCCAAAAATACCTCATTGGAAACTTATTTGCCAAATGATACCTTCGGGTGCAAACAATCTTCCCCGTGTGCAAAAGATCTTCCCTTGTGTTCAAACAATCTTCCCCTGTGTGCAATATATCTTCCCTATGTGACATCTCTTGTATTCGAACAATCTTTTCTGATGTACAAAAGATCTTCCCTCAGGTCTCATTTGGCAAATAAGTTTTCAATGAGGTTTTTATGAGCAATTCTCCCAAAAATTTATAAAGATTTATAATATGGACCAGAATAGTATTTTAATTAAAAAAAAATGAGACCCAACATCTTTCTTTTATAAGCTGCTTTTCTTTATGTTGGAAAAGTCAAAAACAAGAAATTTTGACTTGTAGTTTAAGCTAAAACCTAATTGAAAACAAGCCATCCCAAACACTTTAAAAAAAAAAAGCCAAAAGCACTCAATCTGACTTTTGCTCCATCAATCGTGCTTTTGGGGCTCTAAAAGCCATTCCAAACACACCTTGCAGTTTTCCCCATTTGAATTTGTGGATGAGTCCCTATATACGGAAAATTATTCTAAAAATATTTTAATGATTTGAACAAAAAATTTCGTGAGACTCCATTATAGAACAATTCCAGCGCTCTATATATGATTAATGGAAGAATTTATTAATGTGGCATCTCAATCAAAATGGATGAAAGAAAACTATATATTCTATTACCATTTATGGAAAATATCATATCTATGATCAATCACCAATATAAAATCCATGAAGGGGCCAATATTCAAGGTTTATTAGTTCATTCAAAGAACTCAAAATAAGTAACCAATTAACAATCAATAATCATATTGATTACTTTGTTTCTAAATTCTGGTTGGAGGAACAGGAGGGTACAGAAGCGAATGAATGAAGATGTTCTCAATTTGAAGGAGAACATGAGTAGTATAATTTAATTTCTATGTATGTGCCTCTTGTCTCTACAGAGACACCAACAAAGCTGCACTGTGTCCTAGAAATTGAGTAATTTCTTTCTGGTCTGCTTTCAATGTTATTTTGCTCTCAGGGACATCATCAGGTTGGAGCCAAAGTTCAAAGCCACAGGAACACAGGATTGTGATGCTGATAGGGAAGGAATAGGTTAGGAAATTTATTTGCTTTTCTTGTTTCGGGTTTGTTTAGGTTGTATTTTAGGAGTGCTTTTGTTTTCTTAAATGATTAGTGAGTGTAATATTTTTTTCAAATTAATATAATTGACATGCTACTGGAGATGTTAATTATAGAATTCAAGCTGGATGGTATAAATGGAGAAAAACTACTGTAGTTGTTTGTGATCTGAAAGTACCTAATAAGGTAAAAGAAAAGTTTTATATCACTGCTATATAAGACCAGCAGTACTTTATGGTAGTAAATGTTGGGCTTTAAAAGTATAACATGAATATAAAATAGGGGTAGCCGAAATGAGGATGTTGAGTTGGATGTATGGTCATATAATCATACACATGAACGAGTTGGAGTGGCGTCTATAGAAGAGAAAATGGTAAAAAATCATTTGAGGTGGTTTGGAAATATTCAAAGAAGGCCATTGAGTAAGGGGCCTCACTCCCAAAAGAAGAACACAAGTTGGAATCCTAGGAAGCACGCTTATTGGGGGAGGTGAAAACCCTTTGCCCTCTAAACATCGAAAGGGGAAAGTGTAATATCTCAAAATACATCCAAGGGCTAAATGTAATAGATAGTGAAAAAAGAAGAAGAAGAAGAGTTAATGACAGTCTAAATAATGTTGCCATAATTAGGGAAGGACATTTACCCTTTGATCTTGAGGATAGTAATGGAAATAAAAATGAAGAGCCAAGATTGGCCAATAGAAAAGTAAAGTAATCATAAGAATGAAAAACAAAATCTACTCTCCCTCTCACCTTGTAAATTCAGCCAAAAAGGTAATATAGGAAGAAGGTAAAAGTTGGTCAAAATGTTCAACTACATTAAGGAAAAACAAGGTCAAGCTTGAACCTATAGACATGAGATCATATGGTCAACACATTTCCTCTTCAATTGGGCTCTTCAATTTTGTCTAGGACCCAAAGAAAAGAGGAAGAGGATAGGCAATTTAAGTGATGCCAAATCCATTGAATAAGTCAAAAAGCAAAATGAAGGAAAAGAAGAAGAACAAGTCAAAAATTGTAGGCAAATAACTATAATTAAAATCAATATTGGAGGAGGCAATTAGTCAATATATTTTCCTCCATTTTGGCAGCCCAATAAAGAAAAGAAAGACAATATATTTACCATAAGAATTTACCACCATGGTAACTTACTTGACTTGTGCAAGAAGAGTGATTTATGGCCACAATTTTTGCTTTATCTTTGGCAAACTTTCAGCCAAGTAATTAAGTTTAAGAGAAGAGGAAAAATACGACCCATTCCACTTTCTTTCTCACTTCAATATTTCGGCCAACAAACAAGGAGCAAGAGAAAAAGAAAGACAAGAAGCAAAGGTAACTTTCTAGCTTGATTTTCTCCTAACAAATCACTTCTTTGGCTCAAAAGCTCTTCATGAACCTTGTTCCCCTTGATGAGAGCTTTAATTATATGGTTTTAGAATTTTAAGGGGAGGTGTTTTGAGTTATCTAGCAAGACCCAAAGTTGTAGAATCAAAGAAAGAACCTAAGGAGAAGTAAGAGGTGAGTACTAACTTTAATTTAAGCTATGGGTTGTGTAGATTGAATGAGTATTTTTTACATGTGTAATTCTGCCCAATTTTGTCCAAGCTAGGGTTTGGAAAAGTCATGGTGTTTTGGTTATGTATTTGGTGGTTCATGATGATTAAAAACCGTATGACACATGTTGGTACTAAAATTGAAAGTTTGATAATTGTTGGAATTTAATTTGATTTTTCTGCCAAAACAAGACATGGGGAATGAGTGAGAATTTGTTCATTTTGATGTTATCATTGTGTTCTACAAAAAAAAAAAAAATTGTGTGGGTACAGCCCCAAGATGTGAATTTTGGGTCATTGAAACTCAAAATGCAAAACTGGATTTTCTGCCGAACAGAATTCCCGCAAATTACCTGATCGTGTGGTTTTTTGGATAACCAAATAATCTTTAAAAATTATGAAACTTTTCAGTTAAATAGTAGACATATCAAGATTTAATTTTATAAGTCATTTGCATCATTTCGATTTGTACACTGGGAGTTATGAATTTTTGAAGTTAGATCATGAAAACTGGGTTGAATTCTGACAGTGTGCAATAAATGAAAATTCTAGGAATGTTGTGTATCCAACTTGTCATGCCCTTATTTTAATTTCACCTTTACCAGAGTATTCATGAAAAATGATATGCGGTTCGGTGGGCAACATATAAATAGCATAATTATACTGATAATATGTGCATGATTACAAAAAATTCCCATAAGGGTTCGTACATGATACTTACAATTAAGGTAGCCGCACGGGCTACAGGGTGTCTAAACCCATCCCAGTGAAATGGAGACATCTTTCCGTCTTCATTCCACCATTGCATTCCTCCAGTGTAGTTCTCTTCTCTACTTTCAGTACACCTCTTGTTTTCACCTGTCTAATTTGTTGATAAGGGAGGGTGAGATTCAGGAGAATCTCAGTAGGAAACAGATACCAATATGCATATAGGATAATTGCTTAATGCATGACATGCTTGCAATACATCAACTTATGCTAACATAATGACATATCTACGTGCTCAATATTTCAAACAACATACTTATGACCATAGCATAAACAGAAACAGAGCGTCAATCATTCATATATATGTTTTACACAATCAAGCAAAGTAAATACATTCATCAATACACCAGCACAAATATCAAATACATGTAAGAGATGTAAGTTCCCTACCTTATGTCCCTTTTGCTAAACAGAAATAGTTCCTCGATCTATGTGCAAACAACTTGGGCTCAATATTCGATCCTACAATGTCAAATGTACCGTTTAGACACTTCCATAGTGTTTCTGGGGGTTATAAGGGTCTATATTGAAAAATTACTATAATGCCCTCGAGACCCCGGCCCAGCCCCGCTGTACTTGGTCCGGCTGTACTTTTTCTAAAATTCTAATTGGGCTATCCTGACATATTTCCACATAAGGAATTCATTTCCAGACTCAAAATTATCAAATTCACTGCTAAAAGATGAAATTGCCCTTGGCAGCCCCACTTTAAGGATTTTAGGAACGTTTTCGTAATTATGATTTTTCGGGCTTTTCCGAAAAAGTGACCAACTGTAACCCCACCTAATTTTCCCTCCTGAACTCAATGGAACTATCAAATCATTAAAAATCTAACTTTAAGCCTATTTTATACCGAAATCTAAGAAACTTCGGGGAAAATTGGGGTTTTTCAAATCCGACTCCGCAAACGTGTTCCTTTCTACTCATAACCACTTTATCAATTATTTAATTAGGTTACAACTACCATTTAGACCGAATTTTGGTAGCATAACCCCTAAGCCACGTCATTTCCAAAATTTACAAACAAAGACAATTCGGTGAAATTTCACCGATTAAATTGTCCACAGCAACCAGAATAATCAATATACGAAGGTTTAGAAGTTACTTCAAGCTCCTTCTGACTTTTCCCTAATATAGCTGAACCCTAACCCTGATTAACCATGAAAATTGAGCTTACCACACCTTAAAGAACATGAAACAGAAGCTTAGGAATATGGTTAAACACATTAGGTACGAATTCACCGAAGAAATCGACCTACCTTGCGAGTTTCTTCCCCTTCTCTCTCTAAAATCTCTCTCTCTCTCTCTCTCTCTCTCTCCATGGTGCTGCACGGAAATAAAATGAAGAAGATACATATTTTCCTTATATCATATGCTTGCTTATGTCATATTTTATTATGATGCTGTCATAATTCCCATTTTTGGATTTTCTGGCACTTTTTCTACCCAAAATTAAAAAAATCATAACTAATTCTAGAAAAATCAAATTGAAGTAATTCCAAAGGTTATAAAACTCTTATTGAGTCTAGTTTTAAGGAAAAATATGGATTTTAGCCAGTTGGAAGCACATCATTCCCAGCTTTAATTTTTTTGACTGCTACTCTAGAAAATAATCAATTTCGCTGGGCAAACTTAAAAAATTCATAATTTTTTGTATGTTGCTCTAATTGATTCATATGATTGATCAAATTAAAGCTTAGGATGTCTACTTTCACCCTATTAAATTTCATAAATATTTCTCATTATTTGGTCTTCCAAAACCTCATGACAAGCTCACTGCCTCGCAGAAAATTTCACTGGAAGCATAATCACTTTCTTCAAAATTCACCATTGTATTTTCTTTAATGCCTCAAAGACATAAGGAACATTAGAAACTAGATTTGAGACATCTACTAAACCAGGGCTTAGCAATCCGCTTAATTTAGGCTTATTCCCAAGCCTCCAATTCCAAAATTCGCGGTATTACACAACTAGCTGTGAGTGATATTTTTCCTTGAAAATAGACTAAATAAGGGTCATATAGCCTTTGGAATCACCCCATTTCGATTTTTTTTTAGAATTAGTTATGATTTTTCATATTGATGAAAAATTCTAGCCGATTTGGTCACTTTGCGAAAATTGAAGATGTTATGGCATAATGTAATATTGTTGAACTCTGAGGTTAAAAATTGGTCTTTTAGGTTAATTGACCACTTTAGCTCCTTATTTGACTTGATTAAATGACCATAGTGATAACCAACCCAAGTATTATGAGTTATTAGATAATTGGAATAGGTAATAACTCGTCGTCCTTGATTTTGATTTATAGGATTCGATATTTGCCCTGTTCATGATCCACCTGTGCCAGAGCACAATCGGAAAGAATAAGGTAGTGACACTTTCTCTTATACTGTATGTGATGCATTGTATGTATGTGATATCATTGCAATGTGTATTGCCAATGCTGCGGAGCTTGTTGCTGTGTGTATGATGTGAAAGCTATGTGTATGCCGTGAAGGCTATGTATATACAGTCGTGAGTGCTGTCGATTGTGGCGTTGGTTATGCATCATGTGTCTACAGTCGTGAGCGCTGTCGTTTGTGGTGAAAGCCACGCATCATTGTGTTGTTGCTGCTACTGTTGTTGATTTACATGCATGCTATTTGATTATATATTGTATGAGTGATTTATTACTACTAGGATTCTCTTGAATCTCATTCTTTCCATTGACTAACCTATAGTCAGGGTAAGCGACTCGAAGGAGAAGCAGACAACCAAATTTGAAAACTAGCCATTTATGGTAGGTGAGCGTTTCGGATGTTGCGAACAATATGTTTGACTTTTCTCTTAATGTATGATCTCTTCATTGTTTCTCTGCAAATATACTTAGGAAACTAATACAATGAAATATTAGTCTTATAGATAAGGAGAAAGAAACAGGTCGGGAACAAAGTGGGAAATTTGATCATATCCCAAAAATGTTTGGAGTGTGTGTATTAAAATTATATTTTCTGAACAGATGAACCTAATAAATGCAAAAATTTATGTTGTTTTTGTTGCTTTCTTACTTTATTAGGCATGAGGAATCGGATCATATTGATGTCATTTCAATAAGGAGAGTGTGGGCGTCTTCACCATCAACACAAGTGTCCGATGACATTCTCGAATTCTGAAACAGTTTTAGATGAAAAGCAGAATTTGTATGGAAGGAGGGATATATATATATACACATATATATAGCTATTTCAAACTGTCCTTAATTTTTACTACAATTGTATCACATTGACCAAAAATAATGACAAGGCAATGTTGATGATGATGTTAGAGTTCTTTATAATTGTATCGTTTATGATTCTATTTTCTCTCTGCCTGCAAATGCAAAGAAAATTGTATTTATTTATAAGCTTGGACTCGATGCACTGAAATTCATGTAATCCCCAATTATTTTATTTTGTAAAAAGGACAAGTTTTAATTAGTAAAAGCACCACCACCTTATAGTTTAGTGGCATGAAACCTCTCCTATATCAGGGGGAAGGTCGCAGGTTCGATCACAATTCATCGTTAGTGTCTATTCATCTAATTCAAAACAAAAGCGCACCACTTTATTAAGGCTAAAAGTGGAGCCATGATTTAAGAATAAGGGAGGCTTTTTCAAATAAAAAAGGCACATATATACTATAAAGTTTGCATAAATTTTGAAAATAAAAATTTATAATATTTATATAATTACATAATAATGCTAAAAAAATTGCAAATATTGAGGAGTCATAAAATAACGTCTATATTGATCTCTCTTTCCATTTCTTCCCTATTGAGTGTCTCCATCATTAGATCAAGTTTTAGTGGTTAGGATATAAATACTATTTAATGTTACAATAATATTTTTATATAATATTAAGCCGCAACCACTGAAACTTGATCTAATGGTGGAAACACTCAATGGAGAGAGAGATCATGGAGACATTCTTTTCCACCCTCCATCACTAATCAAGGCGGAAGCAAGCTGTGATTCTATAGAGCAAAGACTATCCTAATGGTTAATTAACCCTAGGCATTTAAAATAGTAATTTTATTTCTGATGCTTCTTAAAATAAACTATACGATTATTCCTATCACGCAAAAGAGAATCAAACAATTAAATTAAAGGAAAATTGTCCCCAGCTCCCATGATCAAAGAACCTTTACATTTTTAATTAAAATTGTAAAGAAGTACTCACAAACTAGCCTATGCTGCCGTGGAACATCGCACATGCATGATTTCACTGTTCTTTTGAGAAAAAAACTGCGGCCCATTAAATTATCTTACAAAATAATAAAATTCAACATGCAGCATAATATAAAGCCAAACATCTTAAATCATAACAACATATATATGTATATTTACAAGCTAATACATGTATGTTAAAAAAAAAGACAATATATTTATCCTATTTGAGACTTTTATTTTAATAAAAGGGAAAAAAAAGGAATTTGCTTTTATTTAAAATAGTCCCTATGTAGTGAATGAGAGGGGGGCCTGCCCAGAGAACATAGTCTCTAATTCTCTATATCTACGGTCTAAATGATGACGCAACAATATTATTAATTGATGAGTGAAACTTTCTAGGATTCTGGCAAAGAAAAAACTTTCTACGGTGCTCTGGATTAATCCAAGAAGAAAACAGGTGTATGCCCAAAAAACGAAGAAGAAGAAGAAGAAGAATTTGGGGAAACATTAGGGGATCCTTGGGAACTTCAATTGTAACACCACTCTCTAGGGTTACTTATGATAGCATTTTAGTCATTTTAGAATCACATGTGACCCAAAAGTACTTTTGATTAAACTAGAAACTTAAATTTCTTTCTCTAGATTGGGTACTGGGAGACAATGAATTTTCTTGAAACTTTGGAAATTCATAACTAATTCAATATATCTCCAAACTTAGTGGTTTGAAGCCCTATCTTTAGCTCGTGGAAAGATCTTCAATATAAAAATAAGACACAAGTTTGTTTTTGTTCCATTTGATCTAGAAACACTCAGTTTTCAAATCTAGACAGGGCATATTTTCACAACTTTTACTAGATTTCTGGGTCATCTTTGAAAATTTATAGCTTTGTGGATTTACACCCAAAAATTACAAACTAACACTCATGTTAAAGCTCTTAATGTGTACTGTAACCCAATCAAATTTCATAACCTAGTTAAAACGCTTGCCCTAGCAAGTGTCACTCCCAAAATCGTGGCTCATCAATAATAAAAAAGCCACAAACTAACATTACCAACTTCATGCATTTTAGCTATGCTTTAATATAGCCCTTACCTTTACTTCTACTTGGCTCTCATGCTCCTCCTTATGGAAGTTAGGTACATACCAAAATATATAATTAACTTATGAAAGCCTTAAATAAACATATACAATAGCCATTAAACAAAATCATTTTATAGCATAATAATCATAACAAGCTTCTCATGAGCTTCCACCTTCAAGCTTCCTCCACTAGCTTGCCATTTCCTTTAGGAGTACTTGCCCCTACTGTTGGTATAAAGGAGAAAGGGGTGAGATTCGGGGGAATCTCAGTAACAAAACATGAACTCAATATATAATGCACAATGGTAATAAACGAAGCAATTAAATAGCCAATATACGAACAATACCTTATAAGCATATACATATAGCCATGGCACAAACTCAAGTAAGGATATTACATGTTCAAAGGCATACATAACAAATAAACATGCAATCAACCAAGGACAAACTATATAAGAGTAAGTTTTACTGCCTTTTGCTTCTTCTTCCAAACTACCTCCTCTTGCTTGTGTTTCCTTTGCTTTGCCTCCTCTTTGGTCTTGATGGAAATTATCAAACCCTATTGATTATTCATGTAGGGACAAATTAATACTCATCTTAGCAAGCTTTCATAGCATGATGAATCTCTCTCAAAGCCCCCAACTTGTAATCCATTCATTTAGCTCCATAACTTGTTCATTTTACCTTGTTTTTCCTACTTCTTGTTCTTTGTCTAATGATTCTTTTTTTAAAAAAAAAAATCCTCTTTTGCCTACTATGTTCTGCACAATTTTGCAAGAGGAATTCATTCTCAAACTCAACAATATAAATAAATTTGTGACCACGCTAGGCCAAACATGGGTGTGGAAATTACATAATTCTATTATTCTAATCAATGCTTCCAAACTTATACTTTAGTCACCTTTGCATACAATTCCACCTTCTAAAACATATTGAATATCTACTTGCCTCTGTAAAGTAGACATCCAATTTAATACACTAGCTCTTCAAACTTATTCCAAAACTCTCATAGATTGAAAAATCATAACTTAAGTTAGAAAACTCCAAATGAAGTGATTTAAGTTCCTACTTAAAGCACTTTAAATCCTCTACAAATGAAAAATAACATCCAGCATTAAATCATGAATATAGTTTCCCAATTCCAGTATGCATGCTAACTGTTCCTCTGGTGAGATAGGATATTCCAGTTTTCCTGCCCAAACTTTGAAAATTTATAACTTACAATATAAACATCTCATTTCTGTGTTCTAGTACTTAATTTAAATCTCTATAAATCTATTTTAAAGGAAAAATAACTGCAATGATAGATTATGAAAATAACCTCACATAATTTGCATAATTGCTCACTACCTAAAATCTAGAAAACAAAATTTTCCCAGTTTTCTGTCCAAACTTTCAAAAAGCATAACTTTCGTTCTAAATATCCAATTAATATATTCTAAGACTCATTTTAAAGCTTAGGATGTTTACTAACTCCTTACCAAATTTCACAGATAGAGGACACCATTTGCCCTCAAAACCTCACTTGAATCCGACTGTGCCACTTATCCTCTAGAATTGACACTCTATCATATAACCTCAAGAACGCCACATATCTCTTCCTAATATGAGTTCTCTTTGGATTTATCTTTCAAAACACATGTTTAACTCTAAACCCCAAAGAAATTGAACCAAAATCACCCAAAAATTCAAGCTTTAACTTCTTAAAACTCGTGCATGCAGCACTCTTTTTTCGGTTTGGAAGAACAAGCTAGAAGGAAAAAGTGGACATGCAAGCCCAAATTCATGGCCAAAACTCAAGGATTTCAACACCTATAAACCCAGATTGCATGCTCTATTTTTGGTGCTCAAATTACAGAATCAAAAACACACGTCAAAATCAACATGCAATAACTCATTCTTACCTTCAATGATGACAGCAAGCTCCTTACAAGAACACCCAACTTCCAGCAAGAACTTAACCTCAAATCACCAATCAACCCAAATGAAGTTGGAAAAGGGTGTAGAAGGCTTACCTAAACAAGATTCTAAGGTTGCATATGATCTCCAGCCTCTTCTCCGGCGAAATCTCCGGCCCTCTCTCCTTGGCGCTCCATCTTGGCTCTCCCTCTTTCTCTCTTTTTCTCTCTTTTCTTTCTCTGGTCCGAATGCCAAATGAGGGTGAGAGGGAGTGGCTAAGTGTTTTATTTGTGGTTGAATGTGTGTGTCATGTGTATGAGTGTTTGTATATGGTTGTGTGTGTTTTCATCCCATTGGTTAAAGCTTTATCCCTTAGGCTTTAATTAGTCTAATTTGTCTAAACTAAAATCACTTAAATCTAACATCAATCTTCTTGATCATGGGTAACACGTTTGGGGGGAGAAGGGTGTCTCCATTGACCTCCCTCTCAATTTACTCTCCATTTAATGTCTCTACCATCAGATCAATTTTTAATGGTTGAGATTTAATGATAGATTTTTTTTAATATTTAAAATTATAGTAATACTTTTATATCTATAATTAAATCTCAATCATTAAAAGTTGATATAATGATAGAGACATCAAATGGAGAGTAAATGGAGAGGGAGGTCAATGGAGACATCCTTCTCCCCACGTTTGGGTTCCATAACTTGGCTTAAACTTTAGTCCAATTCTGATTTTTGAGTCTGTGTAATAAAATCACTAATTATCCCCTTTCTTTGTTGGTGTTGACTTACCATATAAATTCCATAAATTAATCCTTAATACTTTATAAGGATTTTCTTCCTCAATTAGCTTCTTCGAGCCATAAAATAATTTCTCTAAAATTTTCATGCCAAACTATAACCTCTAACTATTTTTCCTTGAATTTTCGGGAAAATAGCTTTATTTGCCCATTTTTTGGGGAACTAAGCCTCTTCATCATTTTTATAAATCCCCAAAATAATATTCTATAATATTTCCTCAATTTTTAAGGTGCATAAATAATTCTAATAATTATCTTAAACATTTTCCTCATGATATGCTTAAGACTTTTGGCTCAACTGGGTTTAATAATCTACTTAATTTAGACTTATTTTTCAACTTCAAGGCCCAAATTGAATTTGAGATGTTACATCAATACTAGTTAAAACTCGAAAGTTTGCACAAACTCTGCTAAATCTTTAAGACTCCTATTCTCATACGATATGAATACTAATCAAATCATTTGCATATCAATTTAATTAGAGAAGTGCGACCATGATCACATTTTTCGTAATTAAGTTGCGACCTTATTATCAATCAGCTTGCTCATCAGGGCTATCATATGGATGTGAATCCCTCCTAGGCATAAGGTGGAGAAATTTACTAGCAAATTTGGTGTGACGGGTGCAAGTTTTTTCTTTGTACTCGAAAAAGTTGGTTGACACCGAGTTGTACACCTAAACGTATGTAATTACTTCCATCACACACGCACACATCTGCATATATAATAGTTATAGTGTGAATTGAGAAGGGGAAAAACAACAAAAGAAAATTAAATCCAGGGATATTAATTATTGGAGAAACTAAAAACAGATGGCTAATTTGAGGAGGATATATAATCGGACGGCTTTTATGGTTTTCATCTCTCTACTATGCATAGCAGTATCCATCACCTTCGTCTTCAGTCTACTAGGTTTTTGTAATAGGAATCCCCTGCTCTCAACTTATTCACATCTACTCCTATCTTTTGCTCTGTGGAGAATTCAAAGCAATCCCGAGAACCTTACTCTATTTCTAACTATATTCTTTGAAAGAATATTCAGTACTTTCATATAGTGAGGCAATCGGATATTCCTTTCTGTGCTTATTCGATACTAACATTTTCAAATCGGAAGCTATCAGATCGTTTAGAGAAGTAACTTTCTTTGTTGTAAATGTTTCCCTTAGAGTAATGAATTGATTCCATTACAAGTTCTTTCAAATCAAATGCTATGGCCACGAGCAAGCACACAAACAGATCAGAAAAAAGCACAAGAAGCCAGCTTGATTATAATCATCAATTGGTTTATACTCCCTCTAGTTCTCAATATAAAACATACTTGGGGAGTAAATCTGAATCATAAATATAAGACATATTTCCTATATTTTTCTAATTTACCCCTTGATCTACAAAGAAAATAAACAAAAAAATGTAATACCTTATATTCCAAAAAAATCAATCAATTAAGGTAAATGATGAAATATAATTACATTTTTCCCATTTTTAACCTCTCTTCATGTAACCACTTATTAATCTAAATTTATCATAAATAATGCATTTTTGGCTTAATTAACATAATAAAATCCCTAGATTAACATACTCTCCCTAGTCTTTAATATAAGACATATTTTGGAAGTTGGCATTGGTCCTCAATATAAGACAAATTATTCATATTTGGGAATCTTTTCCTAATTTACCCCTATTAATGCTCCATCAACAATAATTAAGGAGGAGAGGAAAGGAGGGAATTGAGGAAGATTATTAGGGTATTTTAGAAATTACATGTTTTATTAACTAACTTCTTTAATCTAATCAAATTAGGTAAATTATATTAAGAACCGGAGGGAGTATTAAAATATGGTATTATCACACCTATTAATGCTCCCTCATCAATAATCAAAAGAGAGAGGGAAGGAGGGAAAAAGATGAGTAGGGTGTTTTAGAAAATACATGTCTTCCTTAATATAATTAAATTAGGTAAATATGTCTTATATTAAGGCATCACACAAAACTTCAAGGAAAAAAATCATTACAATAAGTTTCTGGGAAAGGAATTTATAATCACCAATAAGTCCTAATAATAAGTGAAACAATATAAACTTGTTATTATTTCTTGTACTAAATCTTGTCACTGCATGTTACTTTATTGTGGGACTCTCTGATGTTTACTTTAGTTCTTTGAAATCTCATAGTGATTTTCCCAAAGTTAAAATTAATACAATATATGCCTTAGCCAATCCATGGGCAGCAGGATATATGCTCTAGCTTTAATGGGATGAGCCAATTATAACCATATTCGATCCTTCAAATTCAGTGTGCACTTAATGCAACCCTCCAGAGCCCCCTTATCCGGGCCTATAAATATGAACTCAAGCTTGAAATAATAGCATCACCGGTCACAAGCAACTTGTATATGTTGCATAGATAGACACACACACACACACACATATATATATATATATATATACATATGTGTGTGCGTGTGTGCGTGTGTTTGGTTATAGTTTCAAAGGTGGGGAGAGAGGACAGAGGGGCTATAAAATGGGGAAGAAGGGGCTCTCTGCACTCCAAGTCTGAAAGGAGGGGATGGGCAGACCTTAGCTGCAATTTCATGCTTACCCTTTTGCCTTCCAATCAACAAGTGAAGTTGAAGGGGTTTGCATGAGGTGGGAGATAGGGTTGCCTTGATCCTTTTTGGTATTGGAGTGAAGGGAGCTCCACATACCCCTTCCTTATTCTTCCTCTTATTCTATTTTTTAATCATATGCATTGATTGTGGCGTCGTATGATCCATATAGCTGACCCCATCTAGCGGGATAAGACGTTGTTGTTGTTGTAGTTGTTGTAGTAGTAGTAATATTGATCGTGGTGTCTGAGTTTTTCTTACTTGTCTGTTGCTAATTATCTAATCATCCTCTTTATGCAGCAGTGGCTGAATCAACTCAGTTATTTCAGTCACCCATGCAGATATACGTGTGCGCAGATGCAATTTCATCAGGCAAGAAACAAAATTTGACTCCTTCTCAATTCTTCCTTGCTCTCTCTTCAATAATGTAATATAGTCTCTTAGATCAGTCAGGTTACGAGATCAGTGACCTTATACTGTTTTAATCACTTGGGTTTTATATATTTTCTTCGTTTCAGGCTGTTAATACTCCTCTCAGGGAGAAAAGAATGGATGACACTCACTTGTCTTCAAGTAGGGATAGTACTGAACAGCTACTCCCTCCTATCATATTTATAAGTAACAACTACCCAAATCACATAGATGAAAATTTTGATTAAAATTAGTTAAAAGAAATAAATGTTTGAGAGATGTTTTTTCTTCCCCCAATTATATTGTTATTCATGAAGGTAATGAGTGAGAGATGATGAGTGGAAAAAGAGGCAAGAGAGAATGAGTGGGAAAAAGCCATGAGAGATACATGTAATTAGTTGGAAATAAAAATGGAAAAGGTGCACTAAATTTTTAGACAAACACGTATTGTTACTTATATATATATATATATTTGATGAAAATATTGTTACTTATATTTTGATTAACCCTATGTGAAAGAATATTACATTGAACTGGCGAGGTTTTATATATAATATGAAGCAACATGTTGATGAAAAACTTGCTGTTTTGAGTGATCACTGACATTTCGATTCTTTTAATTAGATGAAGGGGAGCGATTTGAAACCTCTTAATGAAAAAGTTTTCCCCATTTGAACGCGTGGATGAGTCAGTATAGCAAATTATTCAAATAATAAATGAATGATTTGAACATAAAATTTCGTGAGACTCCATTATAGTAGAACAATTCCAGACTGCTTTGATTAATGAAAGAATTTATTAAGGTCACCTCACAATTAAATGGTTGAAGTGACCTGAAGATTCTATTACCACTGATGGAAAATATCATACATATGACTCAAAATAAGTAACCAACAATCAATAACCACATTGATTATTCAATAGTGAAGTTGTTTCTAAATGCTGGCTGAAAGAGATTTGAATGAATATATGATTATATAATGTTTCTATATACATTTCTAACAAATTAAATGTAACATCTTAGCACCTCACCCTCGATATTGTGCGCTTTGGGGACCCCGTCACCCCTCTCGGCTTTAAAACACGTCAAGAGAGGGAGGTATCCCGATCCTTATAAGGCATCTTACGTTCCTCTTCCCAACCGATATGAGACATAATACTCCACCCACCTTTGAACTTAGTGTACTCACTAGCACATCGACCCGAGCTTGGCTTTGATAGCATTTGTAACATCGCAACGCCTCGCTTTCAATATTATCCGCTTTGGGGCTTCTGTCACCCCTCACGGCTTTAAAACGCTTTGAGAGGGGGCACTGGGAGTTTACAAATTGTATCTAAGCTAGGCTTGGGTTGATGTATGCTGATGTGCCCATGAGGACGCTAGGTCCAAAGGTGGCTGGAGTGTTATATCCTACATTGACTGGGGAGAGGAACAAAAGACCCTTTATAAAGGGTCTGGATATCTCCCACTTGACACATTTTAAAGTCGTGAGGGGTGATGAGAGCTATACCCCTGTTTTCTTGTAGGGAGTTAACTAAATATTTTTTCCAGATGATCTTATAAACCCACCTCATTCTCTTAAAGCCGAAAATTAATTTTATGAAAATTATCCCTTGTTAAAGCCTATTCCCCTTAAATCAGGATTTAATTAATATTCTAAAAACTTTAATGAAGCATATAAGTTTAGTACATTACAAGCTTTGTTCTCATAACCAAAATAAAAAAAAATTAATATATGAAAATTACCTCTTGTTAAAGCGGATTCCCCTTAATCAGGAGTTAAATAATATTCTATAAACTTTAATGAAAGCACATAACTTTAGCTAAGACCCCCTCTTGCCCCCAAAGTTGGCGGCATATATATCAAGCACTAAAATAAATTCATGACGCAACAAAAGAATGGGACATATTCAGTAACTTTTATATAGTGACACAATTAACTGGATATAATTCCTTTTCAATCCAAACAAATTCTTATACGGATGTTTTTCAGTGAAGTTAGTTTGAAAATTTTGTTCATTTTTCATTGTCCAAGATTAAGTAGATGTTTTGGGATCGGAGATATACTAAAACCTTTTAGTTTAATTACATATCAATAATCGCAAAACATTATGACAGCGAGGATTAAATTAACATTTTTGTGAAGTGTGTAAGGATTCGTTTTAAAAAGTTTTAGATTAATTAATTAATTAATTATACAGAGGGGAAAATATAAATTTGAATGATATTATAAAGAGATCAGTTAAGAAAATAATTTCCGAAACACTTTATAACCTCACTCATCAAGCAAGACGGTGACTTCATATTGGATTTAACCAAAAAATAAAGATTTGCCCTATTTAGTAGTTCGATTAAGAAAAAAAGGAAATGAACTTTCAATCAGAAAACGGCTATATGCATGAACATGGACAATGATTTCGACAGTAAAAGGAAAAGATTAATTCACAATCGGCAATGACGTTAGTTTAACTTAAAATAAATAATGCAAAGCTTTCACCAATTCTTAAGCATCAAGATCCAATTTCCAAATTTGCTGATTAATAAATTCCATCTTTCTCATTACCGAACTTTATTATATATTAAGGGTTAAGGTGCAAAAATGCCTATATACTTTTTTTTTTTTTTTTTGGTTACAAAGGCAAGCAAAGCTTGAAAGGGATAAGTCTATAGGCTAGTTCCTACAGAGTGATCATGAGGTATCAACCCACGATCCAAAGCAAAAAGCGGAATACATTCAGTAGGGGAAGTCCCTAATTCCTTGTAGTCATGCGGAATCCTGAGTGCTTCTCCTGCCAGAAAATCTGCGCATCTAATACTTTCCCTATGGGTGTGGGAAATTTCTACCTCCCAGTCGCAATATATGAGTGATGTGGTATCTAAAATAACCTCATACAACGGATGATCAGCATCACAACGATTGGAAAGAAGATGAATTGCCTGTAGTGAGTCCGTGAACAACTTGATTTTCTTGAGCCCCAACTGCTTACATAGTAGTAGACCCCGACGGATTGCATGGATTTCTGCAGCAGCTGGAAAAGTATATCCAAGCTTCTGTTGAAATCCACGTATCCAGACACCACGATGATCTCGAATAACACCTCCACATGCAGCTTGGCCTTCTCTCCTTACTGATCCGTCAACATCAAGACGGTGAATTCCCGGATCTGGGGGGTACCAGTGGAGTACTCCTCGTTCTGGAACCTGAAATATCTGATGCCGCCACCTGCCGTTCTCCACACCTTCCGAGAGATGGTACATACATCTGTGGACTATCTGCTTAGGGCTGTCCGATGTCCCTTCAAAGGCTTGACGGCACCGGTTCTTCCATAGTAGCCAGCATGTTGAACTGAATACTTTTTGCCAAGACCATCTCGCCATCCTATTGTTTCCAGGTGAGTGTTGTGCATTCCAACTGAGCCAGTCCTGCAAGTTACCAGAGAAAAACATACTATAATATAGGGGGTTAGTTAAAACTGACCACACTCTCTGAGCTTGCTCACAATCTCTCAAAATATGAAGTATACTCTCCACACTATCACACTGAAAAGGGCAGGTGTTTAGGACGCTCGGATTGTGTCTCGCTCTCAACTCATTAGTAGGAAGCCTTTCATGGTAAACCTGCCACAGAAAGATTTTGACACGTTCAGGAATTCCCTGATGCCATAAAGCCTGCCAGTGAGATCGGTTTCTGGAACCATGCTGATGATATATAGCGTCATAGGCCGATTTAACGCTGAAGGTCCCATCTGGAGCATTCCTCCAACAAACCACATCCTCTTCAGTGCCCGAAGGCGGGGGCATCATCATTATTTTATCCACCACCCATGTAGGAAGGTAAGATTCCCATTTAGCTCTGTCCCAGTGACCCGATTGAGTAACGAAAGATCGCACGGTGGCATTTACATCAACCAAGTGAACGTTATGATCAATATGAAGTTCCAAAGGATTGTCCACCAGAGACCAGCGCTCTTTCCAGGCAAGCGTACTATGACCACTTCTCAAACATTTGCCAAGGCCTCTTTTAAAGTCGTCCCAAACAGTCACAATGCCACTCCAAACAGCCGATTGATTTCGCCTCTTCCGGACAAGAGGGTCAGTGAGCACACCACATGCGTATTTAGCACGTAGACATTTCACCCAGTAAGCATCCGGTTTCGTAATAAGACCCCAGCATAACTTCATAAGGAAGGCTTTATTTTGACAGTGTAAGTCTTTAAACCCCAAGCCGCCTTCACTCTTTCTTTGTTTTAGCACATCCCAGGAGAGTAAATGCAATTTTTTGGAGTCTTCATGATGATTCCAGAAGAAATCACGACTTAGCTTTTCAATGGTTAGGAGGACACCTTTCGGGACAAGGGTAGATTGCATCTGGTACTGGGGGATTGTTGAGAGGACCGATTTAATGAGAGTCGACCGGACCTATATACTTTTTCTAAATGTGCATTTAGCACCATAAACATTTTTTTGGTGTAAAAATACCCTTTTGGTGTAAAATTGCCCATGAACTTTTAAAAATGGAGCAAAAATGCAACTTACATTAATATTGACTAATATTGTTTGTTTTTGTTGCGTGGGCCCCAAATTATTCATTCTTTTAAAAAAAAAAAAAAAAGTCACACCATCCCTCTTCCAACATCCCCCACCCTCTCCGAACTCCGTCCCCCCCCCCCCCCCCCCATCTCCAAATTTCTTAGCTCTGTTTCTCCAACCCCATTGCCCGCACCACTCCACTGCGCTGGAAAAAAGGGAAGAGGAAGAAGAAGGTTCAGAGACTAAATAAGAGTATCTGAAATAAAAAAGAAAATGGCATGTATGAACTCGTGGTAGTGATCAGAGTTGGAAAATAAGAGAGGGATATAAAGACAACACTATCAAACTCAACCAAAAGCAACGCTATGATTGCGCCAAGTTCTTCATGTTTGTCATAACATTCGGCAATGTTCGGTTTTACTTTTCTCTTGTCCTTTAAATTTTTCATTTCGTTGTTTTGACCGCGTCTTAGAATTTGAAAGGAGGAGATAAGCAAAATGTGCAATTGGGGTTGGGTTCTCCAACACAGATCTCATGGTTGACATCGAAGCACTTGGGTCTAAAATAGCCAATATATAAGCTACAGTCACAGTGCTATCTACTAACCCGTTTTCTCTCTTGCTTTTACTCTCTCAACATCCTTCTTCTTCTTCCTCTTCCTTTTTTGCCTGCGCAGTGGAGTGGTGAGGGCAATGGAGTTGGCGAGATAGAGATGAGAAATTGGGAGGGAGAGAGAAGGAAGAGACGGATGACGTTAGGAGATAGTGGGGGCAGTCGGAAGAGGGATGGTGTGACTTTTTTCTTTTAAAATAATCATTTAAAAAATAATAATGTGGGGCCGACTCAACCAAAAGAAACGGTATCAAACAACATTAACAGAAGTTGCATTTTTGCTCCATTTTTTAAAATTCATAGGCATTTTTATACCAAAAAAATGCTTATTGTGCTAGATGCACTTTTTGAAAAAATATATAGGAATTTTTGCATCTTAACCCTATATTAAATAGTTGTGTGCAAGGTGTCAAACTCGTGAGTTTAATCAAATTCATGATGGTGACGTAAACTCGTAAGAGTTTACTTTTGTCATTAAATAGGTATGAATAGTATACAACTAAATAATTAAAATATAAAAAATGAAACTAGTGAATTAAATCTATTAACATTCATAATTTAGTATATTTAATAAAGAAATTTCTATAAAATTTATATACAAAGTCGACAAGGAAGACAAAATCGAAAAAGTTAACATGAGTTTAAGAGTTAGTTAACACGCTTTTGTAAGCTACAAACATAAAAACGGTAAACTCGGTGTGTAAACTCGGGAGTTTAATCGAGTTTACAGCTGACACGAGTTTACCAGTGACTCGACTCAATTTAGAAATGTAGAAACATAAAAACAGTAAATTCGGAGAGTCAACTCACGAGTTTGACAATAATAGTTGTGCGAGCATATATGTGTACATTTAAATTTTCAAGTTGTATAATAATCACATCACTACACGAAAGGCAAAAGCATTTCTCTCTATTATGCATTATTTTTGTGTTGAATCCAAGTCTGCGCGACACTAATAATTAGTAACGTCCAAGTTAATTAATATGGTAGCCAATCTAACCGTAATAGAAATTCTAATTTATAATTACCTCATTTCTAAACATCAAAGATGAAATAACTTAACTGGAACGAGTGGCTTGGACTCATAGACTAGAAGAAGTTGATTTTGAATATAGTTTCAGGTGATAAAGATAATCATAATAGAAGTAGGCACCAACAAATTAATTATGCAAAACTTATATATATAATTTTTGTTATAATTTGAAGCATTGAAACAGATAGAGATGAAACAGAGCCTCTGAATATTATTAAATCCTTAATATATCTTAACAATTTTTATACTTTACAATATTGTAATTATTATCTGGTGCGTGGGAGATTACACTTGCGCGCACACAAGTGTTAAATCTCTCCCAATAGTTGGATTGCAATAAGAGCTCAAATAAGAAATAACAATAAGTTACATGAGTAGATGACAAGTTGACAACCTCTAAATGAAAGTACAAAAGTGCTTATCATTCTGGACAACAAAGAAAGATGACGCCACAAGAAGAAAATTGACAAAAGTGTGTACGAAAAGTATGAACAATGTTATAATCAGACACAGATATTTGGTCAATGAACGAACATTAAGCGTGATTGTTTGATTTAATAAAGAATATAAATTAAGAATCCCATAGACCCAAAGCAAAAAGACTATCTATAAAGAAATTGAAGAACGTACACCACTACTTTATTATGGTGATCTCATGTGGTTTAATCTAAAGATCAATCATATCATTTTATAATGTAAATAAACGTAACTAATAGAATTTGTTAAGTTGAATGGTTGCAATGCAGACTAAGAAGGACCAGTGATGAAAGGAAAGAATGCTCAGATCAAAGCACTCTAAAAAGGGTCTTACAATTTAGTGGACCACTATGTAAAGGCATCAGTACAATACTGTGATGAAATCTTTCAATAAAATCAATTGAGAATATATTACCTGAGAAGATTTCTGGGAAATATTTTCGCAAGAATTTCTCTTTACTTAATTCGATACTTTGCAATAATGTTTCATAATAAATTATTATTTTCTTGTAATGCGTTGAGGAATAATGTCTTGTGCATCTAGAATTAGTTTGTATTGAGATTGATCTCTTTGATTGATTAACCCTGAATGACAAAAATTTTGAATTTTTTTTTCTATTCTAATTTCAGTTCTCTTATTGTACGTGTTTACCTGGGCCTGTCCTGCTTATATCAGAGGACTTAATCAAAGGGGTGCAAAGTGCAAACCAATCTAGATCAAGCCAAACACCACCACAAAAAGGTAAAAAGGTTGTCCCACCATGAACTCAAGACTTCTGATTAAGTTGGTTCAATCCTCTGCCAACCAAATGTTCGGTGATCTACTAAATTATTTTTTGTGGCAGTCATCCTGTAGCTGAAATCATATTAAACTAGTACTAATCTAAAAGGATCGATAAGTGGGATAATTCTTCCAAAAACGAATTTTGTATTCAAAATAAGTCAAGCACAGAGATAGCTCTCTTAAACATGTATTATGTATATGCATTAATATGAACATGGACCTTTTGTACATTTATGCAAATTCGAACTCAAAGCCATTTTTTGCATTCACCTAAACTAAGTGCCTCAAGCATAAACTAGTGATTTCCATTAGCATCAATGCTTATTGGCGTGAAATTAACATAATATTATCAAGTTATCATTCTTTCTAGAAGAAAACTTCTTGGAGGTGGTGATGGCTGATGAGTGATTTGTACGATTACCAACTAAACGTAAGTTTATTGCTCGAGCCTTCAACTACCGCCAAGTGTATGTTTTAGTACATAATAATCAACTTCAACTTAACATACATAAATAATCAGCCAATCTGAAATGATGTGACCGAGGGTAATAGTCACTGCTGTTAAACTCGCAAGTTGACTCTCCGAATGTACCATTTTAACGTTTCTAACTTACCAAATTGTGTCAAGTCACTGATAAATTCAGTTAAACTCGTGAGTTTATATATCAAATTTACTATTTTTATATTTATAGCTTACAAAACTGTGTTAGTTCACTTTTAAACTTGTCTTAACTTTTTTGATTTGATTATACTCAATGGCTTTATAAATGAATTTTATAGAACTTTTTTTTATTATGATAAATTATAAATGTTGTCGGATTTAATTTTAATTATTTGAATTTAAAATATATTTAAATCACAATGTTGTTATTTTTATATTTTAATTATTTTTTGAAGATTTATATTTTAATTATACACTGTTAATACCTATTTAATGATAAAATTAAACTCTTACGAGTTTATTATTCGAGTTCATGATATAAGTTTATGTCAGACTGTCATTAGTGACAACCTTGTTAATAGCCTGTAATTATATACAATGAACCCATCCTTAATTGGAAAATCAAAAGGAGAAATATTCCTGTGTGCCTCGGGGAAAAAAAACAATCCTATTTACCCAAAACAAAAAGGAAAAAAATCCTGAGCAATTAAGACTGGCATCCAGATGGTAATTTGTAATGAAAACAAAGGATCCTTCACATTCAATGGTTCAGATCTCAAATGTAGGCTTATATAAACCCTACCATAGGTATTGATTTAGACAAGCCATGGCCATTGTTTCTGTCTTATTATAGGTATAGTTGTTTGTGGAGCTTCCTGAACTCCATAGCTGAAAGGAGGTGAGGGGTATAGACCTAACTGCTCGTTCATGGATACCTATGCCCTTCGCACATCAAAAGCGTAGGTCAAGGGTCTGCATGAACTTGGAGATAGGGTTACCTTTATCCTTTTTGGTATTGGAGTGAAGGGAGCTCCCCAATCATATATATTCTCTAAAAATTCAAATGTATATCTTTTGACACAATAGACCTAGAGATGAGTATCATATGATCCTAATTAAAAGGTTTCATAATTTCTACAAGAATGTTAGGGATTGGATATATTTGTGTGTAGCTAGCTAATTGTGTGTAAATCAAGTTCAAGTCGTATATCTGGAGATATGTATGTGTATGTGATTTTTTTTTTTCCTTCTAATAATTTATGTATGGCTTTTCTAAGATATGACGTTAAGAACTTTAGGTTCAATATATGGCTAATTCTTATGTGATAGAGTGGACTAGCTGATGATTAATTATACAATTGCTGTCTACATACTTTTTTATTATTATTATTACAGGAGACAAGCAGTTCGTCTCTGTGCTTCTCCAATTGTTAAGATGAGTGCGTATTGGAGTAATTACATTGCCTTGATCTATGGGCCCTCTCTGGTATGTGTGATTGAGAAGTTGGAATCTAAATTGGCATTGGGTGATACGAACTTTTCATGTTTGTTATAGGGATCCCATTATTTTTTTTTTTTTTTGTATTACAAAGGCAAGCAAAGCTTGTGAGTTTCTGGACCTATTGATTAGGCCTGCCCAAAGCACAGTCTTGGGCAAAAAGGAAAGAACAAGTGGCAGAAGAAGACCCTAGCTCGACGTAGTCGTGGTCATTTCTGTGTGCCTGTACTGCCAGATAATCAGCACAGCTAATACTATCCCTATAAGCGTGGGAAATCTGCAAGTCCCAGTTAGAGAAAATAAGGGATCTAGTTGCTAGGATAACGTCATATAATGGGTGGGAAACAGGACAAGTAGACCGTAATAACTGGATAGCCTGGAGGGAATCGGTGAACAGTTTGATTTTGGATAAACCCATCTTCTTGCATAGATGAAGGCCTCTGTAGATTGCATGGATTTCTGCAGCAATAGGGATCCCATTATGAGAACTCAATAACATCCCCGGTATTGAGTTGGTGAGGTTGATCAGATCAATGGTGAGCGGGTCTTCTCCCTCCATCGGTGGCTAGAGACGGTGAGGCGATGCTGATTTTGACGGTTACAATTTTCTAACGATCAATAGCAATTCGGATATGATTTTGATTTTCGTATGAGGTCGATGGCAAATCACTAGTGTTGTTTCATGGCTAGCTTGTTCTCTTTAGTTATCGATTTGAAGCGCCGACATTGGCTAAAGTTTGGCAATAAGAATGAAAGAAGACGAGGCCAATTGTGTCTTTTATCTAATTTTTGTTTGATTTGAGTCTTAAATTTTTCAAACCTCATTGATGTAATATTAATATAAGCTGTTTTTCAGCTTCCTTATTTATAAAATATATCATAAATTATGAGTTGTGTGATGCAGATTTTGTCCAAAACATAAGAGTGCGCTCTAGTGCCTTTTTAAATTTATAATGTATTTCTTCTCTTTTTATTAAAAACATAAAAGGAAAATTAATAAATGAGAGATGAACTAATTAAGTTAGTGTTTCTTAAAATAGTAAAATATAATCTTTCAAAAATAATAAAATATACCATTATTCTTAATGACCTCAGTCATGGGAATAAGCATTTGAAAATTGGCCCACCTGCCACTCCATAAGAAGCTTTATGGTTAAAAAAGTACTTACAAACTAATAGACTTTCCTTTTTGTGACTTTTAAAGAGAAAAAGGGAAAAGAGAATTTACTTTCAATTCTACATGGTATATTTTGTTTAATGAAGAGAGTACCTAATGAGACAACTGTGGGGCATGCAAGGGGACTTCTTGCTACTTTGAGAGAGAATAGAACTCAACTTGCAGGCATTAGAATTCATGGAGTGAAACACGTGCCTCCCACTACGGGATGGACAGCGCCTGATGAGGGATGGTGCAAGCTAAATGTTGATGGGGCCTTTTCCTTTGCCATGAGCACGAATGCGCGTGGAGGTCTGCTCCAGAATGCGAGTGGAGAGTTTATCAGGTATTAGAATGACTAGGTCTCATCAAATGATTGAAAGATGAATTAATGGTACATAATATTGAAGCAAGTCCTAGCAAATTGGATTAAACTATTTTGATGTAAAAACGAAGCTATTCTGATTAAGGGGTAAACTCTAACAATTTTTCTTTAACCCTAACGCTTTGTTTTTTCCGTATGATTTAAATAAAATGATTAAAAGCAGAAACACAGATAAAATGCGCAATTGCAGATTTGGGGAAAAAGAAAAACATGTTTTCCCTTAGGCATATGGCCAGCACATTTTGATTTTCTTGGTCGGCCAAGAACACTCTATTTCTTCTCTTATATGTTCTTTTGCCGCTCAAAAGCCCTAATTCACCTTATCCTTTTCTTCTTTCCTCAGTGATTCATGATATGAGGTGGATGCTCAAGCATCATTCTAATTAGAGGGGCATCGTGGTTTTTTTTAATAACATTTAGAAATTCCTAATCAGGCCTTTTGACATTATTAGAGATTTGTTAAAAGTATAAGCCAAATTCTGGATTTAGGTATTTCAATTAGATTTAATTGGGATTCTCCCTTCCTTTATATAGTGAGGCAATAGGATATTCCTTTCTGTGCTTATTCGATGCCATAATCAAATTCTATGGCCGCGTGTAAGCACTCGTACAAATCCGAAAAAACACAAACAGCGACCTTTATTATGATAAATTGTTTAATATAATATATAACGTCACACAAAACTTAAATGAAAAATCATTACAATGAGGTTCAAAGGAAGGAGTGTATAATCAACAAAAAGTCATAATAACAAGTTAAGCAAAATAAACTTATTGTCATTTTTTATATCAAACTTGGCATTGCATGCTGCTAACTTGTTATTGGACTCTTTGATTGATGATTACATTCCTTCCTTTCTTGAAATCTCAGTGTGATTTTCCCAAACTTAAAACTAAAACAATATAATATATAATTTAGCCAATCCCTGGGGATCAGTATATATGCGCTAGCTTTAATTAATGGGATAAGCCAATCATAACCATATTCGATCCTTCAAACTCAATGCGCACTTAATACATCTCTCCAGAGGCCCCATGTCTCCGGGCCTATAAATATCAACTCAAGCTTGAAGTAATAGCATGACAAGTAGATACATATACATACATATATATAGTTATAGTTTCAGAGGGGGGGGGGGAGAGTATATTAAATGGGGAAGAAGGGGCTCTCTTTACTCCAAGTCTGAAAGGAGGTCATGGGCTGACCTTAGCTGCAATTTCATGCTTACCCTTTTGCCTTCCAATATATAGGTGAAGTTGAAGGGGTTTGCATGAGGTGGGAGATAGGGTTGCCCTGATCCTTTCTGGTATTGGAGTGAAGGGAGCTCCACTTACCCCTTCTTTATTCTTCCTCTTTTTTCTATTTCTTAATCATATGTATTAATTGTGGCGTTGTGCAATCCATGTAATCAACCTCACCTAGTAGTAGGTTGTTGTTGTAGTCGTTGTTGTCTTTGAGTTTTTCTTACTTCTCTGTTCCGAATTATCTAATCATCCTCTATATGTAGCAGTAGGTGAATCAGCTCAAATCTTTTTCAGTCACTACTCATGCAGATATGTGTTTGTATGTGTGTGTGAAGATGCTAGTTTATTGTGAATATAATCATCGTTTCTGCAACTGCGGTGCAATTTCATCAGACAAAAGAAAAATTTGGCTTCTGCGCTATTTATTGTTGCTCACCCTTCAATCATATAATACATATCAAGTGTATATATATAGCCTCTTAGATCAGTCAGCAGGTTGCTTAGAGTTCAGTGACCTCTTGTTTCAGTATACTGTTTTAATAACTTGGGTTTTCTGTTTCTGTGTTTCAGAGAGAAAAGAATGAATGACGCTTGCCTCTCAAGTAGGGATCGGAATACTTAAAAGATATATAATATGAAGCAACATGTTAATGAAATTAAAAGCTTGCTGTGTTGAATCATCAATGACAGTTCGATTCTTTTAATTAGATGAAGGGAAGCGATGTGACACCTTTTAAATGATCAAGGTTTTCCCATTTTTGAACTTGTGGATAAGTCAGTATAGCAAATTATTCTAAAAATAAATGAATGATTTGAACATAAAATTTCGTGAGACTCCATTATAGAACAATTCCAGCGTGCTATATATGATTAACGAAAGAATTTATCAAGGTGGCATCTCAATTAAAATGGTTGAAAGAGAACTATAAATTCTATTACCATTAATGGAAAATATCATATCTATGATCAATCATCATTATAAAACCCATGAAGGCGCCAATTAATATGCAAGGTTTATTAGTTCATTCAAAGAACTCAAAATAAGTAACTAACAAGCAATAATCATATTGATTATTTTGTTTCTAAAATGTTGGTTGGAGGAAGAGGAGGGTACAGAAGCGAATGAACGAAGATGTTCTCAATTTGAAGGAGAACATGGGTAATATAATGTAAGTTCTATGTGTGTGTACTGTCTCTTGTCTCTAGAAAGACACTAACAAAGCATTACTGTGTCCTAGAAATTGAGTAATTTCTTTCTGATCTCCTTTTACTGATATTTTGCTCTCAGGGACATCATCAGGTTGGAGAGGATTGTGACACTGCTGATAGAGAGGAGGAATAGGTTAATTTAGGGTAGGATATGATATATTTTCTATTTGCTTTTCGTGTTTCTGGTTTAATGGGCTGTATTCTAGGACTGCATTTGTTTTTTTAATGATTAGTGAGTGTAATAATTTTTTCAAATTAATAAAATTGACCTGCTTTTAGTTTTAGGCCAAACAATTACATTATTACTAATGCCTAGCTATGTAATATTAGAATGTGGGAAGGAAAAATATCTTAAAAATAATTGTATTATTTATATTCAAAAAATAAACTCAGAGAGAGAGAGAGAGAGAGAGAGAGAGAGAGATTGAACATATAACTCAATCAATTATTGTTTAAGCACCGATTTTTTTTTTTTTTTTTGGTTTTTTTGGACTAGCTAGTTTGGATTGGGTCAAGGAACTGAATGTGGTCAATTTGATTAAAGCTACACTCTTGTTTTTCTGGAGGCAGTTAGCTAAATTTTTTTCAGGCTATCTTGTAAACCCACAATATTCTCTTACACGCGTCATTAGACACACACAAGCTTTATTCTCAAAACCAAAACAAATAATAAATGAAAATTAGTTTGGGTTAATACTGTTGTATATCACGAGCAATCTACAAGAACGAAGAAGCGCATGATCTGAGTTGCGTCCGAAAACGCTGTCCTTTAGAGTTATTATGAGACCACCAGTAGAAGGAAGCGATACTCCTCAAGATTAAACAGACCCTTCTTGAGCAAGTCAAGACAGCAGAACTAGCAGAAGATAATTGTAATCACAATGAGAAAAGATTACACAGAGGATGAGAGATCAGAAGTAGGTACTAAACACTTTGTCTATGCTCCTTTTATAGGCATGGTCTACGAGGAGCCAACAGACACAAGAAAATCCAGACAATGCATCCCTCAATCGAGACCAAACAAACACCACCAGATGGATAGACCTTACAACTGAAAGAATGTTCGGGAAAGCGCCCGACCGTTGTCAACTTTTGGTCACGAAGGGTTACAAACTTCAAACCTCAATATGGAATTTTTTTGGTAAGCCCAAATAAATTATTATTTTAGAAAAATAAAAATAATATTTCCAGAGAGCAAAATATTTTTACAAAAGGTGTTAGTACCAAGTATTTACTTGCATGCAGGGGAAAATCACCAGATTTCCACTGTATTTGCTTTTTGGTGGCCTATTATTGTGTGCACGAGCCCACCACTACTCTTTAGTCCTCTTTACAAACCTAAAATAATATGATGAGATATATATATATATATATATATATATATATGCTTTTACTCTCTTATTCCCAAGCAACGTGGGACTAGTTTTTCTGACCCACTCACGCATATATGCATATATTTACAACAAATACAATATTTGATTCTTATTCCTCATTTGATTTTGGTTCCTTCATAGACAAAATGATCCAAGTTTTTATTAAAATATAAGGACTAATATAATATAAGGACTAATGTGTTAGACGAAAAGAAACCTGAGAGATAAAAACATATGGTTTGAAACTATATGGATCAAAACCAAAATAAGGGTAAATTATACGGACAAAACATTATATTAACCCAAATTAATGTTATGAAAAAAAAATAGGTTCCCCTTAAATCAGGAGCTAAATAATATGCTATAAACTTTAATGAACCACATAAGTTTAACATGCACACAAGCTTTATTCTCAGAACCAAAACAAAAGTTAATATATGAAAATTATCTCTTGTTAAAGCGGATTCCCTTTACTTAGGAGTTAAATAATATTCTATAACCAAGTTTAATTTCAACCACAAAAAATATTTTAAAACCAACTGGCGTTGGTGGTAGTCAAAGGGCTTTGGCCATCAAAATAGGAGGTCTCAAGTTCAAATCATGTAAATGTAAAAAAACAATTTTAGAAGAATTACTCTCAATTAGATCCGACAATGCTTGAATCACTACTAGAAAAAGAGGCTATAAGGCCACCATATCTAGAACTCTATAGGCAGAGACGGTTTAAAAATGATGACCAGTGGCATTTTTGTAAATACTGATACAACGAAAGACCAGTCGCACATATGATCGGTCTAAATAATATTTTCTAGACCGATTATAATTTAATGTGGTCCCATTAAGTATTAAATATTATAAAATTTTCAAAATTTAAATTATTTTTAAACCGAATGCTTATACATCTGGTGTAAATATCCTTTTAGAAATCGTCGTTACTTTATATCAAGTCTTAAATATTACAGAGTTTCTTGATGCCAAAAATAATATTACAAAGTTTCTTCAGCTTCCAAAACAAATATCCCAACGTGTCTCTTCGAATTCTGAAGTCATCCACTCCAATAAATGTACTATTCAACCGTCATGTCTATTTACTATCCTTCAGTCATTTAGTTTCTTTAGTCTATCAACAGTCGTTCAAATTCCCACTTCTCTCCTCTCAAACAACAATCACAACAATCATGATGGGATGCATCCGAACTCCATGAGTTTGTCTTCCTTTTCTTTAGTTTAACCTTGAACGTACGAGTCAAATAGCCAAATAAGAAAAATAATATTATATAAACTTTTTTTTTTTGGTTTACAGTGACAAGAGAAAGAACCTCTTGAGGCCACAGCGAGCCAGTACAGGAACCGAAACAAAAACCCAAGAAAGGAAACTACAAAGCCCAAAGGTCAGCTGAGATCAGCTAACAGTTAGGCCGAACAAAAATCTGGTGGGAAATGCAGTAGATGCAGATCATTGTTCAAATCTAGGGCCCTTTTTGCCAAAGCATCGGCACATTTAAGGGCTTCTCTGTGGCAATGATGAATCTCTAAATCCCAATCCCTGAAGATCAATTTCCTGACTTCCTCCACTTCATACTGTAGTGGATGGTACTGTCCCGCATTTTGGTATAACAGTTGAATTGCTTCTAATGAGTCGGTGTAAAGCTTGATCCTGCTGAAATTTCTGGATTCACAAAACTTTAGGCCAATGCTGATAGCTTGAATCTCCAAGGCAGTTGATCCGAAACAGAAACTCGTGTTTTGTTGGAAACCCCAGATCCAAGCTCCTGAGTTGTCACGTACTACTACTCCAACAGCAGAGTTTCTGTGTTCGTCTACCGCAGCGTCTACATCGATCCGAACATAGCCTTCTGGTGGAGCACTCCAGCCTTCTGTGTATCTTTCTGGGACTCTAAAGATCTTGTGTTTAAACCTGCCCTCTTCAATGCCTTCATGGAGAAAATGAAGCCCTCTGTGGAGTAGTTGGTGAGGAAGTTCTGAGCTTCCTTCAAACACTCTTCTACATCTGTTCTTCTAGATTAGCCAGCATAGAGAACCAAAGACTCTCAGCCAGGGCCATTTGGATGTCTTACGATCACCCGGTGAGTGTTGCATGTTCCATTTGATCCAATCCTGTAAATTGCCAGAAAAAAAAAAAGCAGAGTGATAAATGGGGTTAGTACAAGAAAGCCACACAGAACTTGCAAACTCACAGTCTCTCAGTGTATGAATCGCTGACTCCTCACAATTACACTCGAAAGGACACTCAGGGTTTATCCTCGCATCTCTCATAGCACGAATTGAATTTGTAGGGACTCTTTCCTGAAACAATTGCCACATAAAGAATTTTACTTTTTCTGGAATAGGCCATCTCCAAATACGTTGCCAGAACGGATCTGAGGATTCCAAGAGCGATGAATAAATCATTGAATATGCTGATTTGACGCTGAAATTTCCATCAGAAGATTTCCTCCACCAAAATAAATCATCACCTGTTTGTGAAGGAGGAGAGACTTGCTTGATTCTTTCGATCACCCACCTTGGCAAGAACATACTCCATCTCTGGAGGTTCCATTCCCCATCAGGGCCCACAAATTTTCTCACCTCTTCGTCAGGATTTATTAAGTCTTGATTATTATTCACATAGTAAATGAGGGGTTGATCAAGACTTGTCCATAAATCCCACCAAGCATTTGTAGACTGCCCGCTTCTAAGCTTTCTTCCCACTGCTTTCCTAAAAGCATCCCAAACAATTGTAATTGCATTCCAGACAGCAGATTGATTCTTTTTCCTCTCAACTCTTGGAATTTTACTGTCTCCGCAATCATATTTTGATCTGAGAACCCTCACCCATAAGGCGTCAGGTTTTGTGATGAGATTCCAGCATAATTTCATGATAAGAGCCTCATTTTGGCTAGAAAGATCCTTGATTCCCAGGCCACCCTCTTTTTTATCTAACTTTATTTTCTCCCAAGCAATAAGGTGCATTTTCTTTCTATCTTGCCCCTGATTCCAGAAGAAATTTCTATTTAATTTCTCAAGGTCCTGCAGAACACCTTTAGGAAGCAGGGTAGTTTGCATCTGGTAAAACGGCAGAGTAGAGAGGACAGAATTTATCAGGACTGTTCTCCCGGCCATGTTCAAGAATTTTCCTTTCCAAGAGGATAACTTCTTACGAACTTTGGAAACCAAAGGGGCGAATGTCAGTTTAGTAGCTCTCTTATGAAGCAGGGGAACACCTAAGTATTTCCCAAGATCCCCAAATATATTGATTCCCAAGGTTTGGCCCAGTTGAAGAGCTATGTGAAAATGAACGTTCCGAGAGGCACAGATTTTTGACTTCTGGAGGCTGACTCGGTGACCTGATACTTTACAGAAGAAAGTCATCAGGTCTCTGACAATCTCCATCTGATTTGTGGAAGTTTCACAGAAAAGAAGGAGGTCGTCAGCAAAGAAGAGGTGAGAAAGGTTCGGGCCCGATTGACTAAGTTGTAAAGGCTTCCACCTTCTCTCAGCCACTGCCTGGTTTATCAGCTGGCTGAGTCTTTCCATACACAGGATGAAAAGATAAGGACTCAAAGGGTCGCCTTGTCTCACACCTCTAGAGGGTTGGAAAGAGGTCGAAAGAGAACCATTCCAGACCACTCTCATAGTAGGCGAGGAGACACACATCATCAATAGCTTCACAAAATGATCTCTAAGCCCCAGGCTCTGAAGATTGAATTGCAGGAAATTCCAGTCAAGCCTATCAAAAGCTTTTTCCATATCTACCTTGATGGCAACATAACCTTTCTTCTTTCTGATCGTTCTCATTGTGTGGATCGCTTCTTGTGCCAGAATTATGTTATCACAGCTTTGCCTACCCCTGATGAAACTGCACTGAGTGGGGTGAATTATGTAGTCTAACACAGTTCTCATTCTGTTAGCCAGAACTTTGCTAAGAATTTTGTAACTCACATTACACAGGGATATGGGTCGGAATTCCTTAATCGAGGCGGGGTTATCCACCTTAGGAATCAATGTGATGTGGGTCTAGTTAATATCTTTTACCCTGCTAGGATCACTGAAAATGGAGAAAATAAGATCGCATATCTTTGGGCCCACAATGTTCCACTGTGTCTTGAAGAAATGAGGTTGGAGACCATCCGGGCCAGGAGCCTTGAAAGCACCCATCTCAAAAGCTGCGTTTTTAATTTCCACCGAGGACACATCCTTTTGAATATATGAAAGCTGAGAATCATCCAGAGAGCGGAAATCAATTGGCCATTCAGATACATTCTGCACCTCTTGATCAGCCGCGAAAAGATCTTGGAAGTAGTTAAGGGCAGAAGTCTTGAGCTCTTCTTGGTCGGTAATCCAGTTCCCCCGAGCATCTTGAAGAGAGTCAATTTTTCTTTTCTTTCTTCTAATCACCGTGGAAGAGTGAAAAAAACTTGTATTCTTATCTCCACACTTGAGCCAATTGCATCTTGACTTTTGGTACCAAAGGAGCTCTTCTTGATTCACAACCTTGATATACTCCTTCCATAGTTTTGTTTCCAGTTTAAATAGACCCGCGTGAGGCCGAGCAGAGATTTCTCGGTCTACCCCCTCCAAGCACTTGATCAATGTCCTCTTCTTTTTGGGGAGGCTTCCTATCACATTTTTATTCCACCAGTAGGCCTTATTTTGGAAGTCGAAGCTACCAGAAAACCAATCGTTATTGTGCCACGCAGAATTTACCAGATCAGGGAAATCCTCTTCAAGACACCAAGCCGCTTGATATCTGAACCGGTATAAGGGGGAGGGGCATGCTCATTTCCCGCAGAGATCACCAAGACACGGTGATTAGATTTGTAGCGGAGGTGATGAAAATTTTTGTGGTAAGGGTAAGCCATTTCCCAAATTAAATTACAAAAAGCCCAATCCAATCTTTCTTTAATGTCATTTCTAGACCATGTGAATTTGTCACCAACCACAGGCAATTCTAGGAAATCACAATCATGAACACAGTTTTGAAAAGGAGCTAGTGATCTATTCAGAACAGCAGCGCCTCCAGTCTTATCAGAAGTATTTAGGAAGGAGTTAAAATCTCCTAATACAAGCCATGCCTCCGAAACTTTACTTGCCAAATCCCTGAGGCTAGACCAAAGCTCCTGCCTATAGCTCCACCTAGGGTCCCCATATACAAAAGTGACACAAAAAGAGTTCCCGGATTTTTTCTCGGTCAACCGGCAGTGGAGAAGTTGGTTTGTGGAGCATAAGTACTCTACAGTAACTTCATAATCGTGCCACAGAACCCAAATTCCACCCGCATAGTCAGTTGCCTCAACCCTCAACCAATTATTAAAACCCATCTTGCGGACCACTACATCCGCTTTATTATCACTAACCCTGGTTTCTAAAAGACACATAACAGAGATAGAGTTCTTGGAAACGATATCACGAAGGATACGGGGGAATGATTTGCTGCAAGCCCCTCTACAATTCCAACTAGAAATAATCATTTAAAAAAATAAAAAGAGCAAAAACACAGAGAAAATGGAAAAAACTACTTATCTGGAGGGACTCGACAAGAAACAGATTTGCTTCTCTTTTTTATCTCCCTTAGATTTTTATTGGATCTACCCCGCTCATTACACCTCACAGAGGGTTTTTCCGGATCAGAACTTGGTGCTGGAATTGACATAGAAGCAGGAGGATTTTGCTTTTGGCCTATAACATTTTCTACCTGGGTCAAATTCATACCACTGACCATTACTTCCAAATCAACCGAGGAGCTGGGAGTTGAGTCAAGCTCCTTTTCCATAGCTGGGCAAGTTAGTTCCAACGGTTTTACAATGGGCACGCTGGTGACTGGAATTTCCTCGCTGGGCAAATTAACTAAGATAGGACATTGGCCCATTGAGCCCTCCTCTGATGGTTCGGCCGAGATCTCCAGCGGAAGGATTTGAGATTTGGCTATTGGGGAAATAATGTGGGATTGGGCTTCTGCCATTGAGCCCATCACTATATTACGAAGCCTAGCACCAGCCTGAGATGATATAGCAACGTTAAGCTTGGGCCCAGAGGATTCTCCTGCAGCGTTGTTCAAAGGAATTGGGCTTTTTGCTTCAATGTTTTTGGTCCCTTTTGGAAGTACTTTTGGGAGAATAGACTTAAGCCCACCACTGCCTTTTCCCTTGATCTTATAGACCTGATTTGGTAAGGTAGCCTTTTTCACATAACTGCCTTCCTTTTTTCTAGTGCCCCCTCCAATTGCATCAGCTTGATTTTTAGCAAAATCAGAATTTAAGTTCGCAGGCTCACGTGGATTCTCCAAATGAAAATCATCCAAGTCAGCCAAGATTTGAAAATTCTGAGCTTTTTTCCTTTTCCCCAAGTCCTTGGCAGAGAGCCCATTCCTTCCACCACCTGCTGCGTTGCCAGTTGAGTTTCCCTTCCTAGGAATCCGTGATTGTTTCCTACCCCCAACCAACATCCAAGGGCCGAAGGTGTCATCTTCTTTCCGGGGAGCATTTTCCGGCACCATGTCCGGCGTTCCTTGCTCATCGACAACCATGTCTTTCCGGGGAGATTTCGAAGGCTCTCCCTTTTCTTCCTTCCACACGCAAGCCTCTTTCTTATGGTCGTATCTTCCACAGGAGAAGCAGATCATATCCAGCCCTTCATACTCGACGTTGAAGACGTGTGATGCTAGAATGACACGCGGAACTAGACTTTTCTGGAGATCTAATTCTACACAGATTCTCGCATATCTTCCCCTTGAAACTACTCCTGCGGATTGTTCTCGGAAGTTTAGAGTGTTCAAGTCAACTCTAATAGTCTTGCCTATCATGTTCCCCAATCTGGACATAAATTTCTGTGAATAAAAAACGAGGGGAATGTTTGGAATACGAACCCAGGTTGCAACTTTCCCCAACTGATTTTGGAAAGGCTCGAAATAAGGTGTCCACTTCTGAACAGAACAGCATGATTCGCGACCACCCACGGCCCTTCCAAGATGATGCGCTTGTAATGAGTTTCCCAACGGTCAGAACTGGTGAATCTAACAACGTAGTAGTTGTTAGGAAGATCTATCAATTCAAACTCGTTGAACTTCCATGCCTTACATAGCATCTCTTTCAATCTGGGTAGGTAAAAATGGGCGCCCAGCACAGTGATGATAAGCGATCTGTTCCAGGGCTTACAGGCTTCATTAAATTCGTCCTCGGTTATTTCCATGGAAGGATAGATTGCCTTAAGTTTATTTGTCTCCTCAGAAGACTCGGGAATCTTCCACTGTTGGTTCTGCAGTTCCGATGTCATCGGGTCTTCACATGAGGTGGAGGAGGCGTTTGCAATTCCGTTAAAAACCAGCCTGTTTGGCCCCATCAACGAGTCCTTATAAGAGGAGGACTTCTTGCAGGTTAAAGGATTTAGAGTCATCCCCTGTTTTTCGCCCTGTCTCGCAGCTTCAGGGACCTCAGAGATTTCTAACAGGTCATGAGTTTTGGCGCCCTCCTGACTTGCAGGAGCTGGCTCTTCTGAAACAACGCAAATGAGCTTGTTCAGGGATTTATCCGGTGGCTTTGACTTATCCGGCGATCTATCCGGCGGTAGTTTCAGAGTTTCGACGTCATCCATTGAAGTTTCCCGGTGGCACGAGTTTCAAGAGAGAGAAGTTTCCATTCTAATATTATATAAACTTTATGAAGCACATAAGTTTATCTAGGACCCCCCTCTTGCCCCCAAAGTTGCATATACATTAAGCACTAAATAAATTCATGACCCAACAAAAAAAAAGGACATATTCAGTATTTTTTTTCTTAAATAGTGACTCAATTGGATATTCCTTTTTTCAATCCAAACAAATTCTAACAAGGATGCTTTTCAAAGAAGCTAGTTCAAAAGTTATATTCATTTTTATTGAGCAGGACTAAGTTGAGGTTTTAGGAGCGAAAAATACTAGAAAAAACTTTTAATTTTAATCACCAATACTCACAAAATATTAATAGCGAGGATGTAATAATAAGGATTCAATTTTAACGTTTTAGATTATATATGGGGCGAAATTTAAATTTTGAATCAAATTATAAAGAGATTAATTAGAAATATAATTTCCCCCACATTTTATAACCTCACTCATAGTCAAAGCAAGACGACGACTCTATTTTGGATTTGACTCAAAATTAAAGATTACCCTATTTATCAGTTCCATTCGGGGAAAAAAAAAAGGCAATGAATTTTCAATCAGAAAACGGCTATATGCATGGAAATGGACACGGATTTTGACAGTATATCATGGTATATGATATATAAATTATGAATCGGCAAAAGTAAAAGGAAAAGATTAATTCACAATCAGCAATGACGTTAGTTTAGCTTATAATTAAATAATACAAAGCTTTCACCACTCCTTTTGCATCAAGATCCAATTTCCAGATTTGCTGATTAACATATTCCATCTTTCATATTGTCGGGCTTTATTATATATTAAATAGTGTGCGTACGTGTGCTTGTGCGTGTGCGTGCACTCAAGTTTTTAAGTTGTCTAATCACATCATTATACTGAAAGCAGAAGCATTTTTCTTTATTATGCATTATTTTTGTGTTGAATCCAGGTCTGAGGCGTCGCTAATTATTAGTATTGCGAAAGTTAATTAATATGGTTACTAGCCAAGATAACCATGAGTGAAATTCTAATTTATAATTACCTGACTTCTAACTTCAAAGATGAAATAACTTAAGTGGAACAAGTGGCTTGGACAAAATGATTATAATAAAACTAGCCAGGTAGGCACCAACAGATTAATATACAAAATTTATATGTAGTTTTTATTTTATGCGATCATATATAATTAAAATATGTTGAGTGGGAGAATACACGAAAGTGTTAAATCTCTCCCAATAGTTCGATCGATTGAAATAAGTGCTCAAATAACAAATAATAATATACAAGTTACATGAGTAGATGACAACATTTGAATGGGAACAAAGGTGTTTATCATTGTGGACAACAAAGAAAGATGACGACTTAAGAAGAAAATTGACAAAAATGTGTAGGAAAAGTATGAACAGTGTTATAAAATCAGACATACAAATATTTTGTCAATGCACGTACATTAAGAATCCCATAGACCAAAAAAAAAAAAAGATCATCCATAAAGAAATTGAAGAACATACACCGCTACTTTATTATGGTGATCTCATGTGGCTTAATATAAAGATCAATCATATAATTTTATAATGCAAATAAACGTACTAATAGTATTTGTTAAGTTGAATGGTTGCATTGCAGACCAAAAAGGATCAGTGATGAAAGGAGAGAATGCTCAGATCAAAGCACACTAAAAAGGGTCTTACAATTTAGTGGAACACTATGCAATGCCATCAGTACAATATTGTGATGATATCTTGTAATAATATCAATTGAGAATATATTATCTGAGAAGATCTCCGTGAAAATTTTTTGCAAGAATTTCTCTTTAACTAAGTCGATACTCAGCAATAATTTTGCACAAGAAACTATTTTATTTTCTTGTAATTGATGTGATGTGAGGAATAATGTGTTGTGCATCTAAAATTATTTTTTATTGATCAGATTCTCTTTGATTGGTTGATTAACCATGAATACAGAAATTTTGATTTTTTTCATTCTAGTTCAGTTCTCTTATTGTACGTGTTTATTCACATATGTGTGTGCATGTCTGTATCCAAGATCATCTAGAGTCCTGGTCTGGTCCCGCCCCGCTTAAATTGAAGGACTTGTAATCAACGAGGCATAGACTAGTATGGAACAAGCTAAACAGAACCACACATAGCAAAAAAGCTTTACCACCAAGTATTTAATGCGGTTGCATTCCTAAAGTAGTCATGACTTCTGATGAATCTGGTCCAATTATTTAGTAGTTAAACCAAATGTTTGGTGGTCAACAAAATTTTTTTCACAAGCCATCCAGTATCCAAAACCAAAATCATATGAAACCATTAGTAATCCAAATTTGGGATAATTCTTCCAAAATCATATTTTGTATTTTGCAAACAACAGATAGCTCTCTTAAATATGTATTTTGCATCAACACAAACTTGAACCCTTTTCTACCTTTATGCAAATTCGAACTAAAAGTCTCATATAAATTAGCGTAACCCTTCCTATTAGCATCAATACTCGATTGGAGTGGAAACATAATAATATCAATTTATTATTCTTTCTAGAACAAAACTGCTTGGTGTAGGTGGTAATGTCTGATGAGTGATTTTTACGATTAATAAGTAATCATAAGTTTATTGTTCAAGCCTTAAATCCACTAATTGTATTTTTTTTAATATATAATAATCAACCTAAAATTAACCAATAAATCATGAGCCAATCACAAATGATGTGATAGAGCGAAATAGCCTATATTTAATACTCCCTCCATTCCTATATATAAGATCCCTTTTGAGTTTGTCTCAATAATAAATGCACTTTTTTCCATTTTGCCATCAATTAATTATTATGCTACATACATTCACTTTCATCATTTTCTCATTACTACTCTCTCTCTCTCTCTCTCTCTCTCTCTCTCTCTCTCGCCCATTCATAAATAAGGGCATTTTTGGAAAAAAAATTATTACATTTAATTACTTTTAACTATTTTTTAAAATCTTGCGATTCAGTTGAAAGGCTCTTATATATAGAGACGGAGGGATTAATGAAGAATACTTATGTACTTTAGGAGCATCATCTCATCTATATTATGACTAATTAAAATACATCAATTCATCTTATTTTAATCCTGCATAGTAGATGAGTCATTTGAAGAAATTCAAATTTTATAATTTTAAAAAAAACAACCATTCATGGGAGGGAATTGTGTGTTTTGTTTTTCTAAATTATGAAGTTTATATTTTTAAAAATCATAAAATTTGAATTTTTTCAGATAACTTATCTGCCATGTACAATTAAGATAAGATCAGTTTTTATATTTTAATTAGTCAGACTACGGATGAGGTGGTGCTCTCCTAAAGTATATAAGTATTTCTCGTTAATAATTATACACTGAATCCATCCTTCATTGGAAAATCAAAAGGAGAAAGATTCCTGTGTACGTCAGAAACAGAAAACAATCCAATTTACTCAAAAGAAAAGGGAAAAAGATCCTGAGCAATTAAGACTGGCATCAAGACAGTAATTTGTAATTAGAACAAAGGATCCTTCACGTTCAATGGTTCAGATCTCACATGTTGGCCTATTTATACCCATTAATGGGTATTGATTTAGGCAAGCCATAGCCATTATTTCTGTCTTATTACTTCCTGAGAGTGAAAACCAGAGGTATAATGGTGGAGCTTCCTGAACTCCATAGCTGAAAGGAGGTGAGGGGTATAGACCTAACTGCTTGTTCATGGATACCTATGGCCTTCACAGATCAAAAGCGTAGGTCAAGGGTCTGCGCATGAACTTGGAGATTGGGTTACCTTTATCCTTTTTGGTATTGGAGTGAAGGGAGCTTCACAATCATATATATATTCTCTGCAATTTCAAGAGTATCTTTTTACACAATACACCTAGCGATAAGTATCGTATGACCTTAATTAAAAGGTTTAATGATCTCTGCAAGAAGTGTAGAGATTTATGGATATATGAGCTAATTGTGAGGAAATCAAGATTGAAGTACGATATTTGGATATATAAATATATATATATATATATATGAGATTCTTTTTTCTTTGAATAATTTATAATTATATACAGCTTTCCTAAGATATGACGTTAAGTATGAGTCCACAATATTTCAGGTTCACTATGGCTAATTCTTATATAATAGTGGACTAGCTGAAGATTAATTATACAATTATTGTTTACATTTTTCTTTAATTGCAGGAGACAAGTTCGACTGTGCTTCTCCAATTGTTAAGATCTGTTTTTTTTTTTTTTTTTTTTTTTGCTTCATAGGCACAGGTATCCTTCTATTGCAGTAAATCCTGATTGAGGCACTATCGAACACTAAATATGAGCACCTCTCCTAACAGAAGTTTGAACCTTATTTCGTTATATTGTGTGAGACTAGCCCCTTCCACTAGATGTAATCCAGTTGGTTACGATATGTATGTTTACGAAACTCACATTATCTTCATCTATCTGGCATGTGGGATTGAGGAGTTCAATTACAATCACTAACCCATTAGGGATTACTCAATAAGTCAATACCACCCCTGGTATTGAAAAATCAGTTCTGGGATTGAACATTTTTAGACCTAATTACCCCTCACCCTTATCCCTCTTTTATCTCTGCCTTTGTCGTTCTTTCGTCTCCTTCATCCCTTGTCAATGGCATTCTTCCACCCAAGGAATTGTGAACACAAGGATTGAGGTCTATGATAAATTAGATCGATGACTGATTGAACCATATTTTTATATGAATTTTTCATAATTAATTTGGGATTTTAATGTATTTTCTGGGAAATTATTGCATTATTAAGCATTAATTTTGGTTAGGGACAATTATTTTGAATTAATGGGAATTAGGGGCAAAAATGGTCGAAATTCATTAATTATTATTTTATTTTATATTGTCCCTTGAATTTTGATGCTACCTTATGCTTAATTTTGTATTGTAGGTATTAAAGAAAAAAATTAATGATCTTGGAGCTTCAAATTAATTATTTTGGGTGATTTGAGGCAAAAAAAAAAAAAAAGGCCTATGTCAATTTTCTGTTTAATGGGCTTAAAAGAAAAGAAACAAAAAAAATAGAACAGGCCCAAAAGCTAAGCCCAGATCTGACCCATAAACGGAAAAAATGGACCTAGCCCACTGACCCGACTTGTCTACTGGATATGGGGAAATGGATATGCTGAGATCCGAAAGAGAGGAGAGCGCAGCTGAGAGTTGAGATATAGAGGGGGCGCCACAACAGATCATAGAGCTTCATCATCAGCGAATCATCGATCATCATCAGACCTCATCCTTCCTCTCCTTCTCGTCGCCGGCGGCGAGCTTCACTCTCATCACCATTGCCGCCGGCGACCACCTTGAACCAGAGCAGAGGCGAGCTTCCTTCACCGTCCGCCACCGTGAACCAGAGCAGAGGCAACTTCCTTCACCGACCACCTTGAATCAGAACAGAGGCGAGCCTCTTCCACTGTCCAACAAGGACAGAACTTAGCCGAGAAAGCTTCTGCGATTGCAGAGCTCAGAACCAAACCGGAGGGAGCTCTTAACCACCACCAACCACCACCGACCTTCTTTTGCTTCTCACCACCGTCCAACGTCAGCAGCTTCTCTTACCACTGCCATCAGTCCTGTTTCAGCTCCTCTGTTTCACTCTCTCTTTCTACCACTTGCTTCATTCCCACACTGCCACTACCTCTCTTTGAGCTTGCTGCAGTTGCGTCTTCTTCCCTTTCCCCATCATAGTCCCATCTTCACCATTTCGTCCTTCTCTTACTCTCCTTCACCATCAAATTCACCCTCATCCCCATTTCTTTCATATACTGCCTCTCCCATGTTCCAACAGAACCCGTTTCTTTTCTTTATTAAATTGTGTATTTATTAATATCTTCATGGAACTTTGGTTGAGGAGGCTGTGGTTGCTGCTAGATTCATGAGAGGCTAACTCCATTGAATTTTGGTGGTAGAGGAGGTGGTTAGAGTTTCAAGATTCTACAAAGGGAGTTCATTATTTTTCATTTGCTCAATTTATACATTATACCTTTGTAGATTAATTTTGTATTGGAATATGTATGTCTTGAGACTTAGATGAGTGATTATTTGTCTATGTTGGTTAATATCGTGAGTTGAATTTGGTATTAATGCATTTGAATTTTATTGAACTTATTTTCCTATTGGATTAATGAAATTATACATTCTATGTGATATCTAGATTGTGTGATGGATTTGATTTAATTTGAATGTTGCGATTGTGCTTTCAATTAAGAGGAACCAAGTGCATTAATCCATTTTCAATACACATCAAGTGGGGTTTTAACAATTTTCCTAAGAGGTGACTAAGAATGCGATTGTAGGACTAGTCATTTATTAGGTAGATTGGACTTAATGCGATTGCTTAGGGTTTTTAATTAGACTTGATGTAAAAGTGACTCCCAAAATATTCTAAAGAAGCTAGGAAAGCCACCAAATTTGTCACCAAGATTCATTTCATCATTCATATTTCCAATTCCAAATTCCTTTCCATTCACTCTTAATCATTCTCCATTTTCATAAGAAAAATACCAAAAATATTAGATTAGCTTTTAATTAACAATTACATTTCTTTTAATTATTAATTTTAAAAACCAAAACTCATTTCCCCTTGTTTTAATTGCATTTGCATGATAATTAGTTTACTTAGGTAGTTCAATAAACGCTCCTCAAGTGAAACGACCCGAGTGTTGCATTATACCGCAATTCTTGGATTAAAAATATTTTGCATAAAGACACGGTTAAATCAATGACAAAGATTGAGGTCTCTTTCTAATGAAGTCCGTGGCAAATTGAATCTGGTTTTGATTTAATTTCCTGACGAGGTCGATGGCATAATCATTGTTATTTCAAGACTAGCTTGTTCTCGAGTTGTCGATTTGAAGCGCTGCTGTTGGTTAAGGTTTGGCAGCAAGAATGAAAGAAGACGAGGGCAATTGTAATATTAATAAACTATTTTTCGGCTTCCTCTTTTATAAAATATATCATCCATGTAATATAAATTATGAATCGTTCATTTCAGATTTTATACAAAACATAAAACTAATTGGGATTTAATCTTTGAAATGGTAGCCATGAGAACTCTAACAGCAAAACAAAAACTGAGTTGGCCCTTGGGGGTTCATCAGAGTCAGACAGGCCTCCCCCTTACAAAGATACTTGCAGTTGCATGTTACTGAGTTACTTACAGGTCGTTGATCAACAAAATCCTCATATAAGTGAGATTTGAACCTATAATCTTATAGTTATAAGTTAACCCGTTTATCAATTGAACCAACATTTATTGGTATCATAGATCTAATCAAACATTTATTGGTATCGTGGAGGCACTATGTCCTCCTCCTAAGATAAGACTGTACTCTGGCTTTTGCTCCACACAAAAAAAAAAAAAAAAAAAAAAAAAAAAAAAAAAAAACAGATTGTGCTCTGGTTGCTATTAAATTTATAATGCATTTCTTCTCTATTTTATTAAAAATGAAAGAAAAAATAATAAATGAACGATGAACCTAATTTAGTGCTTGTGCTTCTTAAAATAATAATAATAATATATGCTCTATTTAAAATAATAATACCATTATTCTTACCGGCCTCAGTCACGGGAAGAAGCATTTGAAAATTGTCCCACCTGCCACTCCAAAAGAAGCTTTATCATTAATAATAAAGTACTTACAAGCTAATAGACTTTTTTTGTGACTTTTAAAAGGAAAAAGAAAAAGTGAATTTGTTTTCAATTTAAAATGGTATTACCTCCTCTTCTGTCCTAAATATAAGATTTAAATAATTTTTTTTTTTGAAAAGATTAAGGAAGCTCAATAAGTTACTTAATCATATCATTTGTTGTGTATAAGTGAATTATATATCAATTTATGAGTCAGAAAAATTAGTTTGGTGATGAAATAATAAAAATAAATACTTTAAAATAATTTAATTAGATTCTTTAATCTCCTCAAAAAAATCAACTGAATCTTATATTTATGACCAGAGTAATAGTATATATTTTGTTTAATGAAGGAGACATGACTACACATTAAGTTATATTCCCTCTGGTCCACGGTTGTAGAAAAATAGTTTTGTTTAAATTATAAGTCAATTTTAGATAATTAATGCTCATTTTTTTCAATTTTGACCCTATAATTAATACTCAATTTCAATTTTACGCACTTATTAAATTTTCAAACACATTTTTTAATAAGGGTAAAGGTGGGGAAAAAATTTTATTTATGACATATCTAATTAATTAACTACCACTTCTTATTTTCTGTAAAATAGTTAAAATACCCTATAATTATGGAGAGGAGGGAGTGTATCTTGTTTATTTTGTACTCTCTCCTGTCCTATTTATAAGTAATTTTCTTCTTAATTGTGTAAAATGAACTAGTAATTAAAAGCAATAAATATGTCAAAAATGTCATGTTTTTTCCATATATGCCCTTATTAAGAGTATAGGAGAGAGAATGAATAAAAAGTATGAGAGATAACTCTTGGTGTGTGTGATAATTAATTATAAATATATGTATTTAATAAGGGTGGAATAGGAAAAAGAAGCTTACATTTTCAGACACAAAGTGAAAGTTGCTTATAAAAGGGACCAGGTTCATAAGAAAGAAAGTTGCTTATAAATATGACCGAAGGGAGTACTAACTTTTGCCCCTCAAAAAAATATTTGGTGTTGAGCACACTTTTAAAAAAATCTCATATGTATTTTTGTATCTTAAGCTTTTAATATTGATAAACAATAATAATATACTCTTGGAGACTTGTAGTGTGTGTGTGTGTGTAATTGGGAATTTGGGATTTTTTTTTTATATTATCATCTAGTGACCGGTTCGGGATTTGTGACTACCCCTCCTAATGCAAATGTCTCTTCTAGGCCCTAGGATTCGAGTTTGAGACCCAGAAAAATTTAGCAAAACCTTACACCTCTAGACAAATAGTCACATATCACACTACTCTACATTATTAATCTTCACCTAAGCTCTGAAAATTTGTATAAAATAATATTCAATCGTCTCGCATATCCAGAAATGTAAAACAAATAATTTAATACTAAGTAAACCAGTAAATATTGATTTTCAAATCAAATCAAATTTGAAACAATAGCATAATAGATTTTAAAATTAAATTGAAAACAATTTAAAATTGTAAATTGTTTTCAATTTAATTTTAAATTATTTCAAAAAAAATACTTTAAAATATCACAATTCTATTAAATATTGATATTCAAATAATTTTTTTTTGGGGTAAAATTTGTTTCGAAACAGATAAAATTACAATAAAGTTTGCATAAATTTTGAAAATAAAAATTTATAATATTTATATAATTATATAATAATGCTAAAAAAAATTGAAAATATTGAGGAGTCATAAAATAACGTCTATATTGATCTCTCTTTCCATTTCTTCCCTATTGAGTGTCTCCACCATTAGATCAAGTTTTAGTGGTTAGGATTTAAATACTATTTAATGTTACAATAATATTTTTATATAATATTAAGCCGGAACCACTAAAACTTGATCTAATGGTGGAAACACTCAATGAAGAGAGAGATCATGGAGACATTCTTTTCCACCCTCCATCACTAATCAAGGCGGAAGCAAGCTGTGATTCTATAGAGTAAAGACTATCCTAATGGTTAATTAACCCTAGGCATTTAAAATAGTAATTTTATTTCTGATGCTTCTTAAAATAAACTATACGATTATTCCTATCACGCAAAAGAGAATCAAACAATTAAATTAAAGGAAAATTGTCCCCAGCTCCCATGATCAAAGAACCTTTTCAATTTTAATTAAAATTGTAAAGAAATACTCACAAACTAGCCTATGCTGCCGTGGAACATCGCACATGCATGATTCACTGTTCTTTTGAGAAAAAAACTGCGGCCCATTAAATTATCTTACAAAATAATAAAATTCAACATGCAGCATAATATAAAGCCAAACATCTTAAATCATAACAACATATATATGTATATTTACAAGCTAATACATGTATGTTAAAAAAAAGATAATATATTTATCCTATTTGAGACTTTTATTTTAATAAAAGGGAAAAAAAAAGGAATTTGCTTTTATTTAAAATAGTCCCTATTTAGTGAATGAGAGGGGGGCCTGCCCAGAGAACATAGTCTCTAATTCTCTATATCTACGGTCTAAATGATGACGCAACAATATTATTAATTGATGAGTGAAACTTTCTAGGATTCTGGCAAAGAAAAAACTTTCTACGGTGCTCTGGATTAATCCAAGAAGAAAACAGGTGTATGCCCAAAAAACGAAGAAGAAGAAGAAGAATTTGGGGAAACATTAGGGGATCCTTGGGAACTTCAATTGTAACACCACTCTCTAGGGTTACTTATGATAGCATTTTAGTCATTTTAGAATCACATGTGACCCAAAAGTGCTTTTGATTAAGCTAGAAACTTAAAATTCTTTCTCTAGATTGGGTACTGGGAGATAATAAATTGTCTTGAAACTTTAGAAATTCATAACTAATTCAATATATCTCCAAACTTAGTGGTTTGAAGCTCTATCTTTAGCTCGTGGAAAGATCTTCAATATAAAAATAAGACACAAGTTTGTTTTTGTTACATTTGATCTAGAAACACTCAGTTTTCAAATCTAGATAGGGCATATTTTCACAACTTTTACTAGATTTCTAGGTCATCTTTGAAAATTTATAGCTTTGTGGATTTACACCCAAAAATTACAAACTAACACTCATGTTAAAGCTCTTAATGTGTACTATAACCCAATCAAATTTCATAACCTAGTTAAAACGCTTGCCCTAGTAAGTGTCACTCCCAAAATTGTGGCTCATCAATAATAAAAAAAGCCACAAACTAACATTACCAACTCCATGCATTTTAGCTATGCTTTAATATAGCCCTTACCTTTACTTCTACTTGGCTCTCATGCTCCTCCTTATGGAAGTTAGGTACATACCAAAATATATATTAACTTATGAAAGCCTTAAATAAACATATACAATAGCCATTAAACAAAATCATTCAATAGCATAATAATCATAACAAGCTTCTCATGAGCTTCCACCTTCAAGCTTCCTCCACTAGCTTGCCATTTCCTTTAGGAGTACTTGCCCCTACTGTTGGTATAAAGGAGAAAGAGGTGAGATTCGGGGGAATCTCAGTAATAAAACATGAACTCAATATATAATGCACAATGGTAATAAACGAAGCAATTAAATAGCCAATATAAGAACAATACCTTATTATAAGCATATACATATAGCCATGGCACAAACTCAAGTAAGGATATTACATGTTCAAAGGCATACATAACAAATAAACATGCAATCAACTAAGGACAAACTATATAAGAGCAAGTTTTACTGCCTTTTGCTTCTTCTTCCAAACTACCTCCTCTTGCTTGTGTTTCCTTTGCTTTGCCTCCTCTTTGGTCTTGATGGAAATTATCAAACCCTATTGATTATTCATGTAGGGACAAATTAATACTCATCTTAGCAAGCTTTCATAGCATAATGAATCTCTCTCAAAGCCCCCAACTTGTAATCCATTCATTTAGCTCCATAACTTGTTCACTTTACCTTGTTTTTCCTACTTCTTGTTCTTTGTCTAATGATTCTTTTTTTTAAAAAAAAAAATCCTCTTTTGCCTACTGTGTTCTGCACAATTTTGCAAGAGGAATTCATTCTCAAACTCAACAATATAAATAAATTTGTGACCACGCTAGGCCAAACATGGGTGTGGAAATTACATAATTCTATTATTCTAATCAATGCTTCCAAACTTATACTTTAGTCACCTTTGCATACAATTCCACCTTCTAAAACATATTGAATATCTACTTGCCTCTGTAAAGTAGACATCCAATTTAATACACTAGCTCTTCAAACTTATTCCAAAACTCTCATAGATTGAAAAATCATAACTTAAGTTAGAAAACTCCAAATGAAGTGATTTAAGTTCCTACTTAAAGCACTTTAAATCCTCTACAAATGAAAAATAACATCCAGCATTAAATCATGAATATAGTTTCCCAATTCCAGTATGCATGCTAACTGTTCCTCTGGTGAGATAGGATATTCCAGTTTTCCTGCCCAAACTTTGAAAATTTATAACTTACAATATACAGATCTCATTTTTGTGTTCTAGTACTTAATTTAAATCTCTATAAATCTATTTTAAAGGAAAAATAACTGCAATGATAGATTATGAAAATAACCTCACATAATTTGCATAATTGCTCACTACCTAAAATCTAGAAAACAAAATTTTCCCAATTTTCTGTCCAAACTTTCAAAAAGCATAACTTTCGTTCTAAATATCCAATTGATATATTCTAAGATTCATTTTAAAGCTTAGGATGTTTACTAACTCTTTACCAAATTTCACAGATAGAGGACACCATTTGCCCTCAAAACCTCACTTGAATCCGACTGTGCCACTTATCCTCTAGAATTGACACTCTATCATATAACCTCAAGAACACCACATATCTCTTCCTAATATGAGTTCTCTTTGGATTTATCTTTCAAAACACATGTTTAACTCTAAACCCCAAAGAAATTGAACCAAAATCACCCAAAAATTCAAGCTTTAACTTCTGAAAACTCATGCATGCAGCACTCTTTTTTCGGTTTGGAAGAACAAGCTAGAAGGAAAAAGTGGACATGCAAGCCCAAATTCATGGCCAAAACTCAAGGATTTCAACACCTATAAACCCAGATTGCATGCTCTATTTTTGGTGCTCAAATTACAGAATCAAAAGCACACGTCAAAATCAACATGCAATAACTCATTCTTACCTTCAATGATGACAGCAAGCTCCTTACAAGAACACCCAACTTCCAGCAAGAACTTAACCTCAAATCACCAATCAACCCAAATGAAGTTGGAAAAGGGTGTAGAAGGCTTACCTGAACAAGATTCTAAGGTTGCATATGATCTCCAGCCTCTTCTCCGGCGAAATCTCCGGCCCTCTCTCCTTGGCGCTCCATCTTGGCTCTCCCTCTTTCTCTCTTTTCTTTCTCTGGTCCGAATGCCAAATGAGGGTGAGAGGGAGTGGCTAAGTGTTTTATTTGTGGTTGAATGTGTGTGTCATGTGTATGAGTGTTTGTATATGGTTGTGTGTGTTTTCATCCCATTGGTTAAAGCTTTATCCCTTAGGCTTTAATTAGTCTAATTTGTCTAAACTAAAATCACTTAAATCTAACATCAATCTTCTTGATCATGGGCAACACGTTTGGGGGGAGAAGGGTGTCTCCATTGACCTCCCTCTCCATTTACTCTCCATTTAATGTCTCTACCATCAGATCAATTTTTAATGATTGAGATTTAATGATAGATTTTTTTAATATTTAAAATTATAGTAATACTTTTATATCTATAATTAAATCCCAACCATTAAAAGCTGATCTAATGATAGAGACATCAAATGGAGAGTCAATAGAGAGGGAGGTCAATGGAGACACCCTTCTCCCCACGTTTGGGTTCCATAACTTGGCTTAAACTTTAGTCCAATTCTGATTTTTGAGTCTGTGTAATAAAATCACTAATTATCCCCTTTCTTTGTTGGTGTTGACTTACCATATAAATTCCATTAATTAATCCTTAATACTTTATAAGGATTTTCTTCCTCAATTAGCTTCTTCGAGCCATAAAATAATTTCCTTAAAATTTTCATGCCAAACTATAACCTCTAACTATTTTTCCTTGAATTTTCGGGAAAATAGCTTTATTTGCCCATTTTTGGGGAACTAAGCCTCTTCATAATTTTTATAAATCCCCAAAATAATATACTATAATATTTCCTCAATTTTTAAGATGCATAAATAATTCTAATAATTATCTTAAACATTTTCCTCATGATATGCTTAAAACTTTTGGCTCAACTGGGTTTAATAATCTACTTAATTTAGACTTATTTTTCAACTTGGAGGCCCAAATTGAATTTGAGATGTTACATCAATACTAGTTAAAACTCGAAAGTTTGCACATACTCTGCTAAATCTTTAAGACACCTATTCTCATACGATATGAATACTAATCAAATCATTTGCATATCAATTTAATTAGAGAAGTGCGACCATTATCACATTTTTCGTAATTAAGTTGCGACCTTATTATCAATCAGCTTGCTAATCAGGGCTATCATATGGATGTCAATCCCTCCTAGGCATAAGGTGGAGAAATTTACTAGCAAATTTGGTGTGACGGGTGCAAGTTTTTTCTTTGTACTCGAAAAAGTTGGTTGACACCGAGTTGTACACCTAAACGTATGTAATTACTTCCATCGCACACACACACATCTGCATATATAATAGTTATAGTGTGAATTGAGAAGGGGAAAAACAACAAAAGAAAATTAAATCCAGGGATATTAATTATTGGAGAAACTAAAAACAGATGGTTAATTTGAGGAGGATATATAATCGGACGGCTTTTATGGTTTTCATCTCTCTACTATGCATAGCAGTATCCATCACCTTCGTCTTTCGTCTACTAGGTTTTTGTAATCGGAATCCCCTGCTCTCAACTTATTCACATCTACTCCTATCTTTTGCTCTGTGGAGAATTCAAAGCAATCCCGAGAACCTTACTCTAGTTCTAACTATATTCTTGGAAAGAATATTAAGTACTTTCATATAGTGAGGCAATCGGATATTCCTTTCTGTGCTTATTCGATACTAACATTTTCAAATCGGAAGCTATCCAATCGTTTAAAGAAGTAACTTTCTTTGTTGTAAATGTTTCCCTTAGAGTAATGAATTGATTCCGTTACAAGTTCTTTCAAATCAAATGCTATGGCCACGAGCAAGCACACAAACAGATCAGAAAAAAGCACAAGAAGCCAGCTTGATTATGATCATCAATTGGTTTATACTCCCTCTAGTTCTCAATATAAAATATATTTGGGGAGTAAATCTGAATCATAAATATAAGACATATTTCCTATATTTTTCAATATTTTTCTAATTTACCCCTTGATCTGCAAAGAAAATAAACAAAAAATGTAATACCTTATATTCCAAAAAATCAATCAATTAAGGTAAATGATGAAATATAATTACATTTTTCCCATTTTTAACCTCTCTTCATGTAACCACTCATTCTAAATTTATCATAAATAATGCATTTTTGGCTTAATTAACATAATTAAATCCCTAGATTAACATACTCTCCCTGGTCTTTAATATAAGACATATTTTGGGAGTTGGCATTGGTCATCAATATAAGACAAATTATTCATATTTGGGAATCTTTTCCTAATTTACCCATATTAATGCTCCATCAACAATAATTAAGGAGGAGAGGAAATGAGGGAATTGAGGAAGATTATTAGGGTATTTTAGAAATTACATGTTTTATTAACTGACTTCTTTAATCTAATCAAATTAGGTAAATTATATTAAGAACCGGAGGGAGTATTAAAATATGGTATTATTACACCTATTAATGCTCCCTCATCAATAATCAAAGGAGAGAGGGAAGGAGGGAAAAAGATGAGTAGGATGTTTTAGAAAATACATGTCTTCCTTAATATAATTAAATTAGGTAAATATGTCTTATATTAAGGCATCACACAAAACTTCAAGGAAAAAAATCATTACAATAAGTTTCTGGGAAATGAATTTATAATCACCAATAAGTCCTAATAATAAGTGAAACAATATAAACTTGTTATTATTTCTTGTACTAAATCTTGTCACTGCATGTTACTTTATTGTGGGACTCTCTGATGTTTACTTTAGTTCTTTGAAATCTCATAGTGATTTTCCCAAAGTTAAAATTAATACAATATATGCCTTAGCCAATCCATGGGCAGCAGGATATATGCTCTAGCTTTAATGGGATGAGCCAATTATTACCATATTCGATCCTTCAAATTCAGTGTGCACTTAATGCAACCCTCCAGAGCCCCCTTATCCGGGCCTATAAATATGAACTCAAGCTTGAAATAATAGCATCACCGGTCACAAGCAACTTGTATATGTTGCATAGATACACACACACACACACACATATATATACATATGTGTGTGCGTGTGTTTGGTTATAGTTTCAAAGGTGGGGAGAGAGGACAGAGGGGCTATAAAATGGGAAAGAAGGGGCTCTCTGCACTCCAAGTCTGAAAGGAGGGGATGGGCAGACCTCGATATTGTGCGCTTTGGGGACCCCGCCACCCCTCTCGACTTTAAAACACGTCAAGAGAGGGAGGTATCCCGATCCTTATAAGGCATCTTATGTTCCTCTTCCCAACCGATATGAGACATAATACTCCACTCACCTTTGAACCTAGTGTACTCACTAGCACATCGACCCAAGCTTGGCTTTGATAGCATTTGTAACATCGCAACGCCTCGCTTTCAATATTGTCCGCTTTGGGGCTTCTGTCACCCCTCATGGCTTTAAAACGCTTTGAGAGGGGGCACTGGGAGTTTACAAATTGTATCTAAGCTAGGCTTGGGTTGATGTATGCTGATGTGCCCATGAGGACACTAGGTCCAAAGATGGCTGGAGTGTTATATCCTACATTGACCAGGGAGAGGAACAAAAGACCCTTTATAAAGGGTCTGGATATCTCCCACTTGACACATTTTAAAGTCGTGAGGCGTGATGAGAGCTATACCCCTGTTTTCTTGTAGGTAGTTAACTAAATATTTTTTCCAGACGATCTTATAAACCCACCTCATTCTCTTAAAGCCGAAAATTAATTTTATGAAAATTATCCCTTGTTAAAGCCTATTCCCCTTAAATCAGGATTTAATTAATATTCTAAAAACTTTAATGAAGCATATAAGTTTAGTACATTACAAGCTTTGTTCTCATGACCAAAATAAAAAAAAAATTAATATATGAAAATTACCTCTTGTTAAAGCGGATTCCCCTTAATCAGGAGTTAAATAATATTCTATAAACTTTAATGAAAGCGCATACCTTTAGCTAAGACCCTCTCTTGCCCCAAAAGTTGGCGGCATATATATCAAGCACTAAAATAAATTCATGACGCAACAAAAGAATGGGACATATTCAGTAACTTTTATATAGTGACACAATTAACTGGATATAATTCCTTTTCAATCCAAACAAATTCTTATACGGATGTTTTTCAGTGAAGTTAGTTTGAAAATTATGTTCATTTTTCATTGTCCAGGATTAAGTAGATGTTTTGGGATCGGAGATATACTAAAACCTTTTAGTTTAATTACATATCAATAATCGCAAAACATTATGACAGCGAGGATTAAATTAACATTTTTGTGAAGTGTGTAAGGATTCGTTTTAAAAAGTTTTAGATTAATTAATTAATTAATTATACAGAGGGGAAAATATAAATTTGAATGCTATTATAAAGAGATCAGTTAAGAAAATAATTTCCGAAACACTTTATAACCTCACTCATCAAGCAAGACGGTGACTTCATTTTGGATTTAACCAAAAATTAAAGATTTACCCTATTTAGTAGTTCGATTAAGAAAAAAAGGCAATGAACTTTCAATCAGAAAACGGCTATATGCATGAACATGGACAATGATTTCGACAGTAAAAGGAAAAGATTAATTCACAATCGGCAATGACGTTAGTTTAACTTAAAATAAATAATGCAAAGCTTTCACCAATTCTTAAGCATCAAGATCCAATTTCCAAATTTGCTGATTAATAAATTCCATCTTTCTCATTACCGAACTTTATTATATATTAAGGGTTAAGGTGCAAAAATGCCTATATACTTTTTCTAAATGTGCATTCAGCACCATAAACATTTTTTTGGTGTAAAAATACCCTTTTGGTGTAAAATTGCCCATGAACTTTTAAAAATGGAGCAAAAATGCAACTTAAATTAATATTGACTAATATTGTTTGTTTTTGTTGCGTGGGCCCCAAATTATTCATTCTTTAAAAAAAAAAAAAAAAAAGTCACACCATATCTCTTCCAACATCCCCCACCCTCTCCGAACTCCGTCCCCCCCCCCCCCCCAATCTCCAAATTTCTTAGCTCTGTTTCTCCAACCCCATTGCCCGCACCACTCCACTGCGCTGGAAAAAAGGGAAGAGGAAGAAGAAGGTTCAGAGACTAAATAAGAGTATCTGAAATAAAAAAGAAAATGGCATGTATGAACTCGTGGTAGGGATCAGAGTTGGAAAATGAGAGAGAGATATAAAGACAACACTATCAAACTCAACCAAAAGCAACGCTATGATTGCGCCAAGTTCTTCATGTTTGTCATAACATAACATTCGGCAATGTTCGGTTTTACTTTTCTCTTGTCCTTTAAATTTTTCATTTCGTTGTTTTGACCGCGTCTTAGAATTTGAAAGGAGGAGCTAAGCAAAATGTGCAATTGGGTTTGGGATCTCCAACACAGATCTCATGGTTGACATCGAAGCACTTGGGTCTAAAATAGCCAATATATAAGCTACAGTCACAGTGCTATCTACTAACCCATTTTCTCTCTTGCTTTTACTCTCTCAACATCCTTCTTCTTCTTCCTCTTCCTTTTTTGCCTGCGCAGTGGAGTGGTGAGGGCAATGGAGTTGGCGAGATAGAGATGAGAAATTGGGAGGGAGAGAGAAGGAAGAGACGGATGAAGTTAGGAGATAGTGGGGGCAGTCGGAAGAGGGATGGTGTGACTTTTTTGTTTTAAAATAATCATTTAAAAAATAATAATGTGGGGCCGACTCAACCAAAACAAACGGTATTAAACAACATTAACAGAAGTTGCATTTTTGTTCTATTTTATAAAATTCATAGGCATTTTTATACCAAAAAAATGCTTATTGTGCTAGATGCACTTTTGAAAAAAATATATAGCCATTTTTGCACCTTAACCCTATATTAAATAGTTGTGTGCAAGGTGTCAAACTCGTGAGTTTAATCAAATTCATGATGGTGATGTAAACTCGTAAGAGTTTACTTTTGTCATTAAATAGGTATGAATAGTATACAACTAAATAATTAAAATATGAAAAATGAAACTAATGAATTAAATCTATTAACATTCATAATTTAGTATATTTAATCAAGAAATTTCTATAAAATTCATATACAAAGTTGACAAGGAAGACAAAATCAAAAAAGTTAACATGAGTATAAGAGTTAGTTAACACGCTTTTGTAAGCTACAAACGTAAAAACGGTAAACTCGGTGTGTAAACTCGTGAGTTTAATCGAGTTTACAGCTGACACGAGTTTACCAGTGACTCAACTCAATTTAGAAATGTAGAAACATAAAAACAGTAAACTCGGAGACTCAACTCGCGAGTTTGACAATAATAGTTGTGCGAGCATGTTTGTGTACATTTAAATTTTCAAGTTGTATAATAATCACATCACTACACGAAAGGCAAAAGCATTTTTCTCTATTATGCATTCTTTTTGTGTTGAATCCAAGTCTGCGCGACACTAATAATTAGTAACGTCCAAGTTAATTAATATGGTAGCCAATCTAACCGTAATAGAAATTCTAATTTATAATTACCTCATTTCTAAACATCAAAGATGAAATAACTTAACTGGAACGAGTGGCTTGGACTCATAGACTAGAAGAAGTTGATTTTGAATATAGTTTCAGGTGATAAAGATAATCATAATAGAAGTAGGCACCAACAAATTAATTATGCAAAACTTATATATATAATTTTTGTTATAATTTGAAGGATTGAAACAGAGATGAAACAGAGCCTCTGAATATTAATAAATCCTTAATATATCTTAACAATTTTTATACTTTACAATATTGTAATTATTATCTGGTGCGTGGGAGATTACACTTGCGCGCACATAAGTGTTAAATCTCTCCCAATAGTTGGATTGCAATAAGAGCTCAAATAAGAAATAACAATAAGTTACATGAGTAGATGACAAGTTGACAACCTCTAAATGAAAGTACAAAAGTGCTTATCATTCTGGACAACAAAGAAAGATGACGCCACAAGAAGAAAATTGACAAAAGTGTGTACGAAAAGTATGAACAATGTTATAATCAGACACAGATATTTGGTCAATGAACGAACATTAAGCGTGATTGTTTGATTTAATAAAGAATATAAATTAAGAATCCCATAGACCCAAAGCAAAAAGACTATCTATAAAGAAATTGAAGAACGTACACCACTACTTTATTATGGTGATCTCATGTGGTTTAATCTAAAGATCAATCATATCATTTTATAATGTAAATAAACGTAACTAATAGAATTTGTTAAGTTGAATGGTTGCAATGCAGACTAAGAAGGACCAGTGATGAAAGGAAAGAATGCTCAGATCAAAGCACTCTAAAAAGGGTCTTACAATTTAGTGGACCACTATGCAAAGGCATCAGTACAATATTGTGATGAAATCTTTCAATAAAATCAATTGAGAATATATTACCTGAGAAGATTTCTGGGAAATATTTTCGCAAGAATTTCTCTTTACTTAATTCGATACTTTGCAATAATGTTTCATAATAAATTATTATTTTCTTGTAATGCGTTGAGGAATAATGTCTTGTGCATCTAGAATTAGTTTGTATTGAGATTGATCTCTTTGATTGATTAACCCTGAATGACACAAATTTTGAATTTTTTTTCTATTCTAATTTCAGTTCTCTTATTGTACGTGTTTACCTGGGCCTGTCCTGCTTATATCAGAGGACTTAATCAATGGGGTGCAAAGTGCAAACCAATCTAGATCAAGCCAAACACCACCACAAAAAGGTAAAAAGGTTGTCCCACCATGAACTCAAGACTTCTGATTAAGTTGGTTCAATCCTCAGCCAACCAAATGTTCGGTGATCTACTAAATTATTTTTTGTGGCAGTCATCCTGTAGCTGAAATCATATTAAACTAGTACTAATCTAAAAGGATCGATAAGTGGGATAATTCTTCCAAAAACGAATTTTGTATTCAAAATAAGTCAAGCACAGAGATAGCTCTAGCTCTTAAACATGTATTATGTATATGCATTAATATGAACATGTACCTTTTTCTACATTTATGCAAATTCGAACTCAAAGCCATTTTTTGCATTCACCTAAACTAAGTACCTCAAGCATAAACTGGTGATTTCCATTAGCATCAATGCTTATTGGCGTGAAATTAACATAATATTATCAAGTTATCATTCTTTCTAGAAGAAAACTTCTTGGAGGTGGTGATGGCTGATGAGTGATTTGTACGATTACCAACTAAACGTAAGTTTATTGCTGGAGCCTTCAACTACCGCCAAGTGTATGTTTTAGTACATAATAATCAACTTCAACTTAACATACATAAATAATCAGCCAATCTGAAATGATGTGACCGAGGGTAATAGTCACTGATGTTAAACTCGCAAGTTAACTCTCCGAATGTATCATTTTAACGTTTCTAACTTACCAAATTGTGTCAAGTCACTTATAAACTCAGTTAAACTTGTGAGTTTACATATCAAATTTACTATTTTTATATTTATAGCTTACAAAACTGTGTTAGTTCACTTTTAAACTTGTCTTAACTTTTTTGATTTAATTATACTCAATGGCTTTATAAATGAATTTTATAGAAATTTTTTTTATTATGATAAATTATAAATGTTGTCGGATTTAATTTTAATTATTTGAATTTAAAATATATTTAAATCCCAATGTTGTTATTTTTATATTTTAATTATTTTTTGAAGATTTATATTTTTTTTTTTTGAGATACAAAGGCAAGCAAAGCTTGAAAAGTTACAAGATCAAGGGCAAGGCCCCAAAGATTGTTCATGTGGCAGTAAACCACGTTCTAGCGCAAAAAGACTGATACATTCCACTGGCGGTGAGCTTAATTCGGCATAACTCTGGGTGCTATAGTGAGCCGAGCGTGCAAGATAATCTGCACAGCGAGTATTCTCCCTATGTGTATGGAAAATCTTCAAGTCCCAGTCTGCATAAATAAGGGATTTGGTATCAAAGATGATGTCATGCAAAGGGTGGTCAATCTCACAATGTGTTGACAGTAAGTGGACGACCTGAAGTGAGTCAGTGAACAGTCTGATTTTCTTGAAACCCAACTGCTTATAAAGGTGGAGTCCTCTATGGATTGCATGGATTTCCGCAGCAGTTGGGAAAGAGAGTCCTAACTTCTGTTGAAATCCATGTACCCAGTTACCAAGGTGGTCACGGATTACTCCTCCACAGGCTGATAGACCATCGCTAGCAGTCGAACCATCTACGTCAATTCTAATATAACCCTATTCCGGGGGAAGCCAGTTAAGAAGACATCTCTCCGAAACTTGAAAGATCTGGTGATGGAAGCGACCAGCCTCCACCGATTCTGAAAGATGAAAGATGCATTTGTGAACAAGCTGCTTTGGATTATCAGCTTTACCTTCGAATGCCTGACAGCACCGGTTCTTCTAGAGAAGCCAGCATGTGGTACTAAATACTCTTTGCCAAGACCATCTAGCCATTCTCTTGTTTCCAAGGGAATGCTTTGAGTTCCATGTGAGCCAATCCTGCAAATTACCAGAAGCAAACATAGTAGAATATAAATGGTTAGTTAAAGAAAACCATACTCTCTGGGCCTGCTCACAGTCTCTCAGGACATGAAGGATAGTTTCTTCACTCTCACACTGAAAAGGGCAAGTGTTTAGGGCACTCGAGTTGTATCTCACTCTAATCTCATTTGTCGGGAGTTTCTCATGGAAAACCTGCCACATAAAGAGTTTGATTCTTTCAGGAACACCCCAGTGCCAGAGTTGCCGCCAGGGAGGTTGATGAGAGAGGGGCTGCTGATGGTAGATACCCTCGTAGGCAAATTTCACGCTGAAGATACCATCGGGAGCATTGCGCCAACAAAACACGTCATCTACAGTGCCCGTGGGAGGGGGGAGCATCATGATTTTATCTACAACCCAAGTAGGAAGGAAAGCCTCCCATTGCGCTCTGTCCCAGTGACCAGAAGGAGAAGTGAAGAAGCAAACTAGAGCTTCCATATCCACGAGGTGCAAATTCCTATCTACGAAAAATTTTAGAGGCTTGTCAAGAGGGGCCCAGCAATCCTGCCAAGCATGCGTGGTTTTTCCACTTCTGAGCTTCTTGCCAAGTCCGCTTTGGAAATCCTCCCAAACTGCAACAATTCCACTCCACACGGCTGATTGGCTACGCCACTTTTGCACATGAGGAATTGAGGATAAGCTACAGGAGTATTTAGCACGAAGGCACTTGACCCACAAAGCGTCCGGATTGGTGACAAGATTCCAACACAATTTCATGAGAAAAGCTTTGTTTTGGCAGCGCAGGTCCTTTATTCCCAATCCACCTTCATGCTTCCACCTTCATGCTTCACGCTGAAGATTTATATTTTAATTATACACTGTTAATACCTATTTAATGATAAAATTAAACTCTTACAAGTTTATTATTCGAATTCATGATATAAGTTTATGTCAGACTGTCATTAGTGACAACCTTGTTAATAACCTGTAATTATATACACTGAACCCATCCTTAATTGGAAAATCAAAAGGAGAAATATTCCTGTGTGCCTCGGGGAAAAAAAACAATCCTATTTACCCAAAACAAAAAGGGAAAAAATCCTGAGCAATTAAGACTGGCATCCAGATGGTAATTTGTAATGAAAACAAAGGATCCTTCACATTCAATGGTTCAGATCTCATATGTAGGCCTATATAAACCCTACCATAGGTATTGATTTAGACAAGCCATGGCCATTGTTTCTGTCTTATTATAGGTATAGTTGTTTGTGGAGCTTCCTGAACTCCATAGCTGAAAGGAGGTGAGGGGTATAGACCTAACTGCTCGTTCATGGATACCTATGCCCTTCGCACATCAAAAGCGTAGGTCAAGGGTCTGCATGAACTTGGAGATAGGGTTACCTTTATCCTTTTTGGTATTGGAGTGAAGGGAGCTCCCCAATCATATATATTCTCTAAAAATTCAAATGTATATCTTTTGACACAATAGACCTAGAGATGAGTATCATATGATCCTAATTAAAAGGTTTCATAATTTCTACAAGAATGTTAGGGATTGGATATATTTGTGTGTAGCTAGCTAATTGTGTGGAAATCAAGATTCAAGTCGTATATCTGGAGATATGTATGTGTATGTGATTTTTTTTTTTTTCCTTCTAATAATTTATGTATGGCTTTTCTAAGATATGACGTTAAGTAAGGGTCCACAGTACTTTAGGTTCAATATATGGCTAATTCTTATGTGATAGAGTGGACTAGCTGATGATTAATTATACAATTGCTGTCTACATACTTTCTTTTATTATTATTACAGGAGACAAGCAGTTCGTCTCTGTGCTTCTCCAATTGTTAAGATGAGTGCGTATTGGAGTAATTACATTGCCTTGATCTATGGGCCCTCTCTGGTATGTGTGATTGAGAAGTTGGAATCTAAATTGGCATTGGGTAATACGAACTTTTCATGTTTGTTATAGGGATCCCATTATGAGAACTCAATACCATCCCCGGTATTGAGTTGGTGAGGTTGATCAGATCAATGGTGAGCGGGTCTTCTCCCTCCATCGGTGGCTAGAGACGGTGAGGCGATGCTGATTTTGACGGTTACAATTTTCTAACGATCAATAGCTAGTCGGATCTGATTTTGATTTTCTTATGAGGTCGATGGCAAATCACTAGTGTTGTTTCATGGCTAGCTTGTTCTCTTTAGTTATCGATTTGAAGCGCCGACATTGGCTAAAGTTTGGCAATAAGAATGAAAGAAGACGAGGCCAATTGTGTCTTTTATCTAATTTTTGTTTGATTTGAGTCTTCAATTTTTCAAACCTCATTGATGTAATATTAATATAAGCTGTTTTTCAGCTTCCTTATTTATAAAATATATCATAAATTATGAGTTGTGTGATGCAGATTTTGTCCAAAACATAAGAGTGCGCTCTAGTGCCTTTTAAATTTATAATGTATTTCTTCTCTTTTTATTAAAAACATAAAAGGAAAATTAATAAATGAGAGATGAACTAATTAAGTTAGTGTTTCTTAAAATAGTAAAATATAATCTTTCAAAAATAATAAAATATACCATTATTCTTAATGACCTCAGTCATGGGAATAAGCATTTGAAAATTGGCCCACCTGCCACTCCATAAGAAGCTTTATGGTTAAAAAAGTACTTACAAACTAATAGACTTTCCTTTTTGTGACTTTTAAAAAGAAAAAGGAAAAAGAGAATTTACTTTCAATTCTACATGGTATATTTTGTTTAATGAAGAGAGTACCTAATGAGACAATTGTGGGGCATGCAAGGGGACTTCTTGCTACTTTGAGAGAGAATAGAACTCAACTTGCAGGCATTAGAATTCAGGGAGTGAAACACGTGCCTCCCACTACGGGATGGACAGCGCCTGATGAGGGATGGTGCAAGCTAAATGTTGATGGGGCCTTTTCCTTTGCCATGAGCACGAATGCGCGTGGAGGTCTGCTCCAGAATGCGAGTGGAGAGTTTATCAGGTATTAGAATGACTAGGTCTCATCAAATGATTGAAAGATGAATTAATGGTACATAATATTGAAGCAAGTACTAGCAAATTGGCTTAAACTATTTTGATGTAAAAACGAAGCTATTCTGATTAAGGGGTAAACTCTAACAATTTTTCTTTAACCCTAACGCTTTGTTTTTTCCGTATGATTTAAATAAAATGATTAAAAGCATAAACACAGATAAAATGCGCAATTGCAGATTTGGGGAAAAAGAAAAACATGTTTTCCCTTACGCATATGGCCAGCTCATGTTGATTTTCTTGGTCGGCCAAGAACACTCTATTTCTTCTCTTATATGTTCTTTTGCCGCTCAAAAGCCCTAATTCACCTTATCCTTTTCTTCTTTCCTCAGTGATTCATGATATGAGGTGGATGCTCACGCATCATTCTAATTAGAGAGGCATCATGGTTTTTTTAATAACATTTAGAAATTCATAATCAGGCCTTTTGACGCTATTAGGGATTTGTTAAAAATACAAGCCAGATTCTGGATTTAGATATTTCAATTAGATTTAATTGGGATTCTCCCTTCCTTTATATAGTGAGACAATAGGATATTCCTTTCTGTGCTTATTCGATACCATAATCAAATTCTATGGCCGCGCGTAAGCACTCGTACAAATCAGAAAAAAACACAAACAGCGACCTTTATTATGATAAATTGTTTAATATAATATATAACGTCACACAAAACTTAAATGAAAAATCATTACAATGAGGTTCAAAGGAAGGAGTGTATAATCAACAAAAAGTCATAATAACAAGTTAAGCAAAATAAACTTATTGTCATTTCTTATATCAAATTTGGCATTGCATGCTGCTAACTTGTTATTGGACTCTTTGATTGATGATTACATTCCTTCCTTTCTTGAAATCTCAGTGTGATTTTCCCAAACTTAAAACTAAAACAATATAATATATAATTTAGCCAATCCCTGGGGATCAGTATATATGCGCTAGCTTTAATTAATGGGATAAGCCAATCATAACCATATTCGATCCTTCAAATTCAATGCGCACTTAATACATCTCTCCAGAGGCCCCATGTCTCCGGGCCTATAATTACATATTTGTGAAGTAGAAAAGGGCCTAGGAAAATCACAGAAAAGAGCCCAAAGTTTCAGGAACTTTTGTTTGAGCCCTGGAACATTTCAAAAATGTTCACATTAGTCCCTCCTTTGGACTTTTGAAATTTCAGAATGGTCCCTGGTCAAAATCATTAGGTCTTCCTTCAGCTGCTTAGGAGACCCGAAATTGGTTTTGGGCTAGAGCTTAAAACAGAGGCAGACCTGAGGAGTTGTGGGACCGGATTTGAAGACTTGAGCTGAGGGTTGGAGACAGAGGGAGGGGCGGACTGTAACGAGAGAGAGGAGGGCCGACGGTGAGAGAAGAAACCACCACCGAACCACATCACCTCCGTCAACCCTTCCTCTGCTCTCCGGTGACCCTCCTTCGTTATCCATCAAGCAAACATTCGTGTGAGAGAGAGACAGAGAGCACAGGGACGTGAGAGCTGGGAGTGAGAGTGGCACCGCGGGAGTTTAGGCCAAGAGAGTCATCGTCTTCACTGCCAGAGATCTGTCGTCAATCACCACCACCAGCTTCATCTTCTCCATTCACAGAACAGCACCACAGTCATCACCTCCTCTGTTTGCCAGACCGCCATTCAGAGCATCGGAAGCAACCTGACAGCGTGAACTTTGAAGCTCAGGAAATAAACCAGAGACCACAGGAGATCTTCACAGCGCTGTGAGTTTGAAAACGCAACCTCAGACCAGAGGAACCAGAAGCTCATATCGCTGGCAACAGCCATTGTTGCATAACGGAGTTTGATCACAGTGAAGATCGCCACACAGCTGAGATTTGGATCACCTTCATCACTTCTTCCTTCACCCTCCACTTTCACACAGCCGAGAAAGCTTCTGCAACTTCAGAGCTCAGAATCAAACCGGAGGGTGCTTAAACTACCAACACCACCACCACCTATTACCTCCAGCGACTTTTTCCAGATTCCAGCGAGTGTTCAAATTCTGAGCTGTGGTTATTTTAAAGCAATGAGAGGCTAATATTTTACTTCTTGGCAGTGGGGATTTGTGCTTGAGTTTATTGGACTACAAAGGGGAGTTCTTCTATCATTCCATTAGTCTATAATTATATATTTAAATTATCTAGTTCTAGGAATTATTGTATATGATTCTGGAAATGAGATTGATGTTAATTGTCTTTGTTGGTTTGATATTTGTAGTTGAGATTAGATTTTATAGTGTGAAAATTATATATGTTTGAATTTATTTGTGGTTGCAATGAGATTATGTTAATTAGCGTGTTATTATCTAGTTAATGTGATTGCTTTGTACTTTTGAGGGGCTGTTTAGTACTCAATTTCAAGAAGACTCATGTTACATTATTCCAATTTCAATTACACTTTAAGTGGTTTTAAACAATATTTCAAGATGTAGTAGTTAACTATGTTTGTAGGAGCTACTATTAATTGGGAATATTGGACTCAAGTGTTATCTTAAGGTTTTTTCTTAAGACTTAATGAATTTTAACTCCCATAATATTTTTGAAAAGGATTATCATTTCTTCATTACCAAGAGCATTTATCATTCATATTTTCAACTCCATACTATTACATTCACTTTTTTCCATCCCATTTTTATAAAAAGACCAAAAATAGTAGTTTAGCTTTTAATTAAATTTTGCATTATTCCTTCATTCATTAATTTGAAAAACCCAAAATTTAATTTCCCTTGTTTTTATTGTATTTGCATGGCATTTAGATTACTTAGGATTCAATAAAAGGCTCCTTGAGAAGAAAGAATGATCCTAGGTTTACCTATATACAATCCTTGATTAATTTTTTATTGTGGACCCCAAGGCTAACATAAGAGACAAAAAGTCCTCTAATCAAATGGCGTCGTTGCCGGGGAGCCAAGTAATTGGCTCCTTAGGTAATCTAATTGTCAAATTCATTTTTGACAAAAGGTTTCTCATGTGAAGCTTGTTATTTTTGCATTTTTGGTTTTTCATTGCATATAGTTTAGGATTTTTGCATTTAGGTAGTTTGCATAACATTCGTTACATCATTACATTGTTTTAACTTGATATCTTCTGTGTGGTGTTATTTGCTTTCAATTTGATATGATTTTAAGTGCACTTATTTGAATTCACCATCTCTCCAAGTTAATTCATAGCATACTTGCATTTGTATTCTTTTATATTCTTTTTCTTAGTTTTCATAGTTTATAGTTAGACAGTCATTTTGTAATTCATTGGGAAGTTATTGTTTTGAATTTCTAATGGCTTGGTTTAATGGTTATCTAAATTTACTTCTCAATTCTCATTCTTCCATAGGCAATTATACAAGGAGGATTGATAATGGTAATCAAGATTCACCCTTTCAAGCTCACTCGTTTGTAGGAGATTCAATTGGAGAAAAAGAGTCTATCTCTCAAAGCATCCATTCCATTCAACAATCATTACAATTTCTTCAAGCCAAGTTGGGATGTCAAGATAGAAGTCTAATTGGTCAAAAATGTCATAGTCCATTCTACCCTTCATACCATGAACTCTACCAACAACCTTCATTTCAATTTAATTAGCCCCCACACCCACCCTATAGATCATAGCATGAACCTTCTCCGCCACCATACAACCCATATTATGAGCCTCATTCTAATCCTCCACCATATAACCACATGCCATATCATGAATCTTCTCCTTCATTCCATCCTGCTTTCCAACCATGCCATCCACCTCATGAGTCTCTCTACCCACCATTTCAACCATCTTATGGACCTCATTCCCTACCATGTGTGCGACACCAAAAACCTACTATTGGTGACATCATTGGAGAATTCCAAAGTCCAATGACTTAGACTATAAATGAGGAGCAGTCACACATGAACACCTTTGTCAATCACATGGCCTCTATAATGAGATCAATGGACCAATGAGATGAAGAGCGTGCGAGATTGGTCAAGGACATTGAACGTCTCACTAAGGACATTGAAAGTCTCACTCAGCCATCACAAGAAGTGGAGCGATGGAAGAAAGAAAATGAGAAGTTGGAGAAAGCAATAGAATGGCTTACACAAAAGACTTCTAAGTGCAACACTCCACAAGAGACTCATCCTTCATTGCCTATATGTAATCCACCTACTCAATTCAAGAAAGTCAAGAAGGTGCGATTCCAACTTTCAGAGGAGTCTTCCTCTCCTATGGAGAAGGAACAAGGAGTCCAAGCTCAAGAGTCACATATCACTTCACAAGTGGAAGATTTCACTCCTTCGGTGCCTATTTCCATACAACTGCAAGAAGTGAAGCAAGTACAAAAGAGCATTGAAGAGTCTCCCCTATCATTGGTAATGATCCCATCCTTATAGAAGTAGATTCTCCTACTACTCTAACTTGTGAAGCAATTAATGATTTGAGTGATGATGAGGTGGATGAGGAAATTATTGTTGAATCCCCTTAAATGTTTGAAAATGTAATTGTTCAACCAATTAGTTCAAATAGTAGTGATTCAATTGTACTTGTTGATGAGTGTGCTCCTACTTCTTTGTGTGATACCTTAATTGTTGAAAATGCTTCTCTTCATAGTACTGGGATGATTGTGATAAATTGAATGATATTTTCATGTTCTTGTGCGAAAGATCAAATATGTGTAGATTGTTATCATGACAAATGCCACTTGGTTGTTGAATTTCGAAAGAAAACATTGAGTGAAGCGGTTGATTCTACCATTGATCTTGATGCATCTCTTTGTACTATTGATGACTATAAGCATGTCAATTGTGAAAAGGTTGAATCTTGTGTGGATGCCAATATGGTTGATGTGAGTAATAAAGACCATAGTCTAAAAAAAGATCTTTCTTTTGAATCCAATGAATTGCATGCTAGTTTCATACAAAAGGATTCAAATGCTTTGATTGATGATTTTACAAATGAAAATGAATCTTTCCATATGATTCTTTTTGTGATTTGCCACCCGATATAGAAAAGGAACATGATTCTTTTGAAGATTCAAAAGTTTTGGGTGGTAATGACTTGAAAAGTTCTCTTCTTTCTTCCACTCTTTTCTCTTCCATCTCTTGTGATTGCAATGATGATATGGTATACCCCAACAGTAAGTTGAATTCCGCACCTTCCGCTTTGCAAAAACAAGAGAATTTTCAAAATGTAATTGTTTGTTTGACTCCTACTGAAGGGCGTGCCATTGATTTCCTTGGATGTGATATTTACTTTGAGAGTTTAGAGATTAACATGCCTTTACGTCATTTGAAAGCTCTCCATGTTTCTATTTTGGATGGGATACTGTTGTTTGCTCGTCTTCTTTGTAGACACATTCTTAGAAAGGTCATCGGAGGAACCAACATCCACTGTACATCCTTGTACCTCTTCTGATTGATCCTGAGCCACCTCCACTAGGAAATTCAATGTGGGAGAAGTAGTTTCACAAGACAAATGCATGATTATCATCAGGGATGAGAACTTCTCCTTCAAGCGACTCAATATTTCTAACACAGGTTGTCTCTTTCCTCACTTGTTTTCTTCCTAATTTCTATGATTCTTGCTACTTTGAGAGAGAATAGAACTCAACTTGCAGGCATTAGAATTCATGGAGTGAAACATGTGCCTCCCACTACAGGATGGACAGCACCTGATGAGGGATGGTGCAAGCTAAATGTTGATGGGGCCTTTTCCTTTGCCATGAGCAAGAATGTGTGTGGAGGTCTGCTCCAGAATGCGAGTGGAGAGTTTATCAAGTATTAGAATGACTAGGTCTCATCAAATGAGTGAAAGATGAATTAATGGTACATAATATTGAAGCAAGTTGTAGCAAATTGGCTTAAACTGTTTTGATGAGAAGACGAAGCTATTCTGATTAAGGGTTAAACTCTAACAATTTTTCTTTAACCCTAACGCTTTGTTTGTTCTGCATGATTTAAATAAAATGATTAAAAGCATAAACACAGATAAAATGCGCAATTGCAGATTTGGGGAAAAGGAAAAACATGTTTTCCCTTAGGCATATGGCCAGCACATGTTGATTTTCTTGGTCGGCCAAGAACACTCTATTTCTTCTCTTATATGTTCTTTTGCCGCTCAAAAGCCCTAATTCACCTTATCCTTTTCTTCTTTCCTCAGTGATTCATGATATGAGGTGGATGCTCAAGCATCATTCTAATTAGAGGGGCATCATGGTTTTTTTAATAACATTTAGAAATTCCTAATCAGGCCTTTTGGCACTATTAGGGATTTGTTAAAAGTATAAGCCAAATTCTAGATTTAGGTATTTCAATTAGATTTAATTGGGATTCTCCCTTCCTTTATATAGTGAGGCAATAGGATATTCCTTTCTGTGCTTATTCGATACCATAATCAAATTCTATGGCCACGAGTATGCACTCGTACAAATCAGAAAAAACACAAACAGCGACCTTTTGATGCACTCCACAAGTATATACGGGTCGTGTCAAGTAATAAAATGATAAGTAGAGTATCGTCCCACGAGGAATCAATCAATTAATTTTTAGGTATTAAAATCTCAATTTCTTTTAAGTTAAACGAATCTAGTTATGAGAAAATTGAAAGGAAATTAATTAATGATAACTATCAATGTTAAACACAATCTAGAGTCACTAATCCCTCACTAGCTCTCCAAATCTCAAATCCCTTTACTTAGTTAATCTCAAATGTTGATTTTGTTAATCTCGAGTGTAAATAGCTATAAGTGCCTGTCGGTTCACTCACAACCCTCTCTTAAGTATAATTGTTATGTTTAACCAAATTACTCAAGAGGCGAGATAATTCAAACACACTCTTCAATAATTATATGGGGCTATTAGGTATATGTCTATCCTAATCGCAAATTAAATCGTAATTTAATTCCATATTACTTAATCTCAAAGCCTAATTAAAATTCCCTTCGTGAAGGTAAATCCTAATGCTCAAATTCATATTTAATGGTGGTCAATCATCAAATGGACATATCAAAACAATATTAAGTAACCAAAATTAACATAAATCATAACTAATAAATCATGAAAATAAAATCTAGTTCACTAGTGAATTCATAATTTCCCTAGGTCTAAGAAAATTAGCCACACATGGCTAAAATAAAATCCATAATAAAAATATTAAATTCAGATTTAACAACAAGAAAAACAAGAAACAAAGAGAACAAATTTGTTAAAAGCTCCCTTCTTCCAGCGTTGATCCTCTCTGCTTCGCATTTCTACCGTTGCTTCGTTCTCTCCAAATCGACTCTGCTCTTCGACGCTACCATTCTGCAATTCGACTCCCCCTTTAAATAGATATTAGGGCGCTCTTTACAGGTGGCGTGCGGCTTGATTCTCTATCCAAATTTGAGATCTTTTTTCCAATTCAAAAACAAATATATGGGTTTACTTTGCAAATCTCCTCCACCATATTCAAATTGATTTTGTCTCTTTCCAAAACGCGGGGTCCACGTCCACGTGTATCTCATTCCAAATCTCTTGCAGCTCATGCGTTTGAAGTGTTATGTGATATATAAATATATATATTTATCTATCTATCCACATTATCATTATTTTGGCTTTCATTATCTTCATATGTACGGATCCTTTATATATATATATATATATCTTTTCTTCTAATTTTTCCCTTCCTCAATATCATCATATTTCCTACAAAATAAAAAATAGAATATGGATAGATTTTATATCAAGATTTCTTTTTTTATCCTAAACTTAATTAAAAGATAAAAAATATATAAAAGATAGTTAGATAGGTATAAAATATTAATAAATTTAATCAATTATGTCCTTAAATCTATACCTAATTAATTAAAAATATATATTTATCACCTTTATTATGATAAATTGTTTAATATAATATATAACGTCACACAAAACTTAAATGAAAAATCATTACAATAAGGTTTAAAGGAAGGAGTGTATAATCAATAAAAAGTCCTACTAACAAGTTAAGCAAAATAAATTTGTTGTCACTTCCTATATTAAACTTGGTATTGCATGTTGCTAACTTGTTATTGGACTCTTTGATTGATGATTACATTCCTTCCTTTCTTGAAATCTCAGTGTGATTTTCCCAAACTTAAAACTAAAACAATATAATATATAATTTAGCCAATCCCTGGGGATCAGTATATATGCGCTAGCTTTAATTAATGGGGTAAGCCAATCATAACCATATTCGATCCTTCAAATTCAATGCGCACTTAAAACATCTCTCCAGAGGCCCCATGTCTTCGGGCCTATAAATATCAACTCAAGCTTGAAGTAATAGCATGACAAGTAGATACATATACATACATATATATAGTTATAGTTTCAGAGGGGAGGGGGAGTATATTAAATGGGGAAGAAGGGGCTCTCTTTACTCCAAGTCTGAAAGGAGGGGATGGGCAGACCTTAGCTGCAATTTCATGCTTACCCTTTTGCCTTCCAATATATAGGTGAAGTTGAAGGGGTTTGCATGAGGTGGGAGATAGGGTTGCCCTGATCCTTTCTGGTATTGGAGTGAAGGGAGCTCCACTTACCCCTTCTTTATTCTTCCTCTTTTTTCTATTTCTTAATCATATGTATTACTTGTGGTGCTATGCAATCCATGTAGCCAACCTCACCTAACAGGTTGTTGTTGTAGTTGTTGTTGTCTTTGAGTTTTTCTTACTTCTCTGTTCCGAATCATCTAATCATCCTCTATATGTAGCAGTAGGTGAATCAGCTAATCTTTTTCAGACACTACTCATGCAGATATGTGTTTGTATGTGTGTGTGAAGATGCTAGTTTATTGTGAATATAATCATCGTTTCTGCAACTGCAACTAGGTGCAATTTCATCAGACAATAGAAAAATTTGGCTTCTGCGCTATTTATCGTTGCTCACCCTTCAATCATATAATACATATCAAGTGTATATATATAGTCTCTTAGATCAGTCAGCAGGTTGCTTTAGAGTTCAGTGATCTTTTTGTTTCAGCATACTGTTTTAATAACTTGGGTTTTCTGTTTCTGTGTTTCAGAGAGAAAAGAATGAATGACGCTTGCCTCTCAAGTAGGGATCGGAGTACTTAAAAGATATATAATATGAAGCAACATGTTGATGAAATTAAAAGCTTGCTGTTTTGAAGCATCAATATGACATTTCGATTCTTTTAATTAGATGAAGGGAAGCGATTTGACACCTTTCAAATGATCAAGGTTTTCCCATTTTTGAACTTGTGGATAAGTCAGTATAGCAAATTATTCTAAAAATAAATGAATGATTTGAACATAAAATTTCGTGAGACTCCATTATAGAACAATTCCAGCGTGCTATATATGATTAACGAAAGAATTTATCAAGGTGGCATCTCAATTAAAATGGTTGAAAGAGAACTATAGATTCTATTACCATTAATGGAAAATATCATATCTATGATCAGTCATCATTATAAAACCCATGAAGGCGCCAATTAATATCCAAGGTTTATTAGTTCATTCAAAGAACTCAAAATAAGTAACTAACAAGCAATAATCATATTGATTATTTTGTTTCTAAAATGTTGGTTGGAGGAAGAGGAGGGTACAGAAGCGAATGAACGAAGATGTTCTCAATTTGAAGGAGAACATGGGTAATATAATGTAAGTTCTATGTGTGTGTACTGTCTCTTGTCTCTAGAAAGACACTAACAAAGCTTTACTGTGTCCTAGAAATTGAGTAATTTCTTTCTGATCTCCTTTTACTGATATTTTGCTCTCAGGGACATCATCAGGTTGGAGAGGATTGTGACACTGCTGATAGAGAGGAGGAATAGGTTAATTTAGGGTAGGATATGATATATTTTCTATTTGCTTTTCTTGTTTCTGGTTTAATAGGCTGTATTCTAGGACTGCATTTGTTTTTTTAATGATTAGTGAATGTAATAATTTTTTCAAATTAATAAAATTGACCTGGTTTTAGTTTTGGGCCAAACAATTACATTATTAGTAATGCCTAGCTATGTAATATTAGAATGTGGGAAGGAAAAAATATCTTAAAAATAATTGTATTATTTATATTCAAAAAATAAACTCAGAGAGAGATAGAGAGATTGAACATATAACTCAATCAATTCTTGTTGAAGCACCGATTTTTTTTTTTTTTTTTGGTTTTTTTGGACTAGCTAGTTTGGATTGGGTCAAGGAACAGAATGTGGTCAATTTGATTAAAGCTACACTCTTGTTTTTCTGGAGGCAGTTAGCTAAATTTTTTTCAGGCTATCTTGTAAACCCACAATATTCTCTTACACGCGTCATTAGACACACACAAGCTTTATTCTCAAAACCAAAAAATAATAATAAATGAAAATTAGTTAGGGTTAATACTGTTGTATATCACAAGCAATCTACAAGAATGAAGAAGCACATGATCTGAGTTGCGTCCGAAGACACTGTCCTTTAGAGTTATTATGCGACCACCGGTAGAAGGAAGTGGTACTCCTCAAGATTAAACAAACCCTTCTTGAGCAAGTCAAGGCAGCAGAACTAGCAAAAGATAATTGTAATCACAACGAGAAAAGATTACGCAGAGGATGAGAGATCAAAAGTAGGTACTAAACACTTTGTCTATGCTCCTTTTATAGGCACTGTCTATGGAGAGCCAACAAACACAAGAAAATCCAGACAATGCATCCCTCGAGACTGAACAAACACCACTAGATAGACAGACCTAACAACTGAAAGAACGTTTGGGAAAGCGCCCGACCATTGTCAACTTTTGGTCACGAAGGATTACAAACTTCAAACCTCAATATGGAATTTTTTTGGTACGCCTAAATAAATTATTATTTTAGAAAACCAAAAATAATATTTCTAGAGAGCAAAATATTTTTACGAAAGGTGTTGGTACCAAGTACTTACTCACGTTCAGGGGAAAATCACCAGATTTCCACTACGTTTGCTTTTTGGTGGCCTGTTGTTGTGCGCACGAACCCACCACTCCTCCTCTAGTCCTCTTTACAAACCTAAGATAATATGATGAGATATATATATATATATATATATATATATATAGGCTTTTACTTTCTTATTCCCAAGCAATGTGGGACTAGTTTTTTTGACACACCCACACATATATGCATATATTTACAACAAATGCAATATTTGATTCGTTCCTCATTTGATTTTGGTTCCTTCATAGATAAAATGATCCAAGTTTTTATTAAAATATAAGGACTAATGTGTTAGACAAAAAGAAACGTGAGAGATAAAAACATATGGTTTGAAACTATATGGATCAAAACCAAAATAAGGGTAAATCATATGGACAAAACATTATATTAACCCAAATTAATGTTATGAAAAAAAAAAAAAAAAAAACAGGTTCCCCTTAAATCAGGAGCTAAATAATATGCTATAAACTTTAATGAACCACATAAGTTTAACATGCACACAAGCTTTATTCTCAGAACCAAAACAAAAGTTAATATATGAAAATTATCTCTTGTTAAAGCGGATTCCCTTTACTTAGGAGTTAAATAATATTCTATAACCAAGTTTAATTTCAACCACAAAAAATATTTTAAAACCAACTGGCGTTGGTAGTAGTGGAAGGGCTTTGACCATCGAAATAGGAGGTCTCAAGTTCAAATCTTGTAAATGTAAAAAACACCTTTAGGAAAATTACTCTTAATTAGGTCCGACAATACTCGAATCACTACTAGAAAGAAGGGCTATAAGGCCACCATATCTAGAATTTTATAGGCGGAAACGGTTTAAAAACGATGACCGGTGGCATTTTTATAAATACTGATACAACGTAAGACCAGTCGCACATATGATCAGTCTAAATAATATTTTCTAAATCGATTATAATTTAATGTGGTCCCATTAAGTATTAAATATTATAAAATTTTCAAATTTTAAATTATTTTTAAACCAAATTCTTATACATCCAATGCAAATATCCTTTTAGAAACCGTCATTACTTTATATCAAGTCTTAAATATTACAGAGTTTCTTGATGCCAAAAATAATGTTATAGAGTTTCTTAAGCTTCCAAAACAAATATCCCAACGCGTCTCTTCGAATTCTGAAGTCATCCACTCCAATAAATGTACTATTCAATCATCATGTCCATTTACTATCCTTCAGTCATTTCGTTTCTTAAGTTTATCAACAGTCGTTCAAATTCCCACTTCTCTCCTCTCAAACAACAATCACAACAATCATGATGGGATGCATCCGAACTGCATCAGTTTGTCCTCCTTTTCTTTAGTTTAACCTTGAACGTACGAGTCAAATAGCCAAATAAGAAAAATAATATTATATAAATTTTATGAAGCACATAAGTTTATCTAGGACCCCCCTCTTGCCCCCAAAGTTGGTGGCATATACATTAAGCACTAAATAAATTCATGACCCAACAAAAAAAAGGGACATATTCAGTATTTTTTTTCTTAAATAGTGACTCAATTGGATATTCCTTTTTTCAATCCAAACAAATTTTAACAAGGATTTGCTTTTCAAAGAAGCTAGTTCAAAAGTTATATTCATTTTTATTGAGCAGGACTAAGTTGAGGTTTTAGGAGCGAAAAATACTAGAAAAAACTTTTAATTTTAATCACCAATACTCACAAAATATTAATAGCGAGGATTATAATTAGGAAATTTGTAATAATAAGGATTCAATTTTAACGTTTTAGATTATATATGGGGGGGAAATTTAAATTTTGAATCAAATTATAAAGAGATTAATTAGAAATATAATTTCCCCCACATTTTATAACCTCACTCATAGTCAAAGCAAGACGACGACTCTATTTTGGATTTGACTCAAAATTAAAGATTACCCTATTTATCAGTTCCATTCGGGGAAAAAAAGGCACTGAATTTTCAGTCAGAAAACGGCTATATGCATGAACATGGACACGGATTTTGACAGTATATCATGGCATATGATATATCAATTATGAATCGACAAAAGTAAAAGGAAAAGATTAATTCACAATCAGCAATGACGTTAGTTTAGCTTATAATTAAATAATACAAAGCTTTCACCACTCCTTAAGCATCAAGATCCAATTTCCAGATTTGCTGATTAATATATTCCATCTTTCACAGTGTCGAACTTTATTATATATTAAATAGTGTGCGTGCGTGTGCGTGCACTCAAGTTTTTAAGTTGTCAATCACATCATTATACTGAAAGCAGAAGCATTTTTCTTTATTATGCATTATTTTTGTGTTGAATCCAGGTCTGAGGCGTCGCTAATTATTAGTATTGCGAGAGTTAATTAATATGGTTACTAGCCAAGATAACCATGAGTGAAATTCTAATTTATATTACCTGACTTATAACTTCAAAGATGAAATAACTTAAGTGGAACAAGTGGCTTGGACAAGATGATTATAATAAAACTAGCCGGGTAGGCACCAAAAGATTAATATACAAAATTTATATGTAGTTTTTATTTTATGCGATCATATATAATTAAAATATGTTGAGTGGGAGAATACACGTAAGTTTTAAATTTCTCCCAATAGTTCGATCGATTGAAATAAGTGCTCAAATAACAAATAATAATATACAAGTTACATGAGTAGATGACAACATTTGAATGGGAACAAAGGTGTTTATCATTGCGGACAACAAAGAAAGATGACGACTTAAGAAGACAATTGACAAAAATGTGTAAGAAAAGTATGAACAATGTTATAAAATCAGACATACAAATATTTTGTCAATGCGCGTACATTAAGAATCCCATAGACCAAAAACAAAAGATCATCCATAAAGAAATTGAAGAACATGCACCGCTACTTTATTATGGTGATCTCATGTGGCTTAATATAAAGATCAATCATATAATTTTATAATGTAAATAAACGTACTAATAGTATTTGTTAAGTTGAATAGTTGCATTGCAGACCAAAAAGGATCAGTGATGAAAGGAGAGAATGCTCAGATCAAAGCACACTAAAAAGGGTCTTACAATTTAGTGGACCACTATGCAAAGCCATCAGTACAATATTGTGATGATATCTTGTAATAATATCAATTGAGAATATATTATCTGAGAAGATCTCCGTGAAAATTTTTTGCAAGAATTTCTCTTTTAAGTAAGTCGATACTCAGCAATTATTTTGCACAAGAAACTATTTTATTTTCTTGTAATTGATGTGATGTGAGGAATAATGTGTTGTGCATCTAAAATTATTTTTTATTGATCAGATTCTCTTTGATTGGTTGATTAACCATGAATACAGAAATTTTGATTTTTTTCATTCTACTTCAGTTCTCTTATTGTACGTGTTTATTTACATATGTGTGTGTATGTCTTTATCCAAGATCATCTAGAGTCCTGGTCTCGTCCCGCCCCGCTTAAATTGAAGGACTTGTAATCAACGAGGCATAGACTAGTATGGAACAAGCTAAACAGAACCACACATAGCAAAAAAGCTTTACCACCAAGTATTTAATGCGGTTGCATTCCTAAAGTAGTCATGACTACTGACGAATCTGGTCCAATTATTTACTAGTTAAACCAAATGTTTGGTGGTCAACAAAATTTTTTTCACAAGCCATCCAGTATCCCTTCCTATTAGCATATAAATTAGCGTAACCCTTCCTATTAGCATCAATAGTCGATTGGAGTGGAAACATAATAATATCAATTTATTATTCTTTCTAGAACAAAACTGCTTGGTGTAGGTGGTAATGCCTGATGAGTGATTTCTATGATTAATAAGTAATCATAAGTTTATTGTTCAAGCCTTAAATCCACCAATAAGTAATCATAAGTTTATTGTTCAAGCCTTAAATCCACTAAGTGTATTTTTTTAATATATAATAATCAACCTAAAATTAACCAATAAATCATGAGCCAATCCCAAATGATGTGATAGAGCGAAATAGCCTATATTTAATACTCCCTTCATCCTTATATATAAGATCTCTTTTGAATTTGTTTCAATAATAAATGCACTTTTTCCCATTTTGCCATCAATTAATTATTATGCTACATACATTCACTTTCATCATTTTCTCATTACTACTCTCTCTCTCTCTCTCACCCATTCATAAATAAGGGCATTTTTGGGAAAAAAATTATTACATTTAACTATTTTTAATTGTTTTTTAAAATCTTGCGATTCAGTTGAAGGAGTAATGAAGAATACTTATGTACTTCAAGAGCATTATCTCATCTGTATTCTGACTAATTAAAATACATCAATTCATTTTATTTTAATCCTACATAGCAGATGAGTCATTTGAAGAAATTCAAATTTTATGATTTAAAAAAAACAATCATTCATGGGAGGGAATTGCGTGTTTTGTTTTTCTAAATTATGAAGTTTATATTTTTAAAAATCATAAAATTTGAATTTTTTCAGATAATTTATCTGCCATGTAGGATTAAGATAAGATCAGTTTTTATATTTTAATTAGTCAGACTACAGATGAGGTGGCACTCTCTTAGAGTATGTAAGTACTTCTCGTTAATAATTATACACTGAATCCATCCTTCATTGGAAAATCAAAAAGAGAAAGATTCCTGTGTGTACGTCTGAAACAGAAAAGAATCCAATTTACTCAAAAGAAAAGGGAAAAAGATCCTGAGCAATTAAGACTGGCATCAAGTCATCAAGATAGTAATTTGTAATTAGAACAAAGGATCCTTCACGTTCAATGGTTCAGATCTCACATGTTGGTCTATTTATACCCATTAATGGGTATTGATTTAGGCAAGCCATAGTCATTATTTCTATCTTATTACTTCCTGAGAGTGAAAACCAGAGGTATAATGGTGGAGCTTCCTGAACTCCATAGCTGAAAGGAGGTGAGGGGTATAGACCTAACTGCTTGTTCATGGATACCTATGGCCTTCACAGATCAAAAGCGTAGGTCAAGGGTCTGCATGAACTTGGAGATAGGGTTACCTTTATCCTTTTTGGTATTGGAGTGAAGGGAGCTCCACAATCATATATATATTCTCTGCAATTTCAAGCGTATCTTTTTACACAATACACCTAGAGATAAGTATCGTATGACCTTAATTAAAAGGTTTAATGATCTCTGCAAGAAGTGTAGAGATTTATGCATATATGAGCTAATTGTGAGGAACTCAAGATTGAAGTACGATATTTGGATATATAAATATATATATATATATATGAGATTCTTTTTTCTTTGAATAATTTATAATTATATACAACTTTCCTAAGATATGACATTAAGTATGAGTCCACAATATTTCAGGTTCACTATGGCTAATTCTTATATAATAGTGGACTAGCTGAAGATTAATTATACAATTATTGTTTACATTTTTCTTTAATTGCAGGAGACAAGTTCGACTGTGCTTCTCCAATTGTTAAGATCTGTTTTTTTTTTTTTTTTTTTTTTGCTTCCTAAGCACAGGTATCCTTCTATTGCAGTCAATCCTGATTGAAACACTGTCGAACACTAAATGTGGGCACATCTCCCAATAGAAGCTCGAATATTATTTTGTTACTGTACGAAGGTAAAATCAAGTTCTCATATCTTTTCTCAATGTTACATATTGTCTATATATATATACAAAGTTAAACGTATGAAACAGACACGCCGTTCCTAACTCTTCCTAACTCTAAGACTTTCTACGTTAGCTTCCTGTACACCATTGTTGACTACATCTAACACTCCCCCTCAAGTTGGAGCATATATATTGATCATGCCCAACTTGTTACAAAGATATTTAACCCGTGTCCCATTTAAGGCTTTTGTCAGAAGATCTGCCAGTTGATCGTCAGATCGTATGTGTCCTGTAGATACAATATTTTCTTTGATCTTATCACGAATAAAATGACAATCAATTTCAATATGTTTTGTTCGTTCATGGAACACAGAATTTGAAGCTATATGAAGTGCTGCTTTATTGTCACACCATAGTTTAGCAGGCAATATCGTGGTAATGCCAATTTCCTTCAAGAGTTGAAATACCCACACAATTTCTTGTACTGACTGTGACATGGCTCTGTATTCTGCTTCTGCATTTGATTTTGACACAACTAATTGCTTCTTACTTCTCCAAGATATCAAATTTCCACCAACAAACACACAATAACCAGTAGTGGATCGTCTTGTGGCTTTAGATCCTGCATGATCCGCATCACAGAAACTCTCGACTTTAGTGTGCCCATAATCTGTATAAAGAATACCAAGACCTGGAGAACCTTTCAAATAATGCAATATATGTTCTAAAGCTTCCCATTGTGCCACTGTTGGTGATGCCATGAATTGGCTGAGTTTACTGACTGAAAAGGTTATATCAGGACGAGTTACTGTTAGATAATTTAGTTTCCCAATAAGTCTTCTATATCTCTCAGGAAATGGAAACGGCTTTAATTTCTCTGGATCAATCTTCTTCTTCAAATCATCAGGAAGCTCATCAAACATACTAGCATCAAGATCTAGAAAGGGATTCGGAATCATGGGGATGCTGCTTGGTGCAGCTCCAAGTTTTCCAGTCTCCTTTAAGAGATCGAGAACATACTTTCTTTGAGTCAAAAGAATACCTTTCTTGCTTCTCAAAACCTCAATACCAAGGAAGTACTTTAATGATCCCAAATCTTTAGTCTGAAAGTGAGAGTTCAGGAAGATTTTAAGTTCTGAGATTCCAGAACAATTACTTCCTGTAATCACAATATCATCAACATATACTACGAGAAGAATCATGCCTGCATCAGATTGTTGGTAAAACACAGAGTGATCACACTTGCTTTGATGTAACCCAAACTTCTTGACCACATTACAGAATTTATCAAACCAGGCTCGAGGACTTTGCTTTAGACCGTACAATGACTTCCGGAGGTAGCACACTTTCCTATTCTCCCCCTGAGCAACGAACCCAGGTGGTTGCTCAATATAAACTTCTTCCAGAAGATCGCCATTCAAGAAAGCATTCTTAACATCTAATTGATGCAAATCCCAATGATATGTGGCCGCCAAAGATACAAGAAGACGAACTGAAGTGAGTTTGGCTACAGGAGAGAAAGTCTCAGAATAATCAAGACCATAAGTTTGGGCATAACCTTTTGCAACAAGGCGAGCTTTTAGTCTTTCCAAAGAACCATCAGCCTTAGTCTTAACAACAAATACCCATTTACAGCCAATAGCTTTCTTGCCAGGAGGGAGATCAACAAGAGTCCATGTACCAGCTGTTTCCAATGCCAAGAGTTCTTCTTCCATTGCGGCACGCCAACCAGGGTGAGCTAGGGCTTGGTGAACAGTAGTAGGGGTGGATATGGAATCAAGGGTGACCACAAGTGAAGAAGAAGTAGGAGACAAATTCTGGTAAGACACGAAGGAGGATATAGGATAGGTACAGTTAGCATATCTTGTGGGAGTACAATGAGGACGAGTACCTTTTTGGAGGGCAATAGGTAGGTCAAGGGAGGGATTAACAGCAGAATCAGGAACAACTGGATCGGAGGCAACAATAGGAGGATCTAGGGGATCAGGAACAGAAACCAAGGTGTCATGACCAGAATCCGTTGGCGAAGCAGTGATTGGTGACGGTGAAACGTTGGTTGCATCAGCATCATTGATGATATCAGGTTCTGGTACAGCAGCCTGTACTGGTGAGAGTGGGACACGATAAACTAAGACATCATCAAACTCAGCAATGACAGATGGAGACTCAGAAGAGGTCGAAGATGTGAAGAAAGGAGAAGACTCATGAAAGATGACATCAGTGGACACAAGGTAACGACAGAGATCAGGAGAGTAACATCGATAACCTTTCTGAATTCTAGAATAACCAAGGAAGACACATCGTAGGGACCTGGGATCAAGTTTACTGACACTTGGACGAACATCCCGAACATAACAAACACAACCAAAGATTTTTGGATCAATAGGAAACAGCTTAGTGGTGGGAAACAGAATAGAATACGGAATATCCCCACTAAGAACAGCCGAAGGCATGCGGTTTATGAGAAAACAGGCTGTAGAAACGGCATCGGCCCAAAAACTTTTAGGGATGGAGGAATGAAACATGAGAGCTCGGGCAGTTTCTAATAAATGTCGATTCTTTCTTTCAGCAACACCGTTTTGAGCGGGGGTATCAACACAAGAAGATTGGTGAAGAATACCATGACTTTGCATATACTCGGTGAATGGGGCAGAAAAATATTCTTTTGCATTATCACTTCGTAAGATTTTCACAGGAGTGTTAAACTGAGTTTGAATTTCAGCACAGAAATGACGAAAGTGAGTAAATAATTCAGAACGCTGTTTCATTAAGTAAAGCCAAGTGGTTCAAGAAAAATCATCAACAAAAGTGACAAAATACCGATAACCAGATTGAGACATGATTGAACAAGGACCCCAGACATCAGAATGCACTAACTCAAATGGGGACGCAGCTCGTTTGTTGACACGAGGTGCCAAATGAACACGATGGTGTTTGGCAAACTGACAGGACTCACAATTTAGAGCAGACACAGAAGAGAATTGAGGATACAATTTTCGAAGAGATGACAGACACATATGACCTAGACGACAATGAATTTCAAATAAAGAAGACCCACCAGAACAAGCAACATGACGTGGCACCTGATCATCAAGGATGTAATGGCCACCAGATTCATAGCCTTTACCAATAACCTGCTTCGTTGTGAGATCCTGAATCAAACAATGGTCAGGAAAGAGTGTAATAAAACAGTTTAATTGTTGAGTAAGTTTGCTAGTAGACAAGAGATTAAAAGCAAGGTCAGGAACATGAAGGACAGAGGGTAAAGAAACAGCCGGGGTAGGTCTGACAATGCCAGATCCAAGAACACGAGAATAAGAACCATTGGCAATGGTTATACTAGAGCGGTTGACATAAGGTGTATACGAGGAGAACAAAGTTTTATTACTTGTCATATGATCAGTTGCACCGGAATCAATAATCCACTTTGAGGAACATGTGGCAAGGCTAGAAGTGATGTTACCCATTGCAAGAGCACTTGAAGATCCAGACTTAGATTCAGTCATCATCAAATAAGGAGATGTACCAAACAGCAAAGGTGAAATGACAACAAACTCTCAGAGTAAGAACAAGAGAATCACACAATCATAAAATATCCAAATGAGGTTTCAAGGTCCTCCAATAACAAACGTCACACGCGTGACCAGATGGAAATTTCTCACACCCAGAAATATCCCAAACGATGAACATATGCTGTTGGATGAACAGTAACAGTGCAAGATGAACAGTAATCGTGGTTGAATAGTACCTCAGATGAACAGTAACAGTGACAGATGAATAGTAACCTTGAGTGAATAGTATCTGAGATGAACAGTAACCGTAAGTGAATAGTCCTCAGAGATTTTTTTTTAAGAGGGACCCACACAGAGGAATCACCGAAAGAGTTTCCTTACTACTCCTTTCTTAGCAAATATCCCAAAAAGGTGAATCCAAAAAATAGATCAAGTCACAACTTGCAATAATAACTGAAAAGAAAATAAGTCACAAAATGCCAAGACTTCACAAATGGAATTCCACGTCAACAAAGTATACTTGTGATAAGAAAAGCACCAAATTGAACCAAGGACAAAAAGAGGAGCTGAAACACCACAGAAGGAGTCACGAAGCTTCCTTGTTCTTCAAAGAATCACAGAGAAGGCAAAAATAAGAATTGGACCAGATGGGCACCGGAGTTAAGATATATATTACCTCAATCAATCTAAGGGACCCGCAGACAGAAATACTAACTCAGGACACCAAGATTAGCAACAAATTGCAACTCACGAATGTTGAAACCGGGTGCGAGGAATAAAGCTCAAAAAATCAAACAATCTTGGATGGTCACGAAACTTCAGGAGGAGGAAGAGGAAGATAGTGGGCCCATAACCCACAGGTCCCTGGATCGGAACCAGGCTCTGATACCATGTACGAAGGTAAAATCAAGTTCTCATATCTTTTCTCAATGTTACATATTGTCTATATATATATACAAAGTTAAACGTATGAAACAGACACGCCGTTCCTAACTCTTCCTAACTCTAAGACTTTCTACGTTAGCTTCCTGTACACCATTGTTGACTACATCTAACAGTTACATTGTGTGGAACTAACTCCTTCCACTAGATCTAATCCAATTGGTTAAGATCTGTATGTTTTCGAAACTCACATTATCTTCATCTATCTGGCATGTGGGATTGAGGAGTTCGATTACAATCCCAAACCCATTAGGGATTACTCAATAAGTCAATACCACCCCTGGTATTGAAAAATCAGTTCTGGGATTGAACATTTTTAGACCTAATTACCCCTCACCCTTTTCCCTCTTTTATCTCTGCCTTTGTCGTCCTTTCGTCTCCTTCATCCCTTGTCAATGGAATTCTTCCACCCAAGGAATTGTGAACACAAGGATTGAGGTCTATGGTAAATCAGATCGATGACAAAGATTGAGGTCTCTTTCTAATGAAGTCGGTGGCAAATTGGATCTGGTTTTGATTTAATTTCCTGACGAGGTCGATGGCATAATCATTGTTATTTCAAGACTAGCTTGTTCTCTTGAGTTGTCGATTTGAAGCGCTGCTGTTGGTTACGGTTTGGCAGCAAGAATGAAAGAAGACGAGGGCAATTGTAATATTAATAAACTATTTTTCCGCTTCCTCTTTTATAAAATATATCATCCATGTAATAGAAATTATGAATCGTTCATTTCAGATTTTATACAAAACATAAAATTAATTGGGATTTAATCTTTGAAATGGTAGCCATGAGAACTCTAACAGCAAAACAAAAACTGAGTTGGCCCTTGGGGATTCACCAGAGTCAGACAGGCCTCCCCCTTACAAAGATATGTCATCCATGTAATATAAATTATGAATCGTTCATTTCAGATTTTATACAACACATAAAACTAATTGGGATTTAATCTTTGAAATGGTAGCCATGAGAACTCTAACAACAAAACAAAAACTGAGTTGGACCTTGGGGGTTCACCAGAGTCAGACAGGCCTTCCCCTTACAAAGATACTTGCAGTTGCATGTTACAGAGTTACTTACAGATCGTTCATCAATAAGATCATCACATAAGTGGGATTTGAACCCATAATCTTATACTTACAAGTCAACCTATTTACCAATTGGACCAACATTTATTGGTATCGTAGATCTGATCAAACATTTATTGGTATCGTGGAGGCACTATGTCCTCCTCCTAAGATAAGACTGTGCTCTGGTTTTTGCTCCACAAAAGAAAAAACAGATTGTGCTCTGGTTGCTATTAAATTAATAATGCATTTCTTCTCTATGTTATTAAAAATGAAAGAAAAAATAATAAATGAACGATGAACCTAATTTAGTGCTTGTGCTTCTTAAAATAATAATAATATATGCTCTATTTAAAATAATAATACCATTATTCGTACCGGCCTCAGTCACGGGAAGAAGCATTTGAAAACTGTCCCACCTCCCACTCCAAAAGAAGCTTTATGATTAATAATAAAGTACTTACAAGCTAATAAACTTTTTTTGTGACTTTTAAAAGGAAAAAGAAAAAGAGAATTTGTTTTCAATTTAAAATGGTACTACCTCCCCTTCCGTCCTAAATATAAGATCTAAATGATTTTTTTAAAAGAAAAAAGATTAAAGAAGCTTAATAAGTTATTTAATCATATCATATTATAAATGAATTACATATCAATTTATGAGTCAGAAAAATTAGTTTGGTGATGAAATGATAAAAATAAATATTTTAAAATAATTTAATTAGATTATTTAATTTAACCAAAAAAATCAACTGGATCTTATATTTTGAATCAGAGTAGTAGTATATATTTTGTTTAATGAAGGAGACATGACTACACATTAAGTTATATTCCCTCCGGTCCACGCTTGTAGAAAAATAGTTTTGTTTAAAATATAAGTCAATTTTTAGATAATTAATGCTCATTTTTCAGTTTTGAGTTTTGACCTTATAATTAATACTTATTTTCAATTTTACGCACTCATTAAATTTTCAAACACATTTTTTAATAAGGGTAAAAGTGGGGGAAATTTTAATTTATGACATATCTAATTAATTAACGGCCACTTCTTGTTTTCTGTAAAATAGTTAAAATACCCTATAATTATGGATAGGAGGGAGTGTATCTTGTTTGTTTTGTACTCCCTCCGGTCCTATTTATAAGCAATTTTCTTCTTGATTGTGTAAAATAATATGATAGTTAAAAGCAATAAATATGTCAAAAATGCCATGTTTTTTTTTCATATATGCCCTTATTTTTGAAAAGAGTATAGGAGAGAGAATAAAAAAAAAAGTATGAGAGATAACTCTTGGTGTGTGTGATAATTAATTATAAATATATGTATTTAATAAGAATAAAATAGGAAAAACAAACTTACATTTTCAGACATAAAGGGAAAGTTGCTTATAAAAGGGACCAGATTCATGAGAGAGAGAGTTGCTTATAAATAAGACCGGAAGGACTACTAACCTTTGCCCCTCAAAAAAATATTTGGTGTTGAACGCACTTTTGAAAAAATTTTATATGTATTTTTGTATCTTAAGCTTTTAATATTGATAAACAATAATAATATATTCTTGGAGACTTGGCGTGTGTGTGTAATTGGGAATTTGGGATTATTTTTTATATTATCATCTAGTATCCGGTTCAGGATTCGTGACTACCCCACCTAATGCAAATGTCTCTTTTAGGCCCTGGGACTCAAATTTGAAACCCAAAAAAATTTAGTGAAGCCTTACACCACTAGACAAATAGTCACATATCACACTACTCGACATTATTAATCTTCACCTAAGATCTGAAAATTTGTATAAAATAATATTCAATCGTCTCACATATCCAGAAATGTAAAACAAAAAATTTAATACTAAGTAAACCAGTAAATATTGATTTTCAAATCAAATCAAATTTGAAACAATAGCATAGATTTTAAAATTAAATTGAAAACAATTTAAAATTAAAAATTTATTCCAAAACAAATAAAATACTTTAAAATATCACTAATCTATTAAACATTGATATTCAAATAATTTTTTTTGGGCTAAAATTTGTTTCGAAACAGATAAAATTACTAAATATCTGTAAACTCTTAAATATTGATATTCAAATCAAATCAAATTTGAAACAATATAATAGCATGATTGGTTTTAAAATCAAATTCAAAACAATTTAAAGTTGTAAATTTATTATAAAACAAATAAAATAGCTTAATTTATTATATGCCAGAGAGTAAGTCAACATTGTCTTACCAGATTACTCGGGTAAATCCATTGAGTAATTCATTTTATAAAACTTTGCAGACTTACTTACTCAACTGATCCCTCGAGGAAGTGTTTCCTTTCTTCTCTGATTACTTAAGTAATCCCTTGAGTAATGCTTACAATTCTACTCTCATTACTCGAGTAATCCCTCGAGTAAAGTCATCCAAATCTTGGCCGAGAGTAACTTCTCTTTTGCTTACCTGATTACTCGAGTGATCCCTTAAGTAATGCTTTCTTTGCATTTCATGTTACTCGAGTGATCCCTCAAGTAATGTCACTCATTTTTTGGCCGAGAGTTACCGCATCACTACTACTTTGATTACTCGAGTGATCCCTCGAGTATTATTTCAAATAACTTTGCAGATTACTCGAGTGATCTCTTCGAGTAATGCTATGCAATTTTTGACAGAGAGCTTCTGGAACAATTTCTCACATATTATTCAAGTGGTCCCTCACATAATTACCCGAGGGCTTACTCAAGTAATGCTTTCAAAATTCTGCTAGTGATGTTTTCTCTCGTTCTCTGTCTTTCAGTTCTTCATTATTACTTGAATAGACACTCAAGTAATGGTCTTTCTTCTGCCATAGATAACTTAATTCTTTTGTTCAAACCTTTTTGTTTATTATCAAAACCTTTTACAATACTCATCCAATATTTATTATCATCAAAACATATAGAATCTACTATAATGGAATTGAACAAAACACTAACTCGGTGCCCAAATATGCAATGTGCATGCATATATGTAATTTAAAATATTAGAAACCTGTAAAATATAGATATTTAAATCAAACTTTAAATAAGTAATTTAAAATAACACTTAGTTTACAAATATTAATTTTCAAATCAGATAAATTTTCAAAAAATATGATAATAGATTTTCAAACAAAATTTAAAACAATTTAAATAAAAAAACTTTTCAAATCAATTGAAAAAGATAGAATCATCCAGGAAAAAAAAAATTACATTGCATTTTCTTAAATGAAATCAAATTTTCAAATCAAATCAAAATAAAATTTAAAACTTTATTTAAAAATTAGAAATAATAAGACAACGTAATTTTCGGTTTTCAAATCAAATCAAATAAAATACATATTGGTAAGCTAAAAAAAAGAATTCTCACATCAAAATCAGAAATTTGAAAACTTAGTAAACAATAAACTAAATATATATTTTAAAATCAAATTAGAAAAAAATTAATCCTCAAAATCTATTTAAAATATAAATAAATAACTAATTTAAAATATAAGTAAACCAGTAAATATTTATTTTCAAATCAAATCAAATTTGAAACAAAAGAATAATATATTTTAAAATCAAATTCAAAACAATCTAAAATTGTAAACTTATTTCAAAACAAATAAAATACTTTAAGATATCAGTAAACTCTTAAATATTGATATTCAAATAAAAATTTTTCTTGGTTGGAACTTGCTTCCAAATAAATAAAACTACTAAATATTTGTAAACTCTTAAATATTGATATTCAAATAAAATCAAATTTGAAACAACAATAGCATAATAGATTTTAAAATCAAGTTCGAAAAAATTTCAAATTTTAAATTTATTTCAAAAAAAATAAAATAGATTAAAATATTAGTAAACTATTAAATATTGATATTCAAATAAAAATTTTCGAATTAAATCAAATAAAATACATATTGGTAATATAAAAAAAAATTCTCAAATCAAAATCAGAAATTTGAAAACTTAGTAAAACCGTAAATTAAATATTTATTTTAAAATAAAATTAGAAAAAATTTAAACCTCAAAATATATTTAAAATCTAAATAAACAAGAACTTTAAAATATAAGTAAACCAGTAAATATTTATTTTCAAATCAAATCAAATTTGAAACAAAAGCATAATGGATTTTAAAATCAAATTCAAAAAAATATAAAATTGTAAACTTATTTCAAAACAAATAAAATACTTTAAAATATCAGTAAACTATTAAATATTGATATTCAAATATAAAAAAAATTGGTTGAAACTTGTTTCCAAGTAAATAAATCTACTAAATATCCGAAAACTCTTAAATATTGATAATCAAATAAAATCAAATTTGAAACAACATATAGCATAATAGAATTTAAAATCAAATTCGAAACAATTTAAAATTGTAAATTTCTTTCAAAACAAATAAAATAGATTAGAACATTAGTAAAATATTAAATATTGATATTCAAATAAAAATTTGTGTTTGAAAAAATTTGTTTCAAAACAAATAAAACTATTAAATATAAAAAAAAATCAAATTTGTTTCAAATCAAACGAAATAAGTATTTAAAATATTAGAAAAATGTAAAATATAGATATTTAAATCAAAAATCAAATAATTATTTTAAAATATTAATTAACTTATAAATATTTATTTTCAAATCAAATCAAATTTCAAAGAATAAGGTAAAAGATTTTCAAATAACACTTAAACAATTTAAATAAAAGTGTTATCAAATCAATAGAAAAAATAGAGTCATCCAGAAAAATTCAAAATAATTTTAAATTTCTTTTCTTAAATAAAATCAATTTTCAAAATTTCAAATCAAATCAAAATTAAATTTAAAACCTTATTTAAAAATTTGAAACAATACGACAACGTAATTTTCCATTTTCAAATCAAAGCAATTAAAATATAAACTGGTAAGCTAAAATAAAAATTTTCAAATCAAAATCAGAAATTTAAAAACATAGTAAAAATTATACTAAATATTCCCTTTCAAATCAAATTAGAAAAAATTTAAACTTTCAAATCTATATCAAGTCAAATTAAATAATTAAATAAATATTTTAAAATATAAGTAAACCTGTAAATATTGATTTTCAAATCAATTCAAATTTGAAAGAATAGCATAATAGATTTTAAAATCAAATTCCAAAAAAATTACAGTTTTAAATTTATTTCAAAACAAATAAAATCTTTTAGAATATCAGTAAACAATTACATATTAAAATATTAGAAAAAGGTGAAAAAAAAAAGATATTTAAACCAAAATTTAAATAAGTAAAAATTTAAAATATGAGGTAACTTATAAATTTTGATTTTAAAATCAAAACAAATATTAAACAATATGATAATAGCTTTTCAAATAAAATTAAAAACAATTTAAATAAAAATGTTTTCAAAGCAGTTGAATAAAAATAGAGTCATCGTGTCAAATTCAAAAAAAAATTTAAATTTCATTTTCTTAAAAGAAATCAATTTTCAAATCAAATAAAAATAAAATTTATGAACTTATTTAAAAATTTGAAACAATAACATAACGAAATTTTCAGTTTTTCAAATCAAATCAAATTAAATATATATTAGTAATCTAAAATGAAAGTTTTCAAATCAAAATCTGAGATTTAAAACCTTAGTAAGCATTAAATTTGTGTCAAATCAAATTAAATATTAAATAAGTACTTTAAAAAAATGGTAAAGTATCGGGTTTCCAATCAAATTTAAAAAGAATAACATAATATATCTTTAAATCAAATTTAAAATAATTTAAAGTTGTGAAGCATTTTTAAAATAAAATAAAGTAGGTTATTTAAAATATTAGTGAACTATTAGGTATTGATATTCAAATCACATTTTAAAAAATATGGATCCTCGAATCAAATATAAAAAATTTCAAAATTCAAAATTACAAAATTAAAAATTTAAAAAAATTTAAATAAAAAGTAGTTCAAATCAATTGAAAAAATCGAGTCATCCAGGCAAATTAAAAACAATTTCAAATTGCATTTTCTTAAACGAAATCAATTCTCAAATTTTCAAATCAAATCAAAATTAAATTTAAAACCTTATTTAAAAATTTGAAACAATAAGACAGCCCAATTTTCAGTTTTTCAAATCAAATGAAATTAAATATATATTGGTAATCTAAAATAAAATTTTTCAAATCAAAATCTGAGATTTAAAAACTTAGTGAACATTAAATTTGTATCAAATCAAATTGAATATTGAATAAGTACTTTAAAAAATAGTAAAGTATTGGTTTTTCTATCAAATTTAAAAAGAATAACATAATATATCTTTAAAAAAAATTTAAAATAATTTCAAACTTCAAAGTGTAAAACGTTTTTAAAATCAAATAAAGTGAGTTTTTTTTATATTATGGAAAGGGAACAGAACGACAAAACTAAGTCACTACAGAACCTTCCAAAGCCTAGTGCAATGCACCACGTACAGAGTTTGGTGGTATGTTGAAAATCTGCATATCCACTACCAAATTCATTGCATCCACAGCCATGGCATCCGCTACTGAGTTAGCATCCCGGAGACAGTGACACATTTCGACATACCATGTCCTCCCAAAAACTGTTGGATCTTTGCTAAAAGAGAGTAATCAAGGTGATCCTCCAAGATGGCAGCTGCAATCAAATCAAGAACCTCTTGACAATTGTAATACCCTGAATTTTGAGACTCGAGACTAGAGAATTAGTGGATTGCTAAATTTTGAGACCTGAGATTAGTGGATTGCTAAATCTCGGTTTAGCAAGATCCTAAATTAGGATTAAGGGTTAATGACTCCAAAAGTGGATGTGGTTAGTGATAAATAACCCTTTTGGAGAATATGATGTGATTTGGCACTCGAATATGATTTGTGTGTGTTGTAAGCAGTGCCGAAACCCTGTATTTGAGTTCAATTGTGGATTAACTTCCAAATTGACTTAGAATAGAGGGAAGAATTGAATGGGGTATTGTGTTGGAAATGGTGTCATAGTGTGTTTTGATGTCATTGAAATTGGTTTGGAACTTTGGAATAGAAATCTTGCAATGTTAGGTTTTGAAATGTGAATTGTGTTGACATGTTGAGATTGTTGTGAAAACATGTCAATGAGATGTGAATTTGATTGATTTGGTGTTTCCAATGGATTCCTTGTGAAAATTTATGTGGGAATGATGTTTGGTATGAAAATGAAACCATTGGAAACAAAGATGCAAAATCTGAAATTCTGTTCAGTGAAACTCTATTCTGGGCAGTCTTCTCGTGTGGATTTTTTGACTAGGCAAATGATGTCATAAAATTATAAAACTTTCCAATCTTAAATTTCACATCCCAAGCTTCAAAATGGACATATAATTTGTGCCATTTCGTTTTGGGAACTGGGAGATATGACTGTCCAAAGTTTGAGGTCGAAAATGGACTCTGTTTTGGGGCAGTGATGAAATTTGTGCAATTCTAGAATTTTGTGGTGATTTCTGGTAATGGATCATATTTTTTCAATGAAGAGGACTTAAATACCTTTTATTTGGCTTTGGAATCACATCATTTCGATTTTTCTAGAATTAGTTATGATTTTTCAAATTTTGGACAGAAAATCTGCCAGAAAATCCGAAAATGGGAATTATGACATCATCTCAATAAAAGATGACATCATCATGGAATTAAATATTTTATCATCTTCTTCAGATCTCATTTCGTGCTGAACCAGCTGAAACTAGTGAGAGAAAGTTGAGAGCTCTTAGAGAGAGAAAGAGGAGAAATCTCGCAAGGTTAGCCGATTTCTCCGACGATCTAGCTCCTAACGCGTATAACCTTGCTTCTAAGCTTCTCTTTCATGTTCTTCAAGGCGTTGGAAGCTCAATTTTCATGATTTAAAAGGGGCTAGGGTTCATCCATATTGAGTAAAAGCCAGAGGGAGCTTGAGGTAACTTCCGAAACTTCAATCTTTGATTGTTCTGGCTGCTGTGGTTGATTTAATCGGTAAAATTTCACCAGATTGTCTTTGTTTGTAAATTTGGAAAATGGGTTGGCCTAGGTGTTATGCTACCCAAATTGATACTAAATGGTAGTTCTAACCCAATGTAATGGTCAATAAAGTGGTTAGGAGTAGAAAGGAAAGCGTTTACGGAGCCGAAACCGAAAAACCCCAATTTTTCCCGGGGAATTGAGAATTTTGGCCAAGCCTAGTTTGGAGGGGTTAGAGATGGATTTTCAATAATTTGATGATTCCATTGAGTTCAGGAGCGAAAATTAGGTGGGGTTACAGTTGGTCACTTTTTTGGAAAAGGCAGAAAAAACATAATTACGAAAACGCCCCTGAAACCCTTAAAGTGGGGCTGCCAAGGGTAAATTTGTAAATTGACATTGAATTTGATAATTCCGAGTTGGGAAATGGATTCCTTGGGCGAAAATATGTAAGAATAGCCCATGTTAAAGTTTCAAGAAAAGTACAGCCGGACCAGGTACAGCAGGGCCGGGACGGGTTCCCGGGGGTATTTTAGTAAATTTTCAATATAGTCTCATATAACCCCCAGAAATACTATGGAAGTGTCTAAATGGTACATTTGACATTGTAGGATCGAATGTGAAGCCCCGAGTTGCGGGCACGCAAATCGAGGAGAAAAGACTGGAGGTAGGGGACTTACCTTACTTGAATGTATTTGATATCTTTGCTTGTGTAGTGATGTATGTGATTGCTTTACTTGATTGTGTAGAGCATATTTGAATAAATGAAGCTCTGTTTCTGTTTTACTGGGGCCATAGTTTTGTTACATGAAATATTGAGCATGCAGAAATATCATTATGAGGCATGCATCTAGATAAAGCTAACATGTCATACACATAGCATCTATCATGCATGCATTATGGTATCTGTTTTCTACTGAGATTTTCTCGAATCTCACTCTCCCCTACATATAATTTAGACAGGGCAAGTGGCTCGTAGAGGGAGCGGCTAGGACTCCTTCGAGATAAGATTGTGTAATCCCCATTTGAAGAATTGTAATGGGCAATTGTACCCTGTGTATCTTTAGCTATGTACCCGGGATTGCCGGAATGATTATGTTGTGCACTCTGATATTTATATAAATGTGATTTATCTTTGTGTAGTAATTGTATTCGAAATGTGAATATGAGACCAAGTTTATAAATGATTTCGAAAGGTAATTTTGAAAACCTCATCATGTGATGGGTTAATAAATATTATTTGATTATTATTGGTCTCTATTTCATATTAATCACATATTTCGGATATAATTATGAGGGGTTACAACAATCACTTTCGACAATGAGGTTTAAGCACCTTCTAGCCCAAGCGAGTTTTAAACTAAGTTATTCAAAATATTAGTGAACTATTAGCTATTGATATTCAAATCACGTTTTAAAAAATATGGATCCTCGAACCAAAATTACAATTTAAATAAAAAGGTTTTCAAATCAATTGAAAAAATAGAGTCATCCAGCCAAATCAAAAACAATATTTCTTAAATGAAATGAAATTTCAAATTTTCAAATCAAATCAAAATTAAATTTCAAACCTTATTTAAAAATTTGAAGGAATGGGACAACGGAATTTACCGTTTTCAAATCAAATCAAATCAAATATATATTGGTAAGGTAAAATAAAAATTTTCAAACAAATATCAGAAATTTAAAAACTCAGTAAAAATTAAATTAAATATTCTTTTTAAAATCAAATTATAAAAAAACTTAAACCTGCAATTCTATTTCAAGTCAAATTAAACATGTACTTTAATATATAAGTAAACCAGTAAATATTGATTTTCAAATCAAATAAAATTTGAAACAATAGCATAATAGATCTTAAAATCAAATTCAAAAAAATTTAAAATTGTAAATTTATTTCAAAACAAGTAAAATAATTTAAAATATTATTAAACTATTAGATATTGATATTCAAATAAAACCTTTTTTTTGTTAAAACTTGATTCAAAACGGAAAAAAACTACTAAATATCTGTAAACTCTTAAATATTGATATTCAAATCAAATGAAATTTGAAACAATAGCATAATAGATTTTAAAGTCAAATTCAAAACAATTTAAAATTGTAAACTAATCTCAAAAAAAATAAAATAGATTAAAATATCAGTAAACTATTAAATATTGATATTCAAATAACAAAAATTCGGTTAGAATTTGTTTCAAAACAATTAAAACTATTAAATATCGAAAAAAAATTTGTTTCAAATCGAACAAAATAAGTAATTTAAAATATTAGACACAGTAAAATAAGAATATTTAAATCAAATAAGTAATTTAAAATATTAACTAGTCTATAAATATTGATTTTCAAATTAAATTTTAAACAATATGATAATAAATTTTTAAATAAAATTTTAAAAAAATTGAATAAAAATGTTTAACAATTTTAACTTTCACTTTCTTTAATAAAATCAATTTTTCAAATTTCAAATAAAATAAAAATCAAATTTAAAACCGTATTTAAAAATTTGAAACAATAAGACAACGTAATTTTCCGTTTTCAAATATAATCAAATAAAATATATATTGGCAATCTAAAATAAAAATTTCAGATCAAAATCAGAAATTTAAAAACTTAGGAAACATTAAATTAAATATTTCCTCTCATGTTATAAAAAAAAAATATTTCCTCTCAAATCAAAACATAAAAATTTTAATCTTGGACAAAAAAAAACAGCAAAATTTTAAACTTGCAAATCTATTTCTAATCAAATTAAATAATTATTTTAAAATGTAAGAAAAACCTGTAAATATTTATTTTCAAATCGAATCAAATTTGAAACGATAGCATAATATATTTTAAAATAAAATTCAAAAAAAAAATTCAATTTATTTCAAAAAAAATATTTTAAAATATCAGTAAATAATTAAATATTGATATTGAAATGATTTTTTTTTTAAAATTTGTTTCAGAAAAATAAAACTATTAATTATCTGTAAACGGTTAAATATTGATTTTCAAGTAAAAGTAAAGCTACAAAAAAACAATCAAATTTGTTTCAAATTAAACGAAATCAGTAATTTAAAATATTAGAAAACTGTTAAAAAAATATTTATATCAAAATTTAAATAAAAAATTTTAAAATATTAGTTAGTTTGTAAATATTGATTTTCAAATCAAATCAAATTTTAAAAAATATGATATTATATTTTCAAATAAAATTTAAAAAAATTTAAATAAAAATGTTTTCAAAGCAGTTGAAAAAAATAGAGTCATCAAGTCAAATTCAAAACAATTTTAAATTGAATTTTCTTAAATGAAATCAATTTTCAAATCAAAATCAAATTTAAAATCTTATTTAAAAATTTGAAACAATAAGAAAACGTAATTTTGCGTTTTTCAAATCAAATCAATTTTAATAAATTAAATATCTATTAGTAGGCTAAAATAAAAGTTTTCAAATCAAAATCTGAGTTTTAAAAACTTAGTAAACATTAAATTTGTATCAAATCAAATTAAATAAGTACTTTAAAAAAATAGTGAAGTATTTGTTTTCTAATCAAATTTGAAAGCAATAACATAATATATCTTTAAACCAAAATTAAAATAATTTAAATTTGTAAAAAAAATTTAAAATCAAATAAAGTAAATTATTTAAAATATTAGTGAACTATTAGCTATTGATATTCAAATCACATTTTAAAAAAATATGGATCCTCGTATCAAATATAAAAAAATTAAAAATTTAAATCAAATCAAAGTAAACAAATTATTTTAAAACGTAATACACAATTACGCAATATGCATATAAGTTTTGAAGGGGAAAACATGAAAATAGTTGGTAAAAAACCCAGGTTTGAATGATAAAAGCAGCGTTAGATTGAGTGTTTGGTTTCTAAAGTGAGTAATTGGGTTTAATTTCATCTTAATAGCTTTTGATATAAGCTCCATTTCTCAGCTTTTACTGATTTAGCTTTTGGGGAGAGTGAGAATGGTTAAAATATTTTTTCAATTGTGTCCAGTGTACTGTCAGACTTATTGTAATTTTACCTTTAATGTACTTTTGTTGCTATACAAATTAATTTCAACTATTATTTGGTGCTTTTAACCCTTAAAATATTTTTTCAACTATAGCCAGTGTGTTATCAGACTGGTTGCAATTTTATCTTTAATATACTTTTTCAGTTCCAAAAATTATTTTAAACTATTTTTTGGTGTTTTTAACCCTTTAAAATATTTTTTCACCCACTCTCTCTTACTATTATCATAAAAGTCACTTGTGCTTAAGTCAATCTAAACAAGTTTTACTTTTACAAAAGTCATTTATATAATCGTTGTTCCAAACATAAATCACATTACACAATCGGGCTTTTACCAAAAATAAAATTACCAAAAGTTAGATTGAGAAACTTCATTTTTCCTATCGCTGTTCCAAACACACACATTGACCAGAAACCAGCGTTGGATGATAAAAATGCTCAATAATGCCCTTCGAAATTTAAAATTACAAATTTAAATTTAAACTAAAGCAGTAAGAAAATCTAAAGCAGACCTCAAGCAGAAGTAATTTAAAAGCATGGTTGCAAGAGAACTTAAAGTAGAAAAAAGGAGTGAATTTAAAAGCATGGTTGCATATAACTCTTGACATTTTAAAGTTTAAATTTAACATCCTAACCTTTTATTTTTTTTTTATTATTAACACTCTATCATTAAGTGATCGTTATCTTTTTAACGGAAATTGCCACATCAAATTAGCATATGACACGTAACATCCTACATGGTGTCCTATATAAATTATTAATTTCATAAAACACCTTCAACTTTAATCAGTTACAAATAACTAGATAATAAAATTTAGAGAAAGATTTAGATTAGGGCTACTATAGTAAATTAATTACTATTATCTCCCAGAGAAATTTGAAATTTTGTCGCAGTCCAATAGACCTGTTGTGAAATTAATTTGTAAAGTAAAAAGGCAAAAATAACCCTTTCAAATTAAAGGAGAAACAACCTATGAACAAGTGGAATGGTCCTATTAACAATTTTAGGATGGTATTTAGTTAAAAAGTGAAATTCCACTTGTTTATTAGAATATTTTACTTGTTTATGTTGTATTTGCTACTTGCAAATGGAATTTGAATTGATCATGCTCCAATGCGTTTTTTTAAGAAATTAATTTCACTCATTTATAATATTATTCCACTTGTTTTTTATGTGTTCACTATTTTCAAATCAGGTTATTTCTCCTTTGATATTGAAAGAATTATTTTTATCTTTTTACTTCACCAATTAATTTCACTGCAGCTCACTAGAATGCAGTGAAATTTTAGATTTCTTTGGGAGCTAGTGAGAATTAATTTGCTACAGTGATCCTTATATGAAACTTTTCCTAAAATTTAGTCTATTTCAATCCAACTAATCTACATTATTAATCTAATAACATGGAGTTGGTATAGTGGTGTAATGCCCGATTAAATTCCTCTAGGTCTCAAATTTGAATCCTAGAAGAATCACTTATGTTGGGTGTGCAGTGAAATCACATAATGCCATGGGGGTTGATTGAAATAAATTTGATTATGTGGAACTTAACTGGAATTCTCCCTTTTTCATAATCTCATTGATGTAATATTAATAAGGGTGAAGGAATAAAAATATCCATAAGCTTTTACCAAAAGTACATCCAGTATCATACACATTTCAAAGGTGCCAAAATACCCATGAATATGCAACATATATGAGAGCAAAAATGTCAACATCATTAAATTTAATCCAATACCATTACTTTTTGTAATAAGACTCATACTCTTTTTACATATGCATATATAACGGTGTTAAGTCAAATTTAACGGTACTGATATTTTTACCTTCATTTTAAATGTTCATAAGTATTTTTGCATCTCCGAGATGTATATGATACTAAATGCACTTTTGGTTAAAATTTATGTACATTTTCCCCTCTTAACACTGACTAAACTGTTTTTCAGCGCCCTCATTTATAAAATATATTATCTATATAATATAAATTATGAATCGTTCATTTCAGATTTTATAACAAAACATAACACTAATTGGGATGGGATTTAATCCTTGAAATGGTAGCCATAATAGCTAACAGCGTAAAAACTAAAAAGGGCATTGGGATAGCTAATGACATCCTTTAATGTTCTTTGATTTTTACTTTTTAGGTTGTACTCGTCAGAGCCAGCCACTAATGATAGCTTTATTTGATGATATTTGATGTAGACGATTACATCGTAGAGGACTAGAGGCATTATTTCCTCCCCTCTAAGATTGTGCTCTAGTGGCTTTTAAATTTAAAATGTATTTCTTCTCTATTTAATTAAAAATGAACGGAAAAATAATAAGTGTGAGATATATGAACCTAAGCTAGTGCTTGTGCTTCTTAAAATAATAAAATATACTCTATCAAAAATAATAAAATATACCATTATTCTTAACTGCCTCAGTCATGGGAAGAAGCTAAGCATTTGAAATTTGTCCCACCTCCCCCTCCAAAGAATCTTTACGATTAAAAAAGCACTTACAAGCTAATAGATTTTTGTTTTTTGTGACTTTTAAAAAGCAAAAGAAAAAGAAAAAGAGAATTTGTTTTCAATTTAAAATGGTAGTATATATCTTGTTTAATGAAGGAGACAGGACTGCACATTTAGGTATATATCTTGTTTATTTTTGTACATGTAAATGGATGGGCCAAAAAGCATTAAATAATCCCGAAAGATGTGTCATGCCATTAATTTGTATGATGATTGGCAAAATTAATTTACATATAAGTTTAATATGCATATATATCTTCTTTTCTGTTAAAGCACTACTCCTTTTATCATCTCTCACTGTTTTTACTTTAAAGTAGAGAGAATATCAATAATAATATACTCTTGGAATATGTATGCAATGGGGATTATATAATATACTCTTGGTGATACCCAATCAAGCATGCTCCAAGCAATAAAAACAGGAAAAAAAGATTAAAAAAAGAAACTATAGATGATTGGCTGTTTTTTTTTTTTTTTTTGGTGGCCAGAAAAGCAAGGAATAGCTTCATTGGGAAGCTAGGCTTGTGTTCAACAGTATTAAACCTTGGCAAGGAAAAGAGAAAAAAAAGGACAATAAAAGGAAAAGATTCACAATCATTAATTGAGCTAAACGTCTACAATTTTCATTATTAGCATTCATAAACAACAAAGCAGCATCCACAAAAAAGCTATGAGATAAAATGGGACAACAAACTGTTCTTTAATTTCAGAATCGGAGATCCGGAAATATACTCATCAATAACAGACTCCAATTAAACGATGAATTCAAGTGAAAGGTGATGGCACGTACCGGGTGCATGAAACCAGCAGAAAGTTGGGAACAATTTTTAATGCCCAAGCTGAAATCGATAGATTCTTACTCAAGTTATAAGTTCATCTTTAATGATACATTGAGAAATTATACGTGCCTAGATTAATAAACTACTGAAGTTATCGTAAGCATTATTGCCAAACTCGTGAGTTGACTTTTCTAGTTTACCATTTTTACATTTATAGCTTATAAAATCGTTTTGAGTCACTCTTAAATATGGTTAAACTTATGAATTCACATACGGATTTTATCATTTTTACATTTCTAACTTACAAAATCATATTAACTCACTCTTAAACTCATGTTAACTTTTCAAATTTGACCATGCTCGTTGGCTTTATATATGAATTTTATAGAAATGTCTTTATTGAGTATGATAAATTATGAATATTGATTAATTTAATTTCAATTATATGGATTTTAAATATATTTAAATCAAATTATTGTCATTTTATATATTTTAATTATAAACTATTCATAATTAATAAAAGTACATTCTTACAAGTTTACGATTCAAGTTCATAATACGAATTTATGTCATTGTCACGAATTTACTTAAATTTGTAAGTTTAACAACTTTAATCATACATGACATGCTTGTGTAAGAGAAAGAGGAAAAAAATCTCACTCTCAGCTAAACTCACGAACCTTGATCATACGTGACATGCTCGTGTAAGAGAAGGTGGGAAAATTCTCACTCTCAGCTTCAGTATCGTTTGTTTAAGTTCGAGATTTAACACTTATCGTATCAGTTTCTTCAGAGGTTGACAAAATGATTCCTCTTCAGCTTAATTTAATTTGTGCAATTAATTTAGAAGACAGCTATGGACCGGCAAAAGAAACAGTTGAGGGTAGGCAAACAAAAACTAATAGAGTACTTTATTTCATGAGGAGTTCATAAAAACAGCACAAAGACATAAAGAAGGGAAAGAAAAACTATGAACAACCATCAACCCCCCCTTTTATTATATTTTCATCATGAGTGATTCAGATACATTCATTTGCCTCCAAAGCCACATCATAAGTGATTTCTACGATTAATAAGTAATCATAAGTTTGTTGCGAGCTTTAAACCAACCAAGTGTATGGATTACAATGAGGTCCCAAATAAGGGACTTAATTACTGAGAAGTCCCTCTAATAAGTGAGGTGTTATCATTTCCTACCTAGAACTTATCAATTGTCATTGTCTACTATTCAGTTGTCAATGAGACTTATTGGTGATTAATAAATCCCTATCTTGTGACCTAATTGTAATTTCCCCTAGTTTTTAATCCTCCAATCCTAAATGTATAACTTAGTTTGAGGGTGAATTTTGACTCTAAATGTAAGACATTTTTTTTATTTTATCTCTTATATTTATTATTGTTTCGAATTAATTTGCCCAACTTATAAATAGATATATAATCAAATATATATATTACACAAAAATATTTTAAAGAGATCATATCATATGCTCCCTCAAGTCCTTTTTATAATGAACATTCTCTCTCATAGGGGTGATCTTTAATATAAGGAACAATGTCCCTTTTTGTCGAAAATTTTAAAATAGTTTTCCCTTTTTTGCCCCCATTCAATATAAGTCACTCGTTATCCCTTCTTAATAAATACTAACCCATTATCTTTTATGTACCTTTTTATAAATAAGGGTATAATTGGAAAGAAATCTACGTATTTTACACATTTATTGTTTTTAACTAACATTTTGAACCGTATAATTTTAGTAGTTGTTCATTATAAAAAAGGACCGGAGGGAATATATTATAATTAATTATTTTTTTAACTTTCTTTATCTTCACAAATTAGATAAATGGGTCTCACATTAAAGATGAGGGGAGTGATATATAATAATCAACTTATAATTAACCAATAAATCATGAACCAATCCGAAATGATGTGATAGACCGAAAAAACCTGTAATTATACACTGAACCTATCCTTAATTGGAAAATCAAAAAGAGAAAGATTCCTTGCGTCTGAAGAAGATCAAACAATCTCATCTACCCAAAAGAAAAAGGGAAAAAATCCTGAGCAATTAAGATTTGCATCCAGATAGTAATTTGTAATTAAAGCATAGGATCCTTCACATTCAATGGTTCAGATCTCGCATAACCCAACCATAGGTATTATATTGATTTAGGCAAGCTATAGCCATTGTTTCTGTCCTTCCTGAAAGTGAAAACCATAGGTATAGTGGTGGAGCTTACTGAACTCCATAGCTGAAAGGAGGTGAGGGTTATAGACCTAACTGCTCGTTCATGGATACCTATGGCCTTCGCACATCAAAAGCGTAGGTCAAGGGTCTGCATGAACTCGGAGATAGGGTTACCTTTATCCTTTTTGGTATTGGAGTGAAGGGAGCTCCGCTAATCATATATTGTTGGATTTTTGGGTTCGAGTCCGGCCCATCATTTGTTCCGGAAAAATCCAAATCAAATAAAGGAGAGAATAAATCAGCAATTAGTGTTGATACCTCTTAATTGATAAGAGGATCCTCTTGATTGAGGAATCAATCATGAGTTATTGCCATGTTGAATGCAGAGAGAGGCTCTCCGGGACTCTATAAATAGAGGCCTCCATCAATCATGAGTTATTCTCTCTCTGTTGCTATTCATTTTTTTCTCTCTCATGGCATGTTTTTCACGTTTTTCTTTTTGTGTTTTTTGTTTCTGTGTTTTAAACGATTCTGACCCATGTGATCATTTTTCTAGAGCATTTACACGTTCGAAAATGCAAGCCTTTGTGAAAACTAAGGCCATGAGCTTGTAGCTCTTGCGGAGATGATCCCAATGACATCAGAATCATGCAAAACGTATGCCAGATGAGGGAGATATGGAGGAGAGAGGGTGGCAGATCACAACGAACCCGCCGGAGTACCGACTGGATCAAGTCAACTCGGCTAGAGGTTTAAGAATTAAGACGACCTCAGTTGGGCCAAAAAGGTGTCATTTTGGCCCTCACCCCCTTGACAAAGTCATTTCACTTAAGGGGACAACGTCATTTTGCGTTGCCTGGAATGACACCGTTTTCGGTTAGGGGGAGACGTGCATATATACGTGAGGTGAAACGCACCATTGGGGGTCAACCCAACTTGGAAAATCAAAGGAGAACATGAGTTAGGTAACCCGAACTAATCAAATTTTTTTTTAAAAAATATTTTAAAATGATAATATAATTTTTTTAAATATTATTTTATTAATACAAAGAAGCCAAATGCGCTAGGATGGCACGTGAAGACCACCCCTCCCTCCGATGCTCCAATTGACCACATGGTCGGACCTGTCTCATCAAGATTGAACTAATGGGATGGCGGGTGTGGCAAAATGAGGTCTGTAAGGCAGCGCATGTAGCTCACTCTACTTATGCCGAGAATAGAAATCTTTGTGATTCAAAATTTTTCATGAATTTTTCATCCCAGAGAGCTTCTAGAGGCACGTGAGAGGGTATTTTTGGAAAAAAATTTTCTCTAAAAATTCCTAAATTTATGATCTTCAAATTGATATGCAATTCAAATTTTTTGGAAAAAAAATAACTGTATTTAAGTTGTGAATACGATGTTTAATTGACTTTTTAAAACCATCTGTTTGTTTTTAAAACGTCTTTTCTGAAATTTTTTTTTAATGGACCTCAATGATTAGGTATGGGAAGTAATGAAACTGACCCAACTGAGTCCTCTTTTGACATGAGGCTTCCCACCTATTCCCCGGCTTCAAATGATGACAAAAAGGCCTCAGTTGATGATGTGTTTGGTAGCACCAACATGAAAAAACCCCCTCTTTCATCGCAAGATTCCTCACCAGACGAAAAGGATGATTTTGAGATAGCTGAGGAAGAGGTCGACAAAGCTGAAACTAGTGTTTTAATCAAAACACTTGCAGCCAAGGACGCCGATTGTTTCCAACAAGTCGGAGGGATTTATGGAATCCTAGGTGGATATGCAAGAGAAGTGGCAAACGAAAGTCATGTGTAGAAATTAGTTGCAATTAGGATCAGTTATTTGGGCTTTGTATACTATGGGCCTGATGTCTATATTGCCTCTAAATAGAGGCAGTCCTCTTGTATAAATATATGTACATTTTCACATTAAATCAATGAGAAGTATTATTCAATCAATGTGGATTTTGTAATTTTCCAATTAACATGGCATCAGAGCTAGTTAAATCAGTAGCATATGCCAAACAACCAAAAGTTTTCAAACAATTATAGTCAGCTTGTTTCTTGTAAACTTTCTCATATGGGGTTTGAAAACCTAGAATCCTAGAGGGTACCCGATTAATAGCATATGTTGTCATCTTCACACACTCTCCCCAAAACCTAATGGATATGTTAGATTGAAGCATAAGACTCTTCGACACTTGCATAAGTGTCCTATGCTTTCTCTCTACAATACCATTTTGTTCTGGAGTATATGGGCAAGATGTTTCATGTATGATACCTTTATCAAGGAAATATGATTGCAAATTGTTATTGACAAATTCAGTTCCATTGTCACTACGCACACGTTTAACATGGAAAGTAAACTGATTAAGGACATGTGCAATAAAATTCTTTATATATCCAGCAGTTTCTGATTTATGTCTCATCAAGAACACAGCAATCATCAACAATTGTAAAAAAAAAAAAACTGATGTCCTTGATGGGTAGGTGTCCTATATGGACCCCACACATCCATGTGAAGTAATTCAAAGCAACAAGCACTTTTAATACAACTAGAAGTAAATGGAAGTTTGGTTTGTTTGGACTGAATGCAAATTTCACAACTTTTATTCATGTCAAAACGTTTGTCTTTTACAAAATCCAAATGCTTCAAAACTGAAGGGGGCGCATGCCCTAACCTATTGTGCAGAATTGAGACATCTATGGGTTCATTATGATCTATACTCTCTTTATCAATCAAATTCACAGCAGTTACATCACTATTTGACTCATTTTGTAGAATATAAAGTCCCTCAACTAATCTACCAGTCACCTTCATTTTCCCAGCTTGAAGGCCCTGCAGGATGCACTGGTTAGGAAGAAAGGTAATCATGCAATATGCCTCAATTGTAAGTCTAAAAACAGAAATAAGATTAAACTATAATTTTGGTGCATATAGAACATTTCTTAATTCTAGGTTATTAGGAAATTTAACACAACCTACATGAGTAACTTGCACCCTATCACCATTAGGAATTTTAATTGTCTTAACAGGCCCTACATATTTATCATAGGAATCTAACAAAGACAAGTCTCTAACTAAATGAGTGGTTTCACCATAGTCTATTACCCAATTAGCATGTGAAAAATGGTGATAAGAGGAGTTTATCAAACCTGTACCAGACAATGCATGCATGGTTGAGGTTGGTTCTGTATCCTTTTTTAGAAACTCCATGAGTTTGTCATATTGTTCACGGGTGAAGGTTGGTGCTACAACATCATCATTGTGGGCAGATCCTTCTATGTCCGACTGACTCAAGTTTACTGTTTGCTGTGTCAATCGTGGCTTATTCCCTTTGAAGTCAGCAGGAAATCCCACCAAATGCCATCAATTCTCCTTGATATGTCCTTTCTTATTGCAATAGGAGCATTCTGGCAGAGGACCGTTTCTTCCTCTACCTCTACCGCTACCTCTTCCTCTAGCAATCATTGCCATTCCTTCAAGTGGGTTTGATTTAACTGTGTTACTGAGATTACGTTGAGCCTCATCCTCTATAATCATACTAAATGCTTGATTCACAGAAGGCAGAGGACTCATCAACAGGGTCTGACTTTTGGCAGTGCTATAAGAATCATTCAGCCCTAATAGGAATTGTAGCAACTTTTGTTGCTGTATGCGTTGGAAGTAAAGCTGAGAGGCAGGGCACTTACACGATGGAATTGGCAGGAGTACTGATTCTTCTTCCCAAAATTCCTTCATCTTAGAATAATATTGTGAAACAGTAAGATTTCCTTGTCGCATAGAACTTAATTCCCTATGCAGACTGAAAATTCGTGACCCTGTTACCTTATCAAACCACTCTTGCATATCAACCCAGATGAGATTAGCATCCTAATGGAAAATCACACTATTGGCCAACTCCTTAGAGATTGAATGCAGTAGCCAGGAGAGTACAACAGCGTTGCACCGCTCCCATTGATCATGTAGTCGGTTGTCTTGATTCTCCTTGGTGCACAATCCATCAATGAACCCTAATTTATGTTTGCCCTTAAGAGCAATTCGCATAGACCGACTCCATACAATATAATTTTCAGAGCCAGTGAGAATTTGGGGAATGAGAGAAGCAGCTTGAGTGTCAGAAGGATGAAGGTAAAGAGGGTGAGTGAATGGGATAGAGTCACCAGTGAGGTCATCTTTCTTCTCAGCCATGACAGATTGAATGAATGAATGCTAAGAATATAAAGAGTAATGGATTGAACTCACGTTTTATTCTTCGTCCTCTGACAGGTTAAAGATGGAAAGAATCATTGCTCGGATTTTAGTGACGCTGGGTGTCCGAGATTCAGAAGAAGCACAAGAAGCAATGTAGTGGAGAAAGGACGAGGAGATTCAGAAAGGAAGAGGAGGTGCCTCGCACAAGTATGGCTAAAATCGATCTTGAACAGAGGAAGGATCTACAGCGATTTGAGGCCTGTGACGATCTACGGCGGTTGAGCGGCGAGAATAGGTGTTTGATCGACGGCGACCTGAGACCGGTGGCGATCCCGACGATTGAGCGGTGAGAGTGGGTCGACGATTTACAGGGGAGGATTCTGAAATTCCATTTTGGATTTCTGGAATCTGAGTTCTAGTTTAGATTGCGTTCTTTCAAGAACCAGTTTTCCTTTGTTTCAGCAATGACCAATCTATCTTGTGAATCGGGCTGCTTTCTTGGATTAGTGATCAAACTTGGCCTAAAGTTTCTTGAGAATCCGCATGTTATTTACTTCGGATCTTGGAAGACCACTTCCTTCTTGGGTTGTCTTCGTTATTTTTGGGCCTTTATAGTCGGTCATGAGTCATTCTTTCATATCTTGGAAGATCAATGCATTTTGCAAAAGCGCGATGATTGCATGTAGAGATGTGCTGTTACAGAGGGGTCATCGTTTTGGCCAAGGTTTTTGGGAAGACGCCTTCGATAGGGCTTTATGTAGAATTGAATCAAAAGCACTTACAGCCCGAGCTAGAAAATATTTTAAGAGTGTTGGCATTATTGTACCTCTTTGAGATTTTTGTTGTTATTTCTCTTTATGAATTTCCTGAACACTTTGTGGACCATTAATTGGTCAATGAATAAATGTTGAGTTATTTATTCTCTTTTTGTTAGTAATGCTTTATTTGAGTGGGAGTTTTTTTTTTCAAATAATTTATAATCTTTTCTTAAAATTTTTTGGGGATCTGTTTAAGTAAGAAAAAATAACTAAGAAATGAAGGCGAACTAGACTCAATGCGATGGGGGTCAACCTAGTTGATTCCTGAACACTAAGCTGGCAAGCTCTCATCCTATCAATTTATGCTTCTTAATTAAGCAAACTATTTAATATCTATTATTATTGCATATCTTTGGAAAATACATATTGTTTATGTGACCGCAAAATGACACAAATGTCCTCAAAAACCTTTGTTATTGATCTCATAAGAGGATAAGATATCGTATGTCCTAGAGGAACAAGATGTCATTGGCTTTATGACTAATGTGTTTCAATAGCTTGATGCTAGTGCATCTCGTAGGGATTAGGATGCTTATGTAACCTAGAAAAGAAAGGACACACTCGCTTGGATCTCAACGCTTGTTGCCATGACCGACTATGTGATATATCAGTTTGAGAGACATACGGACTGCCTTTACAATATAGGTAGCACTGAAGGAAGAATTTGATGGGACCTCTAAGGTAAGACTTCGGAGGATCACTATTAAGCTTGATAATTACAAGCTAAACCTCAACACTTCCACCAAACAACATTTGAAGATAATGCAAAATATGATAAGAAAGCTGATAAAAGCAGGCGGGACCCTTTCTGAAGTACAATAAGTGCAAGTTATTGTGAGATCACTCCTACATAGCTAGGATCACAAGAAACACATGATAACTCACAACAACAGCATCAAGGCCTTTGCTGCTTGTCACATCCAACTGGAGGACAACCACATGTAAGGCAAAAAGACCAATGATCGAGCACTCTTAACTGAAGGAAAAGTGACTTCTTCACCAAGATTCTATAAATAAAGGCCCCCACCAAGCATTGCAACTTACTCCAAAGCAATCATATTCTCTTGCACTCTCTCTTCTTTCTTCCATATTTCTTTTGTTCTGGTGCATTGCTATGCACATCTAGATAGACTCTTGTAGTCCAATCTATTGTGTAAGCTTTGTTTCGGCTTCAACAACCCAACCGGGTACGCTCCTCTCTTTATCCTCTTATTCTTACATACATATTCTCTGCAATTTCAAATGTTTTTGCACACAATACAGCTAGAGATAAGTGTCGTATGATCCTCATTAAAAGGTTCAATGATCTCTTCAAGAAGTTTAAGAGATTAGAGAGATATATATATATATATATGATTCTTTTTTTATTCTAATAATTTATATATGAATGGCTTTCATCTCCTTCCTACCTTGTCAGCTACATTCTTCCACCCACAACGATGTCTTCCCTCCTTGTATCTACAGGAATCGCAAACAAAGATGGTGAGGTTGATCAGATCAATGGTGAGCTGGTCTTCTCCCTCTGGCAACAGACGGTGAGGTGATGATGATGATTTTTCTGGTTATTACTACTTTTGGTCCTAACTATAAGATAAAGTTGATTTTTTTTTAGAGAAATTAAGAAAATTAAATAATTTACTTAATCATATTATATATTATGTATTCTTAGATTACATATTAATTTATTAGTCAAACTAGTTTGAAGAAAAAAATAAAAATATAAATACTCTAGAGTAATTTAATTAGCTTCCTTAATTTCTCCAAAAAAATCAACTTTATCTTATAATTAGGATCAGAAGGAGTATATTTTAACAAGGTCAATGGCAAAATCAGATTTGGTTTTGATTTTCTAACGAGGTTAATGGCAAAATCACTGTTGTTTCATGAGTAGCTTGTTCTCTTCAGTTGTCGATTTGAAGCGCCGACATTGGCCAAAGTTTGGCAGCCAAAACGAAAGAAAACGATGGGATTTGTGTATTTTATCTAATTTTTGTCTGATTTGGGTCGTGCTTTTTTAAAATCTCATTGATGTAATATATATTTATAAAACCGAGGTCTAATTGGGATTTAATCCTTAAAATGGTATCCGTGAGAATTCTAACAGCGTAAAACGGGCATTGTAAGAACGAATAACATAAATATCCTCTAATGATATAGAGAGCAACTAAATGACAGCTTCATTTGATGATACTGTATATCATATACTTGATAGAGACGATTATGATATATTTAATCGAAAAACATAACTGGTCCAGGAAAACGTTCCAGATTCAATGTCTAACTTCAAAAATTCATATCTCACAATCTAAAAACCCAAATGACACCTATTATATATCAAATTAAACCTTAGTATGTATACTTCAAATCTGGAACGTTTAATGGCCATTGAACAAGATTTGGTCATTAAAAAGCTCGTCACCAACTGACTGCCATAGATTTCATTACAGAATTAAGGTCAAACTTTGAAAAATCATAACTTTCAATATACTAATCTACATGGTTCATATCACCTATCAAATTAAAACTCAGGATGTCTATTTAATTTTATAAAATTTCATAGCATTTTTTACTGATTAAAAACACGTCAAAAGCAATTTGTCTCCCTAAAACGTCACTTTGACAGCAATATACTCAAAATCCAATTTTAATATTTTCATTCCAATGATCCAAAATTTATAACCATACCTTAACCCCACACAATTTTGCATGTAGAATCTATTTATAACCTCAAATTTAGTGAAAACCAATTCCTTCCCTATGAACCAGTCAAGGATGAAATGCATCATAGGGAAAAACAATGATTTTGCAACTTCTTTTTCATAAAATTTGATAAACTTCCCTCCTACCATACTTAAACCTCTCTTATCATGATTTTCATGTGCTAATCTCATTAAAATCCTAAGGTTACCTATTAGTAAAATTAGGGTAGCATGTCATCACCATGAAGACTCAACCAAATTTCAAGATACTTAATTTAAAACAAAATTTATACTTACCTCTTGATTTTGCTATCACCCTAACTTAACTTCTGCAACTTCCACACCACTCACACAGCTTCAAACACCCCCTCTCAATAAACTCTACTTCTTGTTCCTTAGCTCTCAAAACCGTCACCTTCTCTTTCTCTCTCTAATTCAGTTTTCTCTTTCCAAAATGTCTAAATGAAGATGCGGATGTGTGTATTGATTAAATAGATAAATTTGGGTGTAAGTGTATGGATGGAAGTTGGCCAACTTTACTTGAGTCAAAAGGTGAGGAGTTGCATTAATTGAGCTATCACTCTCTCTTCCCCTTGCCTTGGCCGAATGTGTGTGTGTGGATGAAGAAATAAATTGATTAAATATTATCCTCATCACTTGATGTGCTGGACCGAATGTAAGAGCATAATGGAAGAGGAAATATGTATTGCCCAATCCCATTTCTCCCTTTTCTTGCAGCCGATTATGTTGGCTTAAGAAGGGAAGGGAATATTTTCATTAAACTTTCCATCTCTTGCTTTTGTTTCTTGGCCGACATTTTGGATGAGAATGAGGGAGTGAGGCGTTTTAAATATTTAATTCTCATCTCCTTTTCTTGGTGTTGGCCGACCAAAAGAGTGAGGAATGAGAGTGTATTTTGTTTTATTCATTAATCTTCATCCACCTTGAATGTTTGGCCGAAAGTTGAGAAAGTTAGGAGAGAAAAGATGAGGAATTTAATTATTTAAACACTCCCCCCCCCCCCAATATTATGCCTTAGCCGTCCTTCTTGACTAAATGGGGGGAGGATGATGTGTCTAATACCTAATTCTTATGTCCTCTTGTAAAAAGGTTAGTTGATTTGTGTAAGTGTGTATGGTGTAGTGTGGGTAGGTGAGTGTGGTGGGGGAACATGGATAAGTGTGGTGTTGCGTTAGGTAAATGTCGTCTAATTTATCTCTTGAAATCTTACTTTTTTTTTTCATTTATCTCTTGAGTGAATTTTTGAGATATTACACTAGACGTTCCAAAACTAAGTCCTTAACTATATAATAGCTAGCTCTCTAAGACTCACACGCTAAAGCTTAAATTATTATGGGTCTAAGTATGTCACTAGAATTCGACCTGTCGTCCTATTTTCCATGAATATATATATGTACGACGTTTTGACAATACAGACAAGCTACATATAAATAGAAGTACGCACTGAGACAGAAGTTTCGAGTTAACTACTATACGTTGGTGTTGCTCAAATGACAAACCCCACTACAAAAAACATTAGACTAAAGTTGCCTCTGAAAATCTTATATTCTGAACAAATGAAATCTGAGTGTACGTACTGCATGCATGAAACCCGCAGAAAGTTCGGAACAATCTTTAATCCTCAAGCTGAAATCGATTGGTTCGTAAATATACTTCCCTTGTATTTCAAAAATGGCGACCAATAATATACATTAAGAATATATATATATATATATATGCGCCTAAGATTAGTAAACTAATTAAATCTAGTATTCGTGACATCCTCGTGTAAGACAAAAAAGAAAAATATCTCAATAAAAAAAAATACTCAGTCACAGCTTCAAAATATCTATTGTTTAAGTTCGCGAGATTTAACGCTTCATCGCATCAGTTTCTTCATAGGTTAACAGAATGATTCCGCTTCAACTTAATTTGTTCAAATAATATAGAAGACAAGAATGGATCGGTAAAAAAAACAGTTCAGGATAGTAAAACCAAAAACTACATATATAGTACTTCAATTTATTTCCAACTGAGGGGTATGCAAAAGCAGCAAAACAAAAACAAAAACAAAGCAAAAGAAAACTACGAACAACCAACAACCCCCTTTTATTATATTATATTTCATGAGTGATTCAGTTACATTCAATAGCCTCCAAGGCCACATCGTCCACCACCACACACAGACGATGTCTTTACTACTGTGGCTTCTTCCTTCTTCACCTCGACCTTTGGTTTCTCTTCTTTCTTAACCTGTTCGAGCTTCACAGGAAACACCTGTTTGGTACCCTCTTCAACCTTAACTTCTTTCTTGACCTCTACTTTGGGTGTCGAATAACGAGAACAGCAGCCTTTCCTCTCCATTTTTCTCAATCACCTTATTGCACTTGCCTTTCAGATAAGTTTTCTTGAACTCTTACTGTACTATGAGAAACGCTTGTGCCTTCCTAAACCCAAAACCCGTATTTATATTTAGAAGTAGGAGTAAGCGAGGAGCCTATTCATGTTCTTTCCTTGTAATATTTTGCATGCACCCAATGAGTCCTAATTAATGATTTGAATTCACCCCATGCATGCATGCATGCATGTATCTGAATGTATATCCACTAACGTTCCACTTACTGAGCTTTATTGCGTACAATGATGACTATTACTAGCTATTAGTACACATTAATGTTCATCAATATCGAGTTTAGTTTATTCAAATTCCCAAAGTAACAAGATAAAATGTTGGCATTGATAATTGGCTTTTATTAGTGACTGTGGAGGTGATTGTAGTCACCAAGTCGATATCCATCTTAATGCACTGCTACAAAAAACGTTTTTAATATCCTTTTTTTAAGCCTTTTAACTTTTGAAAACAAGGAGACGTCTATGTGAGCAACATAGTGAAAAATAACAATAACGTCCGTAAATAAAAGGACGCCTAAGGTTTGGACTTTAGACGTCCCTAATTTAAAATAGGGACGTTTAAAGTATTTTTTAAAAAAATCGTTTATATTACAGATCTGGACTTTCAATGTTTAAAATCAGAAATTACATACCATCGTCAATAAAATTACAGATCTAGTATCTAAACTCCAAATCCAAAATCTACACAATAATAACTCCAAAGCTGAAATTTCATAACTAGAAAATGAAAACAATAAGAGGAATCAATTGCAAAAAATTTATCTCCTTCTATATTATTGAAATTCATTTTCTTGTAATAATGAATATAGAAGAGCGACAGGGAGAGATGAACCTCGTTTTCTTGGCGGGAACGTGGCCATGAAGCATTTTTCAGAGTCACGATGTACAAGCTATAACAACACGAGTTAGAAGATAAAATAGAAAGGAAACCCAAAGAAAAAAGATAAAGAAGATAAAATAATAAAAAAATGGTAAGAAAGCATAACAGATATGGATCGAGGTGAAAAAGAGAGAAAGGAAGAAGCAAGAGTAAAAGGAGCATATAAAGAAGAAGAAGCGAGAGTTAAAAAGTGTGGCGTAGTGACTCTTCTTGTGTTTGCAGGCTATGGGAAGAGAAAGATGAGTGTAAGAGTAGTATAAAACTGATAGAAACCTAACAAATAAAGACTGTCAGTATAAATTTGAATTGTTTTTTGCGCCCTAAACTTAATTTAGGGACACCTAAAATTATCCAATTATTTTTTTGGGAAAATCACTCCTAGGTCCCAAGAAATGAAGATATCATCATAAAGGTCCCTCGAGGTTGTAAAATACACTCAACAAGTTGTAACCAGGGACCTTTCTAATAATATCTTTCTTTCTTGGAATCTAAGAGTGATTCTCCCTATTTTTTTACTTTAGACGTCCTCAATCCAAATAGGGATGTCTAAAGTCATACTTTAGACATCCCTATGTGCATTGGGGATGTCTAAAGTTTAAAAAAAAAAAAAATCTCTCTCTTTTTAAATCAGGAACACACTTTGGTGTGCCTAATATATATTAGGGACCCCTAAGGGCATCCCTATTATCATCAGGGATGCCAAAAAAATTAGGGACGCCAAACGGTGTCCATGATTTTAAAAAAAAAGAAAGAAAAAAATTTATTTTTAATTTTAAACATCCCTAATGTATATAGAGGCGTTTAAAGTGTGACTTTAGACTTCCCTATTTGGATTGAGGACGTCTAAAATTTTAAAAAAAAAAAAGTCACGCTTTAGATGTCCCTTTTTAAATTGGGGGTGTTTAAAGCTATTCAGTTCTTACCTATAATTACAAAAATGACATTACCTTTCTTTTTTACTTTCCTTTTTAAAAAATGTACGTCCGTAAGATAATAGAATCTATATTATGTAATAGTGATGGTCACTTTCTATATATCTTAATTACTTTTTCTAAGAACCAAGATCGAGATTCGTGCGGGAGAAGGAAAATGTCTACCTCGTCTATGAATTGAACCATATATCTGATCTATGAAGTAGCCGTGCATCGACTCTGAGCTATATGAAGAAAGGTTTGAAAGCACACACGTTCATGCATGCATCTATATTCTGATAATTCATTAGCTCGCCAATACTCTTGATTTCCGATTGATCTGTTTGATCCTTCTTCTTTTTTTTTTTTTACCGTAAATCTGTTTGATCCTTCAATTAAATGTAATAGTCAATATCTGCAACATCTATCGGTTGTAATACAACTAATTAAACACCCACTTATATTAGATATACTCCGTATCACCTTCTATCCGATAATCATTCAACTTTGAGTCACTACTCGTAAAAGCCGTCTTGGGATTATGGGAAGATATTATCCAAACCCCACCCCAAACCCACACGGAACAGTTTAGTTTCACAGGGGTGAGTTCTGGACGGTTCAAATGTAATTTTTTTAAATTGGTGATTTTTAAATGAATTTTTTAAAAAAAAAAAATAGTTGAAAAATTATCTTTATTTTAGATTTTTTACCCGTTAAAATAATTTTTTTTTTTTGAAAAAAAATTAAATCTTGACAATCCCTGGACGGTTCAGATGAAATGAGCTCTCCCTTTAATCTAGACAATCCATCTGAGAGGAACTCTCCCTATTCATACAAAGGATAAGCAGGGAAAATGATTCCCCAACCACACACATAACTAAGGATGTTAATTTATGTGAAGGTATTATGCACCTTTTAACTATCTCGATAGATTCGATTCCTTTTAAAAATCACTTTCCCTCCTTTTATTTTGAAGTCACGTTGCCTATGTTACATCAACAAGAATATAAATCTAAATTATCAACATTATAATTAAAATTACTCTGAAATTATAAATACCTTACAAGTCACAATCAATAAATACCTTCATATCTGAGTGAGACTTATTTAATTTTTTGGGAAAATCACTCCTATGTCCTAAAGACCAAAGATAATTATAATAAAGTCCCAAAAAAAGTTAAGATTTTACAATTCGTTATTTAATTTTTTTCCTAAAAAATTGTAAAATCTTAACTTTTTTTCTCCCCACAGTAAAATATTAACTCATCCAAGACTGGTGTCACTCATTTCCTGCGTTGCATTAATTTCGGGTTATTGCCTTTGTCCCCCCATCCCCCTGGGCCAGGGCGTCACTGACTAAACAAAATGTAAAATGGGCCGTTGATGACCCAATCACTGGCCCAGAAAACAGAGGACCTAGTCCATGAATAAAAATGCCCCATCAATTTTTTTTTAAAGGTTAATATGCAAAAATACCTATTAACTTTTACCAAAAGTGCATCCAACACCATATATTTTTTAGAGGTGAAAAAATAGCCATTAACATTCAAATGAGAGCAAAAATGCCAAAATTGTTGAAGTTAATCTAACACCATTTTTTTTGCAATGGAGCCCATATTCTTTTTACATATGCATATGTAACGGTATTAAATTAAATTTAACGGTTATAGCATTTTTGCTCCCATTTTGAATATTTTCATGGGTATTTTTGCACCTTTGAAAAGAATATGGTACCGAATGTTTTCATGGGTATTTTTAAAGCCCATAGGTATTTTTACACCTTAATTCCTTTTTTAAAAGAAAATGCTAATGTGTTTTTTTTGTCAAAATATATTATTCTACTCATCATGGCATGAGATATTGAGATCACTTCACAGAAAAATACTCCCTCCATCCGAAATGTAAACTTTAGGTGTGTTTGGTTTGAGAGGAGGGGTCCTCATTCTCTCATTTGATTTAAATTTTTGAGTGGGAGGAAAACAAAAATTTTGGCTCTTGTGACCTTTTGTCCTTTTATTTTTTGCTCTCATTACAAAAGATCCCCTCCTTATACTTCTAACAAATTAAGTAAGGCAACATATTCCTTCCCCTTCCCTCAACCCAAACACGCTATAATTTGTGAATGGGCTTATCCAAAGATATAAGCTTCGTTTTAGAAAAGTTAAATTTGTGAATAGGCTTATCTCAAAATATAAGCTTGTCTTGAATAAGGGCATATATATATATATATATATATATATATATATATATATATATATATATATATATATATATATATATATATATATATATATATATATATATATATATATATATATATATATATATGTATATATTATGTTTAACTAATTTAATTGTTTTATTGATAAGCTTATATTTAGTATATGTTTGGATTAATTTTTGAAAAATAGTTTTTACGATTTATGAGATAAGTATGTAAGAGAAATTTTATCCCGACTTACGAAAAATGACTTCTAAAACCACGGTTTCGTGATTCACAAACACTCATTTAAAAATGAAAGGTGTAACACATTTGGATTTGAGTTCAAAAATGGCATTATATAGTTATTAACAATTTGTTTGCTGGCAAAGAAATCAAATAACAGAAGTTCGTTCGGTCCCTTAAGTTATAACTGATAGATGCTTAACACAAATTAGTTGGAAGAACAATAAAAACCAAAACTAGGACAACAATTCTGATATTATGGGGGAAAACCAGTTTGTCATTGCCTAATTAGTAATTACCTTCTCACACGGAGATTAACCAAGGTATTAAAATCCGGACCGGGCACTGAACCGGTCGGGGTACTGGGTCAAGGGTCAGTGGGTCAGACCGGAGTCAAACCGGGAGTCAGACCGGTAGTCAAACCGGGGTCAATTAAAAATATATATATATAATTTAAATATTCATCCATACCATTTAAAAAACTAAATAAGAGTTTTTTTCTAACCAATAGTCCAATATAACCTTCTAAACCTAATACCCACAAAAATATTGTTAAGTACATAAGAATGTTTCTCCAACTAATGCAAAAAATATTCCATAATCCTTTTAAAACTCATTGAAAATTAAAAAAATTTAGGAAAATAATTTTTCTGAAAAAAAAAGTAAGAAAAATGTCATTTGGAGCTTAAAAAAGCAAAGTTTTTTTTTTTAAAAAAAAAAAAAAAAGAGCAACCCGTGAACCGGCCGGGTTGCACCGGTTCACCCCGGGTTGACCGGGTCAACCCCGGGTCAGACCGGGTCGGAACAGTGCCGGTCCACTGGTTGAACCGGACCGGCCAGTTGGCCGGTTCGCCGGTTTCCGGTCCGAACCGGCCGGTCCGGTCCGGTTTTCAGAACAATGAGATTAACATAAAATATTTACACAAAATTTAACAATTTCATATAATATAGTCATGTTTGGCAAAAAACAAAAGAAAAAGATAGGCTAGTCATGAAAAAAAAAATTAAATAAAAACGGAGACAAAAGTAGTTAATGTTATGAATATTAAATATGTGGATGTTTATTGACTCATATTACTCTTCCAACTCTTCCAGTCAACTTGACATAAAAGAAGTAAAAGAAGACAAGGACATAAAGAAGATATAAAGTAACCATGGTCATGTAACCAAGGTTAAATATAACCATGGTCATGCAACCAGGGTTAGATTTTTGCCTCTATATAAAGGGCTGTAATCAATTGTTTCAGTAAAACTGAATGAGAACTTCTCTCTAACTTCTCTCTAGAAATTCTATTGATTTTCTTTAAATCCTATCAATCTTCTCTCTTATCACATATACTTTTATAACACGTTATCAGCACGAAGCTCTAAAAGAAGGTATGATCTTCTTATGGTTTCTTTAGTGATTTTATATACGTTGTTTTATTTTATAGATCTGGGATAATCTAAGCCACTATATAGAATTAGAGAGATACTTCTACTTATTGTTATATAACATCGGGTTCCATGACTAAGATTGGAGATCGTTATTGTTTTTATATATTATTTACAAGTTTTTTTTTTATATTATTGTTATTATGGCCAGAAGCCATACACATCTGATTCTTGAAATTATGACCAGAAGTCATAATGTTTTAATTTCTTATAATATGGCCAGAAGCCATATCCATTCTTATTATATAGCCAGAAGCTATATATATTTTTCATCTTATTATATGGCCAGAAGCTATATATATTTTTATCTGTTATCTTATTGTACGGCCATAAGTCATGTACAACTTTTATCCTGAAGATAATAATTAATTCGTCATCTTGAGATTAAATGGCCCAAAGCCATACATGTTTTAATTTTATTATCTTGCCTTATAAATTATTTATTGTCTTTATGAATTTACAGTTATTATATTGCATATTTATATTTCATATTTTAATTATTTTCATTTATTTCTTTAATTAGTTTGAACAATGACAAACCTGGCAAAACTTGAAATTGTGGCTCTTGATATTACCGGAAAAAATTATTTATCTTGGAAGTTGAATGCGGAAATTCACTTGAATGCCAAAAGTCTGGAAGACACGATTAAAGAAGGGAATAAGGCATCCAATCAAGATAAAGCCAGATCCATGATTTTTCTTCGCCACCATTTACATGAGGATTTAAAAACTGAATATTTGACAATAATAGACCCACTTGTCCTTTGGAATAATTTGAAAGAAAGATATGATCACCAGAAGATGGTCATTCTTCTAAAAGCTCATTTTGATTGGATGCATTTACGCTTACAAGATTTTAAATCTATAAGTGAATATAACTCAGCCATGTTCAGAATTACTTCTAAATTGAAATTATGTGGAGAAAATGATATGTTAGAAAAGATATTCTCCACATTTCATGCATCCAATTTGCTCCTGCAGCAGCAATATCGTGAAAAAGATTTCAAGAAATATTCTGAGTTAATTTCTTGTCTCCTTGTGGCTGAACAAAATAATGAGCTTTTATTGAAAAATCATGAATCCCGTCTTACAAGCTCAACTCCATTCCCTGAAGTTAATGTAATAACTAATGAATTTTATTATGGCCGTGGACGTGGACAAGGACGTGGACGTGGACGTGGGCATGGCTACAGCCGTGGGCGTGGTCGTGATCGATATCATGGAGGTTCAAATTCCTACCAGAAGTGGGAAAAGACTGATAAGAACCAAAAAGGGGAAAGCAGTAGGCATAACAAATATGCTAATAATCCATGCTATCGATGTGGTGGAAAGGGCCATTGGTCTCGTACATGTCATACACCAAGGCACCTAGTTGATCTTTACCAAGAATCAATTAAGAATAATGGTAAAAGATCAAATGTTGAAATTAATCATGTTGATCAGGGCGAGAATTCTGAGTATGGCGATATAAATAATAACTATTTGGATGTTGCAGATTTCTTAATATAATTTGAACTATTATATTTTATTTAAAGTTGTTTCTATCATATGTATTAATTTTATTTATGTTTTTATGAAGAATGAATCCTATTGGCATCAATCCTGAAGATTTATGTCTCGTTGATAGTGCAACAACCCACACCATACTTAGACATGATAAATATTTTTCTTCCTTGGTAATACGAGAAGCCAATGTTCAGACTATATCTGGTAGTATAAATTTAATTGAAGGCTCCGAAAGAGCTAATATTTTGTTACCTGAAGGAACAAAATTATGCATTGGTAATACATTTTATTCTACCCAGTCTAAAAGAAACTTACTGAGTTTCAAAGATATCCGCAGAAATAGATATCATTTAGAAACAACAACTAAAGATAATAAAGAATATCTTGTCATTACAAATATAGTTGCTGGTAGAAAATGCATATTAGAAAGTTTTCCTATTTTTTCTTCTGGTTTGTATTACACATGTATAAGCACAATTGAAACACATACTATTGAGAACCAGAAGTTCAATAATGCATACCAGAAGTTTGCCAATACAAACCAGCAGTTTGATAATGTAAACCAGAAGTTTACTAATGAATTTAATGTTTGGCATGACCGGTTAGACCATCCCGGTTCAATCATGATGCGATAAATAATTGGGAATTCATGTGGACATAACCTGAAGTGTAAACAAATACCACAATCCCATGATTTCTCATGTGCTGCATGTTCCAAGGGAAAGTTAATTATTCGCCCCTCACCAAGCAAAGTAGAAAGTAAGTCTCTCACATTTCTAGAATGGATACAGGGAGATATTTGTGGGCCAATACACCTACCATGTGGACCATTTAGGTACTATATGGTTTTAATTGATGCATCAACTAAATGGTCACATGTTTGCTTATTATCTTCTCGCAACCTGGCGTTTGCGAGATTACTTGCTCAATTGATTAGATTAAGAGCACATTACCCTGATTATCCTATCAAGAAAATACGTCTTAATAATGCTGGTGAATTTACATCACAAGCTTTTAATGAATATTGTATGTCCTTTGGAATTGATGTTGAACATCCTGTAGCTTATATTCATACGTAAAATGGACTTGCAGAATCATTGGTTAAAAGGTTGCAATTAATTGCAAGACCTTTACTTATGAAATCTAATCTACCAACTTCTGCTTTGGGCCATGTCATTTTACATGCAACAATGTTAATTCGCATTAGGCCAACAAGTTATTTAAAGGTTTCCCCCTTACAAATGGTTTTTGGTCAAGAACCTAATATTTCCCATATAAAAATTTTTGGGTGTGCGGTATATGTGCCTGTAGCACTGCCACAACGCACCAAGATGTGCCCTCAAAGAAATATGGGAATATATGTTGGATATGAATCTCCATCAATTATAAAATGTTTAGAACCATCCACGAGAGATTTATTTACGGCACGATTTGCCGATTGTCATTTTGATGAATCATTTTTCCCAACATTAGGGGGAGAAAACAAAAAGCTGGGTAAAGAAATTAGTTGGAATGAATTATCATTGGCTCATTTTGATCCTCTTACAAAACAATGTGAACTTGAAGTTCAAAAGATAATTCATTTACAGAATTTAGCTAATCAAATGCCAGAAGCATTTACTGACCCAAAGAAAGTGACAAAGTCACATATCCCGGCTGTTAATGCTCCTATTAAAATTGATGTCCCTGAAGGACAACCTGCTATGAATGAATTCAAAGCACGCCTAAAGCGTGGCAGGCCCATCGGTTCCAAAGATAAAAATCCTCGAAAAAGAAAAGAAGCAAAGAATATAGATGGTCAAGTCGAGGATAATGAAGAAAAATTAGTAACTCCAGAAAAGCCATCTCCTGAAGAGATATTATCTCCAAAAGAGAATGTTGTAGTCTCAGAAGAGACCCAGGTACCTGATATATGTGAAAATAATGAGATCTCAATAAATTATGTTATGAATGGAATCCGATGGGATAGAAATGAAGTCAACGTTGATGACATCTTTGCTTGTCATATAGCATATGATGTAATGATTGATAATGAGGATCATGAGCCAAAATCCATTAGTGAGAGCCAACAAAGCAAAGATTGGCCCCTATGGAAAAATGTCATTAATGCAGAATTAAAATCATTGGCAAAACGAAAAATATTTGAACTTGTAGTCCTTACACCTGAAGATGTAAAACCAGTTGGATGCAAATGGGTCTTTGTACGAAAAAGAAATGAAAAGGGCAAAATAACTAGATATAAGGCACGTCTAGTAGCCGAAGGTTTTACACAAAGACCTGGCATTGATTTTGAAGAAACGTATTCACCAGTAGTGGATGCGACTACTTTTCGTTATTTAATCAGTCTAACAGTAGATGCAGGACTTGATTTACATCTAATGGATGTTGTGACTGCCTATTTATATAGATCACTTGATAGTAATATTTATATGAAAGTCCCTGAAGGACTTAAGATGCCAGAAGCATCCAATTCAAGATCTCGAGAACAATACTCAGTTAAGTTAAATAAGTCCCTGTATGGCCTGAAGCAATCAGGGCGCATGTGGTATAATCGTCTTAATGAATATTTATTGAAAGAAGGATACAAAAATAATCCGATATGCCCATGCATCTTTATGAAAAGATCTAATAGTGAGTTTGATATAATTGTTATTTATGTTGATGATATCAACATCATTGGAACTCCTGAAGAGCTTCAAAAAACAATTAATTGTTTGAAGAAAGAATTTGAAATGAAGGACTTGGGAAAAACAAAATTCTGTCTTAGATTACAGATCGAATACTTCAAGAAAGGGATCTTTGTATATCAAGAAACTTATACAAAGAAGGTCTTAAAGCGATTTTATATGGATAATTCTCATCCATTATGTACTCCAATGGTTGTAAGATCCTTGAAGGTGGATAAAGACCCATTCCGACCCCGAGAAATTAGTGAAGAAGGTGATGAAGAACTACTTGGTCCAAAAGTACCATATCTTAGTGCCATTGGAGCACTAATGTATCTTACTAATCACACACGTCCTGATATATCATTTGCTGTTAATTTATTAGCAAGATATAGTTCTTTACCAACACGAAGGCATTGGAATGGAATAAAGCACATTCTTCGTTATCTCAGAGGTACTACAGACATGGGGTTATACTACCCAAATGTATCCAAGCATGAACTAGTTGGTTATGCAGATGCCGGATTTTTGTCTAATCCACATGATGGTAAATCACAAACGGGCTATCTATTTACATGTAAAGGTGCAGCTATTTCATGGCGATCTATGAAACAGACTATATCAGCCACATCATCTAATCATGCAGAAATTCTAGCAATACATGAAGCAAGTCGAGAATGTATGTGGTTGAGATCAGTGATACATCATATACGTACAACTTGTCATTTATCTTCCGGCAAAATGATCCCAACAATCCTATATGAGGATAATGCTGCATGTATCGCTCAACTTAAAGAAGGCTATATCAAGGGCGATAGAACGAAGCATATTTCACCAAAATTCTTCTTTACTCGCGACCTTCAAAAGGATAGTGAAATAGATATCCAGCAAATCAGTTCAAGTGAAAATCTAACAGATTTATTCATCAAGTCACTACCAGGTACAATATTTGAAAAACTTGTTCATGATATTGGTCTTCGAAGATTCAAAGATTTCAACTGATATTATCAAGAGGGGGAGTCGATACACGCTGTACTCTTTTTCCCTTATTTAGGTTTTGTCCCACTGGGTTTTCCTAGAAAGGTTTTTAATGAGGCAGCGCTCGACGGTGTATCAATGAATGATATACTCTTTTCTTTGGTTAGGTTTTTTATCCCACTGGGTTTTTCCTAGTTAAAGTTTTTAATGAGGCACATTCATAATGGACATCCAAGGGGGAGTGTTATGAATATTAAATATGTGGATATCCATTGACTCATATTACTCTTCCAACTCTTCCAGTCAACTTAACATAAAGAAGCAAAAGAAGACAAGGACATAAAGAAGATATAAAGTAACCATGGTCATGTAACCAAGGTTAAATATAACCATGGTCATACAACCAGGGTTAGATTTTTGCCTCTATATAAAGGGATATAATCAATTGTTTCAATAGAACTGAATGAAAACTTCTCTCTAACTTCTCTCTAAAACTTCTATCGATTTTCTTTGAATGCTATAAATCTTCTCTCTTATATAACAGTTAATTATTTTTCTATCACTTTGAGCCTCAGGACTCGGAACTTCTCCTTCCTCGTTTCTGTAGTCTCAGCCAACGTGCCGCTATCTAGGGTTTGCGTGTCACTTTCCTTTTATCCATTTCTCTGTGATCATCCTCCTCGTCTTACTCTTTCAAGTCTCGGTTCTTCAATTTCTCTACGGGTTTTTGGTAGGATCTGGCAAAGTTTGGAGGGGTTCCGGAGAATGAGAGATATCAATTCGGATCTGTTTGACCCAGGGACGGTGATGGAGTCCGATCTCTCTTGTCGTGCTTCCTCTTCCGACGCCGATTTTGGGTTCGCTTTTAATGACAGTAATTTCTCCGATAGGATTCTTCGGATCGAAATTATGGGTGATTCCGCTGAGGCTAGGCCCGATTCCGAAGGTTGCACCAGTATTGCCGATTGGGCTCGCCATCGGAAGAGAAGGCGGGAAGATATCAAGAAGGATAATAGTATTTCTCGAACTCTTGATATTTTTCTCTGCTCTGGATTTGTGTTCCTTGGTTTGGTTTTCTGGGTCACCTATCTGATATTTCAGATGATTGAAAGGATCCCATTTTTGTGGTGATTTTTTTTTTCAATTTAAATTATTCAAAAAATGCTGAAGTTTACTTAAATGAGATAGATTTGAATAAAGCGGTTTAATGTTAATTGGTTGTTGGATTGGTTGGTTGTATTCGCCTTTTTGCTGCCGATTTTTGTGTAGGGGCTTTAGGGCATGAATTGAAAAGATTTCCGGTTGTTCCTGGAGTCCTTGTCATTTCGTAGGAATCGGGTTTCTTAGTTGTAGCCCTGAATACGTAGGGGTGCTTCTGCGCAAAAATGTTCTTGTTATTGAACAGGTGTGCCCTATGTTAATTGAAAATGTAAGGAGAAGAGGGTGAGTCGAAACTTTAAGGAGGAAATTTGAAACTCAGTCAACTACCCGTGTCAATGTTAACGGAAATTTCTATTATCTTACTCGTAACTTGCTACTCAAGTGAATATTAATACTGTCAGAGATATTCATCTTTTACATTTTCTTTACCTCTTGGTTGCTGAGGAATCTAATACCTGAGTCTTACAGGTTAGTAAACTATAATTATAAATTATTGCTTCATTTGTTTTGGGTGATCAACAGTTGAGTTCTTGAAATTTGACTCATGAGTAGAAAGCCATTGTAGTGCCGTTTTTTAATTGACTTTTCTTTGTGGTTTCTGATTGCGTAGAGTGCTTATGGACATATGGATAGAGTGCTAATTTGTTTTTCTTGAAGGATTTTTCTCAAAACATTTACAGAGTATTTTTGAACCCAGGACACTTTAATCCAATAAGATTAGTCGTAATTGAATTAACATTTCTGTGAATAGGATCCAAGCTCCACTGAGGCAGAACTCATTTCATTCTTGTTATCCTAAAATTTGCTGCTCATGTTGATTAAGATTTAATTATTTGTTTGTGTTCTGTTTTCTTCATGTAATATGACTAACACATGCTCTCTTGCCTGCAGTTATAGATCTTACGATATTGCCTGATGAACAAATTCTTAATGGCAATCAACCAGATATGGATGAATGTGCACCCTGTGAAAATCAAGATGAAGAGGCAGTTGCAATGGTGGAAGAATGTGCTTCAGGTATTCTAATGAATAAGGAACATTAGGCCTACTTTCATGGTCATGTGCCCTTTTCTGAAATGCTTTACCATTTACATCTTCCTCTTTTTGTTCCTCTTCTCGCTGGTGAACTATACTGTTGAATTGATGGTTTTTTATCTCTTTGTACATTGTCCCAATGAATTGCTTGGCTTTAGAAGTCCACTCACTATATTTTGAGCGAAGTTCAAACAAGAGTACAGTAGGAAAAGATAAAGTGATGGGTAAAAAAAAAAAAAAGGAAAAATGTAAATACAACTTTAAAAATTTCCTTGTGCTTGAGACTAGGTAATAGATACCTCTTCACTTTCTTCTTCTCAAAGGTGATGAAGCTGCAAACAGCAATGACTCAAGCTGGAGCATGGATTGCTCGACAGTTGTGAGGGTTAAAACACTACATATCAGTTCTCCTATACTGGCTGCCAAAAGTCCTTTCTTCTATAAGGTAGACGTTTTCTCTTTGAAGGGCATCAATTTAAGTTCTTTTGCTAAATCTAAGATTGTTGATTACTTTTTTTATCTAATTTGTGTAGCTTTTCTCAAATGGGATGAAGGAGTCAGAGCAAAGGCATGTTACCATTAGAATTAATGCCTCTGGTATATTCTGTTCATGAAAAGACTGTTTGCTGTCTCATTATATATGTAACCATTTTCAATTTTTCCTCAAGATTTTGGCTTGACAAGTGTCAACGCTTCTGCCTGTTACAGAGGAGGCTGCTCTCATGGAGCTTCTGAATTTTATGTACAGTAATACCTTAAGCACCTTCACTTCTACAGCACCTGCTTTGCTGGATGTGTTGATGGCTGCTGATAAGTTTGAAGTGGCTTCATGCATGCGATATTGTAGTCGATTATTGCGGAATATGCCTATGACACCTGAGTCTGCGTTGCTTTACCTGGATCTTCCTTCCAGTGTCTTGATGGCTGATGCTGTCCAACCACTCACTGATGCAGCAAAGCAGTATCTTGCTACCCGATATAAGGATATAACCAAGTAAGCTATTATTCAACTTAAGTTGCACATTCTTTGTTTTGAAAACTTAAAATATGTTTGTTATTTTTTATGTCCTCTATGGTTTGAAGAGACTTAGAATAGGGGAGTGACTTAGAATTGAGAAGCTATGACATGCATTTATCTCTTTCAACTTCTTGTTATGGTTGGAATGCTTTCCACCTTTGATTGATATAGTTCTTCATGATATTTGCTGGAATTTTTTTTTAATTCCTTCATTGCATCCTTGATGATCTCGTAAGTGACAAAAGAAGGCACAATGTTAATGATTATCATCCAGTATGCTGGGGCGATCAAATGATGTATAGTATAGAAAGGTTGATTTATTATAAAATATGTTGCATTCCTTCTAATTAGGGTTCTTGAACAGCAAGTGTTTTGCTTCCTACTGCCCATTCTTCTGAAAAACCTTTGCTTTCAGCATTCTTGAATTATGTCATTTTAATGTAGCTTTGATTTTGAAATACTTCCAACAAGCTTATCGTATGATCAGGTTCCAGGAAGAGGTAATGGCCCTACCCCTGGCTGGAATTGAGGCGATTTTGTCTGGTGATGATCTCCAGGTTGCATCAGAGGATGCTGTATATGACTTTGTGTTGAAGTGGGCTAGAACCCAGTACCTGAAGCTAGAGGAAAGACGAGAAGTCCTGGGTGCGAGGCTTGCACGCTTGATTCGCTTCCCTTACATGACCTGCCGAAAGCTGAAGAAGGTCCTAACCTGTAATGACTTTGACCATGAAGTTGCATCTAAGCTTGTACTTGAGGCCCTCTTTTTCAAGGCTGAGGCTCCACACCGGCAGCGGTCACTGGCTGCAGAGGATTCTGCTTCCATGAACCGCCGTTTTGTGGAGCGGGCATATAAGTACCGACCTGTTAAGGTGGTAGATTTTGAACTTCCCAGGCAGCACTGTGTGGTGTACCTAGACCTGAAGCGAGAAGAGTGTGCCAACTTATTCCCTTCGGGAAGGGTTTATTCTCAGGCATTCCATTTAGGTGGGCAAGGGTTTTTCCTTTCGGCACACTGCAACATGGACCAGCAGAGCTCATTCCATTGTTTCGGACTGTTTTTGGGAATGCAGGAAAAGGGGTCAGTTAGCTTCGCAGTGGACTACGAATTCGCTGCGAGGTCAAGACCAACAGAGGAATTTGTGAGCAAATACAAAGGGAACTACAAATTCACTGGGGGTAAGGCAGTTGGATATAGAAACTTGTTTGCCATTCCATGGACTTCTTTCATGGCGGAGGATAGCCTTTACTTCATAAATGGTGTCCTACACCTTAGGGCTGAGCTCACCATTAGACGCTAACTATAAATTATGGGAACCTCTTATTCTAGGTGGTATCTTTGTTCGTGTTATATGTTAAGCTTGTTGGATCGAATCTTGTATATTCAGGCAATCTTTTTAACTAGGCCTAATTTTCATTTAGATTGATTGGCATCAATCCGATCAACATCCGTTAAAAATTGGGTTTTATAGCGGATTACTGAAATGAATTGTGTATAAATGGACCAGGCTCATCGTAATTATTACAAAATCATATACACTATCTTGGATGTTTTTGCCCAAACATGAATTTGATTTATTCTTACCCAGATTGGGCGCTGAGTTGTCTAAAACGAGTTGTTCCTATCAACCTTTCGGGGGTTTTTATTCATTAAAACGACAATTTTATGTTTGTATTTGGAACAGCGTTTATGAAAGTGGTTTTTTTTAATTTGATTTTTTGTAATATTTCTTTTAGGTAAAAATCAGATTATATAATATAATTTATATTTAGATTTGAAGTTATATAAATGATTTGTGTAAAAGCAAAACTTGTTTGAATTGACTTTAATATAAATGATTTTTGTGATAATAATAAAAAATAAAATAAATTAAAAATTATAGAAAATTTATAAAAGTTAAAATTGGCAAATTTGGTAATAAAAAATACATAATTTGATTAAATAATATTACATAACTAATTAGATCACATATCTCTTACAATTTAATCTCTAATTAAGTCATGAATTTGCAAAACCAAAATATAAATTCACCCCAAATACTGACATCATCGATGAGGTGTATTTGAAATGACAGGCCTTGGACTTTTGGCAGAGCTTCATAGACCTTTCTTTGTGCTCAACGCTGACCTTTTATCAAACAGTACAAGGTAATAATTTCATACAAGCAATCGTGATAAGCTCCAATTTACTGCTTATGGTAAAAACAGCTCAACTATACAAAAGCCTTTAACAACAATCGTAATACCAAACGCTGAAAACGTATAATTGGGAGACAAAATCGCAGCCCCAAACACACGCTATAATATATATCTCCATGAAGTAAAATTTTTTTTTTTTCAAGATCGAATGATAGGCAATAATTCTTGCCTTTTATCTATTTTTGAAATTAAATAATTTTTAAATCATGGCTTTGTTTTTATTTAAAAATCGATACTCATTTATAAATAACAATTATTGTGGACAGCAAAGATATAGTAACAAATATTTGTACCTCCAAAGTCAAGGACAAGGAACTCTATGACAAAGAAAGGGGCTATGATTTGGAATTTTGCAATGAGCAATCTGGAATCTAATTCTTTGATCAATCAACCAAATTGGAATTTGGAATAGAAGGTTAAAGGTCAGAGATATTACTTTGTTATCTCTCCTTTTTCAATAAAACGACAAAGCTTTTAAAAAATATATTCTTTCTTGATGAGAAACTTATCAATAATATCATCATTGCCCATGGGCTTGACACTAATGGCCTTACTAAACAGATCAATCTAAGCCTAATATAATAATATAAATATATAATTATATCTATTAAGTATTTACCAGACAAGTTTTTCAATTAAAATATAGTAATATAATTCATTGTATTATTTCTATTTTTAACAAGTTCATGTGCAGGGACCGCGCCGACATTAAAAAATGCATAAAGGACAGTGTCGTCCATTAGCCGCCACCCATATCAGTTTCGCACGCAAGGCCCTAACACAGACGCTGTTTCACAGATAAAAAACAGAGATTGGGGTATCGAGCTCGCAGACCGCAATTGAAATAGGGTTTGGGACAGAGAAATTACAGAAGAGAAGTTCCAGAAGTTGAACTTTAGGGCTGCCCAGAAGTATTAGCACAATCAACCATGCCGAAGAATAAGGGAAAGGGAGGTAAGAACCGAAAGAGGGGAAAGAACGAGGCAGACGATGAGAAGAGAGAGCTTGTCTTCAAAGAAGACGGCCAAGAATACGCCCAGGTCCTCCGCATGCTCGGAAACGGTCGGTGCGAGGCCATGTGCATCGACGGCACCAAGCGTCTCTGCCACATCCGTGGAAAGATGCACAAGAAGGTATGGATCGCCGCCGGTGACATCATCCTTGTTGGCCTCCGCGACTATCAGGACGACAAGGCTGATGTGATCCTCAAGTACATGCCCGATGAGGCTAGGCTGCTGAAGGCTTATGGAGAGTTGCCGGATACCACCAGGCTCAACGAGGTTCTTGGTGGTGGATTGGATGAGGAGGACGATGGCGCCGGGAACGATTACATCGAGTTCGAGGATGAGGATATTGACAAGATTTAAGGGCTTTGGTTGGGATTCCGATATCTCTAATCATTGTCCCCTTCAACTATGTGCTTTTCTTTTCTTTTCTTATTTCTTTTTAAGAAATCTTTCCATAAAATGATTACATGATGATATATGAGATATGTAATATTTGAAGCTCACCAATATCCGGGGATTTTATGTACTATGGATTATGGATGCTGAGTTTGTATGCAATAACGGTAGCGAGTTATCTACTATTTTGATTGCTATGTTCAGAGAGTTGATCTTATTTCTTTGTTTGCTTCCCTGCTTATGGTCATATATTTTTCTATGTTCTTTGATTAGCGTCTTTCTTTATTCTTTGGGATTGGGAGAAAGGATTACAAGTCTGCATGTGGTGACAATATTTGATGTGTGTTTTGTGCCTTCCCCACTATTGGTAGTTCTTGATTTTCTTTGTATTAAATATAAATCATGAAAGTGATTTATGCCAACAATGGTAGCACCAAGAGTAGGAATGGCTGTGCCAGTTGAGATTTTGAGTATTGGGTGTTGGAAGGAGCATAAATGTCTGGTTAAGTTTGACGGGTTGATTTTCTGGTACTGAATAGTTTTGACTGATGATGAAAATTCTGACTATCTTCAATGGGTGCCTATAATAATGCAGACGATATACTTTTTTCTTCTTGTTACGGTGTAGTATACAAGTTATTCTTATATCGAGGGAATGAGTTGCTAATATCTCAAGTTTTTAGACTCAATAAATTGCAATGTGATGTGTAATCGTTTATGGAAGGCTTTCAATTCTTCAAAGTTGCTGATCTATTGTGCCTTGTCGTTGAAACATGAATGCTAAAGGCTTGTAAATGCTTTATCAGTTTGTCTTTGCACGATGATTGACTTTACTTTTGGGCGTCGCTGGCTACAATTTTGATTGATGAGCTGGGTAATATTTGTTTTTGGTCCGAGTAAGAATATTGAAATCAGTTGCCCCTCTAATGATATTGATTGTTATTCCTTGATGAGGAAGGGTCACTCGCCAATTCTTATTGTCTTCACTTACTGGTACTTAACGAGTTTCCGATGTCCTGCTTGAGCTACTAGGATATGAATATATGACCATGATTGTGAATTTATTGTTTGTTGTCTGTCATCATACTATGGGAGGTCATGTGATACATGAGAATATACTGACAGAAGTGCTGCGTTTCTATCTGTCAGGTGTGTCTCCCAAGAGTTCCTTTTAATCAAATATTCTGACCACTGGCATGGGTTGTTCGTTTGCATCAGCATTCTGTGTTTTCTATTCAGAGGTACCATGACGCATTCGTGTCAGACGTAGTTAATGATGGTGATTCCATCAATTTTATCTCAAAGGCAAATGATAGAGTAGGCTATCTTTGAGTTGGGAATGGTATTGTTTTGAATCACGGGTCGTGAACTTGAGTTTTTGAATCACCAAATATTGCCTTCCACTCTTCGTCATAACAGTTCATTACATCTTTCAAGAGTTCGTTTCTTATTTTACTTCTCGCATCATTTCTATGACTGGAACGAAATGTAATGACGAAGAGTGCAAGGCAACTCGGGAGAAGGTGAAGGGGCTCGTTAGTAAAATTAGTAAATCGTTTGTCTTCGTAGCACTCTTAGAATGCAATTTTAAGTAGTTTTTAACCAAAGCTGTTAGTATGCCATCAACCACGCATAATAACAAGAATACTGAATGGGCTTACAAAATATTCAAAATCCATACGATTTCCGATAATCAAACATCCTTCTTAAGCCCTATGCGTGTTTAGGCCTTTATAGAACAAGACAATGACAAAACTAAGTTTCATTTTCCACACCCTTGATATTAGGTTTTCGGTAACAACAAAATCCACAAGATTTTACAAATTCACTTAAAAAAAACCATATTAAGTTTTTATTGCAGAATCTAATAATACAAGGCAGTCATGTAAATTAAGCATTTAAACAACGACATCCCTCTCAAGCTATCAGAAACCCAGGCTCCTAACTTATGCTCCATGACTCCCTCGAGTCTCTGATGATTTGTATTTCTAACAAATTTCAACACTATTTGATTCAACTGGTCAACCATTAGACCCCATGCATGCGTGGACCACATCACCCAGACTCCAGCTTACTAAAACTATGAAAGAACATCCGCGCAGTTCATCACAGTTATTACATCAGTTGTTCCATGACATATTTTCCTTCCAACGCCCACACAAGCTACTTCAATTCCGCTGTTCCTGATCCACAGGTTTCCTGAAAACTCAATCTGCCCCACATCGATCGTAGCCAGATTAAAATGAAGAAATTATGTCCAACAATATTACATACAAGTCCAGACCATAGAATGCAAATCAATCAACTACACATGGTTCGGGCTCTTAATCTGTTTTTTTTTTTTTTTACTTCTAATATCAGCCAAAAATGAAGATATCACAATTGTTTTTGGGATGGGTAAGAAAGCGCATAATCAATAAATCCCATCAGTAAATTAGATGGAAAGAAGATGAAAGAAAAGAAACCCAGAACAGAGTAATCATGTCCGAATCCAAATAACTTCTCTTCACGCCAGTAAAGCCATAATGTAAAAGTGCACAGCACCATATATATAAATCGTGTTTTGATTTCAATAGTTGATTGAGGCGGGGACAGGAAAAAGGCCAGTAGACAGACATTTTCAAGCAGTATTCTAGAAATGTAATAGGTTATCTAAACCGAAAAAGAGTGAGGAGAGACACACGAAGAGATTCAATAACTCAGTAAGTACGGCAAGAGAAGTGAAATCTAATTAAGGTTTAAGGCTTACAACCAAATGGGGAAATTCTCAATAAAGATAAATAGCATGCAAAGAGGTTAGCATTGCAACAAATCTCAGGTTTTGTTAATTCAAGATAAGCTAGCAATCAATCAACAGAAGCATGACAGTTCCATATAGTTGAAGATAAGTGTTCAGAAAGAGAAAAGAAGGCAAGGGTACAGTACAACTACAAAATGAGCCAAGATATATTAGTTTGTATAAAAGAACATGGCATGATTGAATAACAAGTATGATAATCAATCATGAAAGGAAGGCACGGATTAAAGATAGAATGAACTGGCCTTGCATTTTTAAAAGAGAAATCTATCCTATTTTGAAGAGGCAATGATGTATAAACCCAATATTTAGAATCAACATCTAGAACAAAGAAACTTTGCCAGCATAGATGGGCCAAACTTTTCCCTAGATGAGCAGCTGAATTCCCAAGCTAAATATGATTTAAATACACACATGTCAGATGGTACATTGCTTCACACAGTCTAGGTCACTTGGCTTTAACAATCCATTCTCTAAATCTAGAATCAAGATGTCTAGAATTTCGAAGGAGCAACAAGTAACCTTTGTCCCCACAGCATGTCATTGTTGAAGTTTTGCCCCCTACAAGGGGGGTGTTAAACCCCCATCTTCTTCAAATTAAAAACCATCAATTCTGTAGAAGCTCTTAGTTCATCAAACAACACATTTCTTCAAGGTCGACAACATAAAGCCTTATAAATTCGATGTAATTGAACTGAAGATTTTGAAGCAAGAGATTTCAAAAGAATCAACATGTTGGATATACTGCCAAGAGGAAAAACAAGTATATGTTTTATGCAGTTGTAATCTGACATGACTTCCATCAGATTCTCATACATACTTATTAGTGAGTTGAATAATGTTTTTCAGACTTGTTTTACATCATACATATAAGTCCAGATGCGAAATTCAGCTGCAACATTTGAATCTCATTTAATTGTTTTTGGGGGGAGGGGGTGGGAAACCTATATTTAACAATAGGACTTTAGATAACCCAGGCAATACATTATAAAGAGAAGAAAAGCCAAGCTTTAATAGCAATGACCTTGGATTATCTGATCTTCTCAGTTCCACTACTCTTCATCGCTGCTTCTCTGACTTTCTCAATGTATCCCTCAATAGGTGGAGTGAGAGTGGCCATAAAACGATTTGCAGGAAATGGGGTTAAGTCAGGTACCAAAGCAGCCTCCTTCAAATGATCGGGCAATGCTTCAATGGCCTCTTTCTTCAACCTCAACAATGTTGATTCCGCAGCTTGTCGTGCTCTGTGCTTCCTCATCAACACCCTACTATACTCCTTCGCAAGCCTCCTCCCATCTTCCACCGTCAATTCATACTTGGGTAACTTATCCTCGTCCACCAAACCCAGCGTTATCAAATCCAACCCAGGAGTTCCCATAATCGTGGGCGTCTCCGAAACCTTGTATTTCGCATAGTTCTTGGGCTTCATCATGCCAATTTCTCGTTGCCGATCCTTGCTCATGAGACCCAGTTTCTCACGTTCGGCTTCACGTGCCCTGTCCTTTTGAGTTAGGTAACGTACAGGAGTGGGAGCATTGAGGCACTGATCGTACAGCATTTCACGCTCTTGTCTTTCGCGAGAGCCTCTGCCTCCACCACCTAGGGATTCTTCACCTGCTTTCTTCGTGGTGATCTTGGACCTCTTCAAAGTCTGTCCTGCTTTGATCTTTGCTTTCCCTTTCGCTGTACGGCTGACAGAGCATCTTTGAATGAGTTGGCAGCTCAAGGAAGTAGAACAAGAATCGATGGAGTGCTGAAGAAGAGGATTCAATTTTGTGAGGCGAGAAAGCATGTTTCAATCAAGAAGAAGTCGCAGTAACAGTGATGGGATCTCTTAGCACAGCTTCGATCTCTTCCACCAGAGAGCTCGGAGAAGGAGGGGTTAATGGTACGATGGAGGCACGTCCACGATCCCGATTAGGGCAAGAGTGGAGAGGGAATCGAGGAACGAGAAGAGTGAGCCATTTTCAGGCCCAATAGGTTTTGGACTCTTCAGATGGGCCCTCAAATTGAAACTACTCGGTCCAGAATCAAATTTCGTTTATGCTTTTTTTTTCCAAGAAAAATTAGAATGTAATAAAATTGACTTTTCAATTTGTTTTTTTTATTAACATAAACAGCCTCTTGTAGCTCCAATAGGCAATAGCTGAAGAGAGTTGGTCTAATGATAAGAAGTCATTTGAAGCTAAAATTCTAATTAAATCTAACTTGAACTCTTTAAGAAACTAGTTTAGTGATAAATCAAATCTTAGCAAAAAGAAGTTATATGAAGTTGAAATTTTGATTTGCATAAAGCTATACACTAAATACAACCTAATTATGCAAGGACAAAAGGGGGAAAAACTACTAGTATAAGCTAATTATTTTACATGACAAAGCCTATTTTCACATAAAATGAGAAGTTTCAGGCTACTTGTTACCAAACATATTCAATTTCAAAGTTAAAACTACCCTTTTTTTCAGTATATTTATAAATAATTCAACAAAACAGATAGCAATATAGATTAAACTATTTAATTCTTAATAATAAAAATTATCAAGATACAAGTGTTTTGGACTCCTAAATATAATACAGTTAAAAATTTACTTTATTTAAGACCAATCCCATGAATCAAATCAAACAATAAAAGTGAAGGAGGAGAGGGAAGAAGAATAAGAACAAGAAGAAAGGGAGTAAAGAAAGTGGATTTTCGGATAGGGAATGAGCGAATGAGATAGAGGAAGATGTACACGTGTCAACGCTTGAATTGAGGTCCGATTATTATCATATATTATTATAGTGAGAGGATAACAAACTCTATAGCATAACCTCGCCTTCTCTATCCTTCATCCGTTCTCTTCCGTCCCAAAATATCTCTGCACACACATCCCTCTCTCTTGCTCTATTACTCTAAAACTCTCTCTCAGCATTCAATCGTCGTCAAGCTCTGTGTGACCTAATCAAATCCCAGTGCTTCCCAAATTCCACTTCTTCCTCTTTCAGTGGCAATGGCTACGGCGGCTTCAGCCACCGTCTTTGTTTCACGACTTCCGTCCACCACTGCCACCGTCACTCGTTGCTCTGCTCTACCTTGTCTCCCTCCTCGCCTCACCGCAACTTCTTTCTCCCCATCTCTCAAGCACTTCTCAGGTATTCTTCCTCTTATTCCTCCATAATTTTTTTGTTTCTTCTGATTTTCTACTTCATCTCTGTTTCAATACCAAGTCTTGGGTCAGATTTCCCCCAATTTGTTGATGATCAGAGCCATTGCACTGAGTCTATAATGTGAATTCTGAATGTGCCTGGGATTATGAATCCCGGGAAATATGTAATTGTTAGAGAGATTTATAGACATAACTAGATCCAACGAACATTTTTCAAATTTCACACAAGGTAGGGATTCGTAAGGATTGGGTTCAAAGAATCGTTCCTCCTTTTAAAGAGCAAGTATCTTCTGTGTGTTCCAAGTTCTTAATGTTGAGTTGAAGTTATTGAGTTCAGTCCTTTTTATTTACTTATTCTTTCTCTTCCTTCAAGTAACTTGTATGTGGTTCTCACTCTTTCAGACTCCCGGAAACCTTTCCTACTTCAGCCCAGGGCATCTTCAGAAGACACGTCTAGTCCTGTCGATGCCAATGAGCTATTTACAGATTTGAAGGGGAAGGCAAGAAGTTTAACATTTGACTGTTGCAAAGAATCTTTCTTCAATTTGTTTTGGAAATTCCATAGTCTTGTGATTCCAATCCTCTCTTAGTCAACCTTTGTCTTGTAACCTATGTGGAAAATAATGTCCTGCTTTTATCATTATCAGTGGGATGCTGTTGAAAACAAGACCACAGTACTTCTTTATGGAGGTGGAGCTATAGTTGCTGTCTGGCTGTCTTCCATTCTCGTGAGCGCCATAAACTCAGTCCCCTTGGTAATGCCCTTTTACTCTGGACATATATTAGCAATCTTGCTTATGCTTCTGTTTTTATAGTATACAATGTCTGTGAATCAGACTGAAGTTCGAAATAACTTGTGTTTCAGCTTCCAAAGATTATGGAGTTGGTAGGGCTAGGATACACTGGATGGTTTGTCTACCGGTACCTTCTGTTTAAGGTAGGTTACAAACTGCATGAATGTTCTGATACTTTAGAATCAAAAGCATTTTGTTATTTCCACACAAGTGGTAATTTTGAATACCAGCCCTCCCTGAGATTACAGATTACATGAATGTAAATTATATGTTCTATTTTATATAGTGATTATAATAAAATTTGTTACTTGTATGTCGAAGCTTTTATAACCAAATGATCTAGAGTTTAATCTTAAATAAGGTCTTAGCTCTCCATGTAACATGTCTATGCTTGTCTGCAACTTCAATGACAGAGGGACTATGAGAAGTTATAAGAAAAACTAGTCATGGAGCTTTGCTAAATATTTTGAGCTTTTAAGTTGGAGGGGTATCAAGAAAGACGCTGAAAATTTTACACTACTCTCTTGAAAGTCCGCCCATATTAAAATGTACTCCCTCTGGTTCTTAATGTAATACCTACTTTCTGATTCAATTTGAACTACAAAGTAGGTCTTACATTAAGAATCGAAAGAGTATTTGTGACTCTTGATCATGTGTTTTCTATGGACGTGCTTTTAGTATTCTCTTTTCTGCAGTCAGAAATCCGATTTTTTATTGGTGATGCATGTATCTTAGACAATGTAAGTCTTACCAATAATATGATTTTGCTTCCTCAGTCCAGCAGAAAGGAACTAGCTACAGACATTGAGGCACTGAAGAAGAAGATTGCGGGAACTGAATAAACTATATCAGTGGGTGCAATTAAATCTTTCTTTCTTGTGTTTTTTGTTTCACTGTATCTCTCTGTGTAAGATGCATTTGTTCTATCCTTAGGTATAGAGTAGAATCCCTCTTAAATCTCTACCACATGTATTATTACCCCGCTTCATTGTTGGATTAAAAAATGTTGCAGATTTAATGCATATTTATGGCAATGGTGGTAACGTGTAACTGAGGAGTTTACCCTCATTATCACTACAAAATCTCACTTGGGAGGGACAGGGATAGGATTGAATCCTTGTAAACTAAAAATAGTGTCCTATGAGTTACGTGCTACTGCTCCCTCCGCTCCTAAATATAAGATAAAATTGACTTTGTTTTAGAGAGATTGAAGCTTGATCATATCATATGTTGTGTATCATTAGATTATTTATTAGTTTATATGTTAAGTAAAATAGTTGGGAGAAAAAATGATAAATATAAATATTTTAAAGTAATTTAATTAACTTTCTTAATATCTCTAAAAAAAATTAAATTTATCTTATTTTTAGGATCAGAGGGAGTAATTGGCAAAGTTTTTGCCTTTAGAGTGCAAATGGTGGGTGTAGCTCTCATACTTGGCATATTTATAGGAATAGGATACTGTGAAAATTATATGAGGCTTGTTAAACTCATTTTTCTTACTTTACAATTTTGCATATTTTAGAAAATTAAAAAAATTATAAAGCCACCGTTTTGGGGAAAAAAAAAATACCCCTAACCTAGCTGTACCATAAAGGAGGGAGACTCTCACAACTAGAACCTCATCCAAGGATGGCTTACCATGGGGACAACGGTGGTAAAATAATGTTCAAATTTTTTAATGTGGTTGTAAAAAAATATGACTAGATCAATATCAACTATCTTACACACATGTAACTCACTCCTAACATATTTATTATGTATTTACAATAAGAGTATACGCATCTAAATGCAAATAAATAATAATCAAGTGTTGTCTAATGATAAAGAAGTGCGAATATTCCTTCTGATTTCTTGGTTTGGAAATTCCAATAGCGTCCCGACGAACACATGCATAAGCGGTCTCCAATGGATTATTTCTTCATGGTTGAATAAACGATCTGATTGTGGATTGCAAAGAAGAATTTTTTTTTCTGTTTGGACCGGTTGATTCAAGAAATCTGATTCTGGGTTCTCCTTCAAAGTTTGCTTCCATGTGAGAAAATCAGAAGAAAAGGGAAAAGATTCAATGAAGGCGATTCAAGAATGTGACTTGATTCTGGGGTGACACATTCATGGGGTTTCATAAATTACTGCAAATAACAAGTTTGATTGGTATCATTATTATTATTATTACTATTAATGTCTGTCTTTTCTCATTCCCATTTCTGGCTGAATCTACAAAAACCTACGACCCCAGATCCCTTGATGCATTTGTTCTTGACCATGCAAACGAAGAAATAGCATATCCTCGTACAGGTACCTTATACAATGTCAAACTTCCTGCTAATTTTTCAGGAATCCAAGTTTCAATAGTCAGAATCATAACTTCTACTTGCTGGGCAAGAGGGTTGAATTATAGCTTCGTCCACTTCCCACCCAGAATCATACCAGAACCCAATGTGAAGAGAATGGCTATGATATATTCAAACTTTGGAAACTCTTCTTCTCAATACTTCAATGTCCCTAATCATACCATACTCCCTCCTGGTCTTGGTTTCATGGCCTATGTTTCCTCAAACACAACCTTAATTCACCCGAAGAAGATGCACCTTAGCATCCTAGGAGATCCAATATCTCTTAGATTTCCCCACGCAAAAGGGGATAATAATAATGATTATTATTATGACAACCTGATATGTGCTAAGTTTGATGAAAATGGATTTTAAAAGTTGAGCAATATGAGTGGGTCATATGAGTGTGAGGGACCAAGCCAAGGGCACTATGCCCTTGTGGTCCCAAATCCAATGGAAATGGAATTTGATGTTTTGAGGGAAAATGTGATATGGAGGAAAGTGGGGTTGGGGTTGGGGTTGGGGTTGGGGTTGGGGATTGTGGGGATGGTTTTGGTGGTGGGACTGTGTTTTGTGTGTATTGTTAGGGTAGTGAAGATGAGGAAGATGAGAAAAATGAAGGAGAATTCTAAGAGAAGTGAGGCATTTGATACATTCTGGGTTGGTGAGAGTAAAATGCCAGCTGCTTCTGTGACTAGAACAAGGCCTGCTCTTGAGAATGATGATGATGCACCTGCTCAATGTTTACTCATATTTTTTTCCCAAGTGATTTCTCTCATTTTTGTTTCTATTTATGTATGTTGATCAAGTGTATGTTTATTTTCCTTTCCGGACTTTAAAAAAGCAAAAGACATAATGGTAAGATTATTGTCTTGTGACCTAAAAGTTATAGATTTAAATCCTAGAAACACTGTATCTCTGCTAACGAAGATAATGTTACATACATCTGTCATTTATCTCTCTTTAGACCCCGTCCAGTAGGAGTCTTATGCATTGAGCCACCCTTTTTTTGTCTACATAACAAAAGTTGTGAAGTCGCAAGCCTACATTGTGTACGCACTCACTATAACCTTCTTTTCTAGTACACACGCGTACATATATACACAATATAACCCCATTTGACTGAGTTAACATGTTATTTAAGCACACACTTTGTCTTGAATCTTGATCCTCCAAATACTACATTATCTTCTTGAGCTTTATATATAATTGTGCTCATACAACCAATTCCTTTAATTTTTTGGGAAAATCACATCAAGATCCTAACCAAGAAAAATAATATTAGAAAAGTTTCATAACTTGTCAATAACAAATGAAAGATGTATCATTGACAAATTATGAGACTTTCTGATAGTATTTTCCTTTCTTGGGAGCTTGTGTGATTTTCCCTAATTTTTTTGTGTTTATCCACTTCAACCCATGAGATGGGATCACAATTCCTTTGCCTCGTATTTAATTTCTTAAAATTTAATGTCTTGATGTGATCCTCAAAATCCCCTTTTTTCATGTTTCACAATATTCCATTTATTATCGGTCGTTTAGAAATAATTTGTGAAACAAATTTAATGATGCGCGTTGCATTCAATATTCATTTGTTTTCAATGTTGGCAAAATAGTGGGAAGTTGAGAGGGCTATAAAATGAAGGGGGAAAGACATACAAGGTCTGTTTGGTGTGAGGGATTTGGAGGGGAAGGGAGAGGAGAGAAAATTTTTATGAGTTGAATTTTAAAAGATTGAAGAAGTGGAGTAATAAAATTTTAATAAAGAGAATATATAAGATAAAAGAGTAAGAAAAATTAATTAAAAAATTTTAACCCCACTTCTCTAATTTTTTTAAATACAACTCAAAAAAATTTTCTCTCCGCCCACTTTTCCTCCCCTCCCATGAGACCAAACAAACCTATAAAGATCACCGATATATGGTTATCTCAAAGTGGTTCCTCAAAATGAATTAATTCCAACCAAGTCTTTGAGGACTCCTTTCGAGACATGATAATACTAGCAGTTGTTAATGAACATAATTTGATAGGAATAAATATGAAAATAGTGGCTCATGTAAACAGTACTTCGTATAGTCATATAAAACACATGGACTTCTTGTGAGTAAAAGATGAATTCGTGTTCAAAGAAAACAACAGAGCCTTACGTTGACCAAAAGAAAAACACAATAGAGCCTTACCAATAAGTGTGTTGCAACAGAAAAGGTTCCAAACACAGAATATGTGTAAGCTAGGCTTTCCTTTTAAATTTTTTTTTATTACAAAAAATATATTGGCTTGGGCCTTATGTTCCAAGTCCTAGAAAAGCCAACCAAGTCTTAGAGTATGTTTAAATTAACTTATAGAGAATAACTTTTAGAGAAAAAGTTGAAAAATAATTTTTAGAAAATAGATTATGAGTAAAATAAATTATGGGGAAAAAGTTTGATAAAATGAGAGTGTTTAAATATTATGATTAGAATAATTTTTTTTCATAGTGAAATTATTAAAAAGTACGATAATTTTTGTACCTTTTGCAAGGATTTCTTTAAAAAATTATGAGAAAGCCGTAAAAGTTCTCTATTATTGTTATTGTGGTCTCATCTTCTCTTTTCTCACTATCATTTGTTTTTCCCTCTCTCCTCACATCTTGTTTTCCGAGCAGAAGAAAGAACAAGGTAAGTGTATATTTAGATTAGTTTTTGAGAATAACTTTTACGATTTATGAGATAAGTATGTGAGAAGAATTTTGTCTCGGGTTAGTTTGCGAAAATTGCCAAACACTAAGTAAAAAGGAAAAAAAAAATAGATTGTGCCAAACTATGGTTTTGGACATCCAAAATCATGATTTTGATGAAATCGGGATTCTGTCATTTTGTTCAATGTTTGGATATATTTTAGTAAAATCATGGTTTTCTTAAACAAAAAAAAAAAACCTTTTTTTTTTGGGAATCCAAACACACAGATAGGATTTTAGCTCCATCCATTCATTTAAAAGATTACCTCCAATGTATCAGAAGAAGAAAAAAACCATTCCAATAAAAGGTGACATATTTATACAACGCGTCATTATGAACTATAATTTTGAGCCTCACTTAAATAACAATATTTCTGGATCAATATACACATTAACAAAAATATCTCTGAATAAAATAAATTAGCAAAAATGTAAATTTAAGTTTTTTTTTTTTGGTCGAGTAAATTTAAGTATTTAAAAACATATAACAACCTAACATAGAATTTTGAATTGCTAGCTATCTACTTATCTTATCCATGCATGTGACATGAAAGTTTGATTAATGTCCATGTCAACTGGGCCCCACTAGCAAGCAATGTAGCTGGAGCCACGTCATCCTGTCGGCGACTGGAGAAAAGGAGGCACCACGTCAGAAGCATATCAATCAACCGCGAGAAGCGCCTCGCCGTCGATGGAGCAAGCCAAGTCAACGGCCAGCGTTTATCTCTTACGCTGGCGTCAGCGTCGTCTCCCACTAGGCCCAACCCCCATGCTGGATTTTTAAATTGGGTTCATATTCTCAGTGGCCATTGGCATTCGGCAATGCTTGCCTAAATTAGCGTATCATCTTCTCTCCATTTCTTCAAATCACCCATTTATTCTTTTCTTAGAGAAATGTTATACATTCAACACGTTATCTTGCTTCTTAATCATGCCAATAAAAAAATAAATCAATATTACATTTCCGTTAGTTTTGATTGGCGGGTGCTTAATCCTAAAAATTCATATATATCATACAAAAAAACGATTTTAAAAATATTAAAAAACAAAAAAGTGTTTTGAATATTCATAATTTTAAAAAAGTGTTAGGCTCAAACTATCCTTTTTAAAATTTAAAGGAGATAGTACAAATGCCCTTATATATGTATGTGTGTATTCTTTTTTTTAAAAATACTCCCAAGCCGTTGCCGTCGAAGCTTTGGTGGCTGGTCGACAACCATCCCTTATCAGCGGCCGGAGCTCCTAGTGCCAGCAACCGGGGCTCCACATGGGAATATTATGGTGTGAAGGAATATTTCGTCAATATTCCATCGAGAATAAATATTCCCAATTTGGTGGGGTGGGATTTGAATCGCCACTACTTGTTTTGCCACTCAAACTCATTCACAAATTTTATTGAGGAATTCACAACATTTTTTTTAAGTTTTAACAACTTTCTTTTATCCAGTAAAAGAGTTTACACTATCAACTCATTCACAAATTTTGTTAAAGAATTCACAATATTTTATTGGGTTTTAACAACTTATGTTCACACAATAAAAAATTCACACAATGAAGTCATTCACAAATTTTGTTAAAGAGTTCATGAAATTGCATTAGGTTTTAAAAATTTTTGTTTACCAGGTGAAAAAGTCACACTATTAGATCATTCACAAGTCTTGTTAAGAAATTCACGACATTTGATTAGGTTTTAACAACTTTCGTTTATCAAATAAAAAAGTCACACTATTGGGTCACTTACAAATTTTGTTAAGAAATTCACGATATTTGATTATGTTTTAACAACTTTTTTTACCAAGTAAAAACGTTGTACTATTATATTATTCACAAAATTTATTAAGAAATTCACCATATTTCATTAGGTTTTAACAATTTTTGTTTTCCCATGTGAACTCTTTTAAATTTTAAAAGAATATATAAAGGTATTTGTGTCATTTCTTTTAAATTTTAAAAGGGAAAATTACCCATAAACATTTCTGGACAAAATAATTGCCAAATACTATCTAGGAAGATCTTTTGCACTTAACCAAATATATCTTGCACAAAAGGGAAAATATTTTACACATAATGAAAGATTGTTTGCACGTTCATATAGAAAATTTTTGAACACATAAAAGATTGTTTGAATACAACAGAAGATTTTTTACACACGCGAAAAATTGTTTACAGGTCAGGTAGAATTTGACAATTAATTTGCCCAAAAGGTATTTATGAGCAATTTTTTCATTTTAAAAAGATAAATTGGGCACTAACACCTCTCTAATATTACAAATATTCAAAACACCATTTTGTCATTTTCTATTTTTAAAGTTCTTTTTGTGGAATTTTCACAACTATAAAAGAATTAAAAAGGAAAAAATTATATTCAAGTCTCGGATAAGAGAAAAAATATAAAAAAAAAATGGTCCATTAAAATCTCAAAATTATCAAAAAGCCCCGAGGAATTTTTTTGCAATAAATTTCAATTATACTAATAAGTTCATGAGCATTCGCTAGCAAGTCCAGAGGCGTGTCATTGAAAAGTTCAGATGTGTCTATTAGTAAGTCATGGGTGTCCGTTGACAAATTCATGAGCATCCGTTGACAAGTTCATGCTTAAAATTTATTGTAAAAAGGTCCCACGGGACTTTTTGGTGATTTTGAGATTTTGAGGATTTATTTTTTTATTTTTATTTTTCTTATTTAGGACCTGAATATAATTTTTTCAATTAAAAAATTATACAAAATTTCGAGTAACTTTTTTAAAGAATACAGATACACGTATTGTGATTATTATTATATTCTTGTTTTTTTTTTTTCTCTCTCACTCACTGGCATGAAGCATGATCATTCATTGTACTCTTTTCCATAATAAAATAGTATTTTTGTGCAATCTCGATAGTGCCCTCGGAAGGAAACGTGGATGCAGGATGGCCAATAAGACTAACCCACGTGGATATGACCTGAACGACAGCTGGTCCACCTTGTCACGCCCATAAAGGGTCGAAGACGTGATGGGTGAGCTGGCCACGCACGTTCATTTTTCTGCCAGTGGGTCCCACAAAAGGCTTCAGATCCCCCCTGCGTTTGACACGTCACTTACGGGCCTCCAAAGCCCAACATCAGCAAAATCATGTAGACAAGTGGAACCAATCCTTTGTAAACTGCGTGTGCCCGTAGGATGTAATTGCAATAAACAGATCTTAGAATATGTTTTTATATGATTTTTTTTGGAAAAAAATGGGGGAAAGTAATTTTAAAGTTGTAAAATTCTAAATTATGTTTTTTATAAAAAATTATTGACAAAAAAATAACAAAACTTGATAAACAATTCACAACTCGTTTTTTAAAAAATACTTGATTTAAAATTTTATAATTTCAAGATTCTTTTTCTATTTTTTTTACTCTTTTTTATGAGGTTTTTATATGATTGTTATTTTAAGGTTAAGGTAAAGTTCTTACTCAAGAATGTCAGATTTTACTCTATTAAGTTTTAATGTTACTTAGTCACATATGCTGAGCCTTTAGATTCACATGCAATCCACATCAATAGAAACAGGTGTACGGGGACTATTCATATACTAGGTGGGGAGAAATTTTTGTGCATGCCTAGTTTGTCACATCAATTCTAGTCTGTTCTATTAAAATATAATAACTCGGTTAACATTAGTTTTAATTGGCTGCTTATGTATTTTATAATTTTATTTTTCTTAAGTTAAGAAATGAATCCCTTATTTTACAAGTAATGAAAAGTGATATATTGTGAAATCTTTTAATTTTATTAATATATTAGCTAATATTTATGAAGTGTCAAATCAGTTCATAAATTATTGTATTTTAATTAATTAACCATAAATGACATAATAAACCAAGTTCATATAAAAATTTCTGACAGTGGAATGTTAGTTGGAACAAACTAGCCTTAGAATATGTTTTTGAATGAATTTTCTAAGAGCCGTTCAACTACCAAAAAAAAAAAACAAGCAACTCAATTTAAACATGTTAAATGAAAATATATGCAAGAAGACACTCCCTCAATAACATTCTCCCTTTATTACTTGAAATAACATTAAATTCTATACAACATTCATCGAATTATTGTCAATTTATTTAACACTTCCGTATGAGAAGCTATATATATCTTCTATTCTTCTTGGTCAATAAAGAGCCGGAAATATTTTTATTCACGTTCATCTTATACTAAATTTTTCTTCTTTTTTTTTTGCCCGTTCATCTTGTACTTAATTAATGCTACAAGTTGCATAGGTTGTAAATATATATAGCTAAGTCCCTTATGGGGTTTCCAAGTCACACTTCAGTGGTTGTATGTGTGAGTGTGTGTTATAAGTACTATGCTCATAAATTATTTGGTACCACCTATATTAGATGGTTTTGTCTTCAGCTTGTGTGTGTTTGAACAAAAAAAACATATTGCTTTATGTGTGTGACCTTATACCGTAATGGGGCTAGACGAGAGTCATCTCCAGGCCGCGCTTGGTGGTCCCCTTATGGGGTTTTTAAGTCCCACATTGGTGGTTATGTGTATTATAAATACTTCGCTCGTGAGCTGTCTGGTACCACCCAAGTTAGGTGGTTTTACCTTCAGCTTATATGTGTTTGAAAAAAAAATATATATATATATATATAACTAAGGATAAAATTGCAACCCAGCATATAGCTCTGTGACAAATTTCCCTTTATCACAAGATCCAAATCCATTCAGCGTAAACCTTCAAGTTCATTCCATTTTATTTAATGACCTTGTCAATACTACATACATGTTTATTTAATATGTTGTGGGCCCCGTTTGCGGCTGACATTATTATACAATAAAACATAATCCTATCTTTCACCAGACCAAAAAGAAAAAACGATCTCATTATCTTAACGTATCATAGTTTCATGTATAAAATAAAAGATGGTTGATTGTCAAACTTATAGATCATGACTTGTTAATTTCCTAACTTGACGACAAAACTCCACTAGTTTCAATACTTTCTAAAAATAAGGATTTTATTACTAGCTAGCCATTTTATCTCATACCAGTAATTCGCATAACAAAACAAAATTAATAACGAACACTGTACGTTGTTAAATTTAAGAGATTCCTCTTATTCCTTCACGCGATTTATATACATTGAAAGAACATATGGATTGTTTGAGGTGGTAAAATGTTATTCCCTCCGGTCCTAATTATAAGATAAAGTTGACTTTTTTAGGAAAATTAAGGAAGTTAATTAAATTACTTTAGAGTATTTATATTTTAAATTTTTTCTCTAAACTAATTAATTTGACTAATAAACTAATATATAATCCAATGATACTACAAGTATAAACACTCTAAAGTAATTTAATTGGCTGTCTTAATTTCTCCAAAAAAATCAACTTTATTTTATAATTAGGACCGGAGGAAATATTTTTTGGCCAACAAGGTGATAAATTGTTCGCACAAATTAATATGAAAAAGGTACATTCATATTGTGTAAGTGAAGGTTTAATTTCTAACCACTTGAAGCTAGCTCAAATAGTAAATTTACCAATGGATGGAAAGAAAATTATGAGAGAAAACCCATAAATAGTAATTTTTTTTTAGCATTTATACAAGTGTTTCTTCCTAGCACTTATTCTCTTATTTTTCTGTCATCGTTTTCTCTATTCAGATATAAGGTTGAGGAGCGGGGCTTCAGTTAAATGTGATAGAACAACACTGAACAATAGTTTACATGTTAGCATGGGGCATGAGGTAAATTAATCTACATTATTTGTAATTTATGGATAGCAAAAATTATAGGATAAAACACACTTCTCAACTAAGAAAAATAATATCTCATAACTTATCAATGATAAATAAAAAATTTATTACCAACACCTTATGAGACTTTTCTAAAATGATAGTATTATATTTTTAATCCTATACCCCAACACAGGGATTTGATGTAAAAATAATGTAAAAGACCAACATTTAATTATACAGTTGGTGGATTGGATCCAAATTCAACACGTGGGAACGTATCCAAGGGTGAGGATTCAACCACTTGTCACATGTCATACTGTTTGTCTGGTATCTGAGATCCATTCAGCTCAAATATTTTAAAATCTGAAATGTCTTATCTCCACCACATCACACAATGGTGGCCCCATCTGCGAGAAATTGTTAGGTACTCCCGAAATCACGACACCTTCAGTACACCATACTATCCTCACGCCTAGACACCTGGAAATGTTTTTTTTCTTTCCAACGCCCCTGGAAATATTTAAAAATCGGCTGATAATTTTGTTTTGGAGGTTGTCATCGAAATATAATTTTATCAAGAAAGTTTTTTTAAGACAGTTTTATCCTGGAAGTGTCGAAAAGGATGCAATTTTGTCCTAACTATTTTTTCAATTAATTTTAATTGTTAATTTATCAAATATACTGAACTAATAGTTCATATATTATCCACGTCATTTAAAACTTAGATTTAAAACTTTTAGGGCTAATTTACACCTTAATAAAAATGATATAGATGATATATGAAATACTAGTTTAACATATTTGGTTAACTAACTAACGGGTAGGATAAAATTACTCCATTCTTTATATTTATCATTCAAAAATTTTTAGGACAATATTGCCCATTAACCCAAGAGTGGAAACAGTAACTCATGCTTCCCCATGTTTTCATTCTCTCTCCCATTTACAGGGAGAAGCCATTTTATAGGTATTTATAATTTCCTCTTGTTTTTAAATTTGAACTTATATATATTTTTTCTCTACCTATTAAATTCTTTAGTTTTCTCCGTTTGCCCCGTTATAATAACAATCACCAAATCAAAATGACTTTAGTTTTGCAACATTTACATGGCCTAGCTAATAGAGCCAAATTATAATGACTGTCAAATTAAAATTTAAGAGAAGGTATACGTATGTACAAAATTATTTTCCCTTCACACCAAAAAAAAAGGAGAAAAAAAATATGTGAGAGACGCATTAAAAAAATTACACGAGGAAATATTAGAAACAATGACAACTTTTAAATTTTTTTTAAAAATATTGCAAATAAAATATAATTCACAAATAAGCTGTGACGTAGGTTTAAATTTATCTAGATGGAATGTTTTCATTGGTGGGTCATGATGTATAAGCAAGCTGGGGTGGCAGATTAAGAATTTCTCTCCCATTTCCTATCGGTGGACTCCAACTGACTTATGAAATTTACTTAATTCTATTAAATCATTACTTTTGCTAGTCTCCATGAAAAAAAAGAGGCTAGTTCTAGGCTAACGAAAATAAGTGTCTTTTTGGATAAATGGTAAAAATTGTTTTTTTAATGTGATTTATGGCATATAAAATAAGTATCTGAGATGAGTTTTGTTTCAACTTACATTAATGTGTTTTTTGAAAGTCAACTTAAATAGGCCCTAAGTATGTGATTGTGTAATTTAATCCATAATATATTTTATATTTACCAAAATCTAATAAAATATTTCTATTTTTATTATCAATTTACTTTACCTAATAAATGTATGATATAATTAAAAATTTTGGATAAATAGATCATTTATTCATTTAGCTTAAATAGTTTTGACATAATTAAACTCAGTTTTTTAACCTTAACAACTGAGTTTCTAAACTTTAAACGGGTGCAATTAATCTCTGTAATTTTAATATTTAAAATATTGGTCTCTATATTTTAAAAATTATATATATATATATATATATATATATATATATATTAAAACTTTAGAAATGTTAATATCATTATTGATTTTTATAATTTAATTGAATTTTGATTTTGATCGCTACAGTTCAAATCGTTAGCTTTTTTTATTATAGTTTTATAAGAACTTAGATTGAATTTAAGTATGAGACGGAAATCAAAAACTCGTTAAAAGTACATGAACTATTCATTAAATCTAGACCAAATTTTTATAAAATTATAAGGGTTGTGACCAAAATTCCATCAAGTTATGAGGACCAATGATGGTATTAATTCAATTTAGAAAATAAATTGTGGTGGGTTAAACTCAAGAACTGATTTTTAAATATATCAAAATGATATAAATCAAACTACAAATTAAAATTCACAGATTAAAATACAATCGAGTGAATTTTAAAGAAACAAATAATTGTTATGAATATTAAATATGTAGATGTCCATTGACTCATATTACTCTTCCAGTCAACTTGACATAAAGAAGAAAATAAGACTTGACATTAAGCAAAAGCAAAAGAAGACAAGGATATAAAGAAGATATAAAGTAACCATGGTCATGTAATTAGGGTTACATATAACCATGGTCATGTAACCAAGGTTAGATTTCTAACTCTATATAAAGGTCTGTGATTGATTGTTTCAGATGAACTGAATGAGAATTTCTCTCTAGAAATTCTATCAATTTTCTCTTTGAATTCTATCAATCTTCTCTCTTATCACATATACTTTTATAACACGTTATCAGCACGAAGCTCTAAAAGAAGGTATGATCTTCTTATGGTTTCTTTAATGGTTATATATACCTTGTTTTATTTTATAGATCTGGGATAATCTGGGCCACTATATGGAATTAGAGAGATACTTTTACCAATTGTTATATAACATCGGGTTCCATGGCTAAGATTGGAGATCGTCATTATTTTTATATCATTTATATATATTGTCAAATTCTTTTATATTATTATTATTATTATGGCCAGGAGCCATACACATCTGATTCTTGAAATTATGATCAGAAGTTATAATGTTTTGATTTTCTTATAATATGGCTAGAAGCCATATCCATTTGATTTTCTATTATATGGCCAGAAGCTATATACATTTTTTTTATCTTATATAGCCAGAAGTTATATACATTTTTCATCTTATTATATGGCCAGAAGCTATATATATTTTTCATCTTTTATTTTATTGTACGGCCATAAGTCATGTACAACTTTTATCCTAAAGATAATAATTTAATTCCTCATCTGGAGATTAATTGGCCTGAAGCCATGAGATTAAATAGCCTGAAGCCATAAATATTTTCATTTTCTTATCTTGCCTTATGAATTATTTATTGTCTTTATGAATTTACGGTTATTTTAAGATATTATATTGCATGTTTACATTTCATATTTTAATTATTTTCATTTATTTCTTTAATTAGTTTAAACCATAGCAAATCTAGCAAAACTTGAAATTGTGGCACTTGATATTGCCGGGAAAAATTATTTATCTTGGAAGTTGGGTGCGGAAATTCACCTGAATGCTAAAAGTCTAGAAGACACAATTAAAGAAGGGGACAAGGCATCCAACCAAAACAAAGTTAAATCCATAATTTTTCTTCACCACCATTTACATGAGGATTTAAAAATTGAATATTTGACAGTAATGGACCCACTTGTTCATTGGAATAACTTGAAAGAAATGTATGATCACCAGAAGATTGTCATTTTTCCAAAAAACTTATTTTAACTGGATGCATTTGCGCTTACAAGATTTTAAATTTATAAGCGAATATAACTCAGCTATGTTCAGAATTACTTCTAAATTGAAATTATGTGGAGAAAATGTTACTGATGATGATATGTTAGAAAAGACATTCTCCACATTTCATGCATCCAATTTGCTCCTGCTGCAGCAATATCGTGAAAAAGGTTTCAAGAAATATGCTGAGTTAATTTCTAGTCTCTTTGTGGCTGAACAAAATAATGAGCTTTTATTGAAAAACTATGAATCCCGTCCAACAGGCTCAACTCCATTCCTTGAAGTGAATGTAGTAACAAATGAATTTTATTGTGGCCGTGGCCGTGGACGTGGACGTGGACAGGGACGTGGAAGTGGGCGTGGCTACAGCCGTGGGTGTGGCCGTGGTAGATATCATGATAGTTCAAATTCCTACTAGAAGTGGGAAAAGACTGATAAGAACCAAAAAGGGGAAAACAGTAGGCATAATAAATATGTTGATAATCCATATTATCGATGTGGTGGCAAGGGCCATTGATCTCGTACCTGTCGTACACCAAGGCAACTAGTTGATCTTTACCAAGAATCAATTAAAAATACTAGTAAAAGATCAAATGTTGAAGTTAATCATGTTGATTAAGGCGAGAATTCTGAGTATGACGATATAGATAATAATTATTTGGATGTTGCAGATTTCTTAATATAATTTTAACTGTTATGTTTTATTTAAAGTTGTTTCTATCATATGTATTAATTTTAATTATGTTTTTATAAAGAATGAATCCTATTGGCATCAATTCTGAAGATTTATGTCTTATTGATAATGCAACAACCCACACTATACTCAAACTTGATAAATATTTTTTTCCTTGGTAATACGAGAATTCAATGTTCAGACTATATTTGATAGTATAAATTTAATTGAAGGCTCCGGAAAAGCTAATATTTTGTTACCTTAAGGAAAAAAATTATGCATTGATAATGCATTTTATTCTACCAAGTCTAAAAGAAACTTATTAAGTTTCAAAGATATCCGCAGAAATGGATATCATTTAGAAACAACAACTAAAAATAATTAGGAATATCTTGTCCTTATAAATATAGTTGTTGGTAGAAAATGTATAATAAAAATTTTTCCTATTTTTTCTTCTGGTTTGTATTACACATGTATAAGCACAATTGAAACACATGTTATTGAGAACTAGAAGTTCACTAATGCAGACGAGAAGTTTGTCAATTCAAACCAGCAGTTTGATAATATAAACCAAAAGTTTACTAATGAATTTAATGTTTGGCATGACCGGTTAGGCTATTCTGGTTTAATCATGATACAACAAATAATTGGGAATTTATGTAGACATACCCTGGAGTGTAAACAAATACCACAATCTCATGATTTCTCATGTGCTGCAAGTTCTAAGGGAAAGTTAATTATTCGCCCTTCACTAAGTAAAGTAGAAAGTGAGTCTCTCACATTTCTAGAACGGATACAGGGAGATATTTGTAGGTCAATACACCCACCATATGGACCATTTAGGTACTATATGATTTTAATTGATGCATCAACTAAATGGTCACATGTTTGCTTATTATCTTCTCGCAACCTGGCGTTTGCGAGATTACTTGCTCAATTGATCAGATTAAGATCACATTACCCTGATTATCCTATCAAAAAAATACATCTTGATAATGCTGGTGAATTTACATCACAAGCTTTTAATGAATATTGTATGTCCATTGGAATTGATGTTGAATATCCTGTAGCTTATGTTTATACGCAAAATGAACTTGCAGAATTATTGGTTAAAAGGTTACAACTAATTGCAAAACCTTTACTTATGAAATCTAATCTTTCAATTTCTGCTTGGGGCCATGCCATTTTGCATGCAGCAATGTTAATTCGTATTAGGCCAACAAGTTATTTAAAGGTTTCCCTTTTACAAATGGTTTTTGGTCAAGAACCTAATATTTCCCATATAAAAACTTTTAGATGTGCAGTATATGTGCCTGTAGCACTACCACAACCCACAAAAATGGGTTCTCAAAGAAGGATGGGAATATATGTTGGGTATGAATCTCCATCAATTATAAAATGTTTAGAACCATCCACAGGAGATTTATTTACGGCACGATTTGCCGATTGTCATTTTGATGAATCACTTTTCCCAATATTAGAGGGAGAAAACAAACAGCTGGGTAAAGAAATTTGTTGGAATGAATTATCATTGGCTCATTTTGATCATCGTACAAAACAGTGTGAACTGGAAGTTCAAAAGATAATTCATCTACAGAATTTAGCTAATCAAATGCTAGAAGCATTTGCTGACCCAAAGAAAGTGACAAAGTCACATATCCCAACTGCTAATACTCCTATTAAAATTGATGTATCTGAAGGACAACATGCTATGAATGAATCTAAAGCACGCCTGAAGCGTGGCAGGCCCATGGGTTCCGAAGATAAAAATCCTCGAAAAAGAAAAGGAGCAAAGAATATAGATGGTCAGGTCGAGGATAATGAAGAAAAATTAGTAGCTCCAGTAGAGCCATCTCCTGAAGAGATTTATATCTAGAAGAGAATGTTGTAGTCCCAGAAGAGACCTAGGTACCTGACATATGTGAAAATAATGAGATCTCAATATATTATGTCATGAATGGAACCTGATGGGATCGAAATGAAGTCAACGTTGACGATATTTTTGTTTACCATATAGCATATGATGTAATGAATGATAATGAGGATCACGAGCCAAAATCCATTAGTGAGAGCCAACAAAGAAAAGATTGGCCTATATGGAAAGACGCTATTAATGCAGAATTAAAATCATTGGCAAAACGAAAAGTATTTGGACCTGTAGTCCTTACACCCGAAGATGTAAAACCAGTTGAATGCAAATGAGTTTTTGTACGAAAAAGAAATGAAAAGGGCAAAATAACTAGATATAAGGCACATCTTGTAGTCCAAAGTTTTACACAAAGACCTGGCCTTGATTTTGAAGAAATGTATTCACCAGTAGTGGATGCGACTACTTTTCGTTATTTAATCAGTCTAGCAGTAGATGCAGGACTTGATTTACATCTAATGGATATTGTGGCTGCCTATTTATATGGATTACTTGACAATGATATTTATATGAAAGTCCCTGAAGGACTTAAGATGCTAGAAGCATCCAATTCAAGTTCTCGAGAACAATATTTAGTTAAGTTAAATAAGTCCCTGTATGACCTGAAGCAATCAGGGTGCATGTGGTATAATCATCTTAATGAATATTTATTGAAAGAAGGATACAAAAATGATTCAATATGCCTATGCATCTTTATGAAAAGATCTAATACTGAGTTTGCTATAATTGCTATTTATGTTGATGATATCAACATCATTGGAACTCTTGAAGAGCTTCAAAAGGAAATTAATTGTTTGAAGAATGAATTTGAAATGAAGAACTTGGGAAGAACAAAATTCTGTCTTGGATTATAGATCGAGTACTTCAAAAAAGAGATCTTTGTATATCAAGAAACTTATACAAAGGAGGTCCTAGAGCGATTTTACATGGATAAATCCCATCCATTTATGTATCCCAATGGTTGTAAAATATTTGAAAGTGGATAAAGACCCATTCCGACCCTGAGAAATTAGTGAAGAAGGTGATGAAGAACTACTTGGTCCAGAAGTACCATATCTTAGTACTATTTGAGCACTAATGTATCTTGCTAATCACACACGTCCTGATATATTATTTGCTGTTAATTTATTAGTAATATATAGTTCTTCACCAACACGAAGGTATTGGAATGGAATAAAGCACATTCTTCGTTATCTCAAAGGTATTACAGACATGAGGTTATATTACTCAAATGTATCCAAGCATGAACTGGTTGGTTATGCAGATGTTAGATTTTTGTTTGATCCACGTGATGGTAAATCACAAACGGGCTATCTATTTACATGTGGAGGAGCAACTATTTCATGGCGATCTATGAAACAGACTATATCAGCCACATCATCTAATCATGCAGAAATTTTAGCAATACATGAAGCAAGTCGAGAATGTGTGTGGTTGAGGTCAGTGATACATCATATACATACAACTTGTCATTTATCTTCTAGCAAAATGATCCCAACAATCCTATATGAGGATAATGCTGCATGTATCGCTTAACTTAAATAAGGCTATATCAAGGGCGATGAACGAAGCATATTTCACCAAAATTCTTCTTCACTCGCGACCTTCAAAAGGATGGTGAAATAGATATCCAGCAAATCAGTTCAAATGAAAATCTAGCAGATTTATTCACCAAGTCACTCCCAGGTACAATATTTGAAAAAATTGTTCATGATATTGGCTTGCAGAGATTCAAAGATTTCAACTGATATTATCAAGAGGGGGAGTCGATACCCGCTATACTCTTTTTTCCTTATCTAGGTTTTGTCCCATTGGATTTTCCTAGAAAGGTTTTTAATGAGGCAACACTCAACGGTGTATCAATAAATGATGTACTCTTTTCTTTAACTAGGTTTTTATCTCACTGGGTTTTTCCTAGTTAAAGTTTTTAATGAGACACATTCATAATGGACATCCAAGGGGGAGTGTTATGAATATTAAATATATGGATGTCCATTGATTTATATTACTCTTCCAGTCAACTTGACATAAAGAAGAAAAGAAGACTTGACAAGAAGCAAAAGCAAAAGAAGACAATGATATAAAGAAGATATAAAGTAACCATGGTCATGTAACCAGAGTTAAATATAATCATGGTCATGCAACCAGGGTTAGATTTCTGACTCTATATAAAGGCCTGTAATTAATTGTTTCAGATGAACTGAATGAGAATTTCTCTCTAAAAATTCTATTAATTTTCTCTCTGAATCCTATCAATCTTTTCTCATATCACATATACTTTTATAACAATAATTAATTTACTCAATAATTTAATAGTCATGGGATGATTACATTAATCGTAACTTTTGGTTTTTTGTGAAATTTATCGTAACTTAATACTCGTAGTTTAATAATAATAATAATAAATAAATAAATGTAAGCCTAATCACATCGTTAAAAAAAGGCCGAAGCCACGTGAGGGCTAGGCTGGACCCCCCAAAGCAAATACGCGTAGATCTACTGTGGATAACCACGTGTACGGACACGGTGGCGTTGGAATAAAACAAATGGCCAGCGCGATCACCGATGGGCCAGCTCAACAACCACCGCACACGAACCACACCGCCACCGTATATACGGTGTCCATATACCTTTCCTCTTTATACGACACGTGTCTGGTGACGTGGTCGTCGTTTTGGAGCTTCCCTTCCTCCTCCTTCACCCCTCTCCCCCGCCCTCTCCTTCCCTCTCCCGCTCATCTCTCTGCCGAAACCCAAGCCTCTTCCCCGCGGTCTTTCTAGAGAGAGAAACTCCACATACTTACCGCCTTGCAGTCTGAATTGCCTTCTCTGACCTCAATACTTTTCCCCGGAGTTTGAGGATAGTTTGCAGCGGCGAGGATTTTGTCTTTGTTTTGCTAATTAATTAAATTTGCTCTCCCTCTTTATTCCTTTTTCGGTTTCCTTCGTCGATACGCGTGGAGAACATTTTTCTTCCTGGCAGGTTCGTGGAATTCACTGCTTTCCTTTTTTGAAAATTAGAAGATTTGTGTCCTAATGTATTTTAGATTTGGGTTTCGTTTTGTGCCTGAGAAAATTCGTAACAGTGAGGGTTCGGTTACTTCAGGTCCGTTTGTCTGTGGAAGAAGTTATAGTAACGAACGAATTTGAATGTATGATAGTCCGAAGCTTCGTGTTTTAGTGACTGTGAATCGTGGAAGAAATCTCAGCTGGGGAAAAATGGAATTTTCTTTGGTCCAGTTTAAGCTTTTTTCTGTGGGAAGTCAAAAGAACGAAGTGTTTCATAAATTTTTTGTTTGGTTCTTCGGTTTATTTTCTATTTCGTTGCGTCTCTGCAAATTTAAAAGACCAAACAGGGGTTAAGAGTTGCGAGTACTCTGGATCTCGTCTTATGTCTGCTATAACTTTTGAAATTTTGTGCTTTTCTGTATGTTGACTTGATTAGGTAACAGGGTAGTTGCCTTCGTTTCATTTTGGATGTGGAGAGTTCCGCTTATGCCAATTTTTTAATTTTGGATTTCAAACGGTTAATAGCTGAAGAATCAGGTATATTTCCCCTTTTAGCCGGAAGGAGAATCAGATATTGGATCAGAAGGCGTAATAAACCATAATCTCAGGCAGCGAAGAGGTTCTTCAACAATCTTACTGCCGTTTTCTGATCCTTCTGATCCATCTGCGAGTGAACAAGTTCGGATTGGAGGGTACTTTGGTCATTTAGGTCCTGAATTGTTCCGTTGCAAACTAGAGATAGATTAGGTTATGCCCTGTTAGTCTTAGTCGCGTCTCCCTATCACTTTTTCTTCAGCAATCAGCATCAGCTCGAGGGTCTTCAAAAGACATAATTAGCCCTCTCCTCTGACTGACTATTGCGTCTACGATTCAATCGTCGTTTTGTCGTCTTTTTGGATTGGACTATGCTATAGCTTTCCATGAATACCACGATCCCTTTAGTTTGTTCTCAATTTAAATAACTATCGTTCACCCTAAAAACAAGGGTACAGAAGAGGCATATGTTGATTGGGTTCGCTATTGTCACAGACAGACCTATATCTCTATGTCAAAGTTCACTCCCTCAGCATATACTTCAATTATGAAACCAGAATTTTCTTATATTTTTGTCTAGCTGCGGCCGTCTCGCCTGATCTTAAGTACTTGACATCAGCCCTTGGGATGAAAAACCGAAGATCGTCTCAGTTGCATGAAGACCATGCTGGAATCAAAATGCTGGAGTTGCCGTTCTATGCTGCTCGTGTATCGTCCTTGAATAACCTGTATTTAGCAATATGTTCTTGAAAGTAAAAAACTAAGTTAAGCTGGTTTGTAGGAATATCAAGGATCTTCATGTTGAAATGAAGAAATCATAGTTTACGAATATGCCTTAGTCTTCCTTTTGTATATCTACTTGCGAATAGCAGCTAACATGGTTCTTATTGATGCAGCTGAATAATTTGTCAGGAAGTAGGCAGGGCACCTCTAAAAATTGACCGAGTCAGTGTTTTCCATTTGGTGCTTATTACCATGGGAAACAGTGAGGAAGGGACATTAGCTAAAACTGAAAAACCTTCTTCACCTGTAGCAGCGGTAAGCTGGAACAATGTGCCTCTGTGTGCATTCCTTGATTATGAAATTTATGCCTAAATCTATCATACCCGCCTGTGAACAGGACCAGGCTAATCAGGGCAGCCAGACCAGCATTCATATGTATCCTGATTGGGCAGCCATGCAGGTTAACTATTATCTACCTCTGTTTCCTCTGTCTTTTAATGATTGGAGTGTTTATTTTAGCTCCTGGTTAGCAAAACTCACTGTTATCAAAATGACGATGGCTTCTCTTAAACTATGTAGTGTTTTAATTTGTGGAGTCCCACTCTTGTATAGTCCCACTCTTAATCATTATCTTAATATTTACTCGTAAGAGCATAACTAGCCTCATTTTCTTCCTTCTTTCTATGCCATCTACACTCACACACACATAATGACAAAAGCAAGTGATCTGCTTCTACTAACTCCTGGCAAAGCCATCAGATACCTTTTATTTTGACAAGTATCGTTATAGCATTTTTTCAAGGGTTCTTGTTTGTGGCTATAAACCTTCTTCTCTATGGAAGCACTAAACAGAGTGCCCTTTAAGTTGCACTTTGTCTTGCATATTTGGTGCATTGTGAGTTACTATAAATCCATGAATAGCGATGGCCTAATGAATATCAGGATGAACTTGTGAATTTTGGTCAATCCTTTCAGAGTGATCTATGGCAGCAGCAGTATAAATTTGAATCCACTTAAAAAGGAAAGGGATAGAATATCCATGAGTCATGAAGAGAGTTCATGAGCATAATCTCCACTAATCATTTTGTAAATTTTATGGTAATTTGAAGTATCTCATGTTTTCAGGCGTATTATGGGCCAAGAGTCTCCATACCGCCATACTACAACCCAGCTGTGAGTTCTGGTCATCCTCACCCATACATGTGGCCACCACAGGTAGCACCTGAAAATACCATCCATTTTCTTTTATCACTTTCGTTCTCTGCTGAAGAATTTGTATAATATATCAACTTATTATTTCTTGTAGCCCATGATGCCACCACCATACGGGACCCCTTATGCAGCAATTTTTTCACATGGAGGTGTTTATCCTCACCCTGCAATTCCTATAGTAAGTCTTCATTCCTGAAATCGATCTTGTGAGGTTTTATTTTTCATATTTTGGAATTGGAGCTCATATTCATTCTCTGGACATATGTTGGATGTGGCGTGCCTAAATTCATGAGCATGTGCTTTAAAAGGGAGAGAAATAATGTCTTGGGAATCATGCATACTTGGGGGCATCTCAAGTCTCAACTGTCATTCTCTCCCATACTTTGATGACCTGACTGATGCGAGCTTTAGTAATTAATCAAAATTTTTGTTCATTCCAAAATCTAATTCAAAATTTCCCAGCCATACTCCGTAAAGGACCTCCATACTTCACATACATTTTATTGGTGGGGAGTTAATACTTTTCTTTTGTGCTTATGCATTATTCTGGTAATATTCAGGGGACACAAGCTCATGGTCAAGGAGTTCCAACCTCACCTGCAGTAAGTTTTATCTTCTGGAGATCTTGCCATAATCATGAGATGTTTGAATGTGATGAAATCATGACGGATCACCTTGGTGTGAACATGTAGGCTGCAACTCCTTTGAACACTGAGATGCCAACAAAATCTTCTGGAAACACTGATCAGGGTTTAATGAAGAAATTGAAGGGGTTCGATGGGCTTGCAATGTCTATTGGAAATGGCAATGCTGAAAGTGCTGACCGTGGAGCAGAAAACAGGCTGTCACAGAGGTTTGTTGATTTTGGTTTTCTTTATGTATGTGCTTGTTTTATTTATTTATTTATTTATTTATTTATTTATTTTGGGGGGGGGTAGGGGGATGCTGGTTGGTCCTGTAGAGGGTAAAATCAGGTACTCTTTAGTGGTACCAACCCAAAAATCTAGAAGATCAGTCCATATAAGTGATTATTCTAAAGAGTGGCTAACAGAAAATTTTATACTTATATGAACAGTTTGGATACTGAGAGTTACAGTGATGGAAGTGACAGCAACTCCGCAGGGGTAAGAGTTTTCTTGCTATTAATGCCTTTTGTTTTTAATGGCGTTTTGTTTCATCCATTAGTAGTGCGACCTGTGTTGCTAGTCCCACCTGAAGATATAAGGCTGTGTTTGGAAACACGTTTTGGGGGCAAATAAGTTCTTATTACGCAAGTCGAGATAAAACTCCTCTCACATACTTAACTCGTATACCGTGAATCACAATTTATAAGCACTTATTGCCCAAAAATAAGCTATTCCAAACGAGCATTAAGACTTGTTTTTGTGGTTTGTTTTTTTTCATCTACTAGCCTGGTTTTCTTAAAAGAAGCTTAGAAAAGAATTGCATCCTAAATTATATATTTGCCTATCTTGTGGTCAGGCTAATCAAGCAAGAAGGAAAAGAAGCCGTGAGGGAACACCAGCTACTGGTAAGACTGTTCTTCTCCAAGTCTTACACGTTGAAAAATAGCAGTGTTCTCTCGGGATCATAATTACACTTTTATTTTCATCACAGTAGACAGTACACATAACATCAAGCAGTTTGTTGAGTAGCATCTCCAAAAATTGCACGCTATGTTATCATTCATACTCTAGACGGTGTAATCTTACTAGTTTCTAACCTGAATAAATTTTTAAGGTGGCCTTTTACCCCCTGAGACGTGATGTAATCATACTTGTGCTGTCCTATATGTGCTGTGCGATTAATGATAAAGTGTTATACTGTTTATGATAATTGTTTACCATCACGTGAAGACATAGTGCTATTGAAATTCTATCCACAAAATGCAGGATTTAACAATTATTCTTTTCCTGATTGTACAACCAGATGGAGATGGCAAGACTGGGAGACAAGCAAATCCAGTTTCCAAAGCAGCTGGAGCGTCCCATAAGATGACAACAGCGTTGGAGCTGAGGAGCCCCTCCATTTCTAAGACAAATTCCAGTTCCCCGAGTAATCCACAGCCTTGTTCAGTAGTGCCTCCTGAAGCTTGGATACAGGTATGGTGAAGAAACAGTGCATCTTGGTTTGACTCTCATTTAGTATTTCAAAAGCATTTAAGCAGCACATTAGAATGATTATACTGTGTTTTCTGCATTAGCTGATACTAATAGTGCTTGGTGTGGATATGTTTGATTGTCCTTAGAATGAACGTGAGCTGAAACGGGAGAGGAGAAAGCAGTCAAATCGGGAATCTGCTAGAAGGTCCCGGTTAAGAAAGCAGGTATGGATGTTGCAGATCATCGTCACAAACTTGGAAGACATACTGCTTCTTCATCTGTCTGAAGAAAACCATAAACTTGCACAAAGTGAAATGTGACTAATTCTCATATTTTTCCTGTCCAGGCTGAGACTGAAGAACTTGCACAAAAGGTTGAATCCCTGACATCTGAGAATATTACACTGAAATCAGAAATAAATCGATTGACCGAAAGTTCAGGGAAGCTTAGGATGGAAAATGAGACATTAATGGTACAATTCAGTATTGACATAATATTTCTTATTGCATGCATATCGTATTATTTAATGATACTGATTCTTGTAATGTTTTTGACCCCCAGGAAAAACTGAATAATGTGCGAGGAGAAAAGGATGAAATCATTTTGACGCCAAGTACAGAAAATTTGCTATCCAGAGTTAACAACTCCAGTTCTTGTGACAATAGAACTATAGAGGGTGAGAACGCTTTATGTGAGAAGAAGCCAAACTCAGGAGCAAAGCTGCACCAACTATTGGACACGAGTCCTAGAACTGATACTGTGGCAGCTGGCTGATACCTAGAGTTAAAAAAAAAAAAAAAAAGTAATTGATTAATATATTCGGTTCTAATCATGTGTAGTTTTGGCATATTACAAGCCCAAAATTACTACTGCTAACGGTTGAATTTAGGATTTTAATCTAGCAAAGACCAGAACTGATTCTTTTACTCATCAGTTTCTTGGAGCAAGACTTGTATTAGATTTGACAGCAGTTCTATAAAAAGTTTGTAAATTGAAGAGGATTAGATATTTAGATTAGAGGGAGTTGCTGAAATTGAACTGTGTTATTATTAATGGTTGTGAATGAATGATTGGTGCTCTTTTCATTCTGCTTGCGCGGCATGGTGATATATTTAAGATCCTCATCTTTATTCATTTTCATGTTGAATTCTTCTATAAAATATTACCTATGGTCTTTAATATAAAGTATAGTTTTTGGTATAATAGATGAAACATACAATTCATAGGTACCTATACCCTCATAACTATTGGAAGTCTCCATTGAAAAGTTCTGTTCCATGTCTTCCAATTTAAAGGACAAGCTAATTGAAAGGCTGTGTGTGTGTAATATAAAAAGACAATTTATTAAAAATTGAGTAAAACAATACACAAATTATAGGATCTCTTTACATGGTAAATTGAAGGCAGACACAAACTAAAAGCCAGATAACAACACCGGGAACACAAAAATAAGAGAGAATAGCTTGAGCCGGCACAACTTCGAACATGGTATTTTCTTATGTCTTTAACATAGGACCTATTTATCTAATTTGATTAGATTAAGGAAGTTATTTAAGATAGCTAATGTGATTTTTTTTTCATATGATAATTTCAACAAAATTTTGATTGAAAGATTTTAAATGATGGTGGAAAATTATAATTATAGATAAAAATACCAAGGACCCTACGTCTTTCTTTCTTTTTTATTAAAATAAAAATGTCCCCTTTTGAGGCTTAGAGCGCAAAGTATTTTTGCCTTTCCCAATAAGTGCTTACGGGTGAGACCGATTATTATCTCAGCCAACAGCTTGTGGATAGATCCTATGCCTTTCTCATACAAACATGTATGTTCATTTCACATGCATGAGTCAACATTTTTTGGTGGAAAAAAAACAAGTCAGCATTTTAAATAAGACTTTTTTTTTTTTTTTTTTTTTTTTGCCAATCAATTCAGATCAATTTAGACGGAGTTAGGTCAAGCCGCATGGGCTCATCTACCAGGATTTTGTTTTTCTTGTGGGGAAAGCGGGTTTTGGTGGGTTGATGCTCACGTAAACCCGCCATCACCTTAAAAAGAAAAAAAAAAAAAAATTTAACCCTGCTATCATATTAAAATTATAATTAAGAGATATGAAAATTCTTTACGTTTTATGTCTCAAGAGGAGAAACCCTTCATTGGATACAAAAAAATCCTGCATATAAGGTTTAGCCCACCGAACACATTTAGCAAATTCACGAATTATAACAAATTCATTGCATTTTAATTGTTTTGCTCAAATGATAATATGATATTACAATATAATATTTGGAAACTGGAAGAAGGAGAGGAAAGCCAACTCAGTTGGCTGGTCAAAATTGGTGTATTTAGATATGGACTCATATTTTTTCCTCTATCACAAATAATGACAAAAATAAATATATATGTGGCCATCAAATAAATTGGGCGCCGGGAGAGAGAGAAAGGTTGATAATATGTTGCCATCAAATAAATGAAAATTATAATTTTACATGACAACTATCATTAATCTCTTATACTAGAAATCAATAGCATTATATGTAGTCTAGTGACATAAAAACTCACATATAAATGGAAGGTTGTGAAATCGATCGCTTATAGCATTTGACCTTGAGTATCCATCTATTTAGGGTCTGTTTGGCATAGCGTTTTCATTGGATTACTGCATGTTTCAATTCGAAAAAGCTCAGTGGACTCTTTTCAACCGTTTGGCAAGGCTTTTTGATTCACTGCACTTTTATCACCAACACAGCTTTTCGGTGAAGCTCATTTGTGTAGCTTTTCGGTCCACTGCAATCTCTCTCTTCCATCATGGTGGGTAATTAATGCCTGCAGAGGACACATATATACTTCATCTGGTCCTCAATATAAGACAATGTTGACTTTTTTGGAAAGATTAAGGAAACTAATTAAATTACTTTAGAGTATTTTTATTTTCATTTTTTTCTTCAAACTAATTAATTTGATTAAAAAACTAATATATAATTTAAGAATGCGCAACATATGATATAATTAAGTAACTTATTTAGCTTCCTTAATCTCTCCAAAAAAAAGTCAACTTTGTCTTATATTTAGGATCGGAGGGAGTATATATATATGTAGTATTCAATAATATCTATGCCCTTTTAAGTCATTTTGCATATAAACGGGCTTTTTAAACTCTAATCCAAACAAGTTCAAGGTTAAAAAAAAAAGTCACTTCTGTCACCACTAATCTAAACACAAATCACATTTACAATTTCACTTTTATTCCTATCTTACTTTTCTAAAAGTCAAATAGTAAAAAAAACCACTTCTCTACCGTTAATTCAAACGGACAGTTATTCTAGGAAGAAAAAGTAAGGAAGAGAAAATGAAAGAGATAAGTAATACCATGTTTGGTGTGCAAAAACTGTCCTCATTTAGAAAGGGAATACTAACAAACATGGGAAAGATATTTCTCAAAACCGTATGTCAATAATTAATTCTCAGCACATCAAGAACTCTTTTTTTTTTTTTTTTCAATGTAATAACAATGGTAGTTTGGATTTTTGATAATATAAATGCACATACTATGTAAAATTCATTAAAAAAATTTTATATACGCACCAAACATGTTTTTATTTTTAGACTTGATTGTATTATATTTATAATTCCATAAAAAGCTTCCATCTTACCATACCTGGCCTTACAAGTTGATGCCCGTAGGATATGCAGCAGGAGGATCTTGGGACCAGTTTTCCTCCTTTTTTCCTTTCCCTCCTCTTCTCTCATTTTCTTAATCTGGATTGCTGGATTAAGATCTTCACAGTTCAGATTTAATATTTTATAATAATAATAATAATAATAATATTATTATTATAATAATAAAAAAAAAATTGAATCGTTGAGATCTTAATTCAACAGTTCAGATTGAAAAAAAAAAAAAAAAGGAGAGAGGAAGGAAAACCGGATCTAGGATATTGTGGGATAGCCCTTTTTCTTGCGAAATGAAAAATGGATAACGTTTTTTCGTTAGAAAGAAATGGTCAAGAAGAGTCAAAAGTGCTGCTTTTCCCCCCTAAAAAAATGATGAGGCATATAGCTTTCTCATCCATGACCTCATGATTCTTAGTATGTGAAGATACGTTGTTAGGTATTCTGTTTTTATTTTTCTATTAAGGCCGTATTTAAACTTGTGTTTGAGATAGTTGTCCATATATTGACAAGGAATATATGAATTTTCGAAAAGAGAGGAGCCATGGTTACAAAGTTTAAGATTAATTTTAGTAATTTAGTAATGTGTTAGCAGGTTATCATGGTTCAATAACAAAAATGACATATATGTGGCGAAGGTGATATTTTTATTGATGAACAAATATATAATGATTTTTTTAATACGCTCACACTTATTATTTTTATTATTGGATATGGCACTCATAAGTCTACCACCATGTTAATACCCACTCATATTCTTAATATAAAATGCATGCTGTAATTCAAAATTTTTTTTTTGTATTAAAATTTATCTTGTGTTAAAGATTGATCGAGGACAACATACAATCAGATTGAGAATCCTAAAACATAAGTAAGAAGGTAATGTTGCGACTAAAACAACTTACTATTGAGAATTTGAGACGCCATGCTTAAAATTAAAGAACTACAAACAATACGATACCATAAAAATCAAAAGATATTACATGTTTTATATTACTCTCGGTTCTAAATATATGATATAATTTATAGTACAAATTATACTATAAATTATATCATATATTTAAAACCGGAGGGAGTATTGTTTATTAAAAAATCTACTTATCACTTGATAATACTGTAACAGACTTAAACATACAATATATTATCACAGAGCTATCCTCAACATAAAATATAAAATTTATAATGAATTATATCATACTAGGACAGTATACTTTAATTTTTAAATTTTATGCGGTGTAAAAACTAAAAACAAGGGTTGCAATCATAAGATATAAATAACAAAAAATCAAAAGAAATAAGATAATAAACAATAAAAAATAATTCTGTCGCCTTGTGCTGTGTTTGCCATGTGATGAGACAAATGCGTCGTATTCGTATATGATGTGTGTACGGCCCTGACTATCACAGTTGACCATGTGCTTCTGATTCTTCTTTCCTTCTCTCAAATATTCTTCCTTTATCCTATCGTTTTCAGTATAAGCTCAGCGGTCCTATATCTTAGATAAAATTAATTTTTTTAAAGAAGTTAATGAAACTAATTATATTAGTTTAGAATATTTATATTTATATATATTTTTTAAATTAATTAATTTAACTAATAAACTGATATATAATCTAAATATACATAACATATGATATGATTAAGTAACTTATTTAACTTTCTTAATCTCTTTAACGAAAATCAATTTTATCTTATATTTAAAATTGATAAAAGTAATTGATAATGTGAATCTTATTTTATATGTTGTTTGAATCCGTGACCATACTGGCGAGTAATCCGTACCTATAAACCTTAATAATGCAGACCTTAGTTAAGAATGGAGATATCTATTGGCAAAAAAAATAAAGGATTAAGGTGCTAAAATGATCATAAATTTAATTTTTGTGAAAAATGTAATCGTAATCATAAATTATTTTTTGGAATAAAAGTAATCATAGATATTATAAAAGAGGGTAAAAGTAATCATGACGTTAACGGATAAGATGAACTTTATAGCAAAATATTAAAGTGCTAAAATAACTATTAACTAATACCAAAAGTGTAAAAGTAACCATAAACTTTTTCTTAATTGCAAAAATAACTTGTTGAACATTAATTCATAATTTTTTTTTTGCTTTTGTGTTATGAGTGTTTTATCAATTTAGAGATTAAAATGACAAAACTTATGAATTAATATTCAAGAAATCGACTTTTTAAATTTTGGCGAGAATAACAAAACACAAGAAAATTATCACCTAACTTCAAAAGATAAAATTCATGGTAATTAAACCTGGACCTGTCTGTCAGTGAACCGGTTGGGGTACTGGGTTAAGAGTCAGTGAGTTAGACCGGAGCTAAACTGGGACAAAACCGGTGAGAAATAGAAAATTTTAGGTTTATAATATGAAATTCTAAAAGAAAAATAAAAAAAAATAATTTAAAAAAAAAATTAAAAACTTGACTTGGATCTACTGACCGGTTGGCCGGTTTCCGGTCTGATTCAGGTCAGATAACCATGATAAAATCCCTAAATTAATTATAAAATAGGTGACTTTTTGAACATTAATTTATAAGTTTTTTTTTTACTTTTGTCATTTTAATCTCCAAATTGATAAAACACTCATAACACAAAAGCAAAAAAAAAAATTATGAATTAATGTTCAATAAGTTATTTTTGCAATTAAGAAAAAGATTATGGTTACTTTTGTACTTTTGATATTAGTTAATGGTTATTTTAGCACCTTAACATCTTGCTGAAAATTTCATCTTAACGGACGTTAACGTGCGTTAATGTTGTGGTTATTTTTATCCTCTTTTATAATGTTTATGGTTACTTTTACTCTAAAAAATAGTTTATGATTAAAGTTGCACTTTTTGTAAAAATTTATGGTCATTTTAGCACCTTAGCAAAAAAAAAAAGGTTACAAATAAACTAATCCATAGGCCATAGCCTTCGAGGGTTTTTCCTTTCTGGGTTAACAAAGGTTTTTTTTTTTTTGTCTTTTTTAATAAATATATTTTCAGGAGTTCATATTTATGTTATCCTTTTTATAAGATGAGACTGCTTATCACCTCAATTAATTATTTCTTAATATCCTATCATTTCACACGCACAAACACATATAAATGTTTGGAAGTTATTTTAAAACAAGCATCCATATAAAAATTAATTTTGGCAATTTCTATATGTTTTTTTGGAAATTTTTCGTATAGATATTCATGATTTAGATCCATAGCCAATTTTTCACTCGTTGGCAAACACATTTAATCCCTATATGCATGACCTTATTTTAAGTGATTTCAAATCATACCATATAAATATGTAAAAAAAATTTTATCTCATAAACATAAAAATAATTATATATAATTAATTCAAATGGAGGCTTAGACAACAAAATAGCCTTTATTATCCTACCAAACAGGGATGAAGCCTCGCATCTTGCCAGACACTTTGATCCAAATAATTTTGTTTATTTTCATGGAATTCATTTGTCATTGCAAAAATCAATAAGAGTTGGTCCAAGTGGTAAGCGGTATAGTTTCGCTTAAATAAGGTATCGGGTTCGAACCTTGTGTATGTAAAAAATTCTCATTGGGAGACTCTCCCACCATAGTTAAGTACGCGACGCAGGTCGGATTCAGATATAGTCGGGGCAAAGTTTCAGTGAATCGAGTGGGCAAAAAAAAAAAAAAATGGTCATTGAAAAAAACAAAAATGTAGATAATGCTTCATGCTTCTTTTATAATCAATTAATTTGAGATAACTTCCATCTCACATAGAGGAACGAGTACATACACTGTTTTATTCCGTCTCAAGCAATCACTGAACCACAGAGGCGTGTACGTTAGTTAAGAATTTTTGAACTTTATCCAAGGAACAAATTAATTAAGGCATAATCTTAATACTCTGAATCTACTACGACTAATTAATTTAGATTACACGTTTCCACGCAAAATTATAGTATAGGGCGCCAAATCAGCAAGGGGATAAACATGACAGCACTTCAATTTTGAATTAATGATATTCTTATTTAGTGTCTGGTCTTTGCTAGATCTTCATGCATGAATCTTCTTATTAATTCCAAAGTTATTAAATAACCTTTTTATTACAGATCTAGACCATGTGCAGCCAAATTTACATATTAAGTTCACCATTTTATTATAAACTCACTCGGCACAAGGAACTCATATACCCATTATACGTATAAAGGATCGAACTCATAGGTCATAATTTATTACTCCCTCCGGTATTAATTATAAGATAATATTTGAGAGTTGATCTTGATTCTAATTATAGGACAAAGTTTTAATTTTTGTTAATTTCTTCTCAAAATACCCTCATTGATACTTTTTCAATAATAATGAAACACAATAATAATTTTATAATACATCAATGTATTCTATAAAGTAAGTAATACTTGCAATTCATTAATGTCGCATACGCCTCAATTATACTGTTTCTTTTATTTTATAAAAATAAAGGGTAAGAAAATCAATTTAACACTCTCAACGTCATCATCTCTATTTTTAAAAATTGTAACTTTCCTTTTCTTTAATTCCATTCGAACCAAACCGGTATAACTCCATTTTAATGACAGGCAAGATCACTTGCTTTACATCAAGGCAAGTGATCAATATGAACAAAACATGATTTTTTATATGTATTAAATAAGGGTATTTTAGAAAAATAAATAAGATTAACTAATTTAACTATTATTCTTAATTTCTTCAAAGTTAAGTAAATATGTCTTATAATTAGAACCGGAGGAAGTACTTAAGATAGGATTTAAGAAAATATTTTTGGTGTTGGACAATTGATTGAGCCAAATGGCTCGGGCATCATTTGATAAACTTCAATCGTTATTTAATATTTTAAAATATTTTGTGGTTCATCTAACACCTCAAAATATTATTCAGGTGTGTCGAGCATTCTAAAATATTTTCAAGTTCAATTTTGCCCTTGAAAAATTTTTCAAAAGCAATTTTAACCTTATTGTTAACTCTCAAAAAATTGTTAAACAAAGGTACTTATCTTCTATGCTTTCAATATTGAAAATAATTAAATATTAAGGTTGAAAACATGAAAGATACGCCTGGAAATATTTAAGATAACTCACTAAAAAATTGTAAAACTTTATAAAAAGTGTTAAAGCTGAGTACTAAAGATATAAAGATGAGTATTAGAACTATGAAAAACAAGAGATAAGAGAAAGGTTAACTTAAAAAATACTCTAAGGATAAAATTATATTACAAAATATTTTAAGATACTGAAAACACATGTAAATATACTTTTGTATTGGATTAGTCATAAAAAAACGTTAGAATAACTGAAAAAATAGTTGAGGCTGTAACACTCTAACCTTAAACCTTATACTCCCTCCGATCCTAATTATAGGACAATATTTGATAGTTGATCTTGGTCATAATTATAGGATAAAGTTCTAAATTTTGTCAATTTCTTCCCAAAATATCCCCTATTGATACTTTCTCAATAATAATTTAATAAGAGTAAATCGAAAGTTGTTGAGGGAGATTGACGACGTCGGATTGTGTGAGAGTTTGGAGAAGTCGTGTGTGAGGCATGAGAGGTACAAAAAAAAAATAGAATCAACATAATTGAATGCCATTTTAAATTTTAAATAAGGGTATTTTAGGAAAATAAATATGATTAACTAATTTAACCACTATCCTTAATTTCTCTAAAGTTAGATAAATATGTCATATAATTAGGATCAGAGGGAGTATTTTTTTTTTGCCAGTACGTTAAACCTCATATTAATAACAAATGACTTTGTTGATAAGATAAAATAACGTATGATGTGTTTTTGCTTCTCGGTTTTTAAGACCGATTTAAGCATTACATATTTTTATATACGTATATGTGTGTGTATATATTGTTGGCACTTGGGATTGATCAGGAAAAGAAACACGTGAAAATTCCCTTTTTAGAAATTCAATGTATTTCGCTTGCCTCTCATTTCACTTGTGGCTGTAGGATCAACGTACATGTGTAACCACTGTAGCTACGAATTAATTACCATGACCATAATAAAACAAATAGCAAAGGAATGAAAAAAAAAATCAAAGCAGAGACAAAAAAAACAAAAGTGACAATAAATAAATATCACTATTATTATATTTTTCACATTATTGGTGACTGTTGTGGGTATCCTTTATTTGGCCACCCTACTGTTGATATAATTCCGATTTGTTGCAGTTGCACACAGAAAGGTAGCTTTCAGGTTTTTTTTTTTTTTTTGAATACATGCTTTCAGGTTTTTAGTACAGAGCCAATGGATATTCATATTTCTTTTTCGTATCATATTTTTAATTTTTTTGAGACGAAAAGCTTTTTGAGAATTTCACGTACGACACAATAATAATGTTATAAATACTAAATAGTAAATAGCCCTGAAATGAAATGGACCCGAGCTTGATTTAAAAACAAAAAAGCTTGAGAAAAATTTGACGGTTTGTAGTTTTGTACCTGTGTACTTGTTCTTCTCGTATCTCCACGTCCTGGATCTCTGAAAGCAGCTGCAGCCAGCAGCAGACACACGAGTTGCGGAACCGGGTATTCCTTCTTATCTCAATCCTCATATTTCATTTTCCATTTTTCCATTCTTCTTCAATTCCTATGCTTCTGTTGAATCATTTTTGGGATGGTTTTTAAACTCCGAAGATTGAATCTATTTCGGTTCCATTGCGAGTTTTGTTCTTGCTGAATGCGTATCTCCAAGAGCCCATTCTGTATTTTCAGTTCTTGTTAAGCATTCGTCTCAGCATTTGTTTTCTTGGTTTCTTACTCCTATTGAACAGGCATTGGTGAATCTTTATTCCTTGAAATTTGATTGGGATGGTCATGGACGAGACTCATCTCGCCTCTTGTGCTTCTTATTCGTGACGCAGAACCTGGGTTCTGTTATAATACTCTGTTCAGAACAATTAGAGTAATTACTCAAGTAAATTTGGGCTGTTGCTGGATTTTTTTTTTTTAAAAAAAAATTTGTTTTGATGAAACGGGGCTTAATTTTTAGTTGTTGCATTTCCATGAACAATATTGTGGGAATTTAAGCTTCTCATGGTTTTACGTTTGCAACTTATTTTGCGTCCTTTACTTTTTCGATATTTCAATTCTCTTCTTCTGGTTTAAATCTGACAAATCTGAATGGGATGCTTTCTAGAGTAGGTGCCGGGTAGCTGGTTTCAGTTGCCATGAGTTCGGAGTGTAATGTTTCTTTTTTGGGTGGGTCCGGGTTTAAGGGCTTCAAAGGGATTTTACTAGACATTCCTAATTGTTATTATTTCTATGAATAGGTTTGGGGTTCTCTTGATCTGAGTTAATCTGTAAATTGAAGGAAGATTGATACAGACAAACTCGTATTTAGGCTTATGCTCTTATTTAACAAAGTTCACGTCAAATTATAGGTGTGGACTTATCTGCCCTTCCTTGAGCATGCTTCGAGTTTGAGAAGTTTGATAGTTCTATCCTTAAGAAATTAGAAGACACAAACCATTGATTTTCGGATGGCGCATTCTGGAGCTGTATGGGAATGGGACTATAAATCAGCAATTATAACTACAAAAGATAGGAATGGAATTGATCAAATTTTGCTTCGGAATTCACAAGGTTCATCAACAAAGGTGGGTGAGAATCTGTTGATTTTGACATTTGCATCATTTTGAATGATTTATGAAATTATTGTTTAAGTATTATTTAATCTTTCAGTTTCAATACATGATAGGAAAACTTGGTTCATGATATGTCTGGTTTAGCAATCAAACTGCAAATTTCGGTATTTGTCCTGTTTTGAAGTTTTTATGGAGTCCTGGCTTGATTATTCAACTTTTCAATATCACTCTGTGATAGGAGAACCTGGTTCATATTGAAATTTATGCTTTGGTTTGAACCTCGTGGTTGGTGGCTTTGGCATTGACTTTCTTTTCTTGCCAGATAAGCCTGCAAGGAGCACAAGTCACTTCATGGAGGAATGAGAAAGATGAAGAACTACTATTCACTAGCGCTAAGGTTTTGTTTTTCAATTTGCATCATCTTCAAGTCATCAATTTTTTTTACCACCAAATGGGTTTGTGTGAAGTTAATGATATGGATAATTTTTGCCTGATTTGCCGATAGGAATGCGTTTCTTTTCAGCTAAATTCCATGCACAAGTAATTCCTCTGCAATTGGGGCGTGTTCTTTGAAAAATATCATGTATGAAACTATTCCCCTATGAATGGAGTGAATTTAAGAATCATAAGTTTTGACTTCTATTTTTGTTGAGCGCAGAAATGAGAAAGTTAAAAACAAAAAGAAAGTGCTTGGCCATTCAAATTGCACACTTTTTGTTCATTGCAGCCTCATGCTTTTTGTGCTGGTTTTTACCCTTTGACCAATTTTACTTGATAAAGAGCCAAATTTCATTAGCTACTTCTTTTGTCTTATTTGCAATTGATTGTAGGTGATTCCCAAGGATTCAAAAACAATACGAGGAGGAATTCCTATTTGTTTCCCACAGGTTTATTTCAATACTCTGTTGAATAATGTTTATTGTCTCAATATTGGAAGCTTTGTTACAAGTTGTTTCTTACATCTTAAGCTTAACTTGTTTGAAGTTTGGAAGCTGTGGGTCATCAGAATTGCATGGATTTGTAAGAAATAAGATGTGGAAAATTGATGATAATCCTCCCCCTCTACCTGCATATGATCAAGAAGGGAAATCCTTTGTTGACTTGCTACTCAAATCAACTGAAGAGGATATGAAGTGTTGGCCACATAGGTATTAATTCTTATGTTGCTTTTTGTCTGTTAGAGTATATTGGTGGTCTGACAAGGATATCTGTTCGCTTTTTTTATTGCTTTGATAATTTGATCCTGGAATGGATATTTGATTGTATGCTTCTCTTTTGTGTTGGAAACATAGTTTAAGTAGTAGTGAGCTAACTAAATGTTTAACTGTGTCAGTTTTGAGTTTCGCCTTAGGGTGTCTCTTGCAGCAGATGGAGATCTGTCTTTGATATCACGAGTCAGGAATGTCAATGGCAAGCCGTTTAGTTTCTCATTCGCATATCACACATATTTGTTGGTTTCTGATATTAGGTGTGTATAGTTTTCTCTAAAACTTGAACAGCCTATTGTGATAATTTGTGTAGAACTTGTTTGAATGAACTTTGAACGAAGTGCCAACATTATAGGCAAATCCCTAGGTTTTCCCCCATTTTTGGAAATTTCATGTTAAGATTTATGTATCTTTTATTTTTGTAAAAAGACTGGTAATTAGGGCTCAAATGAACAATTTTCTGTATAGTGAGGTGAGGATAGAAGGTCTGGAGACACTTGACTATCTGGACAACCTTTTCCAGAAGGAACGCTTTACTGAACAAGGCGATGCAATAACATTTGAGTCTGAGGTAAATCTTTATGTTTCTGGACACGACAAAAATTATGTCCAGTAGTAATTTGAACCTTCTCGATTTACAATTTTTGGCAAGTTTAATTGAAAATTTCATGATGCGGTTGATGTTTTCACCTCAATTCAAGGTAATGAAAAGTTGCCAAACTTTTTTCCTTCTCTCATGGCAGGTGGATCGAGCCTATCTTAGCTCTCCAAATGTAATTGCCGTCCTAGATCATGAGAAGAAGAGGACATTTGTAATAAGGAAGGAAGGCCTCCCTGATGTTGGTAAGTTATGCCGCCAGTAAAACTTGTTCAAATGTGAACTAATCTGAACTACTTTTAAGTTCTCTTTTAAAGTACTACCTTTGGTCCTTAATACAAAATCTTGGTTGTAGTGCCAATTACACTAAGACCGAGATATTATATTAAGGACTTGTGGTAGTATATATTTGGCCAGCACCTGCACTAATTGAGGACATATTTTGTCTTCAAATATGATTATGGTTTTGGATCCTATCATTAAGATTAGACTATCTGTCAGGAACCACTTCAACCAAAATCTGAAGCTATTAAGTGAAGATTCATAAATAACCTTATTGTAAAGTCAATAATCAATTCTTGTACAAATGCATACAGGGCATGAAGTGTGGATAAAGCATAGGTCACCTTACCTATTATTGTAAAGCTCTAAACCACTTGGAGTTGTTGTGACCCAAAAAAAAAAAAAAAAAAGCCTTGGAGTTGGTGGTTTGCTGACGTGTTAAGACCATAAAAAATAAAAATTTAAAGCTACTAAGTGAAGTTCTATGAATTGTTTTATTGTAATCTTCAATACTATGCCTTCAAGTTCTATAGATTTCGTATGTCCTCTGTGCAGCTGTGTGGAACCCATGGGATAAGAAATCAAAATCAATGGCAGACCTTGGAGATGAGGAGTATAAGCATATGCTTTGTGTCGATGGGGCGGTGATTGAGAAGCCTCACACTTTGAAGCCGGGCGAGGAATGGACTGGGCGGTTGTGGCTGTCTGTAGTGCCGTCGAGTTTCTGCAGTGAGCGCCTGGGTCTTGATAGAAGCGGTCTTTGACTATGAGGAATTGTACAAAAGTTGATTTAGTATTGGTCTCAGTTTAGTTCATGAAGTCAGAGAAATAGAACTGCTTTTTAGGATTATCAGGAATTCATGATGTCTGTTACCTATGGTTTTTTTGGTCGGAATAGTCATCAAAATTTCTCTTGCTTATGGATACATATACTAGCATCCATGTCTTTCCAGAATAAGACCTTGTTGAAATGACCTATGTTATAACGATATATTTCTTGTTTCGTACGGTCGAAGCAGGCAGAAAGAAAGAGAGCAAAGTGTGTACTGAAACTGAATAGCTATATTACTTCTACACTACTGGGTACACATGCCACCAATACAATTAGATCTAACATACCATCAACAAAATATACGAACTCATGGCAATAAAAAACGGAAGGCAAATCGATGCCAAGTTTCTAAACTTTTGTAGGGTCTACCAGAATTTTCTTTGCCCCTAAACACTTCCATGGCAAAGCAATGCTCGTAGGAATAGAGCTACAAGGTGAAAAAAAGAAAAGAAATAGAGCTAGCAAAGCGGGCTGGTTGGTCTCATGTAGGGGTGGAAATAGGTTTCACCTTTAAGAAGTGCCTACAGCCTGGTCTGGTTGGTAAGGCCTAACTTGTTAAATAAAGAGGTCTGACTTCAGGTTCATTTAAAGGCATGCTTGTTTAAACAAGCCAGGATTCTTAGGTCTATCCTGCAAGTATGATTGGTTTAATATATTATATATATGTTATACAATAATATTTAATTAAATTAAGTTTATTTTTAAGTTAATATAAGCTTTAAAAGGCTTTGAAGCGTACTAAAAACCTACATAAAACTAGGTTTTGGTGGGCTTAAATCTTATTTACGACCTTTAAAGCCTATAATATGAGGTTTTTTTAAAGATCTATATTGCAAGTAGGCATTTAAAAATGCTTTAAACCTTGTCAAGCATTCTGAATGCTTAGGCATGAGCCTAAATTCAGGCCCAAACTAAGGCCCAAACCTATTTGGTCAAAGTCTGACATAGCTTGACTTATTTTCGCCCCTAGTCTCTTGTGGGTCTAGATCATAATAATCTTTAATGTAAATCTCATTCTTGATAATCATCACAATATGCAATTGAGAAGAATGAATATTTTGAAACACCATAAAAATTCTTTCTTTTCATGTATGGTAAGCCACCTCATCAACAATGACGACAATAAAACATTTTTCCTAACCCAGTTGATGCAGAACATTGAAGAGGAAAGGGAGAGAAGAGAGGGAAATCAACAAATAGATAGAGGAAAGAATGTTAAGGGGGAGAAGCTCAATAATCAATTTATTCCATCATTCAAAAGGATTACAATAGAGAACACTAACTCTATTTATAGAGTTTAAGAAATAATAAAATAATAATTTAAGATTCAATTCCTAAATGAAATCATGTAATACTATATTTCATATTTTATTGAGATATTGCAAATATTAAAAGATAATTAAATAAATCCTAATTCTAATGCATAAGTATCTTTATTAAATATTTCTAATTGATAACCCTAGATATCTCAACTAAGCCCTATCTCATATCCCAGGCCATCACCTATTTTGTTCTAAAAGTTCAATAACAGATGATAAAGTGGACAGCCCAAAAGATATTGAAATAACACATATTATTGATCCATCAAAACATACATCCTTACAATATGCCTTTGTACAATATATATAGACAGAAGGTCCCAAGTTGGGACTCACTAATAACCCACTATATACAATTACAAATATATCCCTGAACTAATTACAAGTAACAATAAATAAACATTATCTATCTAACAAGCATAAAATCCCCCTGGGCTTTGCTCGGGTGCACCAACTACTTCATGTTTGAGCATTCAGTTACCTACCACTTCCCTAATGTTGTTAGCAGAAAAACAAAAACTTACTTGAACTTTGTTCCTCTAATTGACACCATTATTGGATTACAACTCATGCCGAGCAAAATTCGTTTGCGCTCTTATAAAAGTCAACACATCCATCACAAAAAGAAGGGTTCACAACCAACCAACAAAGCTTCGTTCACAAACAACAGTTTCCCATGAAACATATGAACAAAACATGTCCATGTTATGTGTGTAGCAAGTTCTGCCACATATAATGAAACAAAAAAATTAAAATGCAAGAAGACCTTTTCAAAACAGTACATGAAACATTTGTAAATGTCGAATGACTTCATAACATCTCACGTATGCTGCTTTATCTTTCTAAATATCTCCCTGTAAACGACATTGGTAGTTGCATTCTTTTGATGATTACTCCCATCATGTATAACAAACCTGTGATGTTCTTAACTCTTGATAAGGCAACATATAATTGGTCACGCGTAAACAATGGCTTTGATAGATATAACCCAACATTTTGTAATGACTGCCCTTGGCTCTCATTAATTGTCATTGCAAAAGACAAAGAAATAGGAAACTACCTTCTCTTAATCCGAAAAGGAAGACTACTATATGAAGGATTCATATCCATTCTATGAATCAAAACCTTTTGATTTGGATTTGACCCATTTAATGTTATTACTTCAATAACATTTTTTCAAAGAAGTGTGATATGTAACTTGGTTCCATTACATAACCCATTAGCTTGGTCTATATTCCTTAATAGCATTATAGGTACTCCAACCTTGAGATTAAGATTAGGCCTGGGCAAACCTAAACAATTAATTGTATTTAAGAACTCCGTGCTGTACAAATTTTCAAATCCATCAACCTTATGAGATGACTTACAAATAGATCACAATTGTCATACTCCATCATGTCACCAGGTAATAAAGAGCACATACAGTCATTTACATGACATACAGTCATTTACATTGTCTACAGTCTTAATCATAGGTCATAGAATGACCTGGCTATTGAAGTAAGCTGAATTACCTAAATTTTCCTGTAAGGCAGGGTATGTCGCTGACATAATAACATACATAGGATCTTGATAATTTTGAATAAGAAATTCTTCAAGAATGTCAACCTCTGCAATACCATCATAGGGCAAACCCAATTTACCATCATCGAAGTAGAAACTATTCCGAGAACACTTGTAATTTACGACTATCTGGATTCAACGAAGAAGATAGTTTCATGTTTTTTGTGAGATGGAAAATTGTACACAAATCCTACAAGTATGACGAAGTGATGCAAGCATTCACTATAGTAGCTCTCGACTCCTTTAGGATAACAGGTAACAGTTGGTAAAAGTCACCACCCATCAACACATGCTTCCCACCAAATGGATTGTTGTAATGCATAATGTCCTTTAAAGTCCTGTTGAATGCTTCAATACAAAAACGTTGAACCATCGGTGCTTCATCCCAGATGATTAATTTAGTGGACTTAATCAACTTAGCCAACATAGAATTTTGTTTAATATTGCACATTGAATCTTCGTTAACTGCAATAGGTATTGCAAACCTCGAATGAGTTGTCCTTCATATTGTAACAATGTGGCTGCAATGCCGCTTGACGCAACAGCTAGCACTATTTCACCTTTAGACCGAAGTAATAAAGTAAACGCACTCCATAAAAAATTTTTCTCAATTCCCCTATAACTATACACAAAGAAAAATCCACCAATACCAACGTTCAATAAAGACATAATTGAATCATAAATAACTTTATGCTCTACATTCAATGAATTGATTATTTTCACTGAATGCGCTCTCAGCTCAATTTTATCATAATTTAATTCCTGACAAATGATTACCAACATCAATATAACTGACTGATGAAGGTAGTAGGATTGAAGGAAAATCTAAAATTCTCTTTCCATTCAGTTGCAATAGACTTTCAATCTCAGCAAGGGCAACTTGCTCTTTTTCTGATGCTAATATATATGTCCCTATATAAGTGAAAACGTACAGGTCAAAACATGTGTGTAAAAAAATTGTTAACAAAAAAGAGCTGTAAGGAATATGAACAGACTTGATGGCATAGGATCATCATGTGGGATGTATAACAAATCTTCTGATAGAATTTGAGAAGTCTCATTCCAAACAATGTCAGGCCGGCTTAAATAGCTACACAATAGCATGCTCACAAACATGGTACGCAATAAACGGCCCGTTGCCCACACTAAAGCTTCCTTCAAAGCAAAAATAAATTCAGTGTCATCGTCTAATAATCCCAATGCAATACATGCAACACGATATGTTGAATGAATGATACCATCGACTGTCTTAATAGCTTCATAAGATAAAGGTCCTTTTACTTTAGTCGATAAAACCCTTAAGCAATATAGTTCTCCAAATAAAGGTGAAGTATGATTAAGTTGTCCAATTGCAAATCCTATTTTCCTTTTTTTCAAGATTCGTTGCCTCTGATGATGCACATGATATTGTGGGAATTTATAATAATATAGTGATTTAGCCAAATCATCATCTTTGTTTTGTTTCATCCAAGCAAGGAACATAGACTCACACACTTTAGGCTTGTCTAAAATCTCAGCCACATCATCAATGTTAGAATAGATGACACATTGTTGGTTTGATAGATGAAAACTTAACCTTTCCACAGGTGGGAACCTATAATGGATATCAAAACCATATATATGCCAAGCTACCTCGCATCCAAAGATATAACATAAATTATAATATTGTTGAATCTTATCCAATGATGTTTGAGGATTCCCATTTTTGTAACTATCATAAATTGAGGCTACCACACTGTCATTCCCTTTACTAATATACTTGAATATGTACTTGATTGTAGTAGACTGATTGCATTTTTCAACATTAATGTGACCATGAAATATGGACAACAATGTAGGATTATATAGAACTACAAACTGTTATCTAACGGAATGCCTTTCACTTTAATAGACTTTCCATCGTCTCTTCTTCTATATGTAGGAAACCCTTCTTGGTCAACAATTGTTTCTTCATTAAATTTCTTAGGAAAGAACTTCTTACATTTCTTATCTACCATACATTGCACTTTTGGATTGAGATGTCCACAAGAGAATTCATCATGAATTTTTGTACTAGCTCATACAACTAAGGATTAGAATCCACATCTAGGATTTCAGCGGATATAATTTTATCAATATCAACAGGATCTTTCAACTTGTCATGTTTTGCAGGCTATATAAGGATATGTGCATGTGACAGACCTTTTTTTTGAAATTCAATCGTATAAACTTTTATAATACATGGGAAAGAAAACGAAGAAAAGTCAGTTAATACTTGTCATAATTGAAATATTACAAATTTAATATGTACAAAAAGGCATTACATAACTGACCCCATGTATATAGACCTACATGAAAGAAGGAGCAAACTTGCATGAGATAAATAGTACATTTCTTATTCGCAAAAACATTGCAACATAACATAAGAAGATATAATATATGTACCTCACCACAAAAATACTATTCTGAACTTCATTCTCTATGTCATAGATATGCATTTGTGAGTACATAGGTTTTGCTCCATGTTCTGGTAAAAGGCTGCCTATGTGATGGTAATTGAGGCAAAATAGTACAAATGTGTACGGTTCATTACCGTCATTTTTAGCATGATCAATTTTTCCATCCATAGATGTAAATGCAAATATGTTGTTGTACAACCTAATGTTTGCATAAAATTTTTTAGACATATTAGAGTTTTTTCATAGAATAGATCAAACAGCACTGACAGAGGCTCTTTGTTTTTTGGAAGCTTCACTTTTCTCCATGGCAATACATTATAAAAGTTGGCCCAGCTGCATTCTTTTAATTTTGAACCCTTTATTATACCACATCTTTGCACCATAAATATGGCAGAATATAAGTAACATCTCCCTCATCATTGTATTATACAACATTAGATACATGTGTTAAAAAAGCAATTCCTTGTGATTAATGACCTATCACAACTAATGTTCAAAATTTATTAATTACCTACCAATAATGAGTGGTTGCTTCCTTGTTCTCTTTTGGAGTGTATTTTGTGTGGTAACACCAACCTCTAATCCTCTATCATCAGTATCTGAATTTGAACCTCACAATATGAGTAAATACTGCATGAAAATCATATATATACTTTCATTATAAATAGATACAATACCTTCAGCTGAATCTACTTGGCACTCACTGGCTTTATTATCAAAATCTAATTCATCATTACATGTGAAGTCAATATTTTGACAATATTGTTCAGGACCTATTCATCCAGAAAAAGTATATGTAATTATTGAAAGCATACAAGTACCAACAAATCCTGACCATCAAAAGGCCACATTCTAACATAAGTGGAATTTGAGAGCACAATTCATCTATTTCTCATGCTCATGAACTATAATTGCCTTTAACATCTTTTCAAAAAGCAATACACAGTACTCTCAAAATGATAGCAATGCAAACTGAGAAAAAGTTAATGGTTTGAAGGCATATGTATGAACACAATACGATTTACATATTTGATATTAATGATTGAAGTGGTTGAAATTGGTTTGCTTAACATGCCTCCTAATGGAGGACAACCTTACTGCTATGTTATTGTTGATAAATTGTCGAAGGAAGTATGTTCGGTTGATGCATGTATTGAAGTACTATTTATGGTGATGTCATCTAGAGTTAAACCTTAATAGATATGCAAAAGAATTAATAATTATTATACCAAACTGAAAGCTTTGATGTATAGATATAGCTTTTATGTTTACATAAGAATGAATACTTAGCAATGTATCAAAAAAAGGATTAGTACTTAGCATATATGTAAGAAACTTTTGCCTGGTTGAACCATAAACAAATATAGTTTGGAAATCAGGTTTTTGTATCAGACTACTTCATGACCTTTAGTTGATGACTTGAAATTAAAATCTAGACGTCGGGTAGCCTTAAATGCATGGAAAACTTTTCTTGGACTACTTGATGAATGTGTGAAAACTGTGCTATGCTCGTCAGAATCCATTTCCATTGAGCAAAATTTGTGGCTTTGACATCTAATGGTACTATTCCTGAAGTCCATCTTCCCTGTATAAATGCTTTCTTTAGAAAACACAACAATTGTAACCTATATTGAACCTGTTAGTGAGCATAATGAAAATTGACATACCAAGACTTTTGAAAGATTGAAATGGTGACTTCTTAGTATCTACTACATTTGTGATATCCTCAAAAACACTTCTCGTAGCCTGTTCTTTGTAGTCAGTTTTGACTCCATTATTTAAGAGTGGTCTTTTCTTTGGAGGCATCTTCAACAAACATGTTAAGGGAAGTAAATTCTTATAGCATATATGCATCCCAAGAAATTGTAATGTAGTGAGTTTGAAACTGCCTGTGTCTAGAGAAAGAGCAAAACTCATAGTTTGTCAACCATTTACTTATAAAAGACTATTAGAAAATGATAAATAATTATGTTATGTTTTTTTCCTCACGTCTAGATAGGACTTGTGTTGGCGGAATATATGTAAGATCATTCAATATCCTTGTACATTTGTAGCTAAAGTTTATGATGAAGCAAAATTTTATATGTATTTTCTATATTGCTTTTTGCCTATTCTGTCTATGATTTGCACTTGAACTCTCATTCGCCCTGATTGGTTGAGTTAAGCATCACATAAATGATCAAGTTAACTATTTGAGAAGCTTTAAACTGTTTCTAATTTAATGTTGTTAAATTATTTTTTTGGATCCCAGTAATACCACTTGCAATATAATAAAATATGTGGTAAACCTTTTCTTTATCTCATATAGGTTGTCGAATGGTTGAGCAGAGAGACTTTACCTAGTTTAATAGTTGTTCAATGTTGAGGGCTGGTCTTCAAATTTTGTATATTATGAATTCATGCCATCTAATTAGACTGCTAGATCTCTGATGCCAAATAAAATATAAGGATTATTCTTCTCATTGCATATAAATGGAACCATAAAATATGACAGATAAACCCTTTCAGCCTAAGACATTTTAAAACTGATTTTCTTAGCAATTAATTGTAATTTGTCCCTTATTGACAACATGAGACTAATATGACAGCAAAATCCTTTAATTTTAATGATACGCAAAAAAAAATCAGACTAGGAGAAAACAATACCGTAATTGCCATAAATAAGATCCTAAAACTAAGTTTAAAGATTGAGTAATAATGGCAAAACCTTCTTCTTGAAATCATTATTATTAACCTTTATAATAGCATGTCATGACAGGTGAGGTTCCAAAAAATTGACAGGACTGTAAAAGTCTTCATGATGACAAATGAAATGATAGGTGAGAAGAAGAAAATGTCTAGATTCTTATGAATTTTGGATGTGGTTAATGATGGTAGGAAGATTTAGTACAGCTTCATTAAAATTCTAGAAAACAGATGCAATTACTCTTGACATATTTCAACTAACGCTTTCAAGTTATGATGAAGATAAGGTTAGCCAAAGCATAAAGTAAACTATTGCCAAAGTTATTGAAGAAGTCAACTCAAGATGCTTTACCAATAACCTTGTGAATTTTTCCACACAGAAAAAAACATTCTAACAATAAATTTTTGAACTAAAATCATAAATTTAATTATAGAACCAATTATGAGTAAACAATAACAAATTATAAGAAAAAAATTTAATGAATTCTTTTTTTCAAGTTATGATGTAGATGAAGTTACCCCAAGCATTGAGTAAACTATTTGGCCAAGTGATTGAGGAAGGGAACTCAACATGCTTCGCCAATTACATTGTGATTCTTGACCTCAATTGGCAATAATTTTTGCAACTTATGTTGTAGTAGAGTTAAAGAGAGGCCAAGACTTAGTGTTCTCGAATGTGTAAGGACCATGTTGTTAGTTATTAGAATAAAACCTCCTGGGTTTGTTAATAGGTCTTCAGAATTATATTTAATTCGGCAAATTGGTCACCAGGGAATTACCTACTTTATTCTTGAGCTAGCCACATTAAATGATAGGCATTTAAGTATGAAGTAAGACCATGCAAGACCATATATCTACAAAGATAAAACAACCTTTGCCCATACACATCTAGCTCCTACACTTTCCTAATATGCCTCTTTGACCGCAGCAAAACCCTCAACGAAAGTATCTTATTGAACTTTAGGTTCCAAAAAACCCTTATTGCAGAATCATAGTTTACCATTGTCACCTTCCCTGGGAAATCAGAGTAGCACCAAATCATAGTTTACCATAGTTTACCGTTTATCTCCAACCACAAATGTAAGCTTATATGTCATCATTCCCTTGAACCTAACTTTCCTCAGAGGACCAATGCTAGAAAGGAAACCCATTACATCTGAAATAGAACAATGACAACAGTAAGTGACATTGACAAACCCAAATGAAAGACTTTGTCAGAATCCTTTACCTGTGACCATGCAAGGATGACGACACTGCTCTTCCAAATTAGCTATATCCTAGAGCTTGAAACAGTGCTTTGGCGTTAGAGCTCGACATTCCACTACCTTTGAAGTTGGCATCAGTTTGATAAGGAACCTGTCGTGGATCCCTTCACCACAACAAGTCAACACAAAGTCTTGGACAAAATACTCTCGACCCTCCTTAAGCAGGTTAGAAAATCAATCAATGACCTCATTATCACCTAGCCTCATTATCATACAATCCCCCTTTTCAACAATAAAAGAATTAGATGTCATTAAGTTGATTGATAAAAAAAGCATAAACATGAGTACATAAAAAAGTACCTTTTCATCGAAGACAACATAATCAATAGAAATGAACTTCCTCAGATAACCACAGACTGACCTATACATATCGAAATTTGTCCTCCAAAACTCTAGATCAACTTTTACCAGAAGAGTGACTTCATTATTGTGAGGAGCTACAACATCAAGACTTTGGTAATGGAAAATCGATTGCAAGGAAAAGAGGACATTGTGTAAGATAGGCATGGCAACAAATTTTTTGACAAATGCAAAATCAAAATCAATAAAAAATGGAAACTCTGTTCTTTATGGAATACCCAAACGATGGCCTCAGCTTCCATCCACAGCATACTCTCAGCTCCTGGAAGAAAGACATTATAACAGTTTAAAGCTCAGATTTCTTTCTTCACTACTAGAAACTGAATGAAGACCAAGGCATTAGCTTTAGTTGGGTAAATGCTTCACCTACTCCTACTAAATAGTTGACAATGGAAAAAGTATATATGAAGTGATGTTGTGCAGCAATTACTTTTTGTAACTAAGAACTGTTCATTTTTAGTTGGAGCAGAACGAAGCCAACGTATATAAAAACGGCTTGGCATAAGAGCCATTACTATTTTTATAAACAATAACAGGTAAGGCAAAAGTGCGAAAATTGAAAACAACGGCTTATTCCCCTATTACTCTTATGTATATATCGATTCCTACACTCCCTCTTAAGTTGGGAACTCTGTATTCACAAGTACTCAGCTTGCCAAGAATGTAAGTATGTTGTGGGCCTCCTAGATCTTTTGTTAAAACATCTAATATTTATTCACTTGAACATACATGCTCAAAAACAATCATTCCAGCTAACAATTTTTCTCTAATAAAGTAGTACTCTATTTAAATGTGTTTTGTATGTTCATGAAATAATGAGTTTGTTGCTATATGAATGACTGATTTACTATTACAATAAACCTTTATTAGCTCAACATTTTGCACATGCAATTCTTTGAGCAATCATGTAATCCAAGTTAGCTCTACTATTGCCATTCGCAACGTTCTATACTTGGCTTCAGTTGAAGAGGCAGAGATAATGTTTGCTTCTTTGATTTGCAACATATTAAGATGCCTCCCATCTTTATGAGAAACCCTATTACCGAGCATCTTGTATTAGCACAAGCTCTATGATCTGAATCACATAAACACTCTACCTTTAAGTTGCTTTCTGACAAGATATAGACTTCTCGACCTATAGAGTCCTTTAAGTACTTGACCAACCTTAATGTAGCTTTCAAATATGACTCTTGGGCTCTTGCATGAATTGACTCAAGGTCCATACAGTAAAAGAGATGTCAGGTCTAGTCAATGTCAAGTATAGCAACTTACCAACAAGCCTTCTGTACATCCTGCCATCTTCCACGATGGTATCCTTCTCAGTTGGTGCAGTAGTTAGTAAGTTGCTACTTTCTGAGAAGGATACCATCGTGGTGATTAATCAATTCTGTAGCATACTTTCTTTGATTTAGAAGTATTCCATGCTTCGATCTCAGAACTTCTAAACCAAGAAAGTATTTCAAGGTCCCCAAATCTTTGATTTTAAATTGGCTATAAAGAAAAGCTTTTACCTCGTTGATAGCTTTCAAGCTACTCCTTGTAATCATCAAATAATCTACATAAGCAACTACAAGCACCACTTCATTTTTGAAAAAGTGCATAGTCATACTTACTTTGTTGAAAACCTTCTTTAATAAAAGATTGAGTCAACTTTTTATTCAATTGTCTTGAAGCTTGCTTCAAACCGTATAAAGATTTTTTAAGTCTACAAACCTTATTTTGGTCACTACTTTTTATTAAAACCTTGAGGTATAGTCATATAGGCTTCCTCATGTAAATCACCTTGTAAAAATGCATTGTTCACATCTATTTGATGAATAGCCCATCTATTTATAACAATAAGTTTCAAAACAGTCCTAATAGTCACTATTTTTACCATAGGAGAAAATGTTTCATAAAAGTCTATCCCTTCCGTTTGATTATACCCTTTAGCAACCAATCTTACCTTGAATTTATCTAAACACCTATCTGCCTTATATTTAGCCTTGAAGACCCATTTACATCTTATTAGTTTCTTTCCTTTTGGTAAGTTAGCTATGGTCCAAGTCTTGTTTGCTTCTAAGGCTATAATCTCAATATTTATTGCCTCTACCCACCTATGATCATTTGCTGCTTGTTCATAAGGTTCTAGTTCAATTTTTTTTTATCAATAATAGGCATAAAACATCTGTATAAATTAGACAAATCATTAAGAACAATGGAATTAAACAAGGCAACATTATTTTACACGTCATTTCCAAGATCAGATTGGGTTTGATTGTTGTTAAAGGGCAAATATTCACATTTATAGTCTCTAGTCCTTACAGGTGACTATCTTGTTCGAATAGGTCTGTCATTTATGGGGGTACATGGGACTGAATTATTCTGGACAGGTTCATTCACCTCTACTGTGTCTCTTCCTCATTATTGTCATGACATGCATCCCTCTAATTATGTGTCTCTTTTCTCAAAGTATCAAAGGAATCAATGTCATGACTAATAATGAAATGATCTACAATGTTTTTACTAGACATTCCCCCTTGATTCATACTCTGGACATCACAAAAGGGAAATTTATCTTCTAAAAAAATAGCATGCCTAGTAGTGATTAAAGACTTAGTTTTAATGTAATATAAGATGTAACCCTTTTGAGTGGTTGGGCATGCAAGGAAAACATAAGGTTAATCCCTTTACTGAAACTTGTCACTGCAATTCAAAATAGTAGCAAAAGTTAAACACCCAAATACTCTAAAGTGATCTACAGTCAAAGATTTATTATATAATAAGTCATAAGGTGTAAGATACTTTAGTACGTTAGAGGCAGTTCTGTTAATCAAATATGTTGTAGCTATAATCCCTTCCCCCTAAAACTTAATAGCCAAATTATATTAAAACATGATACTTCTAGCAACATTCAAGAGATGCATATGTTTTCTTTCAACAACCCTATTTTGTTGAGGGGTAAAAGGACAATAAGTTTGATGAATAATACCCCTTTGTCAAGGTATTGTCTTACCTCATGATTTACAAACTCCTTACCATTATCAGTTCTCAAGGTCTTGATCATGACAAAGAAATGAAGTTTTTCAGCAATTTAGTAACGTCCGATTTATAATGCATCAAGAAAACCCATATAGAACAAGAAAAATAATATACTAATGTAAGGAAATATCTATGTCCTTGGTGTGTAAGGGTTCTATAGGCCCCCCATGCATCTACATGCACCAATTGAAAACAATAATAGGACTCTGAAGAGTAATTCTCAAATGTTTCAAAACATTCATAGGGGCATACCCAAGTCTATAGTGCCAAAGAATATCCTTCCAAGTGTTTACAAAACTATGTCTATCAGTAGTGTTGACATATTCTGGTTTGTTTTTCCTTTTCAGAAGATATAGGACCCTAGTAAGTTTACCAATCCCTTTGATCATCCAATTGGACATGTCCTACATCACACATAAATTAGGGGAAAAAAGAAAACCACATACATACTATATAGAGCAAGTTTAGCAATTAAGATCAAATTATAACATAATTCTTTAGCTTATAGGACATTTCTCAAATATACAAAATAAGTGATTTCAAGCTCTCCTATATGAGTTATACGGATTCACTTTCCACTAGGAACTTTAACCCATTTTGGTGCACCTAAATGTGGTTTGTATCTGTCTAGATATGTTAGCATACTAACAATATGACAACTTGCTCTTAAATATAAAATCCATTCAAATTTAGAGTTAATAGGCAAACCTGGATTGGTCGCTTGGACACTCATAACAACTTTATTTGGGTCAGAATCCTGTTTAAGCAACTCCAGAATTTGTATATACTATGCTGGGGTGAAAAATTGTCCTTAGGACCCACGTGTATCTTGCTCTCCTCCCACCTTAGCAGGTAATTCATTAACGGTGGGATTTGCTTGATCTTCTTTCTCCTTATTGAATTGATAGGGCTGAAATCCTGGTAGAAATACGATCAATTGGTAGCATGTCTCCTTTTGATGGCCCTTCTTTCCACAATGGCTACATGTTGCTTGGGAACGACCTCTGCCTTGGCCCCTACCACAACCACGACCTCCTCATGTCGTGTTAGAGATCATGATTGCTCTATTTGAGAGATTTCCTTGAACCCTATAAGAAAGGTTTTATTGAGTTTCTTCTTGAACAATCGTTAAGCAAGCTTGGTTGAATGAAGGTAGTGGATTCATCAACAATATTTGGCTGCACACCTGATGGAATTGTTTATTTAAACCAATAAGGAGCTGGAACAATTGTTGCTCATGAGCAACTTTGGCATAGTCCTTTGAAAAGCTACATTGACAATTAGGGATAGGCATTAGGGTAGCATAGTCCTTTGAAGAGCTACCATTAGCACGGTCTCACATAGGCGCGTCCTTATCCCTAGGGGCGTGGCTTCGAGTCCTGCGAAGGCGAAAGGAATGCACTAAGGGAGTGCATATATTCCTTTGAGTCCTTGCTACCGGATTGGAGTTAGGTGGGCACCCGGATTGGAGTTAGGGTGTAACAATAAAAAGGCGCCTTTTTAATAAACCAGGGTAGCATGTGTCACACTCACACCCTGACCCTAATCCGGTAGCAGGTGGGCACCGGGATTGGACTTAGAGACCATAAGATGATTTGAGACTTATTTAAAAGTAAATATCCCAAAAACATGATTTACAAAAACTTTTCAAAAGTTTGTTCAATAAAGGTCTCATATTCACATTTCAGCATACAAATGGCCTATACAAATTGATTCCATTCATCAATATCAAAGTACACAGTAAATTCCCGACACACTCAGGTTCTATTAATCAAATGAGGGTTTACATGGCATAATTGCCCATAATCAACTTCCCATTCTAGGGGATTACACAAAACTATCCAATATCTTCAGTATATACATTTATCCATAATGATAACAAAAAACCAGAATAATTAAACTCCAAGCCCGGAGATCTATCTGCCCTTCGTCACCTACTTCTCTTTAAAACTACTAGCCCTGTCTAAAAATTGTTAATTGGAAAGAGTGAGATTCAAAAGAATCCCAGTAATAACAGTTTACGTATATGATGTATAATGAACATAGCAAGTAAGCATATATCAAAAATTGACAACACAATATTCAATGTTTCTTGTCTGCCCCGTAATCCCACCCGCCTGCAGGCACGATCTTCCACCATGGGTTGATCCCCTCATGTGGCCGTAGGTCACAATTCTTCATTGGTATACCTCGTATTTCCACCGGCCCGCAGGCATGGTCCTCCGCCATGGGTTGATTCTCCCATGTGGCCGTAGGTTACAGCTCTTCATTGGTATGCCTCGTATTCCCACAGGCTCGCAAGCACGGTCTTCCACCAACTCTTCATTGGTATGCCCCGTAATCCCACCGGCCCGCAGGCACGGTTCTCCACAATGGGTTGATCCCCCATGTGGCCGTAGGTCGTAGCTCACAAGATTCAATGATAAATAAACACAAGCAATGCATTAAACATGATATAGGATGAAGTGCTACTACCTTGCTCTTTCCATTCTTGTTCAGGCGTATGCCTTCTATGCTCCGGGCAATTGTCAAATCCTATAATCAATATTAAGGATGACAAGCTATCACTTATCCTAATACTCAAATGACTTCAAAACCCTTATATTTGGTTATCATTAAAGTCCTTTAAGTGCCTATGAAAGGCCCTAACAATAGCTCTAAAGGGTTAGAAAGTACTATCTCAAAGACCACCTTACAATAGGAAAAAGTTTTGATTTTTGGATGTTGGCCGCGGCATAAAATAGGTTAGAAACTTTTGGGCTACTGCCAAAATCAGATCAGAGAGTTTTTGGCTGCGGCCAAAAGCAGGTTAGAAGCTTGGGTTGCGGCCAAGAAAAATTTCAGTTTTTGGGTTGAACTTCCAAAAACCATAACTAATTCTAGAAAAATTGAAATAAGGTGATCCCAAAGCCTAATGAAAGTTATTTAAGTCCTCTTTACTGGAAAAATATGGATCAAGGCTGTCTATAACCACAAAAATCCAGAATTCCACAAATGTTCATACTGTCCTAGAATTAAGTCTAATTTCGACACCAAACTTTGGAAAATCATAACTCTCAGTATAGAACTCAGAATTGACCAAACTTTACATCAATGAAAATCTTGAAGTGTGAATTAGAAGACTGGAAATTTTCACCTCATTCTAAAACCATTTGCTATTTCAAATTACCATGCAAAGTTGGCTACTTGCACAACAATTTCCACTTAACAAATTTCCAGAATTTTCCAACGTTGCAACTATGTCTCCAATTGTTCCAAAATCCAATCTAAAACTCATTCCCACACAAAATTTCATAAGAAAGCCAATGGAGATGTCAAAATGACCAATTTCACATTGCTTTCACAAGATATAACATCAATAACAACACAATACACTTTTCCAAAAACTCAAAATCCACAATTCACTCACCAAATAAATTCTATCTATCCAAAATACTTCTCATTACACCATATCCATGACAATCACATACAATACACACAATGACCCTCATTTTTGAAAATCAAGTCAAAATCCTAGAAATTCCAACTTAAATCAAATGTCATAAAACCTATATAGAAAGATTTGTCTTACTCACCTCTACAACTTTTCTAAAGGAGTTCCTTGATTCTCCCAACTCTAGATTTCCTGGTGTGCTCAAAACACCACCAATGGAAAATCTAAAACCATAGGATGAAAGCTCTTAACAAGAGGAACAACTTTAAATAAAGAGATTTTGACATTTGGAGTCAAAATCTTACCTTAATCTCAAGCTTTTCTTTTCTCTTTCTTCTTCAAAAATGGCGAAAGTGAGAGCTTGGAGGGAGAGAGAGTTTTGAGATAATGATGATGATGATAAAGAATGGCAAAATTTTCTACCCCCATGCCTTGCCTATACGCATAAGAGAGAGGGAGAGGGAGAGAAAGTGATAAAATATTATTACTTGACTTTTCCCCTTAACCACTCTTCATCCAATGGTGCCATATGTCATAATCTCCTTATTTTTTACCAAATAAGTAACCACATGGTTGCACTAACTAGTTCAATAGTCATTTAGTCACACATTTCATTTCCTTCTTAGTTAGTAATTAATTCTTCCATTAATCACTAACTAATTGCCATTCTTTCAATTTCTCACTGATTATGACATATTAATTAAAATTGCCACATAACATATAATAGCTCAACTTTAATTCACAAATTATTCTCAATAATCATCATTAGCCCTTAATCAAAATTTGGGGCATTACTGCATGCTCGTTCCAAAGCTCCTTGAGCTTGGTGTAATAGGCAAAAACACTAAGAGTCCCTTGAGTGAGTGAGTTAATTGACTGATATAGGGAAAATATCTTGGCACCATCAACCACATTAAATCTTTCTATTAAATCAATCCATTCAAGGGAAGTACTCAGAGAAAATACTAACCCGCTTGCAATTTCCTTGTCTATGGAGTTAATAAGCCATAATAAAACAACACATTGCATTTGTCCCACTGATTCTGGTGGTTGGACTTTTGATCTTCACGACAACATGTCCCATCTACAAAACCTTGATTTGTTCTTAGCATGAAGACCTAGTCTTATAGTCTAACTCCAAACTGCATAGTTCTGTGAGCCAACAAGAACCTAAGATACCAATATTACAGCAAGAGGATAATTGGGATGTAAATAGAGAGGATGTTGGAAGTCAATACTCAGTGAACCTTCCTTTGCCATGATGAACACCAAAGGAGATAACCGAAAATATTGGAAAATTTGCTAAGAAATGGAAATTTAAAGAAGATGAATAACCCACGACAGTGCCATGCTAATAAACCTTACTACCCGAGAATGACTAATTGGGGATCAGTGAGCTGGAGGAACAAGAAAGAGCATTAACCTATTCATTTTGTCAAGAACCAGAACCAATTATAGAATCAGAATCCTCGGAGCTTAAGAGTGGCACAAGAATCTAGCATCAGAAATGGGAATCTTCATCCAAGAGCTCCGCAATAGGGAAGAGAGAGTAAACGACCACAAGCGATAGTGAAGGGTGGCAAAAATGACAAATTACGGTGGGTGAGGGTCAAACATTGAGATCGCTAGAGTTCTTGTGAGCGACCATCATAACGTTTGAAGAAAGCAGAGTGATCATTGTGGTAATTGAAGAAACATGGGTTAATCGACATGAGTGACGACAGGTGCCGATAGAAGTGACGAATTATGGCAGAAGAGGATCGAAGTCAGAGATTGCTACTCAAGATCAATCATAAAAGATGGTGGACGGCGTCAGAAGTAGTAGGTTGTCGTGATTAAGGGGACAATTCCATCATTCTAAGCAACAAACTAATGCCAAAACTAGTAGAGGGAGACAGTGAGCCATGATTCTTTGATGAAAATAAAGGATTTAAAGCCCTAATGTGGTGAGTTGCGAAGAAGGCATGTTCGATGCATCTTTGCTCTCTGAATCAGATGGTCGAATCAATAAAAGAACTGCACGTATAAACAAATTACCAAGAATGGGCGGGCGGAGCGAGTTACCCAACAACTATGGGCTCTAGCACCATGATAAAATGGACATCCCAAAAGATACTGGAATAACACTTATTATTAATCCATTGACACACACATCTTTACAATCTGTCTTTGTACAATATATATAGATAGAAGGTTCTAAGCTGGGACTCACTAATAACCCACCACATATAATTACAAATATATCCCTGAACTAATTAAAAGTAACAATAAATAAATATTATCTATCTAATTCCTACAACAGAGTGTAACCTCAAGTTGAGCTCAATGGTACCACATCTCGTCAAGTACTTGAACTTATCCCGAGGTTGGGTGTTCGGGTCATGGGGAGGCGAAAGAAATGTGCAGGGGGCACAAATATTCCTTTGAGTCCTTCACCTGCGGCCGCATGGGGGTACCCATGGCGAAGGACCGTGCCTGCGGGGCAGTGGGGTTACAGGGGATGTGACACAGGTGGGTAAGGTCGGCTTTCTCACACAAGCGATTGCCTTTGACATTTAGGAGGTGTGTGCAAAGATGAGACAATTGTGTTCACCAGTAAAGCAACAAGAGTACTGATCTAGTAGAGAAGAAACACAAACTATGTCGCATTGACTTAAAATACAGTAAGTCAAGATGAGATCATTGATTGTAAATATGGATTGGATCATGGAAACCCACATCCATGATGCGTATTGTTAGACATCAAATTCTTCAAAATTGACGTCATGTAATGTGAGTGAAAATTGAGGAATTTGGGTTTAGATACTGGTAGTGTCTAGACTTAAGTATATACAGTGTTAATGATAAATCAAAATGACATGCACTCTTAAAGTATAAGAATAACACTATAGCATGTGATTCATACATCATATGCTAAAGAATCGCAAATAGGAAGTAAGTGAATGGATCCTTACTTCATTGCTGTGTGAGTCCTAGAAAGGTTAACCCTTCAATGATGTCTTTTGACTTTGACATTATCATAGAAATATGTTTCAACGTCTGCTACTTTGGCATTTTGTCCTATGATCATGATTAATGCGATCTAAAAGTATTATGTTAGGAAAGCGGTTGATTCATATCAAAGTGATATATGGGCGAAAGGAAGATTATTACCTGAAGTATACACACCTATGATCGTGTCTGAGATTGGTCTATTATGATATTATTTTGTGATTTCATAAGTGTAGACACTATGCATATGAAAAAGGCAATCTGAGTTTTATATTGACTCAAGAGGGATTAGATTGGCCATAAGTAAAGTGTATATTGGTAAATTTAGGACATTCGGGCATTATATCAATATTGAGTTGCACTATAAGATTGTCTTGTGATGACCTCTGTAAAAAGGGATTTCTAGTACAAATCACTCAAATGGAGATGTCATGCCTACGCGGTTACAACAAAACACCTAGTATGAAAGAAGTAAGAGAACTATGATTGGCCCATAACATCCAATCCATCAAGTGTGAGTAGGAGATATTGAAATTTATTAGTCCACCTTTAGTGGATTAGGGCCTAAACCTGATTCAAGAGGGGCTATCATAGAGAGACACGGGTTCATAAAGAGAAATATCCTTTTACTGCTTAATAGTTAGGGTAAAGGTGCATCCAGCACCCCGAACTATTTTTGGAGGTGCAATCAGCACCCTAAACTATTTTTGGGGTGCAATCAGCACCCTAAACTATTTTTTAAGGTGCAATCAGCACCCTAGAGTATTTAATGGTGCAATCAGCACCCTAAACTATTTTTAGAGATGCAATCAGTACCCTAATGTATTATAAATGGAACAATTATACCATTTCACTAACAGAATACTAACTCCGTTTGCTAACATACTATTTTCTTTCAGTATTTAAGGCTGCAATTTTGCCTCTAATGTAGTAAAAATAGAGCAATTGCACCTCCAAAAATTTGAACTTTAGCAAACGGAGTTAGTATTCTGTTAGTGAAAGAGTGTAATTGTTCCATTTTGATACATTAGGGTACTGATTGCATCTCCAAAAATAGTGTAGGGTGCTATTGCACCTTTAAATACTCTAGGGTGCTGATTGCACCCCAAAAAATAGTTTAGGGTGCTGATTGCACCCTTAAATACTTTAGGGTGCTGATTGCACCTTCAAAAATAGTTTGGGGTGCTGGATGCACCTTTACCCTAATAGTTATGTCTATTCTCATGTACCCTTTCGCTTAAGAGTTACATCTTTTCATGTGTGATTATACGTACACTATATATAGGATGTAGGAGTAGATGATCTGAATAACACACAGAATATTGCTCTTCCCCCTCTAAAATATTTTCTTATAAGAATATTCTTTTCTCTTCTTCTCTTTGATGTATTTGCTGTATAATGTGATCATGGTCTGCATTGGTGCTCCGGTTTCTTTGGGTACTTCAATGAGTTAATCAGATTCAAAGTGCGCTCAAAATGCTTACAAATTGATATCCGAAATTGGGGATTTTTTCTGGAGTATGAGGATACTCTCGTTGTCCCCCTTTCTCATCATCTTCTTATAATCTTATCTCTATATTTAGATCATGAAGTAGACATCTTAGATTTAATATTTTATAAAATAATTATGATAATATTTTATAAATTAAAACTTATTTAATTTTTCTATATTGTAGTTATGAATAATATAGATAAGATTTTAAAAGTTTAATTTTACTTATTTATTTTCATTATTTATGTTCGATAGGCATGTGATTATAAGAAGAAAATTAGAAAATTGAGAATGAGAGGAACTAACCCTGTCTTGGCAAGTTGAGAAATTTTTTTTTTGAATAAAACTGGAATTCAATTAGATAATAAATATCCACACATACAAATCACCTAAAACAAAACATCTATCTCACTTCCTCATCACCCACCACCAACTCACAAATTAGAAGGTGGTGGCTGATCAAGAAGCACAAAATTCTCTACTAAACTATGGGAAAGTTTTGCTAAATGGTCAGCCAATAAGTTATCCTCCCTCGGAGAATGGTTAACAAGTACATGCCAATCCTTACATAGCCAAAATCTAGCATCTGCTATCACGTCCACAAAAGGATGATCCGTCCCACACCCTTGCGATATCATGTTAATAGCCTCAATAGAATCCGTGAGGACCAGAACCTTTCTGAAACCCTTTCTCCAACAAACTTGAAGGCCTTGAATAATTCCAATAACCTCTGCAATTGTTGGAGGAACCGAAATAAGCCTGGAACTATACCTACAGACCCATCCGCCGTCAGCATTAAGAATCGCACCCCCGCACCCGCTCTGACCTGTCTCCAAGACTGAACCATCTACTTCCAGTCTAACATAACCTGCTGGGCACTTTCTACTACCACCAACAGAAGTGCAATGATGATTATAAAGTGAAGATGAGAGGTTAATTCCTGATCCCAACTGGCTCGAAATAAGCTAGACAGAGCATCAGTACAGGTCATGTCTCCCTCCTCATCAAAAAGCCTCCTGCATCGAGCAACCCAGATATCCCAGCAAATATACCCAAAAGAGTAGCCCACGGAGCCTTCTTGGTGAGGTCTCTACCCGCTTCGTGCTTGAGATTCCAATATATCTACTCCTTTCCTCGTAGAGAAGAAAAAGATGCCCATAAGGCCAGATTGACAACAGAACTCCACCTCTCTTGCGCATTAACACACTCCCTTAGTAAGTGCAACGAGTCCTTTGCCTGCTCACAGCCAAACGGACATACCGGAGTTGCGCCGTATGAGCACGATCATGCGCAACCAACCACAAAAGGATTTGATCTTCTCTGGACCCGCCCATCTCCATAGACTCCTCCACAGAGGCTCCGCCTGTTGATGAATACCTGCAAAGAGAAAATGATATGCAGAAGAAACAAAAAAGCAACCATCGGACGAAGGCTTCCAGAAAAGTTTATCCTCTCCTCTTTCCTCACAAGGAGGGTGCGCACACATAATTCTCTCAATCACCCGAGCATGGAACCATAACTTTAGCCGCCCTTTGTCCCACTCACCCCCCCCCGGTCGTGATAAACTCCATTACCTTCTCCTCCCTATCAATGAAAGCTTCATAACCTGGAACAAGTTCAATTAAAGGCCTATTGATCTCAGACCAGTTGTCATACCAGAAAGACGTAGACGCCCCATTCCCAATCTTGACACCAATACCTTTTTGAAACTTATCCCAAACTTTACAGATTCCTCTCCATGTCATCGACGATCCTTGCTTCTTACGAATTTTGGGCATGAGACAGTTCCCACACTTATATCTATCTCTAATAACCCGGACCCATAACGACTCCTTATCATTCATAAGCTGCCAGCATAGCTTCATCAAGAACGCTTCATTCTGCTTTCCCATATCTCTTAACCCCAGACCCCCTTCCTTCTTGTCCCTAGTCACATGACTCCATGGCATCAAGTGGATCTTTCTCTCTTCTTCATTTGCACCCCATAAGAACCTCCTGGACTCCTTCTCAAGCTCTGTCAAGATCCCTTTTGGAAGTAGCATCGTCTGCATATGATACAAAGGTAAAGCAGAAATCACTGATTTAATGAGAACTGCTCTCCCTGCTAAACTCAGGCACCCACTCTTCCACCTTGAAAGCCTCCTCTTGGCTTTATCTAGAATAGTCATAAAGGTAACTTTAGACGCTCTCTTATGAATAAGCGGAATACCAAGATATTTTTGCCAAGTCACTCGTCAGACCAACCCCCAATTTTTGACTAAGCGCTAAAGCTCTGGAGAAATGCACATTTTTGGCAAAACAAACCTTAGTTTTCCTACTATTCATTTGTTGCCCTGAAACTTCACAAAACCGCCGAAAACAACTCAAAATTCCCTGAGCTTGCCATTTTGTAGCTTCGCCAAAGAGAATGAGATCATCCGCAAAGAAAAGGTGGGAAAGTGGAGGTCCTCCTCTGCTGAGCTGAATCAGGGTCCACACACCATCGTCTATAGCATCTTGAATAATATGACTCAGACGCTCCATGTCACGCCCTTATTTTAACGGCCCAATCCTCACCCCCTTAATGAGGCCTATTGGATGTCCCTCACCCCCTTAACGAGGTCTGTTGGGCTAGTGAGCCGACCATGGTTCACTTCGTTAGGTTCCTCCCATGGTAGAATGTTGTGCCTCATGTGAGATATGATACCATTAGACACCAAAAGGTTTGGTCACACTGGTCTTAATGCTTCCGCTACAACCTGGTACGGTTTGAATGTTCTGTCAACCTCAAAAGATTAACTTGGACACACCAGTCCAATGTCATCGTGCTAGGCATCAACCACAGCACTAGACACACAGGTCTTACAGCCCAGAGACACCGCCCTATGCAACCTTGCACATCGGGTCTTACCGCCTCATACAAACCTGTACACTTTCTATAATTCATGCCTACCTATTCAGTGTTCAGGATCAAATGACTATTTGACCCTTATTGGTCGTATTGTGTGCACTATTTACTAGCCATACGATATGCACTACTCATTGTGCGACCATCCACTGTTTGCACTATATCACAAATTGATGATTCATTCTATGAGGTTACAGCTATGGAGATGCTCATGCCTCTACTCGACCTTGTTGCATCAGAACACATCCCAATCCATGCCTATTTGCATCTGTGTAGACCATAAAGCTCGACTGTGGATCTGGGATTGTTATCACTGGTGCTGTTGAGAGGTATTCACCACCATTTTGCCCTACTACACTAGGGTTCATCCCAATTCCAGTTCACATGTGTCACCACAAACTACAAATGTTGTGTGACTGTTGACCATACAGGTCATCATACTGTACACCACGCAGGATGTAATACTATACACCACACAGGATGTAATATTGTACACCACTCATGGTGTAACACTGTTCATCACATACACTGTAACAATGTTGACCAGCAAGGCCATATTATGTTTTGGGATGATCAATAATGGTGTGAACATCAACCCCTCCTGTAAGTTTCAAAATTGCACCTAGATTCACCACACTTCCACTGCCCACTCTGATGCTTCACACTGTTAAATACAATATAGGTGAGGCTACACTGCCTGCCCACCCTTATCTGTTTGAACTTGAATCATTCTGAGCCATATAAACTCTTATCTCAAGAAAACCCATTCAATGTGAGATTCACTACAATGCACCATCTTTGAAAGCCAACGTTCCCATAGCTCTACTCTACGATTCAACGTCATGGTGGCTGCACTCGCGGGTTTGTCATCACGGTGGCTGCACTCTAAGGTTCTGTACTCGGTGCTTCACACAGGTGCCCATACACCTGGTCAGCCCCCTTCCGGTAAGAACTTTCCTTAGGTAGCCCTCTCCGATCAGATTTCACCGTAGGTAGCCCTTTCCGATCAGATTTCACCGTAGGTAGCCCTCTCCGATAAGAACTTTCAATCTTTGTGGTCGCAGTACAACTCCACCATTATGCCATAAAGGCAACGTTTCCCGATTCAATACAAACATTCTTATCATCAACTCAAGATTATGGATGGAATAGTTTAATTTCCGAAGCTTCAGCTAATGAGATGCGTATGCCCTCACTCGGCTCACATCAATTCGCATCTCGATCTATGCTTGCTCGCATCTGGGGATTCAATTCCCTTCCCAATCCATGCCATCTGGCATCAATGAAGACAATAAAGGCCTCCAATAGATCTGGGATTATCAGTGTTAGTACTTTAATAAATTTTCATCATCAGCTCTCCGAAGCTCCTCTCACAATCATCATCCCATGCATAATGTTGAGTTATGGGAAATTTCGATATAAACATCTCATCCCTTTTTTTTTAATTATTGTCACACCCGTAGGCCTTATTGACCTCATACCCGAGTCCCTTAGGACATGGCTAGCAGCCTCGTCGGGTAGGGTGCCTCTTTTATTCACACCACATGGCCCTCTATAGTAACTCACAATCATCTATAGAAAATGTGATAGATAAATATGTCATGCACCATATAGTGCAAAATGAAAATCACATCAATCCGTGTGTGTACACAAAGTTCAGGGCCAAACACCCAGTTAAAACAACAATCCGTGTGTGTACACAAAGTTCAGGGCCAACCATCCAGTTGAAACCCTTACGTGTACCTCAGCCGAGTCACCGACTACAGCTAGGTAAGATCAGTGTACCTCAGCTAGGTCCCAGACCATAGCTAGGTAATGTGCCCTAGGCACGTGTTCATATCACAGAATACAGAACATACAACATATTAACTATCACATAGTGTATGAGAGATTATAGTTACTACATTGGCCTTTCTTGGATAACCTTCCTGATAATCATTGATCATTACATACCACTTGTTATCGATCTAAATCAGAATAACAATATGCAGTTCAGTGTACCCGTAGGTACCATACTCGATCATACTAATGTACCTATATGCACTATATTTGATGTACCTGAAGGCACTATGTTCGATGTACCCATAGGCACTATTCATCAAATTTGGTAAATCCACCCCCTGTCACACCATTTAAATCATCTAACATAAATAATCATTAGTCATGGAGAAACCTTAAGACAATTGTTATGTCTCAAATCTTCATGACCCTATAAAATCACTTCCCAGGGGGTCACCCATCCTGGGATTTCCCTGGGTTGAGCACGTTTAACTTTTGCGTACCCATGCCCAAACGTGGATACCGACTTCTACTGTTTTCGTCCACGGGTACCCCGTGACTACCCTCATCTCAAAAGACATGCCGGCTATCTCCGGTCACCAAAATATTGAGTGTGGACCGTACATTAGCCTTGGCCGTACCCATTTCCTCGGGTTCTGCAATATCCTTAGACCATTCTTGTCTAGTATTGCACCATTAGCTACCTTTTAATACTCGCCATTTCTTATGGATGATTCACAAATCGGGAAGATACCCTCCTTTGGTACCTCCTGTCCGGGCATATTTTCTAGCATTGTGTAATCAAGACCATATCAGTATACTATCCTGTTGCCAGAACCACCGCACTACTCTGAGCAGACAATTCTGTGGCCAGAATCTTTGCTCTGATACCAAAATGTCACGCCCTTATTTTAATTTCACCTTTACCAGAGTATTCACGGAAAACGACATGCGGTTCGGTAGGCAACACAGGAATAGTATAACTATACTGATAATATGTACGTGATTACATAAATTCCCCATAGGGGTTTGTAAATGATACTTACGATTAAGGTAGCCGCACAAGGCTACTAGGGTGTCTAAACTCATCCCAGTGAAACAGAGACTTCTTCCCGTCTTCGTTCCACTACTATAATCCCCTCGTACGATACTCTGCATTGTTGTTTGCATATCTTTTGTCGTCTCCTGTCTAAATTGTTGGTAGGGGAGGGTGAGATTCGAGAGAATCTCAGTAGGAAACAGATACCATAATGCATGCATGATTGATGCTATGTGTATGACATGTTAGCTTTATCTAGATGTATGTCCCATAATGACATTTCTGCATGCTCAATGTTTCATATAATAAGACTATGGCCACAGCGAAAACAGAAACAAAGCTTCATTTATTCAAATATGCTCTACACAATCAAGTAAAGCAATAACATACATCATTACACAAGCAAAGATATCAAATACATGCAAGTAAGGTAAGTCCCCTACCTCCAAATCTTTCTCCTCGATTTGCGTGCCAACAGCGCGGAGCTCCATATTCGATCCTACAATGTCAAATGTACTATTTAGACACTTACATAGTATTTCTGGGGGGTTATATGAGTCTATCTTGAAAAATTACTAAAATACCCCCGGGGACCCGGCCCCATCATACCCGGTCCGGCTGTACTTTTCTCGAAATTCTAACCTGGGCTGTCCTGACATATTTTCGCCCAAGGAATCCATTTCCGGACTTGGAATTACCAAATTCACTGCCAAAAGATGAAATTGCCCTTGGCAGCCCTTATTTCAGTGTTTTAGGGGCATTTTCGTAATTATGCTTTCTCGGCCTTTTCCGAAAAAGTGCCCAACTGTAACCCCACCTAATTTTCACTCCTGAACTCAATGGAACCATCAAATCATTGAAAATCCAACTCTAAGACCCATTTACAATGCTGACCGAAATATATAGGTTTTAAGGGGAAAATTGGGGTTTTTCGGTTTCGGCTCCGTAAACACGTTCCTTTCTACTCCTAACCACTTTATTGGCTATTCCATTAGGTTAGAACTACCATTTAGTATCAATTTGGGCAGCATAACAGCCCCACAAACCCATTTTCCATTTTTAGAACCAAAGACAATCCGGCGAAATTTCACCGATTAAATTGTCTATAACAGCCAGAATAGTCAATATGCAAGAGTTTGGAAGTTACCTCAAGCTCCCACTAGCTTTTCCTTCTTGTGGCTGGAAACCCTAACTTCAAAACACCAAAAGAGGAGCTTCCAAACCTTAAAGAACATAAAGGAGTAGCTTAGGATCGGAGTTATACGCGTTAGGAGCTAGATCGTCGGAGAAATCGGCTTACCTTGCGAGTTCTCTTCTCCTTTTCTCCCAAAACCCTCTCAACTCTTTTCTTTATTTTGGTTGCAGAATGGCGTCGGAATGCTGTAGGAGAAAGATGATGTTTCTTTAATAATCTTATGCTTATGTCATCGACAATTTTCCATTTTCGGATTTTTCAGAAATTTTGGCAGATTTCTGCCCAAACTTTGAAAAATCATAACTAATTCTAGAAAAATAGAATTGAAGTGATTCCAAAGCCAATAGAACCCTTATTGAGTCTAGTTTCAAGGAAAAATATAGACTTTTGCTTTCTAGAATCACAAAATTCCCAGAATTTCAATCTTTGCATACTGTTCCAGAAATTTCACAGTTTTTCTGTGCTGACTTCAAAAATTCATATCTTTTTGTGTATAGCTCTAATTGAGTCATATGACCTATCAAATTAAAGATTAGGATGTCTAATTTCATCCTGTAAAATCTCATAATTTTTGCTCATCATTTGATTATTCAAATGAACATGACAAGCTTACTACCCCATAGGCGATTTTATCGAAAACATAATTATATTCTCCAAAATTCACCATTTTACTTTCTTAATACCCCAAAGATATTAGAATCGTTAGGGAATATATTTGGGACATCTAATAAATCGGGGCTTAGTAGTCCACTCAATTTAGGCTTATTCCAAAGCCTCCAATCCTAAAATTCGGGATATTACACTCCATGCACAAAGTAAAGATATATGGAGAGATTGGGTCACCCTGCCGTAGGCCTCTGGTAGCTTTGAAAGATGTAGTAGGCTCTCCGTTCCATAGCACCCGAAACGATGTAGTAGTAATACAAGCCATTATTGCTTCACACAATCCATTCTCTATCCCCGCCGCCTTAAGAGTATCGTGGATAAAAGGCCATTCGAGCCGGTCATATGCCTTCTCCAGATCAACCTTAATTGCCATACACCCATTGGCTCCTACTCTGCTTTTCATGGCATGAATAACTTCTTGAGTAATAATAATATTCTCAGAACCTTGTCGCCCAGCTATGAAGCTGCACTGATGACGGCCAACCACCTTTCCCATTATGTTCCGGAGCCGACGTGCAATAATTTTGGTAATGATCTTATAGCTCACGTTACAAAGGGAAATTGGCTTAAAATCCATTATCGTCTGAGGAATCTCTATCTTCGGGATTAGTACAATATTGGTTTGATTTATGTTTTCAACTATCCCGGGAGAAGCAAAGAAATCCTTCACCATATTACAAATAGACTCCCCCAACACATTTTGTATATCGACTAAAATGATGCCCATTGCAATTTTTGTTGAAATAAAAACCCTTTTTTCCCATCAGATGCTTCTAATCGCTTGCTCATTCATTGGAAGTAGATTTCTTTATAATCCTTTATTTCATTTTCTTCTTAAAATCACATCTCCACACTCTTAGAAAAAAAAAATAGATGGATCAAATTTTGATGTTTTATAAAACTATTATTGCAGTGTTTTATAAATTAATTTTGTTTATATTACAATTATAAATGATTTAGATTCAATTTTTCTAGTTTAAATTTATTTATTTATATTTAAAATATTAATTTTATAAAATATTAAATCTTCACCTTTTGTTTTTTTTTTTAAATTTGACGGTAACATGGGATTCTAAAAAAGAAAAGGTGAAAAACTTTTTGAAACAACACAGCGCTCGTTCCCTCCTGTTCACTTCGCTCCTCTCCTCCTCCAGCCGCCGCCGCCTCCGCCGCCACTGCCTCCTCCTGCCCCTCCAGCCGCCTGCTCCTCCAAGCTGTTGAGCACACAGTCTCATTTCGCATATTTGAAGTAGCTCTGCAGAAACCTTGCCATGGATGACGTGTGTGAAGGTAAAGACTTCTCCTTCCCCAAACAAGAGGAGAGGATACTTGAACTGTGGTCGGAAATCAAGGCATTCGAGACCCAATTAGCTCGCTCTGCTAACAATCCTGAATACATCTTCTATGATGGTCCACCCTTCGCGACGGGCCTCCCTCACTATGGCCACATACTTGCGGGCACCATCAAGGACATCGTCACCCGTTACCAGACCATGACGGGTCATCATGTCACTCGACGCTTTGGCTGGGACTGTCACGGTTTACCTGTGGAGAATGAGATTGACAAGAAGCTAGGGATTAAGAAGAGAGAAGATGTGTTGAAAATGGGAATTGATAAATACAATGAGGAGTGCAGGAGTATTGTAACCCGTTACGTTGGGGAGTGGGAGAAGGTGATTACGCGCACAGGGAGATGGATTGATTTCAGAAACGATTACAAGACAATGGACATCAAATTCATGGAATCCATATGGTGGGTCTTTGCCCAGCTCTTCGAGAAGGGCCTTGTCTATAAAAGCTTCAAGGTAAGGTTTCGTTTTGTGTTGGCACCGGTATGAATGGGGGTGGTGATGACTTTGGTGGGATTCTTTTTCTTTATTTAAGTTCTTAATTGGCTCTTTTATTACCTTTTGTGTGTATTGTGCTTTGGCAATCTGCGGACTTTGGGCTGGCACATATGTAAGTTCTTCAAAGTGCTGTATTTGTGTTATTCTTGCAGGTCATGCCCTATAGCACTGGTTGCAAAACTCCATTGTCTAATTTTGAGGCTGGTCAAAATTACAAGGTTTGCAATTTCATGCTTTTGCATATAAAAATCTTATTTTGGGCTGTTTGTTTAATCAGATGACATATATTTCTTTTAATTCTTGTTATACCTATAATTCTTTATTGGTGCAGGATGTGCCTGATCCTGAAGTATTGGTGGCATTTCCAGTGATTGGGGATCTGCATAATGCATCACTTGTAGCTTGGACAACTACTCCATGGACTCTTCCAAGCAACCTTGCTCTTTGCGTTAATGCCAACTTTACCTATGTGAAGGTCAGTTGGCTTTTTGTTAGAGATAGATTATTTCGATTATAAGAAGGTTGCTTAATTACTTTCCCAAGCTTAGTTATAAAGAAACATTACTTCCAACTGATTAGAAAAGTTAGTTGTGTTGAGAATGATTAGAAAAGATCAAAACATGGACTTTATTCTTCATAGTATGATTAAGTTGAGATGTAAGTGTGTTGCTGCATATTTTCCTTGTGTCATTTTGTCATTGACTCATTATTGTCTACATTACATGTATACTAGTTACAAGATTTCTATATTGCTTTCACAATTCTTTACCTTTCTTGTTCTCCTCTCCAGTGTGCTTTGTTAATTGACAACTAGTTTGGGGATCAAAATACAGGTTCGCAATAAATTTTCGGGTAAAGTTTATATTGTGGCTGAATCACGGCTAATTTCACTTCCTACAGAGAAACCCAAAGAAACTGTCTCTATTGGATCAATTGATGGCCCCAAAAAAGCAGTTGCAAAGACTAAAGGATCATCAGGTGGAAAGACAGAAAATGTTTTCGATTCTTTTGAAGTGCTGGAGAAATTTTCAGGGACTTCACTAGTAGGAAAGAAGTGAGCAGTATTCCTTTATCACGTATCTTTTGTTTTTGAATTAACCTCTTGATAGCTTGCTTGTGCTCATTCATTTGTCAGAGTCAATTTTAAACCTTTTTTTCTTATTTGTGACTACAAACTCTTCCATCTCCTAATCCATTGATATCTCTTTATACTGTATAGATTGGTCTTCAAGTTAATTGCTCTTATATTATCTCTTTTGGTACTTATGAAATGGCATTATTGCAAATGGGGTCCTGTTGCCTATTTAAATTCTGAACTATATATTCTGCAGATATGAACCACTATTCAATTGCTTTATGGAGTTAGCTGGTACTGCTTTTAGAGTTGTTGCGGACAGTTATGTTACTGATGACAGTGGTACTGGCATTGTACATTGTGCTCCTGCTTTTGGAGAAGACGATTTCCGTGTTTGCATTGATAATAAAATTCTTAGTAAGGTTTGTATTCTGACGCTCTTAAATCTATTATAGCCTGAATCTATATTTCACTGGAACTGTTGAATGAAATCGTTATGGTTCTGTGCTGTTTGGTTTTGAATTGAGATTGTATAATTATGGCTTTGGAGTGTGTGTTTATTATGGAGGTGTTTTTGGGGTTTATTAAATTTTTTGTGGAGACGTGGGCTGTGGCTATTATTGGGCCTTTATTGTTGTTGTTCAGGAGTTGCTGGGTTTTGCTTGTCTGCTTTGGTGGCTGTTAATAATTTTGTAAGTGTAGATATTTATAGGGTCTTTAACAAGTGTCTTGGTCCAGTCATGACCTTCAATGAATTTTTATCTGCTTGGTTGTTTTATCTGTCAAACTCTTGGTTTATTTTTCTCTCGGATACTATTTTGTTTCCTTTAATCATGTATGCTATTACTTCCCTGTCCTTATATTATTGGCAAACGGTATGAGGATTTCACACCTCAAATCAATTCTGTAATAGCTCTGCAAGGACTTCACACCTCATCTTTTTGCATGCTTATTGACCTTAAAATAATCATCTGATCCACAATATTTTGCCCTTTAATTCACTACTGAAACCTTAGTTTCCAATCTGTTAAATCGTAATCCCTTTGTCACTTGTCAGCATGCTTTTGATAACCTGAAGGTTCCATCCATCATGTTTGTGGTTATCTTGTTGCTTTGTTTTCAATTATTCTCAGCCCTGTCCCTACTGATGATTGTTTCGTTGTTGATGCATTTTCAGTGGATGTGTTTGGATTGACGACTGGATAAGTGACTTATTTTTACTTAGATTTACGGAATTTTAAAATTGGAAAAAAGTTAGATTGGGTAAAATGATGAATGTTTGGATTGGTGATTGGATAAGTAACTTATGTAAAAGGGAATGATGTTGGTTTGGCTTTTGCATAAGTGACTTTTATATTATTTAAGAGAAAAAATTGTAAAAATTATGAAAAATGAAAAAATGAAGGGATAATTGTGAAAAAAGTCCTCATTGGCAACTTAATTGCCAAATGGGACCTGGGAAGATATCCACACATGGAGGAATTTTTTCACATGTTTCTCAAAAATTAACTTTGAAAATTTGGTGATGGTACAATTTTAATAAAATTATATCAAACTCTAATTTAAATTGATACACTCCAAAAGTCTTTTCTATTGTGCATCTCAAGCTTAAATTTTATAAATTATATCAAATTGTAATTTAAATATTAAATCCTAACTCATATTTTCACATAGCTCAAAATCTAACAAAATAAATCGATTAAAACCTCAATAATACCTCCAATAATCCAAATAAATTATTTAAACTAAATTTAATGGGTAAATACGCTATATAGAAACTAATTTATGATATGTTTATAAAAAAAATTGATTATAAAATCATAAAACAACTAAATAATTAATCTAAACTGATTAAAATTAATTATTCTCTACATTTCTACAGTCATATATTAACAAAACTCAAAACTTGCCTAAACTCTTATTCTAAAGTATTCTCTAATTAGCAGAAGATTACTATCTAAAGAAAGAGAAAATTATTTAGAATATTTTTCATAAAAGAAGTTGTGATTAGAAGTGATTTTGAGTACCTCATTGATCCCCAAAAATATGAAAATACTCCTATCAATATTATTTTACACACACGCACGCACATAAGCTCCAATAAGCTCCATTTTGAGGCTTATGACTTTTTCCAACTTATGACTTTTTTTACCTTAAATTCAATCGCTGAACCAAACACCCATTTTTAGCTCTTTTACTGTTCAAGTTCGTTTGCACCACTGTTTAAGTCCGATTCTACGCTCAAACGTCAAAACAAACGAGCTCAATCTCTGTTTACTAGTTATGTTCCTTTTTCAAGTGGCTGAGGTCTTTTTACAGGATTTCTGCTGTTACCTTTTCCTTTTTATACTATCAGTATATTTTCTTATATGATATTCTTAGTGCCATCTCACTCTTGTTTGTCTGTAGGAGAACCTAACTGTCGCTGTTGATGATGATGGCTGCTTTACTGCCAAAATCACTGAATTTAGTGGCCGCTATATTAAAGACTCAGATAAGGATATTGTTGAAGCTGTGAAGGTGTGTTGTGTACATCAAAACTTGTTAGTGATATGACATAACATTGTTTTACGTGTCTAAACCTATTAAGGCCTATAGCTTAATTTTTGACTTTTGAATTTTGTTTGTTGCTTTCGTATTTGTGTTATTGGTTAAGGTTATTGCATAACTCATTGAATGTCATGTTTTCATTTCAAGTGGTCTATTACTAGTATCATATGCTGGAACTAACTTATTTTGATGAATATTCGAACTCATTTAACAGATCCATTCTTGTTCAGCTTCAAAATTTAGTTTGAGGGAATGGAAAAGGATCAAGAAAAAAAAAAGAAATAATTGACATATTGGCTTGGAGCACATTTATAGTTGTTGTCTGTAGGTCACTGCAAAAACAAGGGATATGTACCACCACAGTATTGGTTGTTCTTGGGTGATTTCCACTCTTAAACATAAGGGATGGGGGGAAGGTGGCTGGGCCTATGTATCAAAAGGGTTGCAGAAAGAGAACCTGGCTACCGTTATCATTTGCATGATCAGATAAAGCTGCCGCCTGATTTGACCCATTTTTTGATTACAAAATATGTAAAGTTTGTAGGAACGAAGCCTAAGAGCAAAATAGGGCTTATATGCGAAAAAGTGGAAAATAAAGGAATAAAATGATAGCGACAATCAGAATCTAGATACTAATAACCTAAATAATATCTAGATATCTTAGACTAAATCTTACAAGATATGAAATAAATAATAACGGATATAAAAATGTTATCTTCCCTAACAAGTAAAATTTTCTTGAGCTAATTCAAAATTAAAGCACCTCAATCTCAACAAAATTGCAAATTTTTTACAGCCAGTTGCAGGGATTTTATGGGCAGAAATATATGATTTTAGAGTGCTAGCTTTGTAGTTAGTTTAAAGAATAACTCGATGAACTAAGATGTAAAGGCACACATATTTGGCTGTAATTCTCTTCATTGATTCTTTGCTTTCTTTGAGCTCTTTCCTTCTTTTTTTCTTGGAAGATACACTAAGGAAGACTATTTACGAATCATTATTATATTTCCAGCTCCTATTTGTTAGGGGCATAATTATCAATTATACATCTTGACACTATTTGATGGATGTTGGTTTTAAGCCTTGAGAGTTGGTGTTGGTTTTCTTACAGCTTTGTTTATATGGTTGCTTATTTTTATTCTTTTTTTCAGGCAAAGGGTAGGCTAATTAAGTTTGGAACCTTCACACATTCTTATCCATTCTGCTGGAGATCTGGGACACCTCTAATTTACAGAGCTGTTCCTAGCTGGTAAGCATGTTTCATCAACATTTTCCTTTTGCCTCACTAATCTTTTCTTGCAATAATTCATCGGCTGTTGATTCTGCTTCATGTCATTAGTGCTCATCCCTCATATCTAAACTTCCTTGTATAGAAAAATGTGAGTAAAAGTACAAGATTATATTTTGGCCAAAAAACAGTACAAGATTGTATATTGCGGAAGAAGAATAACCTACCGTCTACAAGAGTAAATGCTCCTAGAGTAAACACATACATCTACCGCCTAATGCTATTTGCGAGTTTATACATCAACTACCAACTAATAATTTAACAGTAGTCAGCAACATCTACAAGTAACGTTACTTTCAAATTTCTTAGCCAAAGCCTTTTTGAGTTGAGGTTGATGACTTTTTAGAGTGGATCCTAGTGATATGTTGCCATCTTACATTGAAAATAGCACTTTCTCTTTTAGGGAACCTTTTTGTGAAAATTGCATGTCATGCTTGTCATGCTCGTCATTGGGTGTTCCCTCACATCTTGACCGCTTTTGTGAATTGAAAGCACCCTTGGTGTTGTTTGAAACCGTAGAACAATTTATGAAGTTTGCATACTCTTCGATTATTTATACATCTGTAGCCAAGTAGCTTTGTCATGTAGACCTCTGTTAAGTCCCTCCCATTAGGGAAGAAACTTTTTTATGTCTGGTTGATGTAGGGGCTAGTTGAGATTGGCTATGAGAAATCAAGTACTTTGATGCATTTGAGTTTGTAATCAGAATATCGGAAAATCATGTTTCATTCATGTATACATTAGGTATTTATATACAAAGAAGGAGCCTCAGCATTAATGGCTCATTATAACACATTATGGTGAGAGATACTAATCACAATCCCTAATTATGTGGGATACTAACAATCCCTAATTAAGTGGGATATTATTTCCTAACACTCCCCCTCAAGTTGGAGCATAGATGTTAATCAAGCCCAACTTGTTACAAAGATAGTCAACCCGTGTGCCATCCAAGGCCTTAGTCAAAAAATCACCCAACTGATCACTAGACGGTACATGTCCTGTAGAAATAAAGTTCTCTTTGATCTTGTCACGTACAAAATGGCAATCAATCTCAATGTGTTTCGTACGTTCATGGAACACAGAGTTGGAGGCTATATGTAAGGCAGCCTTATTATCACACCACAACTTCGCAGGTAATGACGTGGCAAGACCAACCTCCTTCATTAACTGGTGAATCCACACAATCTCCTGTACGGATTGAGACATGGCTCGATACTCGGCCTCTGCACTAGACTTGGCCACTACGTCCTGCTTCTTGCTCCTCCAAGATACCAAGTTTCCACCAACAAGAACGCAATAGCCTGTAGTGGACCTCCTAGTCGTCTTTGACCCCGTATGATCTGCATCACAGAAACACTCAATCTTTGTATGACCATGATTCGTATAGAGTATACCACGACCGGGGGACCCCTTCAAATAATGCAGGACATGTTCCAAAGCTTCCCACTGAGCAACGGTCGGTGCCACCATGAATTGACTAAGTCTACTGACCGGAAAAGTGACATCAGGGCGAGTTACCGTGAGATAGTTCAATTTTCCAATCAGCCTTCGGTACCGCTCAGGGTAGGCAAACGGTTTAATCTTCTCAGGATCAATCCTTTTTCTTACATCCTCGGGTAGTTCATCAAACGGCACACTATCATCAATGTCCAAAAAGGGATTATGAATCATGGGACAGTTACTAGGTGTTGCTCCAAGTTTCCCGGTTTCTTTCAGTAGATCAAGGACATATTTTCTCTGGGTTAGGAGAATGCCCTTCTTGCTTCTCATAACTTCAATCCCAAGAAAGTACTTTAACGGACCCAAATCCTTCGTTTGAAAATGAGAATTAAGAAAGGCCTTGAGAGATGAGATCCCTGACGTATCACTACCTGTAATAACGATGTCATCGACATAGACCACTAGGAGAATCATGCCAGCATCCGTTTGTTGATAAAACACAGAATGATCACATTTACTTTGATTCAGACCAAACTTCTTAACCACAGAACTGAATCTGTCAAACCAAGCACGAGGGCTCTGTTTCAAACCATATAGAGATTTCTGAAGGTGGCATACCTTGCCATGCTCCCCCTGAGCAACAAAGCCAGGCGGTTGCTCCATGTAGACTTCCTCAAGAAGATCACCATTTAAAAAAGCATTCTTAACATCCAGTTGATGAAGATCCCAACCATGGGTAGCTACCATAGAGATAAACAGACGAACAGAGGACAACTTGGCCACAGGGGAGAAAGTTTCAGAGTAGTCAACACCATACGTTTGAGCATAACCCTTAGCAACCAATCGAGCTTTCAATCGTTCCAAGGTGCCATCAGCTTTCGTCTTAACGGCAAACACCCATTTACACCCAATAGCCTTCTTTCCAGGAGGTAAATCAATAAGAGTCCAGGTACCAGCCTTATCAAGGGCCATCATTTCTTCTTCCATCGCAGCACGCCAACCAGGATGGGCCAAGGCTTGGGAAAGGTTGGTGGGAAGGGCAAGAGAGTCCAAGGAGGCTATGAAGGAACAAGATGTGGGCGTCAAGTGATTATAGGAAACAAACGAGGAAATCGGGTAAGTACAAGTGCGTTTACCTTTGCGAAGGGCAATGGGTAGGTCTGCAGAAGGGGCAGTAGGATCTAGAGTATCAGGCACTGGTACAGGGTCAGAAACAGGAGAGGGCGAAGGAGCTAGGTGCGGATCAGGCGCCGAGACGGGTAGTGGTAGGTCAGAAAGACGAGCAGCGGCATTACTGTCCTTAGGACGTCTCTGATAAACATGGTGGATCGGAGGCGGAGCAGGTGCCGGCACAAACTCTTGCACTGGTGGGGAATGAACCTCATACACTAAGAGGGGATCAATATCGGGGTCAGAGTTAGAAGATGGAGGTAGAGCAGGGACAGGGAAGAACGAAGTGGACTCATGGAAAGTAACATCTGTAGACACAAGGTAGCGCCGAAGATCGGTAGAATAGCACCGATAACCCTTCTGAACCCTAGAATAGCCAAGGAAGACACACTTGAGAGATTTTGGATCAAGCTTAGTGACACAGGGACGAATATCACGGACAAAACAGACACAACCAAAGATTTTTGGATCAATAGGAAACAAAGGTTTGGAAGGACACAAAGTTGTGTATGGAATGTCACCACGGAGAACAGGAGAGGGCATACGATTAATAAGGAAGCAGGCGGTGGACACAGCATCAGCCCAAAAGGTTTTAGGAACATGCATGTGAAACATTAGAGCACGGGCGACTTCTAATAAGTGCCGGTTTTTTCTATCAGCTACACCATTTTGAGCAGGTGTATCTGCACAGGAAGACTGATGAAGCATGCCATGTGTAAGCATATAGTCGTGAAATGGGGTAGAGAAATACTCTTTAGCATTATCACTTCGTAATATTTTCACAGAGACACCAAACTGAGTTTTGATCTCGGCACAAAAATTGCAAAAAAGAGAAAATAACTCAGAACGATTTTTCATTAAATAAAGCCAGGTGGTTCGAGAGAAGTCGTCAACGAAAGTAACAAAGTACTTAAAACCAGACATGGAGACAATAGGACAAGGACCCCAAACATCTGAATGAACCAAATCAAAGGGGGACGCAGCCCGTTTATTGACGCGAGGTGCCAGGTGAACACGGTGGTGTTTGGCAAACTGACACGACTCACACTCTAAGGACGACAAATTATGAAACTGAGGATAGAACCTCTTCAAGGATGACAATGACACATGACCTAAACGACAATGAACATCAAACGGAGAGGAACCACCAGAGCAAGCAACTGAACACTGCACCCGATCCTCAAGAAAGTAATGACCGCCAGACTCGTATCCCCTACCAATAATCCGTTTCGTCGTAAGATCCTGAATCACACAATGGTCAGGAAAAAGTGAGATAAAATAGTTTAATTGACGAGTAAGTTTGCTCGGAGACAAAAGGTTAAAAGCAAGGTCAGGAACATTAAGGACAGACGATAAAGAAACAGAGGATGTAGGTGTAACAGTGCCAGATCCAAGGACACGAGAAACAGAACCATTGGCAATAGTGATGGAGGAAGGGTTGGCATAAGGTGCATACGTAGAGAACAAATGATGGTTACCTGTCATATGGTCAGTGGCACCGGAATCGATGATCCACTTCGAGGAAGAAGTAGCAAGGCATGAGTCACCGTTACCTGTAGCAAGTGCACTCGGAGTAGATGGAACATTGGCCGACTGATCTGAGGATTGTGCCATATGAGCAGCTCCAGTACGTTGCAGCTTGTTTTGCAACTTGCGACAGTAACGTTTGGTATGTCCAGGTTCTTTACAATAGAAGCAAACAATTGGACTAGGGGTCGAGCCTGAGCGAGGAGGACCTTGGTTCCGTGAATCAGCAGAGGTGGAGGATGATGTACTAGTTCCAGATGGCAAGAAACCCTGGTGGCGGTTATCAGGGGGACCACGGCCAGCTAATGCACTAGCATTAGGAGCAGAAGCTGGATGTAAGAGACTATCTGCACGGAGCACACGAGAGTACACATCCTGAAGCGAAGGAAGTTCAGAACTAGACAGAATTTGGGAACGAACGGTCTCATAGACCGGATCAAGGGCAGTAAGAAAGCTAAGAATTGCCAGTTTCTCCATATTATCAGCCTGGATCCGAAGGTCAGGGGTAGGCGGCATTAACATCTTCAACTCTTCGTACATTTTCTTGAACTCCACATAAAAGGTCTTCAACGAACGGCCCTGCTGTTCGGCGCGATAGAATCCCTTGCAGGCATCATGAATGCGAGTAATATTTCCTTTTCCAGAGTACAAAAATTCCAAGCAACCCATAAGTTCCTTAACAGTATTACAGTGACTAACCGAGGGAAGGATTTCGCTGTCAATAGAATTCTGGATTTGCAAGAACAAACGGGCATCAACTCGTGCCCAAGCCATCTTAGGGTCATCCGTAGGAGGCGTATCAGTCAAATGGCCCTCCTTCTCAATACTGAGTAGGTACATGCGGACGGTTTTGCTCCAATCCATATAGTTGGTCCAGGTCAATTTGTGTTCAGTGATTTTGTTAGTCACAGGAACAATTTCAGTAGTGACACTAGCTTTGGAATCAGCCATGAATGCAAGTAGATAGCACCAGAACAAGAATTATGTGCCCGAAACAAATACACACACCAACGACGCAACCAACCAAACAAATGGTCTCACAACCACAATAACCAAACAGCCCCCAAATTATGAGAACACCGAACAAGGTAGAAGCACTAACCAAAGAAGCTTCCAAGCAAGCTAAAAAAGCCAAAAAAAAGGGCAGAAACACACCAGAAACAGAGACCACACCAGAACCAGAACCGCAGTGCAAGCAACAGTGGCAAAAAAGAGGGAAAAACACCAACCACACTGCAAACGGAGGAGACCCACGTTACAAAACCACCAGGGAAGGAACGGCGGCAGAGAGTCGAGTCTGACGCAGCAACCGGCGGCAGAAAGGACGCCGGGAACCGCCCTCACGCGCCGGCGCGTGGAACTCCGGCGAGATGGGAGACGGCGCGTGAAAGCCACGCGCAGCTCAGACGGCGACGATTCTCCGGGGAACGGCCGATCGGGCGACGGGGAGGCTGCCTGTGTGGCGCGTGTTCATAAACTCCCCCGGCCACCGGAGCTCCTGTCGCGTGAACAGTAACGGACAGAGGGGAACCAGAAAACAGAGCCGCGCGGAAGAAAGAAAACGAAATCCAGAGAGCGCCTAGGCTCTGATACCATGTAATCAGAATATCGGAAAATCATGTTTCATTCATGTATACATTAGGTATTTATATACAAAGAAGGAGCCTCAGCATTAATGGCTCATTATAACACATTATGGTGAGAGATACTAATCACAATCCCTAATTATGTGGGATACTAACAATCCCTAATTAAGTGGGATATTATTTCCTAACAGAGTTTACCAATAGAGCAAATGTTTCTGGTAATGTATCCCATGTATCCTCTGACAAGAACTCGATGTTATCTAAATCTAAACTGACCGCCAATTTCGTATGAACAATTTAGTGTTTGGGCTTTGGCTTGTAACTGATTGCTCCAACTTGGTAAGGTGCCTAAGGCGCTTGCCTTTCATGATGGAAAAAGCAAAAGGCATTGGCCTCATGGGCCTCCAGTCAATGCAGCACCTCTCATGTAAGAGGCTCTAGCCCTGGATAGTGCTTTTGCCTCTGCGAGGGTGATATGTTAATGTAAAAAAGAGGGTTAGTTCAGGAGGTTTAGTTAGTTGTGAGGCAAATATTAGCCTATAAATAAAGAGATGCCTCAGTTGTATGACTCAGATTATGAATGATATGGATTACGAAGTTTCTCTTCTTCCCTCTTCTCCCTCTTGGTTTCTCTCTCTATGATCGGTTTCTCCTTCTTCTCTTCTTCGTTTCCTCTCTCTCTCTCTCTCTTCTTTATTCCTATCTCTTTCTTTCTCTACAGTTCCTTAGCAGAGGGATAAATGTATAGGTCAGCAGAGTTTGAAGAATAACCTTCTTGCGAATGTTTCCATATTGCCACCATACTTTTCCAGAATGACCAGCAATGCACAACATTGACCTGGCATCCAACCCTAAAAAGATAAGTCACTATCAAGTAGTTGCACTTATCTTTCAGCCTCCCACTTGCTGTAAGAACTTGGGCATTTTCTGATGAAGTCTATCCCTAAAGGACCACTTTTCGATTCATGAAAGGCAGATAGCAACCAGAATACACCCTTTCATACGAAGGAGGATTAAGCAGCAGTTATAGTTGATTAAATTCAAGTGTTTACCCTTTTTAGGCTTTGTTCTCTTTTATGAGGTTGACTAATCCTTATCTGTTGCAATTCTTCCTTTCTATTAAATATTTCTTTTCGAATATTGACTCAGCTAATCTTGTTTATTTTTTTGATCATAAATATGGTTTGTCCACTTCAGTGTTGACACTTTATTTCTGTTCATGGTAGGTTTGTTCAAGTCGAGAAGTTGAAAGAGCAATTGTTGGAAAACAACAGGCAGACTTATTGGGTTCCATATTTTGTGAAGGTGCAGTGTTGCTTACCAAATGATGTTTTCATAATTGTTTTGGTTTTTTACCTTGTGTCTGGTTTATCATTGAGAGGGTCTTTGTCTTTTATTTATTGTTTCAATATAACAAATTGTGTATTGTAGTGATTATTAATTGACTAGGTTTATTTCTTTTAATAAATTGCAAATTTTAAACTGTTATGCAGGGAGATGAAAAACATTCTTTTCAGATATTCTTAATAGTTAGATAATTAGATAGATATATTAAAAGGGGAATATAATTTTTTCCCTTGCCTGAATTAGTCAAAATGACAGGCAGCTTCTTTGTGAAATAAATTGTTTTTGATAATTAATGATAGGCTGGGTATATTTGAGAGATTTAGAGCGCTTTCTCCTCTTACTTTTCATAGATCTTGGAAGTTGAGGATTGATAGAAGTTTATTTGAAAACGGTATGCATTGTACATTCAATTTGGTATGCAATAATATGCAGGGGTGGGCTAAAAGAGTCTGACAACTGGAAAGAACATCTGCACTGAAAGTAAAAATTAATTACCATGATTATCAAATAAAAAGGAATTAATAGAGAGCAAATTTCACTCTCTATAAAGGGTAAAGAGCCATGGGAATAATGAGCATTTACCTGACGGCTACAAAATGGCAGAGAGGAAAGGAATCTGCCAGAATTGTTAGCATTAAATATTCGGTTCACATGAGACTGCCTCGGCTGAGCCAGTGGGAAGTTAATGTCCAGATCTACAGATTCACATACTCTATAAAAGGTAAAGAGCCATGGGAATAATGAGCATTTACCTGACGGCTACAAAATGGCAGAGAGGAAAGGAATCTGCCAGAATTGTTAGCATTAAATATTCGGTTCACATGAGACTGCCTCGGCTGAGCCAGTGGGAAGTTAATGTCCAGATCTACAGATTCACATACTCATAGCGTCATAGGAATTTAATAGTCAACTGAGGAGGGTAGAACTTTGTGGAAATGTGTGGCATTTATTTGTTATGGTTTGGACCTCCTTTTGGGAAAGAAATTAGTTTGGGCTCCTCTTTCTTAATATAATTCTTTTATCATAAAATAATGCACCAGACATTATCATTCAGTTGGTCTATGAAACTTCCTAATTTATTATATACTTAAAAACTTAAAAGGCCAATGTCTTCTGTTATAACTGAGTGAATTGAAATATATAGCGTAATCCAATACTGATATACACCGGACAGTAATTTCGAATGGCAGTAACAGTAATTATAATGAAACAACTCTATAATAGAGGGATAGCAAGTATCTCACTATTCTCTCTAAAATAGCCCAGGAGAATCTCCAGACTTTAGTAATGTTCTGAAAATATTCAATGCTTTATTGAGTCGGCAAAAGCCAAATTTATAGAAGTACAGAAAGATAAAAGTCTAATTCAAAATTCAAACTAGGAAATCCAAATAATATCTAAAATACTAAAATAATATCTAAATTCCTAATTCAAACTAGGAAATTCAAATAATATCTAAAATACTAAAATGTTATCTAAATTCCTATTTGTGGATATTCCACTTATTTAAAATAATATTGCTGAAATCTGAAAAAATAATAAATATTACTAATTAATTCCTACTCAGTCCTGAGACGCTTATTCTTTCTGGAATAAATCAGCCTATAGCGATTTGGGTCTCTATCATTTCTCCCTCCTTGGAAAGCCGACTTGTCCTCAAGTCGAAAGTGAGGAAACTGTTCGGCGACCAAATCGTACTCTTCCCAAGTAGCTTCTTCTAAGGGGCGATTCTCCCAAGCAACTAAGATGTCCAGCCGTCGATCAGGAGTCCAACGGTGTTGCAAAACCTTGGAAGGGGTGAGAAGAAGTTCCATATCAGCGGAGAGCGGAAGAGGAGGGGGAGGTGTAGCGGCTTGCTGACCATATGCAGGACGGAGTAAGGAGACATGAAAAACCGGGTGGATTTTTGCAGTTGAAGGGAGGTCTAACTCATATGCTACCTTACCAATGCGTCGGGTCACCTTGAAGGGGCCGAAGAAACGAGGGGAAAGTTTCTCAAACCTGGATTTAGCTAATGATCGCCGGCGATAAGGTTGGATCTTTAACCAGACAGCGTCACCGGGTGCAAATTGAAGGTCTCGACGATGTTGATCAGCATGTAATTTCATACGGTGCTGAGCTCTAAGGAGGTTCCCCTTTAAAACCCGTAACATAGCATCACGCGTCTCAAGTTGCTCTTCCAATTCAGCGACACGCGTCTCACCTCGCACATAGGGAATGAGAGGCGGGGGATCGCGCCCATAAACCAATTTGAAAGGAGTAGTATGAGCGGCAACATGGTATCCTGTATTGAAGGAGAATTCCGCCCAACAAAGGAACTTACTCCAATGTTTAGGTTGGTCATGTGCAAAACAACGTAAGTAAGTCTCAAGGCACCTATTGACTACTTCCGTCTGCCCGTCAGATTGGGGATGGTAGGCTGTGCTCATATTCAAGCGAGTTTGACTGAGACGGAACAACTCCTGCCAAAATTGACTGAGAAAAAGAGGATCCCGATCAGACACCAAGGACCTTGGCATGCCGTGCAAGCGAACTATTTCTTGACAGAATGTGGTTGCAACAGTTTTAGCAGTATATGGGTGTGCAAGAGCGATGAAATGACTATACTTACTGAGACGATCTACCACCACTAGAATCACATCAAACCCCTGAGATTTAGGGAGCCCAGTGATGAAATCAAGGGAAATATCCTCCCAAATACGTTCTGGAATAGGAAGCGGTTGCAAGAGTCCCGCAGGTGCTAACGTCTGATATTTATTCTGTTGACAAGTAATGCAGCGTTGGATATAGTGCTTGACGTCAGTTTTCATCCCCCTCCAAAATACTTGGTCACCTAACCTGCGTAGAGTCTTGAGGTAACCACCATGTCCCCCAGTTGGTGTCGCGTGCGCTTCCGCCAGTAATTTCTCTCGGAGGTGAGCTTGATTGGGTATGACCAATCGTGTTTTGTAGAACAACCGATCATTGACGAAGTGGTAAAGAGGGTGATGATCCGGATGTGTTTGCAGTTCTACTATCTTTGCTCGTGTCTCAGGGTCTTCTAGCAAGGCTCGAGGGAGTTGATCTAACTCATGGGCCATGGGAATCACCATTTGAAAAAAATCTACTTGCTGGGGCCGCCGAGAAAGTGAGTCAGCAGCTGCATTTTCTCTCCCTGGTTTGTAGCGAATGGTAAAGTCAAAGGGGAGTAGCTTGACCATAAGACGTTGTTGGGAAGTAGTGACAACTTTTTGATCCAATAAGTGTTTCAAGCTGTGATGGTCGGTTTGGACAAAAAAATGGTGTCCCAATAAGTAGTGACGCCATTTTTGTAAAGAAAGTACCAGTGCAAGGAGCTCGCGATCGTATGCTGACTTATATCGATTAGAAAAGGAGAACCCTTTACTAAAGTAAGCTATGGGATGGCCATTTTGCATGAGTACGGCGCCAATGCCGTCCCCGGATGCATCGCATTCTACGGTAAATGGTTGATGAAAGTCTGGTAATTGGAGCACCGGAGTCGTTGTGAGAGCTATTTTGAGTTCTTCAAAAGCAGATTGAGCCGTTACTGACCAATGAAAAGCATCCTTCTTTGTCAATTCTGTCAGGGGTCGAGCAATGATGCCATAATTTTGTACAAACCGTCGATAATACCCAGTGAGCCCTAGGAAACCGCGTAATTCTTTCACAGACTGAGGTGTAGGCCAATGAGCGACGGCCTTAATCTTTTCAGGAACGACCTCTACTCCACTGTGAGTAACAATGTGTCCCAAGTAGTCAATCCTAGTCTGCCCCAGAAAGCATTTCTTTGCATTGGCAAAAAAGGATTGTTGTTGCAGGATGTGAAAGATGATTCTAATATGTTTGAAATGATCTTGTGCAGAAGTACTGTAAATTAGAATATCATCGAAAAAGACGAGCACAAATTTCCTCAGGTAGGGGCGGAAAAGGTTATTCATGATTGCTTGGAAGGTTGCCGGGGCATTAGTGAGGCCAAAGGGCATGACCACAAATTCATAATGTCCCGAGTGTGTGCGGAAGGCAGTTTTGGGAATATCCGAAGGCAGTACTCGAATTTGATGGTACCCGGACCGTAGATCAATTTTTGAAAAATACTTAGCACCATGTAATTCATCTAACAGTTCGTCAATGTTAGGGATGGGATACCTATCTGGAATTGTAATTTGGTTAAGACGACGATAATCCACACACAAACGCCATGTCCCATCTTTCTTGCTAACCAACAGAGCAGGGCTTGCAAATGGGCTGGAGCTAGGGCGAATGAAGCCACGATCTAATAAAGTTGTAACCTGAGACTCAATCTCGTCCTTTTGAGAATGCGGGTACCTGTAAGGTCGCAAATTTGGCGGAGATGCGCCTGGTATTAAGGAAATCATGTGGTAGTGCCCACGTGGAGGTGGCAGGTACTTGGGTTCATCAAAAACAACAGAAAAATCATGAAAGATCTGAGACATATCTAAGGCCATACGTTTTGCAGTTTCAGTCTGATGAAACTCCAAACTCTGGAGGCAAGCCTGAGATGCAGTCCTTGCAGGTTCGCCTTGCAACTTGTATTTCTTTCCATCAACCCAAAAAATCATGAACATGTCGTTCCAGTTAGCCTGTACTGTGTTAAGAGACGATAACCATTTAATTCCTAACACTAAATCTGATCCTGCCAGAGAGAAAGGATAGAAGTCCTGTTTAACGACTAATCCTGATATGTGCACTTCTAAATCTTTACAAACCTGGTGACAACGAATAATACTGCTGTCTCCAATCTGAACACCAAAAGAAGGGACTGTACTTGTGGCAATCCCAAGTTCGTGGATCAATGCAGTAGAGATAAAATTGTGGGTTGACCCACTATCCACTAGCAGCAGTACCTGTTTAGAGTTTAGGAGACCTCTTAATTTCATGGTGGATGCCGACGGTGAACCAAGGATGGCATTAAAAGCCATCTCTGTTTCTGACGCCTCTACATGATCGGTGTCACCTAGATTTTCGAGAGGCTCAGAGATCGGATTGCCTTCATCATCAACCTCCATTAGGGAAAATGAGGCACTGCAACGATGTCCTGGTCGGAAAGGTTCAGCACACCTATAACATAGTCCCTTATCGCGCCGTCGCTGACGTTCTGAGTCCGTTGAAGACACACGGCCAGAGTTGGAAAATGCGGGCGAAAAGGAAGAAGTCAGTGTAGGGTACTTACTAGTATTCTGATGTGAGAACGCGGGGTCCCGTTGTGGAGTGTACGAGTCACGAGCTTGTTGGCTTCGGTGATGATATGAAGCGTTGGGTTTGGGCCCACGTGTGAGCATTGATTGCTTCTCGAATTCAAGTGCCAGGCTAGCAGCTCTATACACACTCCTTGGTTTGTGAAGGCGTACGTCTGTTCGTAATTCTTCCTTGAGCCCATTCATGAAAACACCGAGAAGACAGTGCTCCGGCCAATTAGAGATAAGGGCAACACGTCGTGCCCACTCCCTCCGGTATTCTTGTACCGAACCGATTTGCCGAATGCTGCATAGATTCTCATCGGGATTAAGATATTCTGGCGGCCCGTAGTGCTCCTGAAAGGCCGTAACTAGATCATCCCAGAAGAGTTCGGTGCGTTGTGACTGAAGCCAAGAAAAAAGGTCCAGTGCATCACCTTCTAAATAAATGGCAGCCACGTCGACTTTATCATCCTCCGGTGTATCGTAATACCGAAAGAATTTTTCTGCCTTCAGAATCTAGCCGCGTGGGTCGCCTCCATCGAACTTAGGAAAATCGACTTTGGTATATGGAGTTCGGATGTGGCGCCGAGAAGCTTCGGAATCGTCATCACTGTCGTCTGCTGAGAAGTGCGATCTCCCTCTGTTTCTGTTGCGCAGTGATCTCCCTCGGTTTCGGTTTGGCCGAGTTGCTGAAATCTCCAACGCATTGACCTTCTCTTTCAACTCGTCGAGCGCCTCCAACCGTGCAGCGATGGTGGCGAGATGATCTGCAGACGCCGTGGGTGGGGCCGTTTCCGGTGATGGAGTCGAACGTGCGGGTGGTTCGACGTCGGAAGTCTGCGCTGCGTGAGATGATCGCGTTTTGGCCATGGTGGATCGCGACGTCTCTGATGCCAATTGATATACACCGGACAGTAATTTCGAATGGCAGTAACAGTAATTATAATGAAACAACTCTATAATAGAGGGATAGCAAGTATCTCACTATTCTCTCTAAAATAGCCCAGGAGAATCTCCAGACTTTAGTAATGTTCTGAAAATATTCAATGCTTTATTGAGTCGGCAAAAGCCAAATTTATAGAAGTACAGAAAGATAAAAGTCTAATTCAAAATTCAAACTAGGAAATCCAAATAATATCTAAAATACTAAAATAATATCTAAATTCCTAATTCAAACTAGGAAATTCAAATAATATCTAAAATACTAAAATGTTATCTAAATTCCTATTTGTGGATATTCCACTTATTTAAAATAATATTGCTGAAATCTGAAAAAATAATAAATATTACTAATTAATTCCTACTCAGTCCTGAGACGCTTATTCTTTCTGGAATAAATCAGCCTATAGCGATTTGGGTCTCTATCAAATACTTTCGTGAATGTTTCTAATATTCCTTCTTGATACAGGAGAAGCGATTCCATAATTGGCTGGAAAATGCAAGAGATTGGGCAATCAGTCGTAGTAGATTTTGGGGGACCCCTCTTCCAATATGGATTAGTGAGGATGAAGAGGAAAAAGTTGTCATTGATTCCGTTGCAAAACTTGAAAAGCTTTCTGGTGTAAAGGTTAGAATTTTCTCTTCACATAAGATACATGATTTCTTGGTTAGATGGGAACAAATTGGATTTCTTATTGATATTTTCTAATTTTTTAATGTTGACTGTATCATTTTAATGATTATTGTAGGTCTTTGATCTTCATCGTCACAACATTGATCATATCACAATTCCATCTAATCGTGGTCCAGAATATGGTGTGCTTCGTCGGGTCGATGATGTAAGAATGCTAATTTATAATTATCTGGCTGCATGACGGGTCGATGATGTAAGAATGCTAATTTATAATTATTTGGCTGCATGACGCCATACTATTCTGTTGTGATTTCATAGTTTTCGTTCTCATTTTTCAAATTATATTATATTGTGATGCTGATAAAACTAAACAAATTTAGCATTATAAATTGAATGTCAGTGATGTAGACACCCAATATCTTATATCTATTTGGTGCCCTGTTCTTTGTTATAGATTGATTTTTTGTCTTTCAGGTTTTTGACTGCTGGTTTGAGAGTGGGTCCATGCCATATGCATATATCCATTATCCTTTTGAGAATGTAGAACTGTTTGAGAAGAACTTTCCTGGACATTTTGTAGCTGAAGGACTAGATCAAACTCGTGGATGGTCAGTTTCATCATTTTATGCATTTTTGTTTTGGAAGATTGACATTTGAGGATGAAGAGATAATTAATCCCATTTTACTACTTAAAGATTGGGAAATCCCAAATCAGGACCAAGGTCCTTTAATATTTTAGCTCAAGAGAAATTTAGTATAATACCTTTTTGTTAAAACACTCATTTTCCTTTTCCATTATAGAAAGAGGAAAATGAGTTGCAAATTAATGCTCAGGGAGCTGTAAATTAGAGAACTATATGTATTAAAACACTAGAAGTGACAAAAACTATAACAACTTAAATTTCCATTTTTTTCATTATAAAAAGGTGGAATATGATTTGCAAATAAATGCTTTGCAAGCTGCAACTTAGGACAATTTGTTATCAAATCACATTAAATTACAAGAACTTTAACATGTTAAATTTCCATTTTTCCGTTATAAAAAGAGGAATATGAGTTGCAATTAATGTCTAGCAAGTTCGAAATGAGGGAAAATTCGTATCAAATCACTGAGGGAGCTACAATTTGACAAGTTAAATTTACATTTTTTTTCCATTATAAAATGATGAATATGAGTTGCAAATTAATGTTTAGCCAAGTTGCAATTAAGAGAAAATATGTATAAATCAATGAAATGAAAAAAGTGAAACAAACTAAATCTCTTTTTGGCCACTCACAAGGATTTGATTCTAATTTTTCACATCTGCAGCTATGTAAAGAATCATTTCAACTCATCCCACTTTGTTTACCATGTAAAATAATAAATTCAACTTGTTTCATTTTTTATCATTTTCAGCTAGTTCATATTAATGTTCCCGGATTTACAACTTGCTAGATAATAATTTGCTATTCTTGTTCCTCTATTTAGGTTGGAAAAGTGAAAATTGATCCTATTTTTTTTCCCCAATTCCACTTGTTTGATACTAATTTTATTTTCTCATCTGCCATTGAACGCTTCTATTTTCCTTCAAGTAAAGTTAGTTTATTTTTATTTTCTTCTTTTTATTGTGCAGGTTTTATACCCTTATGGTGTTGTCTACTGCCTTATTTGGGAAGCCTGCCTTTAGGAATTTGATTTGCAATGGACTTGTTCTTGCTGAAGATGGGAAGAAAATGAGCAAAAGCTTGAAGAATTATCCTTCACCAATGGAAGTTGTTAATGATTATGGAGCGGTAAGATTGTCACGATCACATTTTTGTTCATTCCCCCACTGGTTTAATTGTTTATTTGTCATATTACATGCAATGTTATTTTGTCAAAATTCTTGTTTTGCTTGCTTTCCCAGGTCATTGGAAAGTAGCTTCATTGTTGATTTGTTTTTATCTTAAATGCTTTGTCATGAAACTTTCTCATCTCTTGTACAGGACGCATTGCGACTGTACCTTATAAACTCTCCCGTTGTACGTGCTGAGACTCTACGTTTCAAGAAGGAAGGGGTTTACGGAGTTGTCAGTATTGTTCAGCTGTTAATTAATTTTCATTAACTTCTTTTGTTGTCTTTTATTTAATTTTATTTATATTGAATTCGTTTTATTCAATTCTACTTATTGAGTGGCCTTTTATTTGTTGTATTGTACTGTCCCAGGTTAGAGATGTTTTCCTACCGTGGTATAATGCATACAGGTTCCTTGTTCAAAATGCAAAGAGACTTGAAATTGAGGGGCTTGCACCTTTTGCCCCCATCAATCAATCTACACTTCAAAAGTCATCCAATGTTCTTGATCAATGGATCAACTCAGCCACACAGAGCCTTGTTCATTTTGTCCGCCAAGAAATGGATGGTTACCGACTTTACACGGTCAGTTGTGTTTATGGAGTTTACTCTTTGTTATGCCACATGCTTTGTGCAATAAAATAGTGATGGATTTTATGTATTTAGACTTTTGACTACGTGCCTATGCAATGCATTTCATTACTGCTTCTTTTCTTTTACATATGTTGTCTACATGAGAAAGCTTAGTGAGTTCAATGTGCGTGCCATTTGTTGAGCATGTGGCGATGCATTGTTTTATTGCCTGCCTTGACTTTAAAGCTGGGAATGAAGTTGGCACTAAATATGGACAGTTCATAATTGCTTGATGATTCTTAAATGTTGATTTTTTGGGTAAAAGAATCAAGTACCACAAGTGAAAAAGAAAACAAAATTAGAGGATAGGATAATCTCGAAGGGCATTCAAAGTGCTGAAGAAAGGAGAAAAAATGAGATATATAGAACATTGGCCTGAAAAAATGCATGGGCATTTTTGACATTTCAAAATTCATGTTACAGAGCATTAGCCAAACTAGGCTTTTCTCAGGAGTTGATTGGGATCTATTAGTAACCTAACTGTGGAAATGATTTTAAAATGTGTGTTGTGGGTATTTCATACAAGATATTTCGGCATGTTATTATTTCAGGACTTAAAGTAAATTATATTTGGCCGGTGAAAAGCTTATAATCTTTATGCTATTAATTCTAGATTTAATATAAATTATATTTTATGAATTATATTTTGTCCATCAAAGAGCTTTGAGTAACTAGGTCTGTTGTTTTTTTTTGCCAACCAATCTTCAACTGCCATGAGCAAAATTGTTTTTGATGTATGTGTGTGATTTGTTCCCACTGTTTATTATTTTGATACTGTTGTTTTCTAGATGTGTAATATGTTCTTCATGTTTTTCTCTACATTCGCTAAAGCATTATCATTATATTGAAAATTCTTGTAGGTAGTTCCATATCTTCTCAAGTTTCTTGACAACCTTACAAATATATATGTGCGGTTCAACCGCAAGAGACTAAAAGGTCGCACTGAAGAAGATGACCGCCGGACGGCACTCTCGACCCTTTACAATGTATGTCTAGGGTATCTTCTATCTCTATCATGGTAATAAGTAGTCCAAGTGCTTCCCAGTGGGTACTCAATAAATTTTTGGCATTTAGATCTTTCAAGTGATAATTCCATAAACCAGATTTAAAATCATGTCAATTATGCTCAGGTTCTTTTGTTGGCGTGTAAAGTAATGGCTCCGTTTACACCCTTCTTCACTGAGGTGCTCTATCAGAATATGCGGAAAGCCTGTAATGGATCTGAGGAAAGTATTCATTATTGCAGTTTTCCTCAAGAAGAAGGAAAGGTATATTCCAATGAATTAATTTATTCCAACTTTCCAAGTCTAGTTTAATAACTACGAAAAGAGACCTGGGCCCCATTTGGTCCATTGGAAAGATTTTTATGGAATTGGAACAGGAAATCATCTCATAAATTGCATTACCTCTATTTTTTCTGCTTGACTATATCAGAGGGGGGAACGAATTGAACAAAGCGTTTCAAGGATGATGACTATAATTGATCTTGCTCGAAACATCCGTGAGCGTCACAACAAGCCTCTTAAAACTCCGCTTAGGTATGTCACTTTTCACTCTTGCCTAAATGTGTCTCTGTTGCACCCACTGTGGCCAGTACCTCCCCTCTCCCGTTTCTCATCCTCAATACACACAGCATATCTTTAATTGAAGCAAGATGCCTAATCATAGTCCTGTCACCACAGGGAAATGGTGATAGTCCATCCCGATGCTGATTTTCTTGAGGACATAGCTGGAAAGCTCAGAGAGGTATTACTTTTTGTGTTTTGATTATCTATTTGTGATTCTGTTGTTATTTATTCTGATAGTGGTAATCATAATATGTCTAATGTATTCTGGTTAGCCTATTCATTGTATTCATCACTTATTGAGGCTGAGTGTCAATTACTCTGACTGCTCCTTTTTCAAGCTAACAATAAATTTCTTTCTTCATGTTTTGTGTGTTTATTAAGTCTCTTGTCTTGATATTTCAAGTAAATATTCTTTTAAGACGCTTTTTTATTATAAAGGGGGACAAAAAGAAAGACTCTACAGTCAGATTATAAGCTTCCTTTACATGTTTATACTATTGATGTTATGATGAATGACATAAACACAAGAATACTTTGAATGACAACTCTAAATCTTATCAGTTGGGGCTTCATAAGATATAATTTTGGTTTGATTTGTAAGCTAGTCAACAAACAAGCACAATGCTTGAAACAACAGTCATAATTTGATTGAATGATATTAGTTTACCGATATTCTATTTAGTGTGTGTTTGATTTTCATTTTGGCAAAAGTCCGTTTGTCAAAAGTCTATTTATGTTTGGATATATTTTTTCAAAAGTCAGTTTGGTAATTTGAAAGTTATTTGAATGATACATAATGAAAAGTACTTTTAGATGTGTAATCACTAAAAGGGACATGATTTTATGATATAATATATATATGATAAACGAAAGTATAAATAATATAAAATTTGATATTGAACAAATTTGTATGTATTAATTATTACTAAGTTTGTATTTCCAATGGAAATGATTGAAAAATTCAAAATGAAATAAAAGATTGGGATAATTGGCTTGGGTAATGTGGGAATCTGCTATAATTAATGCTCCAACTCGAACTTTCCTAAAGTTAAAAAGCTACCCGGACTTTCATATGGATTTCGAATGAACTTTCCAATCAATATAATAAATACCCAAACAACATTTGCTCTCGGATGGCATGCCAAAAGAACCTTTTGGATGTCAAAAGCCCATTCCAAGTATACCCTTATTGTTCTGGCTTCCTGACTGAATTAAATTGGATTTTGAAATGTATTTATTCTTTATGTGCTGCAGTATGTCTTGGAGGAACTAAATGTAAGGTCACTTGTTCCATGTAATGATACTTTGAAGTATGCATCTTTACGTGCTGAACCTGATTTCAGGTAAGTTTTTCTTATTGCTTTCTAGCAAGCCCATTTTTTTTTGAGATAATTTTTCAGTCATTTCATCGTTAAATTTTTTTTACTACGCAGCATATTAGGCAAGCGACTGGGAAAATCTATGGGTGCTGTTGCCAAAGAGATTAAAGCTATGTCCCAGGAAAATATTTTGGCTTTTGAGAATAGTGGGGAAGTCATAATTGCAAGTCACTGTATGAAGCATACTGATATTAAGGTGCCAATCTTATGGGACTAGTCATGATACCCGTTTTCCATCAATGCAGCCATTTAAATTGGTTACATTGTACATTGTAATGCTAATATGAAAGAAATTATGGCTTTCAAAATAATTTGGTTTGAGATCATTGGTAGGTATAGGAAGTTTGAATAATTTCTTTTGGAGCATTTTCTTTAATTGTCCTTATAAGTTAAGCACTAGATGTTGATTCAAGAATTTTAGGCATGTAAACTTTTAGTTTAGAAGCATCCAAGGAATCATGGGTTTCAGTTTTTGTTTTTGTGGCCATATAATGAATTTGATCTAAAGTGGATGGAGACTAATAAAATGGTTTGTTATTTTTTCCCTTTCTATTTGTACAGGTTCTCCGTGATTTCAAACGTCCTGATGGCATGACAGAGAAGGAAATTGATGCAGCAGGAGATGGTTAGAATCTTTAATAATTACTGATGGCTTTTCCCGCACAAGCCCTGTTTTTGAAACTGCGCTAATTTGTGGGATGTAATGTTCTGTCAAATTTTGATTTATTGTCTGTCTTGTTCTAGGTGATGTTTTAGTGATACTGGATTTGTGTCCCGATGATTCATTGTTTGAGGCCGGGGCTGCACGCGAGGTACAAGGCACATCATCAACGTCTGCACTATTTGCTTGATCTTCATGCTCTTGGCCTCGTCATTTTTCTTGATAGTTTATTTGTAAATTGATGGGCCTCTTGAATATTACCGCATCTTGTTTGTCTGCATTACTCAAAGTTTATTGGCAGCTTGGCATTTCTTGGTGTTTTCCTATTTCAAGTGAAAGGACTAAAAGATTTATTGATTTCTTTCCATTCAATTGTCCCTTAACAAAATACATAAACGAGTGTCTTCATTATATTTTTGTCTTTGCCTTGACTTAAGATTTCACCTTTATGGCATTTATCTAAATTTAATTACTAGTATATATTCATTGTCGGTGAAATTTTTCCATGCAGATCGTTAACAGAATACAGAAATTGAGGAAAAAATCTGCTCTGGAACCCACGGACATGGTGGAGGTTTATTTTGAACCATTGGGTGATGATCAATCAGTTTCTCAAAGAGTTTTGGACTCACAGGTAGACTACACTTAAGTCTTAAACCTTAAAATCTGAACTGCAAACCCGATTCTTCCTAGTCTGAGGATTTAATTTTGTTGTGTACAGTGATAACGCTGGCTTTACCAAGTGCAACTTATTGGCTAGCATATAATTTACACACATATCATCATTTAATCTGTTGCGCTAAATTTTGCCTGACGTATGTTCTTATCATATTGTTACAGGAAGCCTATATCACAGAAGCTATTGGTTCTCCCTTGCTTCTTTATTCTCAGATGCCTTCAGATGCTGTAAGTTGCTCGATGTTGGGACTAAAATTTGAGGATTTTTCAATTAATCTGATTTTATTAACATATATAACATAAAAATGGAACTTGCACCTTGTGCTTTTTCTGCAATATCAAGGGGGTATTTGGTAGAAGAATGATATTTTCTAGCTGCTTGGTTATGGTTAAATTTCTCATCATAAAAATTTTAAGGGCCAAGATTTGTTCTAGAATTCTATCTATTTATAGTGCCGGTTGTTGTTTCATTCATGTCAAGATCGGTTTGTGCTATTTCTAGTTTCTAGTAATGATGCTACAATGGAAATCATGATGTTCTTTTTCTTAGCTATGGCTGTTAAAAATCCAGCTAAACTTGCGGAAATGGAAAGGTTTGTTTCAAAATCCATTTTGAAGTTGTTGGCACATTCTGCAGGTGCTTCTGGGTGAAGAGAAGTTCCATGGGATTTCTGGCATGTCATTCGGTATCACCTTGGCAAGACCTGCTCTGTTGTCTAATTCACATTTTGTAGGTTTGTATTCGCTGTTCGCCACTCCTCTTTCATCCTGGTTTTGCTCTGACTGGCTTTTTTTTTTTTTTGTACTTCTAGATGGTTACAGGTGAAGCAAAATTCAGACATAATAGTCTGCAAGAGATCACTCATTTAAAGAACGAGTTTCGAGAAGGAAATGGGAAGGCTTGTTTAAAGCCTAAAGCTTAACGGTTCTTTTTGTTTTGGAAGATATGTTGGGGAAGGTATGTAATTTAGTGTAGTTTGGCCGAAAGAAAGGGAAAAAAATAAAAGAAAAGAAAAGAAAAGAAAAGAAAAACAGGAGGAGAAGGAAAAGAAAAGAGTAAGGATGTGGTTCTGGTGTGAGCCAAGTCTCCACGTGGGATAGGTAGGAAGGATAATGTGTATGTTGTCCAGATTTTCAATCATAGTTTATCACGTGGATATTTTTTACAGATACATCGTTTAACTCCATAAATTCCGTTAAACCCTTGTTACTACGTAGTACTTAAAATTTACAGACAAACATAAATAACTCCTAAACTCATACTTCACTATTCTCTTCTCATTGAACGGGTTTTGATTTAGCGATGGAAGCCTATAAAATCTTGTTCGAATACTTAAAAATGATTATGAAGGGGCCTCTTAAAATAATCACTATTACATTTTGAGTTAAAACTTATCTCATATGTTAATCCCTTACAAAGTAAAAATGCCTGTAACTAATCCAAATAGAAGTTAAACTCTGTTTAGGTAATTTTCGTCAAACCTCAATTTCTCAATAGTTTTAGTGAGTGTTTGTGAAACACCTAAACTGTTGTTTCAGAAACCCTTTATTACAAGTTGAAGTAAAATTCATCTCATATATACACCTCATAAATCATAAAAGTTATTCTTTAAAAGTTAATCCAAATATACAATAAATGGGGCATTATTTAAATATGAAATATGAACTTTTAGTGGTGTATTAAATGCAAGAGGATGCTATCTTAGTTCTTTTTCTCATTATCTTCTTATAATCTTATATTCATCCTTAGATCGTGAAATGTATGGTTTAAATTTAATATTTTATAAAATTTATTTATTTTTTATGGATTGTATATATGAATGATATATATTTTAAGAGTTTACATTTACTTATTTATGTTTATAGAAATAATTTTAGAAAAGATTGAATCTGAATTATTTATTATTTTAATATATCAGTGGATAAAAGATTATAAGGGAAAAAAAAGGGATAAGAGAAACCAACCCGAATTAAATATGAAATAAATGAGGGGAGTGAGATGATGGAAGGGCATTATTTAAAAGGAGACGTGGGTCCCACTCCTTTTTTTATTCTATTCTCTCTCTCCCCCATTTTAATTCTTCTTCTGTCCTTTCTTTCCTTTAATTCATTCTCTCTTATTTCTTTATAATTTATAATATATAAAATCCTAATCACTCTTATAAACATCAAACTCTAAATTTTCCAAAATAATCTATAAGTCCAAATAATTAAATTATATTTTTATATTTTATACAAATAAAGTTTTTATAAAAAATAAATAATTATAATCTCTCGAGTCAAAAAATATTCTAAATAATTTTATTTAATCTCATCAATCCTTATTAACTTTTCTATGTGTATATATATTTTCTTGAGACTATATCCTTAAAATTTAACCTATTTTAAATAAATTCTCGCTACTCAAATAATTATACAAAAACATAGTTACAATAAAACATTTCCATTAATTTTTCACTAAATATTGATACCATATACTACCTTCAATTTTCTACCATGTTAATTTTTTTTTTAATTTAATGTTTCCCAAGTAATGCACTTGATCTACTCTAAACCCAAATCACTTAATAATTCACTTTCTAATAATACTTAAATAATAGGAATAAAATTGGGATGTTACATCCCCAATGCCATGCTAGAGGAGATGGAGGGTTCTACTTTAGCTAGTATAATAGAGTTTACATTTGCACTAATAGGCAAATATCTTCACTTCCACTCATGCAAGATATGGTCCTTTTTTCTTTTTCTTTTTTATACAACAGTGACCAGGTTCGAACCAGGAGGGGGGAGGGGGGGAGAAGTGCCTAAAGGCACTTCGATGACCATAGCGCCTAAAGGCGCTGGTCTGATATGATCCATTTTTTTAATCTAGAAAAAAGTAAATTTGTTTCCTTTTTGGTTTAGCTTCAGTCCACTCTTTCTAGACTTCAAAATAATTCATATCCATGTCTTGTGAGAAGCTCTTGAGGCCCATAATATGCAAACATTTGTCCAATATCAAAGACAATGTCATATTTATTTGTCTAAAAGCACCCATGTACAATTTTTGGCTAATATAATAGAATTACTTTTTGTACTAATAAGCAAATACCTTCACTTCCACATGTGAAAGATATGGTCCAATTTTTTTAAATTAGAGAAAAGCAAATTTGTTCCCTTTTGTGTTTAAATTTAGTCCACTTTTTTCTCTCGTCTATGTCTTTAGAAGAAGCTCTTGAGTCCCATAACATTTCTTTGTGATTTCTTAGCTAAAAAATAGCTTCATTGAGGATGTTTTATAATATACCTGACAATCTTTATTATAATTTCTTACTTCTAAATATTCTCTTCACTCCCTCTTTTTCAGGATTTCCCTTGGTTCCCTTTATTTTTATTTTTTCCGCCCGTTCATCCAGATGTATTTTCTTATCGTTTTTGTATATGTTTCTTGTATTTCCTAAATAATAACAAATAAAAATCATTGCTTTTTCCTTACATTTTTTCTACTCTCAAAGGGGACTAACCGAGTTTTTCCCACCTTACCAAACCGACTTTCATATGAATAATTCCTTTCATTTATATTTTTCTTCTGTCCCCTTTTTTTCTTAAAAAAAAGGGGCCGAATATATAAATACATTTAGCTCACAATTGCCTATCTTTATTTAGGAATTGTTTTCAGGAATATACTTCTCTACATTATTCCTATACTTTTGCTAGCCCCTTTTATTTTGGAGTTTTCCATTTCCCCATCATTTTACGGTGGCAGCCACATCATGAGTTAATATTTTCGGTTAATCTTTATCATCAAAGAAATTAACTCCCTTTATTTATTCATGTTTTACTTTACCCTAAGTAGGGAGTTGATTTTTTTTAATCTCAGAATTTAAAGTCTTCCTTAACTCCCACTTCAAAACAAAAGACTTGGGACAACTAAAATATTTTTTTGGTATTGAGGTTTTGAGGAGCAAGAAGGGCATCCTTTTGACTTAGCGGAAATATGTTCTCGATCTCTTAAAAAAGACTGGAAAGCTTAGAGCTGCACCAAGTAGCATTCCTATGATATTGAATCCATTCTTAGATCTTAATGATATCATGTTTGATGAGCTTCCTGATGATTTGAAGGAGAAGATTGATCCAAAGAAACTGAAGCCGTTTGCATCTCCTGAGAGGTATAGAGGACTCATTGGGAAGCTGAATTATCTAACAGTAACTTATCTTGATATAACCTTCTCAGTTAGTGTACTTAGCCAATTCATAGCATTTCCAACAATGGCACAGTGAGAAGCCTTAAAGCATATCTTGCATTATTTGAAAGGTTCCCCAGGTCCTAGCATTCTCTATATAGATTAAGGGCACACTAAAGTCGAATGCTTCTATGATCCAAATCATGCAGGATCTAAGGCCAGAAGATGGTCAACTACAGGTTACTCTGTGTCTGTTGGTAGAAACTTGATATCTTAGAGAAGCAAGAAGTAAGGTGTTGTGTCAAAATCAAGTGCAGAAGCAGAATACAGAGCCATCTCACAATCGGTACAAGAAATTGTGTGAGTATTTCAACTCATGAAGGAAATTGGCATTGTCACAACGTTGCCTGCGAAGCTATGATGTGACAATAAAGCAGCACTACATATAGCATCGAACTCTGTGTTCCATGAGCGTACGAAGTATATTGAAATCGATTGTCACTTTATTCGTGACAAGATCAAAGAGAATATTGTATCTACAGGGCACGTGCGATCAAACAACTAGCTGGTAGATCTTCTGACAAAAGCCTTAAATGGGACACAGGTAAAGTATCTTTGTAATAAATTGGGTATGATCAATATATCAATATATATGCTCCAACTTGGGGGGAGTGTTAGAATCATATCCCATATAATCAGGGATTCTGTTAGAATCATATACCATATAATCAAGGTTGTATATCAATATTATTAAGCAATCATATCGCATTAATTAGAAAGATACACACTTGTATATATAAATAAGCTCACTTGTATATGTTTTGATTCAAGGAATTCAGATTATTTTTCCTTTTCAAGTTACAAAGGGCAACTAGAATTTCTTTGATAGCAGAATTCTCTGTTTAGCGATGCAAAAAGTAATGGGCATTGAAAAGTGAAAATCACTAAAGCACATAGCAGATAGTGTTATGTTTGGGGGAAAATCAACAAAAATAAGGTGTGAAAGGAATACGTTAATGAGTAGTCACATAGTATTGAAATATAAGAGTAATGGGCGTGAAACTCCAAGAAGAACCTCATATTTGCTCTGGATCAATAAGCATCAAGTGGATCAATTCAAAACACAAGCAAATGTAAATGAAACAACAGATGAGGTGCAAGAAATATGGTGATAGATAATAGATAGGATTGAACATAACCAAAGATATAAAAGGGAATTATCAACCTAGGGTAAAGAATCAACTGGAAAAAAGCAATGAGAAAGAGAGGAACGTACCAGCATTAATGTAATACGAAAGTGGCATGATTTTCCATTTTCGTATGGATTTGGAAGTTGGGGTGACGATGAGAAGACTATTTTTAAAGTCAGAAACACTTCAATTCAGCGTTAATCTAATCTGAAGGAGGCGAGATTCTAGCAACATCCAGGTTTTCTTCGCCAACAAGGTCATATCGAGTCATATGGTTCCGCCATTCATGCAGAGGAGAAATGAAACGAAGATACAATTGATTCACTTCATTTTGAGCTTGGTGTTTCTGCCTCAAGATCTAGGGGTGAAACTTCTGAGGCAAGTTCACAAAAGTGAATTACATCATGAGGGCAAGCTTTATGGCCTATTTGGTATAAGGGATTTGGAGGGGAGGGAAGGATAAAGTTTTATGAGCTAGATTTTAAAAAATTGTAGAGATGGAGATCCTGATCATCTTGAATGGTTTACATCTATAATGGAATCGAGGATTTAGAGATGTGGTTATCTTTTCATATGGTATGGAGGCTATTAACTTGTTACTTGGGGGTAGTGATCACAATCACTCCTTTTTTGATGTAGTTGATGAGGCTAGATGTTTTGTGCATAGGGCTGAGATTCATCATATTTATAGGGAGGACCTTAGTTATGTTGATTATCTTACTAAATTTTTCCATAATATAACAGAAAATTTTTATATCTTTGATCAACCTCCACCTATTGTTTGATTTGATGACGGATGATGAGAGAAGTTAGGTGATGTAGACGTTATATATAGCTGATAAGCCATCTTAATTGGACTAGAGGAGTATTTCTTTTCTCACACGTCCTTTTGGTTCCCTCCTACTTGGCAAATTGGTTTTTTTTCCTGAGGTCTTGATTATAATGAACGCCTAAGAATAGTAGTTATTTTTATTTTATTGTACAGAGTAACAATTACTTTTTAATACAATTAAAACTACAATCTTACATTAAATAATGAAAAAGCTAGAAAAATAGGAAGAAAAACAGAGTGCATCATGGATGTTCAAAATCACTCTACATTTGTTTAATATTTAAGCATACACATTCATTATAATAAAATGTCAAATTACTATTAGGTACTTTTAAGAGGCTTTGTAAAATTAAATTGAAAATACAAACCTGAAAAAATATGGATAAATAATTTGAAATAAAAATATTTAATATATGTGCTAGCATTGAAAAAGGGTCCAAGACTTGAGCAAAATAAACCAACAATTCAAAAAATAGGACAAGAAGAACAAAGGGAAAATCCCAAAAAAATATACCATCAAAATAGGTAAATCCCAAATCAGTGCGCCGAAATTGCAAAATCCTATTTTAGTGCTGTGTTGGTATGGATGACAGTGCTGGGTCGGCGAAAAGACGAATTTGCCCTTTAGCCCTCCCTCTCTCCACTTCGGAATAACAACACGAGCTTCTTAATTAACAACTCTGGGTTCTACATTAACAACTCAAGTTTCTTCTTTGACAATTAACAACTCCGTTTTATTCTTTCACAATAACAACACTGTATTCTATATCAACAACTCCTCTTTCTTGTTTCACAACTTCATAATTTAAGTTTCAGGGCTAATAACAACACCTCTTTCTTTATTAACAACATCGTATTTTATATTAACAATACCATATTTTTGAGATACGAAGATGTGAAAAAATAAATCAGAGTTGTTAATCAAGAAGCTCGTGTTGTTATTCCGAAGAGGAGAGAGGGAGGCCTGAAGGAAAAATTCGTCTTTTCGCCGACCCAGCATTGTCATCTGTACTGACACAGTACTGAACCGGGATTTCACAATTTCAGCTCACTAATTTGAGATTTACCTATTTTGATGGTATTTTTTAAGGATTTTCCTAAGAACAAAAGCAATCTGAAAGGTAATTCAAAAACTGAAGCGAACCAAACTCTCGCTAAACACATGAGTGGGAGTGGGAGTGAGACTAGAGCCGGGAATCAGGTCAAACCCATCAACTCAGCTCATTTAGGCTCGAGCTCGTCAAGGACCAGACTTATAATTTAGAGCCTCCAAAAGGAGGTGGATCTAAACGGGCCTGCCTTGTAGGGTCACAAGCTTAAACTACAGCTAGCCAGTTTAAGCCAGGTTTAATTTTTTTTAATAAATTTGTATATTATTGCACCGTGCGATCATATGTGATATATATATGACTTTAATTTGGGGGGATTATCTTTTTTTCCTGGCACAAAAAATTCTTTTATTCTTTCACCACTTCATCTTCAATATCTTTACCACCAAACAAAGTTTATAACTTGATATAAATTGCAATTATTAAGCTTACCTAATGTTAACCTCTTTGAAATATTGTTTAGTGTTTAGTTTATAATTATGACTTTATCTAGTTATTTATTTGATTGTGGTTGTGGACATTAGTTTTTGACTTTTTAGACCTAATGTTTGTATTTTGTTAAACATGGATAATTGTTGATGTTTTAAGTTAGATATGATAATATTTTTGTTTTAAATTAGGTATTTTAGTCTGTAAGAACGTAAAAAATAAAAAAGCAGCAAAAGGGCCTAAAGCCCGCAGGTCGGCCCACGAGCTTTTGTTAAACGAGGGCAGGGCCTCACAAATGAGGTCCTTTTTTAGAGTCGGGGATAGGCCGGCCCGTCCGTTTTCCCAACTATAAGTGAGACGCTGCTCCTTTACTTTGTTTTGTTTTTTTTAATAAAAAAGACAACTTTTACTAACCACTAAGGGTCTGTTTAGTGTGAGGGATTTGGAGGAGAAGGGAAGGGAGGAAAAATTTTTATGAGTTGGATTTAAAAAAATAAGAAAAGTGGGGTTAAAAGTTTTAAATTTATTGTTTTTACTCCTTTATCTTACATGATCTCTATATTAAAATTTTATAACCTTACTTCTCTAATTTTCTTAAATCTAACTTGTAAAAATTTTTCCTCCCTTCTCCTCCAAATCCCTCACATCATACAGATCCTAAAGGTACACTAAATGCCCCGTCCATAGCTTTTTTTTTTATAAAAAACCAAACAGTAAAAAACAACGGAAAGTGTTAAAAAAACAAAACAATAAACTGGGCCCAAAAAAGAGAGTAAGCCCAGTGATTGATCGGCATACTGAAGACAACCCAAAACAGAACTTTTCGTCCATGTTGAGATCAAGTAGTTGACATGTTATTGGGTATAGTTCAATCACAATTACAACTCGTAGCCCAAAGTTATCAATATTTGCTCAAGTGTCATCAAGATCTTAATTATATCATATCATTCTTAATAAAAAATAAGCTATATATATATATATATCACCAATAAGATTGGGTCTAATAGAAGTAGTTATTCTCTCATAATGTGGCAAATTAAGGTTTGAATTTCCATAGGGAGAGGTTCATGTATTTAATGTCCAACAATTCCTCGAATATATGGTTACTCCTAATGGGAGGATACAAGTGCTTATAAAAAAAATGAGTTATACCTAAAAAGATTATGAACATGATTAAGATGGTTTTGGACCATGACAGAGGAACTCCAAAAAATAAAGAGAGGTTGGGTTTTCTTATTTAATATTGATTGCTTAACAAATTGTGCATAATAATGTGTTTATCGGTGTACAGTGTACACTCATCTTGAGATAATGTAATAATTAAAATTTACTCTTTTATTATGGAACAAAATCTAAATTTGTTTGTCGGTGTATGATAATTATTGTGTTACTAAAAGTCAAACTCAGCAGGGAGATAGTTTTTAAAAGGTCAAACTCCTATATATGCCTGTTAGAAAATTGGGAGAATGACATTTTTGGGTCTCTTGTAAAGATACAATAGAGAAAGACACACAAGAGCCTCTAAAATGTTGCATCTCAAAAGTCTCACTTAATTCTTATGGAGTGATTAGAAACTAAGCTGAATTTTTTTTTAATGAAATATTGATCTCTAGTACTCCCTTCAGTCCTAATTATAAGAAAAAGTTGACTTTTTTGGAGAAATTAAGGAAGATAATTAAATTACTTTAGAGTATTTTTATTTTTATTTTTTTTCTTCAAACTAATTAGTTTGACTAATAAATTAATATATAATATAATGATACATAACATATAATATGATTAAGTAACTTATTTAGCTTCTTTAATTTCTCTAAAAAAAAAATCAACTTTATCTTATAATTAGGACTGGGGGTAGTACAAAAAGAAAACCCACTACTGCTAGTCGCAGGTGGCAAATATCCAGTGCCAACCATTGAAGCTCTGTCATCTGGCAACAAAAGAATTTTTGCGCAAAAGTTGGTAAAACTAAAGTGGGATTTGATCTCACCACTTTATGGTTCCCAAAAGGATATATAACCATATTAGGCTACACAAAAACTTCCTAGTAATATAGGGCAAAATTAAATAAGACAACTTCTCATTTGCAAGATATATGAAATAACAAAAACAACTTATCCAGTAACAATTTATTTGTGTTTGTGCATTGACAAGTTTAAGTAGGGACTTGCATATGAAGCAAGCTAAGCAAACAACAACTTTCACACAACCTTGGCAAAAAAAAAAAAAACTTCCACACAACAAATGACAACAACAACTTAGTGAGTGACACAGTATTTATGCTTGCGTGTGCATTGACAAGCTTAAGTAGGGACCTGCATATCAATGACAAGAACAATTAAACGAATAACAACTTTTCAATAGCCTTGACCAATTTTAATGATTTAACTCTCTCTTCTTTCTAATTGGTAATGGAAGGGATGCTTTGTTCATGTCTAAAGAAATTACTTGGATCCACCTTAGATTTAATCTTCACCAACCTTATAAAATTATCCTTAAAATACTTGAATCCCCATATGCTTGACCTCATGAAGCTTGTCTTATTGAACTGGTTCATTCCTAAATCAAGGTCCCTATAATTGACATATGCTTCCCTCGGAAATTTTGAAACATATGGCGTCATGGCGGAATAGAATCTTCTAATCCAATTCATATGCTTTTTCATGCTCTTCTCTCCATCTTGCCATGAAGTGGTGTAAAATATCTTGAAGAGTGTTCCATTTCTGTGAGGAAATGGAATGGCAGATTCTAAGATTTTACCCATCATTCCTCCATATGGAGTCCAAATCATCAAAGGCGCATCTTCTTGTAGAAACATTTTCCATAAAGAATTCATTGCACTTTCAGGAATCACATGCCTCACAAAATCTGACTTGGCCTTGAAGTAAGTTTTTGAATTGGATTTCCCTTGAAGTAGAATTTTTGGGGATGTGTTGTTTTGATTGCCAGCAATATAAAGTACAGATTTAATCCAACTTGTTTCCAAACAATCTTTTCTAGTTAAACCTAATTCAGGAAAACTTTTCTTCATCACTTGCAACAGTTTATCAGCCCTGCCAAGAAAAAGAGCAACATAAGAGGCTGCAATAGTTCTTTTACCTGTGACACTAGAATTTGTCGTTTGAAATTGAACTCTAATGAATAGATTCTCATCAATATTTGGTGCCACTTGCTGCCATCTATAAAGAATCTTGTTTGCATTTTGTTCTAAGGTTTTAGTAACAGTGAAAACTGTCACAATAGGTGGAACTTGAACAAGCTTGATATGCCACCATAGAATAATTCCAAAGCTTCCACCACCACCTCCTCTGATTGCCCAAAACAGGTCCTCTCCCATGGTCGCTCTATCAAGAATGTTGCCATCAGCATCCACGATTTGCGCGTCAATGACATTGTCAGCTCCAAGGCCATACTTTCTCATCATTGTGCCATACGCACCTCCTGTAATGTGACCACCAATGCCTAAGCTTGTGCAAAAGCCAGCGGGGAAGCCATGGACTTGACTTTTCTCAGAAATTCTGTAGTAAACTTCTCCAATTGTAGCACCAGCTTGAATCCACGCCGTGTTTTGTGCTATATCCACATGGATAGCACGAAGCTTGGCAAGATCTAAGACCATGAATGGCTGCTCAATGAGAGAAACATAAGAAAGGCCTTCATAGTCATGACCACCACTACGCACCCTCATGTGGATCTTGAGCTTTTTGGCACAAATAACAGCAGCTTGAACTTGAGAATCCTCCAATGGAGTGAATATGAAGTCAGGTTTTGGCATTGAAGGCAACAAGTACCTCAAATTTTGAGCTGTGGATTGAAGGATTGAAGAGAATGAAGCATTGTCTGGAGTGAAAAAGGATGTGGAAAATGAGATCGGATTCTGAGAATTTGTTTCAAGGCAATGAGTGAAATGTTCTGCAATCGGAGACGAAAAGGTTGATGAAACGAAAAGTAAAAGAACTACACAAATCCCCGAGAATTGCAGCCTTGGAGACCCCATTTGATTTTAGGATTTCACACTCTGATAGAAAAAAGCATTTTCTTTGTGCTTATATATACTCTTGTTTTAACACCAGATTGTGGTTGCGATATGCATAAGTAGTTGTGGTAGGACAAGCGTCTTTTTTAAAATATATAAAATTGATTTGGTGGTTGAGGAATATATAATATTAATTATTAGAAATATCCAATTGCTTTTTGCGGAGAAGATGGTATTATCTTCCTTAATTCCTCAACAAATCAAGAGTTTTAATGTTCAGGTTTCCTATTAGATGAGCATCAGTGTGAGAGTTTTGCATAGGGTTAACATACGTTCAACCGGTGATGGTATTTTCCAAGTAATGCTGCACTCAAGTAACATTCAGTATCTTAAACTAATTAGTACTCCCTCCGATCCTAATTATAAGACAAAGTTGACTTTTTTGGAGAAATTAAAGAAGTCAATTAAATCACTTTAGAGTATTTATATTTTTAGTATCTTTAGATTATATATCAATTTATTAGTCAAATTAATTAGTTTGAAGAAAAAAATATAAATATAAATATTCTAAAGTGATTTAATTGGCTTCCTTAATTTCTTCAAAAAAATCAACTTTATCTTATAATTAAAATCAGAGGGAGTAATTCATTCAATATCTTAAAGTATCTTTTCAGTTGCTGCGTACAATGTTACCCTAAAGTGTTTTTTCTCAACAATAATGAGTACTCTAAACTTAGGATAATGAATGTTACTAAAAAATACTTTAAGATGCTAAATGCATTAAAATTTATTGCCACAATACTTTAGGATACTGAGTGATATATTTGAAAAATACCTTAGGATGATGTGTGAATTACAAATTAGTTTAAGAAATTTAATGTTACTAAAAAAAATAATTTAGGGTACTCGATGTAATTTCAACTTTTTATATATACAATTCAATTTTTAGTGTGTGACGTAGAAAGAAAATTTTTGGAACTTAGAATGTTAACAATGAACTCCTAATCCTTTAAAACTTCTCAAGTAATAGTTGCTGATAATTATGTAGTATGTTATTTAACTAATGTAGAAAGAGGATCTTTTAGTGAAATCAACACTTTTTATTATAAATAACTAACTTGATTAATTTTTTAACATCCGCAAATTAATTTTTAGCATATAAATTAAGGATCAGAGGTAGTAATTCAATTCTAACACATGTCATTAAATTTTTTTGGCTAAAAATTATTTTCGTAAATTTTGAGTTATATTAAAGATTCTCTTAGAAAAGTCACATGCGATTAATAAATAAAAGGGGGTTGTCGATCTATATAAATTAGAAAGATTAAAAATGTATGATATTAAATTTAAGAACAAATAAAGTTATTTGCATGTATATCAAAAATAAGGAGAGTTATGTATAGAAGGAGAGTTATTCACATGAATATGATCTTTTGTTTCAAATCATAGTTTGCGTAACCCGAGATAAAACTCATTTCACGTACTTATCTCATAAGTCGTAAAAACTATTAAAAAAAGTTAATTCAAACACACTATAACGTTGATCGCTCACAGGCTTTCGAAAATAATGTTAATTACTTTTATTTAATTTCTAATATAGCATTTTAAAATTGTTGTCCCGTCGCCGCTGCGGACATAATGATGTCCACTTCAAAGTTAGATTCCATCGGTGGACCTAAATTACCTGCCTCGCATCGAAAAGTACCATAATTGATAAAAACACTTTCAGGACATGTAATTGACAGGATTCTTAAAAAATAATTACATTTAAAAACAAAGCAAATATCTGATATATGTATTATTGTCAAACTCACATATTGACTCTCTGAGTGAACATTTTTTACATTTCTAACTTAAATTATGTCAAGTCACTCTTAAACTTATGCTAAATGTAAATTTGATTAAACTTGCAAATTCAAAATTTGAATTTTCCGTTTTTACGTTTTTATATTACAAAATTGTGTTAATATACTTTTAAATTCATGCTAAAATTCTCAGTTTGATCATATTTAGTGGCTTTATATATGAATTTTATAGAATTTTTTATTGAGTATAATAAATTATAGATGTTGATAGATTTAATTTCAATTCTTTGGATTTAAAATATATTCAAATCAAATTGTTATCTTTTTTTTTATATATTTTAATTATTTAATTATACATTATTAACACATATTAATTGATAAGGTAGGCTTTTATGAGTTTACGATACAACTTTATATCATTGCCATGAATTTACTTAGATTTGTGAGTTTGACAATTTTACATATATGTATAGCTTCATAAATTTAACTCCTGTGTTAAAGATCGAAAGAGTAACAAAATTTGATATTCTATGTAGGGACAGTACACATCCTATAAAATTTTGCTGATGGATAAATTATTTGTATTCTTTGGACATTTACTTTACTCAATTAAGTTTTTAATAAAAAAATCGTTATATGGATACGAATATGAATAAAAAAAAAAAAGGTTACATGATGTATACAAATATGAATAGAAAATTGTGAAAGGCGGGTGCTGGGAGAAGTGTTGTTGTGATCAATATTTTAACATAATAAACTAGGATAAGAGGGTCGGATTTCCCAATCATTATATATAATCACTGTTGCATCAGAATTGGTATGCAAAGCGAGTGGCATTACCTGGGGAACATTTTAAATAAATATAATGTGAATTTATAAAATCGTCAAAAATCTGTTAACACATGAAAATGATATAAAGGTGACAGATATTAAATAAGGATTTAAAAGTGTTAATGATCTTACCATTTTGCCTCTCAGTTTAGGGGGGAAAAAAAAAGAAAAGAAAAGGTGTCATTGCCGGAATACCACTGCCAGCCGGCTGCTGAATCTCCGGATGCTTGCCAGCTTGCACTCACCGGCGGCCTAAGCATGCACCTGCATGCTAGCCGTTGGAACTCCGACGTCGAGGGCTTTTTTTGGGGGTGTTTGGGGGGGTGTAATTTTTTTTTCAAAATGGATGCAAGGGGACAAGGGGTGGGAACGAACCCAACCTACCACTTTTCCTGGCAGCCAAATCCCCTTTGATATATATGCATTAGTGTGTGTGTGTGTGTGTGTGTGTATATATAAATAAAGGCATAATGGCTTTGACAAAATAAATAATGGAAATGACAAAACATATAATGGTATTGACTAGAAGCATAATTGTATTGACTAAATGAATGATGACATTAACTAAAGGTATAATAATATTCACTAAATGAGTAATGATATTCATTTAAGGTGTAAATAAAATGACTAAAGGCATAATTGTTAGACGTGGGCAAAAGCCCGGTGGTCCGGTCCATGCTCATCTCTAATAAAAGTATTGACTAAACAAGTAATGAAATTGACTAAAGGCATAATGACATTGACTAAACAAGTAATGAGATTGACTAAAGGCATAATGACATTGACTAAATGAGTAATGATATTAACTAAATTGGTAGTAAGATTGAATAAATGTGGAGTGACACTGACTTAATGGGTAATGATATTGACTAAAGACATAATGGTATTAACGAAACGAATAATGAGATTGACTAAAAACGTAATGACATTAACTAAATGAGTAATAAGATTGACTAAAGGTGTAATGACACTGACTTAATGAGTAATGGTATTGACTAAAAGCGTAATGATATTTACTAAACGAATAATATGATTGACTAAAAGCGTAATGACATTGACTAAAAAAATTATTTACATTTTCTTTCCACGGCCTCTAAAAAACCATCAATTCCCAGACAATTATGGTTTGAATTTTGAACTATTGAACTATTTTTTAAAAAAAACGTAGATAAAAATCACCATATTAAATTTTGAATCTTCAAAGTTCAATCATCACATTTCGCACAAAAGAACTTAATTTTAAATATATATCATCACAACATCATTTTAATGTTCAAACTTCAATTTTCAAACTAAATCATGACAATTATAAGCTCAAAGTATGAGATGACATGCTTCCATTAGATCTTCATGCTTCATCATCATTTTACAAAGTCTTCTCTATAAATCATAATGCCTCTAATAAAACTAATCCATAAACCCAATGGATAATTATCCTAACTGGTCGTTGTTAATTCATTATGCAACCAATAGTAATGAATTACTTCCTTTGCTAATTCTTTCTTCTACAAAACTGCACATGAAAATTTATCAATAAATAATGATAAGAAAAATACTTAAGACAATGTTATAAAAAAAATACTTAAGACAAATTAAAGGCCACGGTCTTAATCACAGTCTCACTTTGGAATCTAGTGATCATAATAAAAACCAAAAACATATAGGATCGAGCTCGAAACCCAAAAATCATAAAATTCATAGTACTCATATAAACAAGAAAGTAAGAAACTAACAGGAGGCAAAGTATTCGAGTATGCAAACGTAATATGCCACTACACTAAACCGATGTACTATGTAAAAGAAACCTCTACACATCATCATCTATATGTTGTAGAAGATATCCTGCCAAAAAATCTCGAATCAAATTAATGTCTTGAACTGTATTAGTGACCTCATTACCAAAAATCTATGCTCAAATTGGAGAATAAGTTAATATAAATCAATAAATTGAATGAAATAACCAGCAATTCAATTACAAGAACAAAAATGAAATTCAGTTGAGAATGAAGAAATGATCACCTGTTCAAAATTGATAATAAGTCCACTAAAAATAATGTTATACATATATAGTAAGACATAGTACATGTACTCAATTTTCCCTGGTTGCTAAGGGCACTATACATCAAAAGTAAATGATAAAAAAGAATAAATGCATATAGAAAGTGATTATCAATTAAAGAACTTGAATTTAAACAATTCGCTTTTGTCTGGAACCACTTTGTCGAACTACTTTTACCTTTACACTTCCTACCATTATATAATATGTCTTCAGTACACTATAATTAAAATGAAAAACAAAAAACATTAAAACAATTTAAAGGAATATAGAAAGTAATTGTAACACCCGTTCCTTATGCCTTTTTATTATGAATTTGAAGCAACATCGTTATTATTACGGTTTAGGAGAATCAGTAAATAATCTTCTAGTTAAAAATTTTCACATTTTTTCTTAGGCCATTATTCATTTGGTAAAGGACGTATTTATCATATTGTTTAACTTTATTCATAGGGCTACTTAATTCTTTTCATTCTTTATTATCAGAGTATCTCTTCATTTATTAAACCGCTCTGCTTACTTAACTAATGGGCTCATACCATGCGATTGCCCATTCCTAGTTCAATTATTGTGCTTTGAAAAAACATCCATCTGTCATATGGGTTATACAATTAACCATTTCAAATATTAATTATACATAACGGCTTAGCGCGTCTTAGTTTTCATCTCCTCATTGCAAACTTCTTCATCTGGCACATTGTCCTGCACTCCTCTTATGTGCTTACATGCTTGTGTGGTTGGTTGAGGAAGGGTAAGATCTGAGGTAATCTCAGTAGCAAACAATACCACTTAGCATGCAAGATAATTGCTTAATGCATGACATGCTTGCCTTTACTTGAATTTATGCTAACACAATGACATATTTACATGCTCAATGTATTATACATCGTACTCATGGCCATAACATATATAGAAATAGAGCTTTAACTAGTCATATATGCATCACATAATCAAGCAAAGCAATTACTCATATCAAAACATAAGCATATATCAAGGACATGTAAGTAGGGTAAGTTCACTACCTTTTATCTTCTAGTCCCCTTTTTGGTACCTTTTCTTCCAACCACCGAAGTTGCTTCCATTGTCTCTTCTTGTCATTTCATGGCCCTAGATAAATGGTTATATTATTAGAGTCATGACAAATAAATGTCCAATGGGCTACTTTACCTTTAGGACATATCCCCTATCTTTGGACTTATACTTATCCCAATTTTTATAACTCAAGACACTTTGGTTGGTTAACTTTAAAGTTAACACATTAGGCCTAATGGGTATTTAATGGGCTCACATTAACTCTAAGTGTTTAACCTAACCCTTAGAGGTCAAATTAATTACCAAATGCCATAACTTTTTATTTTCGCACAATTTCAACAAGTTGGCAGAATTTTCAAAAAACTTTGAAAATTCATCTTTTTCTACAAATATCCAAATTAGGTGGTTCAATTTTCTATATGTCTCTTATTAAGTCTATTTTAAGGGAAGAATATTTCCTCCAGCCAGTTCCTTGTACAAAAATCCAGAATCACCAATAACCTTACACTGTCATAGATTTTTGCCAGTTTTACAGATCTAACTTCAAAAATTCATATCTCCTAATATATTAATCCAAATGGCACAAATAACCTATCAAATTAAAGCTTATGATGTATACTTTATATATGAAAAGTTTCATAGCTGTTAGATATCATTTGCTCAATCAAAAAGTGTTACAAACAGACTGTCTAACAAAACTTAAATCTAGCAGCACTTAAACTAGTCTTATTTTATCATTAAACACCATATATCATGATATATTCATGATTTAACACATAGCCTCAAAAACACCCTCTGGCTGAAACATTAGGGTAGTCTAAGAGTCAAGAAAAACTCAACGAAATCACAAGGTATACGGTTTAAAACAATTCTTAAGCTTACCTCTTCACATTTCTATAGTCGTTTTGGTATTCCGGTGCCACTCCGGCTAACTAGTTGACACAAAATACCTTAGATTAGAAAACTGAGACCATAAAAATGAGACTCTCAGTGAGTAGGAGAAGTTTGTTGAAGGCTTCATTAGTTAGAAATGGCAATTCGGGGTCAGAATCGGCTCCGGAACTCTGAGGATTTCATTATTCATGCTTTCTCTTTCCTCTTCCATTTTCCTTCCATTTTTCTCATTTTTATTTCTCTTTCCTATGGCTGGCTGAAAATTGGCTATTAAAGAGGAAAGAATGGTTGTGATTTAATCTTGAGATGAGATGGTCTTATAGTATGCCAAGTGTCACAATGTTAGAGCTCAAGATTGCCAAGTGTCAGTAAAGCATCTTGTTTTCTCTTTCTCTCTCTTAGGTGGTCTCACTTTAGTCAGGGAAAGGAGAGGCTTGACAATTTCCCCAGACTCTCAGGTTTTATGTTTGGTAAGTTAAGTACGTGACCGGGCCGGAGGCCGATGGATTCCCCTTACTCTAGTGCCACGTGTCGCCGTCTTGAAATGCCAACAAAAAGGCAAGAAGGACACCTCATGATGAAGGGACAAGTGTAACATCCTAAATTTTATTCACCAAAATTCCTTGCACTCTGTGGCATTTAATAGAATTAAATGGTGAATTAAAGAGCATATGAAATGATAAAACAAGACAATTAGTGATCACACACAACATGATTAAGTTGGAACACAAATTGTAAAAATTTGGATTTGCTGCCAATATGTTTTCCTACGTGACAGTGATATTTTCATGTGTTTTTGGATAATCAAATGATGTCCAATGAATGTGAAATTTTTCAGAATAAAAGTAGACATATCAAGCTTTAGTTTGATAGTTCATATAAGTTATTTGGACCTGTGCACTGAGAGTTATGTATTTTTGAAGTTAGCCAAGCGAAACTGGCAAGTTTTTATGGTAGTATCCAATAAATGATAATTCTGGAATACTGTGCATCCAGTTGGTTAAAGGAAAATTTTTTTTCTTAAAATAGACTTAATAAGAGTCACATGACCTTTACAACCACTACAATTGGATATCCAATAATAAATATATGCATTTTTAAAATTTGATGAAAATTCTACCAGCTTTTAATCAAGATGTGAAATTAAAAAGGTATTGGCAAAAATTTATGGGCAAAATGGTCTTTTTGGCCATTAAAGCAAAAGCGCTTATTTTTCCAATAATTAAGGGCCATGTGACGTCCAACAATGAGAGGCAAAGGGGAAATAAATGTTTGAGTTAAATATGCCAAAAGTTGGAGCAATATTAGCCAAGTGAAAAATAATTGAAAAGTCAATAAAGCAAGAAATGTAATAAATGGCCAATACACATTAATTTGAAGGGATGGATGAGGATAGATTAAGAAGAAGCTTATTTAGCCCCTCCAACAGCCACTTTTACATCAATATTGGGAGAGATGAAAGGGATAAAGTTCCTAACAAATCACATGTGCAAATAGCAATTAAAGAATAATTAACAAGGGAGGTGGAATGGCTCATTATTTAACTCTTAGACAAGGGCCATATTACGCCCAACCAAAAGAAAATGGAGGAATTAAATATTGGTGGATAAATATGTCAAAGGATGGAGAATTGTGACCAACTAAAATAAGTATAAAAGTCAAAAAGTGAACACATGCTAATTGCCATTAAAATATCATTTATTAAGAAGGTGGATGGAGGATATTTTTAAGAGCTTATTAGGATATGTCAAAGCCTCATTTTTGTCAAATACAAGACAAAGGAGAGAGGGAGGGAGCTGAATGAAAATATAGAAAATAAGAGAGCTCAAGTATTCAAGAGCCAAATAAGGTAGGTTTCAAGTTATTTTCATTTGTTTATGCCTCCTAATTCACGAAGAACTCTCTCTAATATCTATTCCTTCTTGAAATACACTTGAAGCACACTTGAAGCAAGCAGAAACTCAAGAGGAAGAGAAGGAGGAGGCCACGGTTTGGAGTGGTATAGAGAGAGAAACAAGAGGTAATCTCAAGAACCTTGTTATCTAGGTTGATTCAAGGTGTTTATTGATATTGTTGTTGGTTTGGTGGCTTGTCTTTACTTGTTTTGATGATTGGGATGCACAAACCCTAAGGGGAGGTGCTGCACAAATTTCCATTAATCATGTTTAATAGGTGTTTAAGAAGTTAAACAAATAATTAAAAGTGAAAGAAAGATGATTAATGGAATGGAATCAATAAACTCCAATTTTCCCAATTTATTGTGATTTTCATCGAGTAGCTGTTTTCACTGTATTTGGACTGGATTTTGGTGTTTTGATGATTCGATTGAGTTTAGAAGCGGAAATTGTGTAAGGTACATGTGAATTATGAAGCACAAAGGCCCTAAAATGTGAAATGACAAAACTACCTTTAAAACTCTAAGAGCCCGTTCGGTTCAACCACATTGCATGCCTGCAATGGTAATCATGATTGCATTACCAAGAAAAGAGTGTTTGGTTGCTCTTTAGTATGGTAATAGAGTTTACTATGGTAATGATGATTACCAAAAAATTGGTAATCCTCATTCATACCCCCCCTATGAATCCTCATTATCATCTCATTGCATGGTCTAAAAAGTCCAATTTACCTTTTAGTTTCCCTTGTCTTTGTTTCACTTATCTCATTTCATTTGCCGCATCACGTCATAACTGCCATCGCCACAACCTCTTCCTCTTCCACCGCCATCACCTACACCCTTTGATGCCACCACTACCTCCTCTATTGCCGTCATCTCCACCCGCCGCCGCCACCTCCTCCTTCGCCAACACCCCTATCCCCGCCACCAGCCCATCACCCGCCGCCACCACCGCCACCTCCTCCTTCGCCACTACCCTCACCCCGGCCGCCCGCCACCGCCGCCGCCGCCATTACCTCTTCCACCCCCTGCCGCCCATCGCCACCACCACCTCCTTCTCCACCACCCACCACCACCTCCTCCTCCACCCCTGTTGCGGCCACTACTACCACCACTTCTTCCGCCGCCGCCACAACTACCTCCTCCTCCTCCCCCGCCCCCTATCATTGCCACCACCACTACCTCCTCTTCCTCCATCCCGCCGTCGCTGGTTTGTAACTATTTTTTCTACAAAGATTATATTAAGGGGTAAAATAAACTTTGTGTAATATATTAATTTTAAATAATTGTTAAAATATTAACTCATTGCACGTTGCTTAAAAATCAAACCAAACACTACTCTTGTAATTAATATTGCATTGCATTACCATTGCATCGCATTGCACTGCACCGCAAGGTGTAACGGGATCGAACCAAACGGGCCCTAAGTTAGGGGCTGCCAAGAACATTTTTGTCTTTTGACAGTGAATTTGATAAATCCAAGGTAAAAAATGGATTCTACAAGCGAAATTGTGTAGGAATAGCTCGGGTCATAATTTTTGGTAAAGTACAGGTTGACCGGGTATAAAGGGCTTAGACTGGGTCCCCAGCGGCATTTTGGTCAATATGTGATTTTGAGTCAAGATAACCAATACAATGAGTTTATAATAATATATGAATAAGTAATAACTCATTTATTGTAACTTTAAGATTTTAGGATCGGACAATAAGTCGAGCCTGATACAGAGTATTCTTTGTCATGCAAATTTTAATTCTCTATAAAAAAAAATGCCCTCTTTGTTTAGGAAAGTTTTTCCATGAATGTACATCCTAATTATATTATAATTTTTTTTTGTTCAGATTGTATGTGGTGATCTTAATGGGACGGTAGTTGCAAATATTTTCAAATCTTAACTTCCGAACATAAAAAATAAAATAAAATATTTCTCAAAATAAATATACGATAGTTAGCCATGTTTCCATTGTCTCCGATGATTCATACCTGAGACGATGGAGAATACTGCATCGTCGTGGACGGGCAACGGCCAGAAAGTCTCGAATGATTCTGCAAGCTTCTTTTATTTTATATCACCATTTTATTTTTTTCGAAGTTAAGGTTTGAAAATAATTTGTAACCACTGTTCCGTCATCCTTCTATTGATCCTCTGTTGCAGTTACAGAATATTTGAAAATCTTAAATTCTAAAGTGTGGGAAATAAGATAAAAATCTAAAATAAAATATTTTAAAAATAAGTATTTTAGGAGTTAATAAAGATAATGGAGAGGTTGTAACCAAATATATAGCAGTGTTAATTAGGTTTAAATCGCAGAATATAAAATAAATGTGCAAGAAAATATTTTAAAAAAAGGTATAACAGGAGTGTAGGTGTTTACAAAATAAATAAAAGGCTAAATGTGTAGGGATATTAATAAAATTTAAAACAGGAAAAATAAAAAAATGTATCAGAAAATTTTTTTGAAATAGAACGTTACAAAATATTTGAAAATAGTAAATTGTGAAGTGTGAGAAATAATATAAAAATATAAAATAAAATATTTTCAAAAAAAGTACTTAAAGAATTAATAGGAATAATGGGAGGTAGTTACCAAATATTTAGAAATATTAATTAACTTTAAAACAAAAGAAATAAAATAAATGTATAAGAAAATATTTTTAAAATAGATATATGAGGAGTGAAGGCTTTTACAAAATAAGTAAAGGTAAAATATATAGGGATACAACAACAACAACAAAGCTTTTATCCCACTAAATGAGGTCAGCTATATGGATCGCACGACGTCATTGTGCTATGTCGAAAACCATATTTTTAGGTATATTATTAATCAAAAGGTCTTTCTCAATGACCTCATTAAGCGTTCACTTCAGCCTTCCGTGACCTCGATTTACAGGACTCCATATTGCCTGATCAACCATCCTCACTGATGCATACAATGGCCTTCGTTGAACATGTTCAAACCACCTCAAACGACTTTCTACCATTTTTCCTTCAATAGAGGCCACTCCAACTTGTTTACATATATGATTATTACGAATTTTATCTTTTCTTGTATGACCACACATTCATCTCAACATCCTCATCTCCGCCACCCCAATTTTATGTTCATGTAGTCCCTTTAAAGCCCAACACTCACTACCATATAGCATTGCTGGTCTATAGCAGTACGGTAGAACTTCCCCTTTACTTTATTAGGTACTTTCCAATCATAAATAACTCCAGTAGCTTTTCTCCATTTATACCATCCAGCTTGAATTATGTGATTGACATCTCCATCAATTTCACTATCTTGTTGTATAATTGATCCCAAATACCGAAATTTTGTCACTTGCGGAATAACTTGCCCCCCAATTTAACTTCCACTTCATTTTGACCTTGTCTCTTATCATACTTACAATGCATATATTCAGTTTTGCTCCTACTCAGACGAAAACCCTTCACTTCTAAAATTCGTCTCCATAGCTCAAGTTTAGAATTAATTTCCTCATTGGATTCAACCAACAGAACTATATCATCCACAAAAAGTATGCATTTAGGGATCTCATCTCTTATAGGCTCAGTTAGAACATATACCACTACGTTAAACAAATAAGGACTCAAAGCTGATCCCTGATGTAAACTAATCCTTATAGGAAAGTCTTTTATTACACCTCCATGCGTTCTAACATTGGTTGTAACATTCTCATATATGTCCTGAATGACTTTAATATATGCAAACCGTACCCCCTTCTTTTCCAAGGCTTTCCAAAGTATATCTCTTAGCACACGGTCATATGCTTTTTCCAAATCAATGAAAACCATATGCAAATCTCTTCCTTTACTCCTATACTTTTCCATAAAACCCTTAATAAATAAATTGCTTCTATTGTAGACCTTCCTGGCATGAATCCAAATTGGTTTTCAGCAATTTCAGTCTCCAACCTCAACCTGTGTTCAATCACATTTTCCCATAATTTCATTGTATGGCTCATAAGCTTAATACTTCTATAATTTGCATAATTTTAAATATCCCCTTTATTCTTATAAATAGGAATCACAGTACTTTTCCTCCACTCATCCGGCATTTTCTTGAGACGTAAAATTTCATTAAATAATTTTGTGAGCCACAAAACACCCTCTTCACCCAAACATTTCCAAACTTTAATAGGAATCCCATCAGGCCCAATAGCTTTACCATTTTCCATTTTCTTAATAGCTTCCCTAACCTTGCTAACTCGAATCCTGCAGTAAAATGACCAATTGAGATCACCTTCTCGAGTTGTCAAATCTTCACAATCACAAGGCCTTCCCCCTCCATCATTGAACAACTTATAAAAGTAAGCTTCCCGCCTATTCTTAATACCTCCATCAGTAACCAAAACTTTGCCTTCTTCATCCTTTATACACCCCATTTGGTCCAAGTCTCTTGATTTTCTCTCTTTGTTCTTTGTGATATTGTAAATCTTACACTCTCACGCCTTTGTTCCTAACTCCTTATAAAACTCCTCATATGGTTTATTACGAGCTTTACTCACTTCCTTCTTAGTCTCCTTTTTAGCCAAACGATACATTTCCCAATTGTTAGCATTATTACACAAGTGTATTGCTATAAAACAATCTTTCTTATGCTTGAATTTCTCTTGAACAGTCTCATCCCACCACCAAGTCTCCTCATCTTGCCGACCAAAACCTTTTGATTCTCCTAAAATTACTTTAGCAACCTTCTAGACCTTTTTAGACATATTCTCCCACATGATATTAGCATTTCCTTGTAACTCCCACTCCCCCTCCTCCAAAAGAGTTCTCTTAAAAATCTCCTACTTCTCCCCCTTTAACTGTCACCACCCGATCCTTGGATTTAAAGCTTGCCGGTGCTTTTGTTTCACACACTTGATATTCACATCAAGGACCAAAACCTTATGCTGTGATGTCACGCCATCCCCAGGGATCACTTTGCAGTTAGTACAACGTTTTCTATCAGAGTTCCTTACCAAAAAGAAGTCCATTTGTGTCTTGGCAGCTCCATTCTTATATGTTATTAAACGCTCCTCTCTCTTCTTAAAGCAAGTGCTGACAATCTTGAGATTATATGTAAGGGAGAAATCAATAATAGATTAACCTTCATTATTGAGCACCCTAAATCCAAAACCCCCATGAGCCCTTGCATGAGGTCCTGCCTCCTTATTGACATGTCCATTAAGATCTCCTCCAATAAAAATCTTTTCGGTTAGTGGGATACTCTGAATTAGCCCCTCTAAATCTTCCCAGAACTTTTCCTTAAGATGTGTTTCTGCCCCTACTTGAGGTGCATACGCACTGATAATGTTTATAATATCCTTCCCAACAATCATTTTTAAGGAAATAATTCTATCATCAACCTTCTTAACTTCTACTACGTTCTTTCTCCATTCATTATCAGTGATGATACCAACTCTATTCTTTCCATTGACCTTTCCTGTGTATCAAAGCTTAAAACCATTAATTTCTCAAGACATTTCTCCTGCCCATTTAGTTTCTTGAAGGCACAAGATATTAATCATTCGCTCATTCATTACGCCCACCACCTCCAGAGATTTGGCATTCAGTGTCCCAACATTCCAAGTGTCAAATCTGACCTTGCTCTCATGAACTAGCTTCTTTGGCCACCTCCATTCAGAAGAGAGCGGTAGTCCTTGCTCATTTAACACTACATCTGGGCGACGATGCAGCGGCCCTCGCTCACTTATCATTGTACTCGAGCCATACAACGCGTTACTTATAGACAACGACCTAGCATTAGTACAATATCTTCATTGATTCATGTTCATAAGAGATTCGACATGGTTTTATGTTGGCTGTCGGGGCCTAACACAACCCTCCTTCTTTACCCGGGCTTGAGACCGGCTATAAACATAAAGTGTATGAAATAACAAAAAAATATTAAAAAAGATCTAAATAGGTATTTTATGAGGTAATAGGAATAATGGGGAGTTCTTTTTAAAACAGTGACAATAAACAAATGTATAGAAAATGTTTCATCTATTTTAAAATAAGATATTGAATAAAGGGAGTTCTTTTTTGGGAAAATGATGGAAAAAGAATTTATAAATTGGGAAATGACAGATGGGTTATTTCGTAAGAAAAAATTTGAAAATTCCTTATCACGTTTTGATATTTTCTAATCAACTTTTGATAAAAAAACCCATATATCATTTTCCAATTTTCAAGTTCCATTTCCGTTATTCTCCCATCTTTTTTTAACAAAGCAAAAACATACGGAATGGAAAGAATATAAGTTTTATGGTGATGATGGCTGAAGCACAACATTTTCGGATTCTTTGGACTTCATTTCATTGAACAAAGCAAGATCATCATTTTTCTCCTTATAGAGAAATGCACCTTCAAGACCGTGGTCACTCTTTTGATGGCTCGCTCATAGGAGAGAATCTCAAATTCTCAATGCTGTAGAAGGAAAAAATAAGGATTTAAATTACGAAAAATTTTAAATAAATATCATTTGAAATTATAAGACCCAAAAAATTTGTTAACCCATGGAAATGACATAAAGATGACCAGGATTAAATTGTGATTTTAAAGTATTGATGATTTTATTATTATGCCCCTCAATTTTTTTAAATAAAAAGAAAAGGTGTCCTTGTCAAAGCACCGCCACTGGAGCTCCGGCTTTAGTTGGCCTACCCCCGCCGACGGCTTGAACTTCGGGCTTCGGGCTGTTTTTTTGGGGGGTGGGGTTTAAATTTTTTTTTTTTTTTTTTAAATGTAAGCAAAGGGGTAAGGGGTGGCATTCAAACCCACCCCACCATTTTGCTAGGTGGCCATTAGGCAACCAAACCCTCTTTGTTATATATACATTAGTATATACATGTATAATATAAATGAATGCATAATGACATTGACAAAATAAGTAATAGAAATTATTAAATACGTAATGGTATTGACTATAAACATAATTGTATTGACTAAATGAGTGATGATATTAACTAAAGGTGTAATGATATTCACTAAATGAGTAATGATATTTACTTAAGGTGTAAATAAACTGACTAAAGGCATAATGGTTAAACGTGGGCAAAAACATGTGGTCCGGTCCATACTCATCTCTAATAATAGTATTGACTAAACGAGTGATTGAATCGATTAAAGGCATAATGACATTGGCTAATGATATCCATTGAAGGCGTAAACAAATTGATTAAAGGTGTAATAGTTAGATGTGTGCAACAACCCGATGGTCTGGTATATGCTCATCCCTGATAATAATATTGACTAAACGAGTAATGAGATTGACTAAAGACGTAATGACATTGACTAAATGAGTAATGATATTCATTAAAGGCGTAAACGGATAGATTAAAAGCGTAATGTTTTTGACTAAGTGAGTATTTGAAATTACTAAAAGCGTATTAGTATAGACTAAATGAAAAAATGTATTGACTAAAGGTGTAAATGTACCCACTTAATGAGTAAATACCTTTAGTCAATACCAATACTCATTTGGTCAATGTCATTACACCTCTAGTCAATCTCATTACCAAGGTAATAAAACTCGGAAGTGGTCACTGAACCGGTCGGGGTATTAGGTCAAGGGTTAGTAGGTTAGACCGCAGCAAACCCAGTGAGAAATTGAAGATTTTAGGATTATTAATATGAAATTTTAAAAAAAGAATAAAAAAATTATTTTAAAAAATAATTAAAAAAATTGGACCGGACCTTCCTATCGGCCGGTTTCTGGTCCGGTCTAGGTCTGATTACATTGCTCATTACTCATTTAGTCAACATCATTACGCCTTTAGTTGGTTTATTTACGCCTTTAATGAATATCATTACTCATTTAGTTAATGTCATTACCCTTTTAGTCAATATCATTATTAGGGATGAGTATGGATCGGACTACTAGGTTTTTGCCCACTCCTAACCATTATACCTTAAGCCAGTTTATTTATGCCTTAAATGAATATTATTTCATCTTTAGGCAATGTCATCACTTATTCAGTCAGTACAATTATGCCTTTAGTCAATACCATTACGCATTTAGTCATTTCCATTATTTGTTTTGTCAATGTCATTATGCCCTTACTAATATTATACATACATATACTAATGTATATAATGGCCACCCAACCCCCTTTGACAAAATGGTGGGGTGGGTTCGAATCCCACCCCTTACCCCCTTTACTTACATTTTTTTTAAGAAAACTCCTCTCCACCAAAAAAACAACACCCAACAATCAAGCGAGGGTGCAAGCTGGTAGGAGCCGAAGCTCCGGCGCCGGCTGATGGTGGTTCAGCAATGACACCTTTTCTTTTCTTTTTATTTAAAAAATTGAGGGGTATAATTGTAAAATTATCAACACTTTAAAATCCTAATTTAATCTTGTCATTTCCACGTGTTAACAGATTTTTTTGATTGTATAAATTTAAATGGTATTTATTTAGAATTTTCCCTTTAAATTAAAAAGCTGAAATGAGTTCATGAAATGGGAGAGAGAGTTAAATACTTCATGGAGCAGAACCTCATGAACATAATGAAAAAGTTGGAGGCACATTATAGTAACCTACTCCATCCACTTATTCGATGTTCTCCACCGTTCATCCTTCATTTTCCATGGCTCATGCACTGCTTTGACCACTTGTATGCCTGCCCTCGTCATCTTTGTGACAATCGATTTGCAGAGAAGAAGAAGAAGATGCACTATCTTCTGAGACGCAGTTGAAGGTTCAAAACCAATATCGGGATCCCAACGGACATGGAAATAGGATGAGAGGAAATAAAAATCTGTTTTGATGGTGGAATTCGAGAATGAGAGGGAGCAACAAGCAAAAAGATGCATCTTTTTGGGTGGCCAGATTCGTACAGAATGGTTTTTATTCCCTAACCCTGACTGCTAGTATTTATAACAAGGAATAGAGCCAGCAAAACCGGCTGGTTCGCCTCTTGTGGTCTGGTTCATAACAAATTTTTATTGTGTTTGTTTGGGGTAGTTTAATTTTAGTTTATATATATTTTTAAATCGTGATTTGCGATATACAAGATAAACATATGAGAGGAGTTTTGTCTCGATTTATGTGAAAAATACTTATAAATAAAAAAATAAGCTATTCCAAACATAGATAATGAAAATCTTATTTTTGATAATCATCGTAATATGCAATTGATGTGGGAATTATTTATTAAATTGTTGCAAGCAACCGTATTTTATCTCGAATACACACTTATAGATAAAAGCTTGCGAAAGGAAAACTTCTTATTTATATTTCATAATAGAAAAATAAGTGAATACAACTCAACTTTTAAATAAAAAAAAAAAACTTCCTCACTTAATATGACTCAAAATATTTAAAAAGGTATCTTATGATATTTTAAAGATATTGAGGATGAGATGACATCTATAAAAACTAAATAAAAAAATATAAAAATAAGATATTAAATAATATCCTTAAGATTCTTATTTAACAGCTCATATATCTAAAAAATATTTTAAAAAGAAAACTACTAATAAATTTAAAACATTCTTAGAATAATTTAAAATATCTAAAAGATATCTTCCTAATAATCTAGGTGTAGGAAAAAAAATAGGGAGAGAGGGGACTAGCGTACCGGGACGAATCCATGTTTGGATCAGGGTCAAAGCTCCAATGCTCTATAATAGTGTCCATACAATTATTACATTACTAGAGCCTAATTGGGATTGACACAACAAATTACAAGAACAAAAAAGATGGTAGGAGAGAAGAGATTACTAGAAAACTCAATAGCAGATGTGAGAATAACTGAAGGAGGCACCTCCTACTTATAGTGGTTTAGAATGGCTACTAATTAGGAAATGATGTCCACCCTTCTTACCTTCCAAGTCAGTAATTAATTTAATTAATTCTCAATTAATTTTCTAATTATGGTGATTTGTTCCTTAATTAACAATCCCATAATTAATATTGATTTATCCCCTAATTTACAATTAATGCTAATTTTATTCTTATTTGATTAGGCTACTTGTATCCTAATCAAATAGTCCAACTCATCAAGGGTTGACTTGGATACAGAGTCCAACATTAGGAAATATAAAAAGACTCTTAAATAATAAAATTACATAAAAACAAATATAAAATTACTTAATTGGATGCCCTGTTAAATGATATTTTTTATTCCTCTTCTTCCAAACCCGGACAGAATTGAAAAGATGTTTTATGGAGTCCTATGAGCAATTGGGAAGATTCAACATTTTGAAACACTTTAAAATTCCTTTCTTTTCATGTATGGTAAGCAACCTCTTTAATAACAGTGAAAGCATATGTTTGACAAACCACAAAACCGTGATTTTAAAAGTTATTTTTCACAAGTTGAGACAAAACTCTTTATATATGTTTATTTCGTAAATCACAAAAATTATTCTTAAAAACTAGTTCAAACATGCACTATAACACTTTTTTTAATCCGGTTTTGTTCAAAAGAGTGCAATAAATGTAACACAACCTTAAGTTGTAAAAAACAGAGAGAACGCAGTAACACTTGTTCCCAACTTCTAAACCTTCTGCTCACATATATTTATGGTTAATTCAACCCACTTGCAAGTAAAGAATAAACGATTCACACCTTATCAACCAACCTCACACAAATAAGAGAGTAAACACAACAACCCCGGGACATCAATCTATTCTTTCTAAGTGACCTCGTCTTTTTTATCAACCACATGATATATGAATGTCTTGGTATGTTGTACATATGAGGGAGCTTGAATAAACCTCACGCGGTGTCTTTACAACTCACTTATAACCTGATACTAAAAAGTGTATATTCCGTTTGGGCAACAAGCCAAGCACCATTTGGGAATTCTTGCCTGCATGTATTTTAGGTTCAAATGATTTAATATTAAAAAATCTTATTAGTCCTTGTCTAATGTCATGTTCCAAGCGAGTTTCTCACTTATGAATTTTAAAATCTTTTTTTTTACCATCTAAGTCAATAAAATCAATATTTGTGCATCACTTGGAATAAGTTCTATTTAAAATCAATACTAGAAAAAGGATGGTCGTTCACTTGTATATAACATGTATGCTTCTTCTTCTTCTTCTTGTTTTTTTTTTTTTTTTTTTTTTGCCAAGAATATAACATGGATGCTTCATGCGATGTAATTTTATAGATAATTTATTTATTTTACTAGTTATTATTTAAGTATTATTTTATTAGCTGTTGGATTTAGATAAATTTTCTTATTAGATAGATTTTTCCCAGTCAAACTCTTTACCTATATAAAGACTTATGTGTACTCGTGTATTTTCAAAGATCAATCTTATATTTTTAAGATTGGCCCAAAAAAAAAAATCTTATAATTTTAAGGGCTTGTTTTCTCTGTATCCCACGCACTGAAGCTCCCAGCGAGAGAGTGCCGTCCGTCTCCATCAGCTCATACCCGTCGCCGTCGTTGGCTTCGCTTCTGCGCGGCATGTTTCACGTTGGTTTTTCTTTTGATGTTTCCTGCTGCTTGTCCCTTTTGGTTCTTCGCTAATTGTTCCCTTCCAGATAGTACCTGCACAAATTTAATTCCCATCACATCCTTCGCATGAGTGTTATTATTTGCTTGTTATGCTTTTCTGCTTCTTCCTTTTGATTTTTCATTTGATCTGGCGAGTTTTTTGTGCTGTGCGCGAGTTTCTCTATTGAGTTCTAATTTTGGATTTTTTTTATCAAAATCATAAAGGTCTATTAATTGGTTACTAACAGTGTGCTATTGTGAAACAAGCATTGTTTCAGAAATTAGTTTGCTTGTGATTGTTGAAATTTGCATAGCATAATTTATTGTAATCTTGTTGAAATATACCGATTTTATAGTTATTAAGAGAAAAAAACCTCTACGTCATTTTCAGCTCAGAAATTAGCAGTCTCATTTCTCAGATTTGAAGTAGCTCTGCAGAAACAAATGGAGTTTGCCATGGATGACGTGTGTGAAGGTAAAGAGTTCTCCTTCCCCAAACAAGAGGAGAGGATACTTGAACTGTGGTCTGAAATCAAGGCATTCGAGACCCAATTAGCTCGCTCTGCTAACAATCCTGAATACATCTTCTATGATGGCCCACCCTTCGCGACGGGCCTCCCTCACTATGGACACATACTTGCTGGCACCATCAAGGACATCGTCACCCGTTACCAGACCATGACGGGTCATCATGTCACTCGACGCTTTGGCTGGGACTGTCACGGTTTACCTGTGGAGAATGAGATTGACAAGAAGCTAGGGATTAAGAAGAGAGAAGATGTGTTGAAAATGGGAATTGATAAGTACAATGAGGAGTGCAGGAGTATTGTGACCCGTTACGTTGGGGAGTGGGAGAAGGTTATTACGCGCACAGGGAGATGGATTGATTTCAGAAACGATTACAAGACAATGGACATCAAATTCATGGAATCCATATGGTGGGTCTTTGCCCAGCTCTTCGAGAAGGGCCTCGTCTATAAAAGCTTCAAGGTAAGGTTTCGTTTTGTGTTGGCCCCGGTATAAATGGGGGTAATGATGACTTTGGTGGGATTCTTTTTCTTTATGTATGTTCTTAATTGGCTCTTTTATTACATTTTGTGTGTTTTGTGCTTTGGCAATCTGCGGGCTTTGGGCTGGCACGTATGTAAATATTTCAAAGTGCTGTATTTGTGTTATTCTTGCAGGTCATGCCCTATAGCACTGGTTGCAAAACTCCATTATCTAATTTTGAGGCTGGTCAAAATTACAAGGTTTGCAATTTCATCCTTTTGCATATAAAAATCTTATTTTGGGCTGTTTGTTTAATCGGATGACATATATTTCTTTTCATTATTGTTATACCTATAATTCTTTATTGGTGCAGGATGTGCCTGATCCTGAAGTATTGGTGGCATTTCCCGTGATTGGTGACGTGCATAATGCATCATTTGTAGCTTGGACAACCACTCCATGGACTCTTCCAAGCAATCTTGCTCTTTGCGTTAATGCTAACTTTACCTATGTGAAGGTCAGTTGGCTTTTTGTTAGAGATAGATTATTTCGAATACAAGAAGGTTGCTTAATTACTTTCCCAAGCTTAGTTATAAAAAAACATTACTTCCAACTGATTAGAAAAGATCAAAACATGGTCTTTATTCTTCATAGTATGATTAAGTTGAGATGTAAGTGTGTTGCTGCTTATTTTCCTCGTGTCATTTTGTCATTGACTCATTATTGTCTACATTACATGTATACATACAAGACTTCTATATTGCTTTCTCAATCCTTTACCTTTCTTGTTCTCATCTCCAATGTGTTTTGTTAATTGACAACTATTTTGTGGATCAAAATACAGGTTCGCAATAAATTTTCGGGTAAAGTTTATATTGTGGCTGAATCACGGCTAATTTCACTACCTACGGAGAAACCCAAAGAAACTGTCACCAAGGGATCAATTGATGGCCCCAAAAAAGCAGTAGCAAAGACTAAAGGATCATCAGGTGGAAAGACAGAAAATGTTTTGGATTCTTTTGAAGTGCTGGAGAAATTTTCAGGGGCTTCACTAGTAGGAAAGAAGTGAGCAGTATTCCTTTATCACGTATCTTTTGTTTTTGAATTAACCTCTTGACAGCTTGCCTGTGCTCATTCATTTGTCACTGTCAATTTTAATCCTTTTCTTCTTATTTGTGATTACAAACTCTTCCGTCTCCTAATCCACCGATATCTTTTTATGCTCTATGGATTGGTACTTATGAAATGGCATTATTGCAAATGGGGTCCTGTTGACTATTTAAATGCTGAAGTATATATTCTGCAGGTATGAACCACTGTTTAATTACTTTATGGAGTTAGCTGGCACTGCTTTTAGAGTTGTTGCAGACAGTTATGTTACCGATGACAGTGGTACTGGCATTGTACATTGTGCTCCTGCTTTTGGTGAAGATGATTTCCGTGTTTGCATTGATAATAAAATTCTTAGTAAGGTTTGTATTCTGACGCTCTTCAATCTATGAAAGCCTGAATCTGTTTTTCATTGGAACTGTTGAATGAAATTGTTATGGTTCTGTGCTGTTTGGTTTTGGATTGAGATTGTATAATTATGGCTTTGGAGTGTTTGTGTTTATTATGGAGGTGTTTTTGGGGTTTATTTATTTATTAAATTTTTTGTGGAGACCTGGGCGTTGGCTATTATTGGGCCTTTATTGATGTTGTTCAGGAGTTGCTGAGTCTTGCTTGTCTGCTTTGGTGGCTGTTAATAATTTTGAAAGTGTTGATATTTTTAGGGTCTTTAACAAATGTCTTGGTGCAGACATGACCTTGAATGAATTTTTATCTGCTTGGTCGTTTGATGTGTCAAACTCTAGGTTTATTTTTCTCTCAGATGCTATTTTGTTCTCTAATCTTGTATGCTATTGCTTCCCTGTCCTTATATTATTGGCAAACGGCATGAGGATTTCACACCTCAAATCAAATCTGTAATTGCTCTGCAAGGATTTCAAACCTCATCCTTTTGCATACTTCTTGACCTTAAAATAATCATTTGATCCGCAATATTTTTGCCTTTAATTCACTACTGAAACCTTAGTTTCCAATCTGTTAAATCGTAATCCTTCTGTTATTTGTCAGCATGCTTTTGATAACCTGAAGGTTCCATCCATCATGTTTGTGGTTATCTTGTTGCTCTGTTTTCAATTATTCTCTGCCCTGTCCCTACTGATGATTGTTTCGTTGTTGATGCATTTTCAATCTCTATTTACTAGTCATGTTCTTTTTTCAAGCGGTTGAGGTCTTTTTACAGGATTTCTGCTCTTACCTTTTTCTTTTTATACTATCAGTACATTTTCTTATATGATATTCTTAGTACCATCTCACTCTTGTTTGTCTGTAGGAGAACCTAACTGTCGCTGTTGATGATGATGGCTGCTTTACTGCCAAAATCACTGACTTTAGTGGCCGCTATATTAAAGACGCAGATAAGGATATTGTTGAAGCTCTGAAGGTGCGTTGTATACATCAAAACTTGTTAGTAATATGACATAACATTGTTTTACGTGTCTAAACTTATTAGGGCCTATAGCTTAATTTTTGACTTTTGAATTTTGTTTGTTGCGTTCATATTTGTGTTATTGGTTAAGGTTCTTGCATAACTCATTGAATGTCATGTTTTCATTTCAAGTGGTCTATTACTAGTATTATATGCTGGAACTAACTTATTTTGATGAATATTCGAACTCATTTAACATATCCATTCTTGTTCAGCTTCAAAATTTAGTTTGAGGGGAATGGAAAAAGAACAAGAAAAAAAAGAAATAATTGACATATTGGCTTGGAGCACATTTATAGTTGTTTACTATCGGTCACTGCAAAAACAAGGGATATGTACCACCACAGGATTGGTTGTTCTAGGGTGGATCCCACTCCTAAACATAAAGGATAAGGGGAAGGTGGCTGGGCCTATGATATTAAAAGGGTTGCAGAAACAGAACCTGGCTACCGTTTTCTTTTGCATGATCAGATAAAGCTACCCGCCTGATTCGAACCATTTTTTGATAACAAAATATGTAAAGTTAGTAGGAATGAAGCCTAAGAGCAAAATAGGGCTTATATGCAAAAAAGGGGAAAATAAAGGAATAAAAAGATAGCGACAATCTGAATCTAGATACTAACAACCTAAATAATATCTAGATATCTTGGACTAAATCTTTCAAGGTTTGAAATAAATAATAAAGGATATAAAAATGTTATCTTCCCTAACAAGTAAATTTCTCTTAAGCTAATTCAAAATCAAAGCATCTCAATCTGAACAAAATTGCAAATTTTTTACAGTCAGTTGCAGGGATTTTATGGGCAGAAATATAAGATTTTAGAATGCTAGCTTTGTAGTTTGTCTAAAGAATACCTCGATGAACTATGATGTAAAGGCACGCTTATTTGGCTGTAACTCTCTTCATTGATTCTTTGCTTTCTTTAAGTTCTTTCCTTCTTTTATGCTTGGAAGATACACTAAGGAGGACCATTTATGAATTATTATTATATTTCCAGCTCCTATTTTTGTAGGAGAGTCTGTTGTTTTTCTTACAGCTTTGTTTATTTGGATGCTTATTTTTATTATTTTTTCAGGGAAAAGGTAGGCTAATTAAGGTTGGAACCTTCACACATTCTTATCCATTCTGCTGGAGATCTGGGACACCTCTAATTTACAGAGCTGTTCCTAGCTGGTAAGCATGTTTCATCAACATTTTCCTTTTGCCTCACTTATTTGTGGAGCTATAGCAGTCATTTTTTCTTGCAATAATTCATCGGCTGTTGATTCTGCTTCATATCATTAGTGTTCATCCTTCATATCCTAAACTTTCTTGTATAAAAAAATGTGAGTAAAAGTACGAGATTATATTTTGGTAAAAAAAAAAACGTACAAGATTATATATTGCAGAAGAAGAATAACCTACCATCTACGAGAGTAAATGCTACTAGAGCTAACACATACATCTATCGCCTAATGCTATTTGCAAATTTATACATCAACTACCAACTAATAATTTAACAGTAGTCAGCAACATCTATGAGTAACGTTACTTTCTATTCCTTAGCCAAAGCCTTTTTGAGTTGAGGTTGATGCCTTTTTAGAGTGGATCCTAGTGATATATTGCCACCATACGTCGAAAATCGCATTTATTCTTTTAGGGAACCTTTTTGTGAAAATTGCGTGATGTGCTTGTCATTGAGTGTTCCCTTACATCTTGACTGCTTTTGTGAATTGAAAGCACCCTTGGTGTTGTTTGAAACCATAGAACAATTTATGAAGTTTGCATACTCTTCCATTATTTCTACATTTGTAGCCAAGTAGCTTTGTTATGTAGACCTCTGTTAAGTCTCTTCCATTAGGGAAGACAAATTTTTATGTCTGGTTGATGTGGGGGCTAGTTGAGATTGTCCATGAGGATTCAAGTATTTTGATGCATTTGAGTTTTACCACTAGAGCAAATGTTTATGGTAATGTATCCCATGTGTCCTCTGACAAGAACTCGCTGTTATCTAAATGTAAACCGCCAAATTGGTTTGAACAATTTAGTGTTTGGGCTTTGGCTTATAACTGATTGCTCCAACTTGGTAACGTGCCTAAGGTGCATGCCTTTCATAATGGAAAAAGTTGCAAAAGGCATGTGCCTCATGGTGCTCCAGTCAAGGCAGCACCTCTCATGTAAGAGGCTCTAGGCCTGAATGATGCTTTGCCTCTGCGAGGGTGATTTGTAAATGTAAAGAGGGTCAGTTAAAGAGGATTAGTTAGTTGTTAGAGTTAGTTGTGAGGCAAATATTAGCCTATAAATGAGAGATGCCTCGGTTGTATAACTCAGATTATGAATGATATGGATTACCCAGTTTCTCTTCTTCCCTCTTCTCCCTCTTGGTTTCTCCCTCTGATCGGTTTCTCCTCCTTCTCTTCTTCGTTTCCTCTCTCTTCTATTCCTATCTCTTTCTTCTTCTTTCTCTACACTTCCTTAGCAGAGGGATAAATGTAGAGGTCAGCAGAACTTGAAGAATAACCTTCTTGTGAATGTTTCCATATTGCCACCATCCTTTTCCAAAATGACCAGCAATGCACAACATTGACCTGGCATCCAACCCTAAAAAGATAAGTCACTATCAAGTAGTTGCGCCTATCTTTCAGCTTCCCACTTGCTGTAAGAACTTAGGCATTTTCTGATGAAGTCTATCCCTAAAGGAGCTCTTTTCAATCCATGAAAGGCAGATAGGAACCAGAATACAGCCTTTCATATGAAGGAGGATTAAGCAGCAATTATATTTGATTAAATTCAAGTGTTTACCCTTTTTAGGATTTTTTCTCTTTTATGAGGCTGACTAATCCTTATCTATTGCAATTCTTCCTTTCTATTAAATATTTCTTTTCTAATTTTGACTCAGCAAATCTTGTTTATTGTTTTGATAATAAATATGGTTTGTCCACTTCAGTGTTGACACTTTATTTCTGTTCATGGTAGGTTTGTTCAAGTCGAGAAGTTGAAAGAGCAATTGTTGGAAAATAACAAGCAGACTTATTGGGTTCCAGATTTTGTGAAGGTACATTATTGCTTACTGAATGATGTTTTCATAATTGTTATGGTTTTCAACCTTGTTGCTGGTTTATCATTGAGAGGGCTTTTGTCTTTTATTTATTGTTACAATATAACAAATTATGTATTGTAGTGATTATTAATTGACTAGGTTTATTTCTTGTAATAAATTGCAAATTTTAAACTGTTATGCAGGGAGAGGAAAAACATTCTTTTAAGATATTCTTAATAGTTGGATAAGTAGATAAATATATTAAAAGTGGAATATTATTTTTTCCCTTGCCTGAATTATTCAAAATGATAGGCAGCTGCTTTGTGAAATAAATTATTTTTTGATAATTGATGATAGGCTGGGTATATTTGAGAGATTTGTAGCGCTTTCTCCTCATACTTTTCCTAGATCTTGGAAGTTGAGGATTGATGGAAGTTTATTTGAAAACGGTATACATTTACATTCTATTTGGTATGCAATAATATGCAGGGGTTTGCTAAAAAGGAGTCTGACAACTGGAAAGAACATCTGCACTGAAAGTAAAAATTAATTACGATGATTATCAAATAAAAAGGAATTAATAGAGAGCAGATTTCACTCTATAAAAAGGGTAAAGAGCCATTGGGAATAATGAGCATTTACCTGAGGCTACAAAATGACAGAGAGGAAAGGACTCTGCCATAATTGTTAGCATTAAATATTCGGTTCACATGAGACTGCCTTGGCTGAGCCAGTGGGAAGTTAATGTCCAGATCTACAGATTCACATACTCATAGCCTCATAGGAATTTAATAGCCAACTGAGGAGGGTAGAACTTTGTGGAAATGTGTGGCATTTATTTGTTATGGTTCGGACCTCCTTTTGGGAAAGGAATTAGCTTGGGCTCCTCTTTCTTAATATAATTCTTTTATCGTAAAATAAGACCATTCAATTGGTCTATGAAACTTCCTAATTTATTATATACTTAAAAACTTAAATGGCCAATGTCTTCTGTTATAACTGAGTGAATTGAAATATATTGCTTAATCCAATACTTTCGTGAATTTTTCTAATATTCCTTCTTGATACAGGAGAAGCGATTCCATAATTGGCTGGAAAATGCAAGAGATTGGGCAATTAGTCGTAGTAGATTTTGGGGGACCCCTCTTCCAATATGGATTAGTGAGGATGAAGAGGAAAAAGTTGTCATTGATTCTGTTGCAAAACTTGAAAAGCTTGCTGGTGTAAAGGTTAGAATTTTCTCTGCACATATGTTACATGTTTTCTTGGTTAGATGGACAATAACTGTGATCTCTTATTGATATTTTCTAAATTTTTAATGTTGACATTAACATTTTAATGATTATTATAGGTCTTTGATCTTCATCGTCACAACATTGATCATATCACAATTCCATCTAATCGTGGTCCAGAGTATGGTGTGCTTCGACGGGTTGATGATGTAAGAATGCTAATTTATAATTTTATGCCTGCATGATGCCATTCTATTTTGTTGTGATTTCATAGTTTTTGTTCTCGCTTTTCAAATTTTAATATATTGTGATGCTGATAAAACTGCACAAATTTAGCATTATAAATTGAATGTCAATGATCTAGACACCCAATATCTTATATCAATTTGGTGCACTGTTCTTTGTTATAGATCGGTATTTTGTGTTTCAGGTTTTTGACTGCTGGTTTGAGAGTGGGTCCATGCCATATGCTTATATCCATTATCCTTTTGAGAATGTAGAACTGTTTGAGAAGAACTTTCCTGGACATTTTGTGGCTGAAGGACTAGATCAAACTCGTGGATGGTCAGTTTCATCATTTTATGCATTTTTGTTTTGGAAGATTGACATTGGAGGATGAAAAGAGATAATTAATCCCATTTTAGTACTTAAAGACTGGGAAATCCCAAATCAGGACCGAGGTCTTTTAATATTTTAGCTCGAGAGAAATTTAGTATAATACCTTTTTGCAAAAACACTCTCATTCTCAATTTTTCCATTATAGAAAGAGGAAAATGAGTTGCAAATTAATGCTCAGTGAACTGTAAATTAGAGAACAATATGTATTAAATCACTAGAAGTGACAAAAACCATCGCAACTTAAATTTCCATTTTTTCTTTTCTCATCTGCCATTGAACGCCTCTCTCTTCCTTCAAGTAAAGTTAGTTGTTTATTTTTATTTTCTTCTTTTTATTGTGCAGGTTTTATACCCTTATGGTGTTGTCTACTGCCTTATTTGGGAAGCCTGCCTTTAGGAATTTGATTTGCAATGGACTTGTTCTTGCTGAAGATGGGAAGAAAATGAGTAAAAGCTTGAAGAATTATCCTTCACCAATGGAAGTCATTAATGATTATGGAGCGGTAAGATTGTCGCGATCACATTTTTGTTCAGTCCCCTACTAATTTAATTGTTTGTTTGTCATATTACATGCAATGTTATGTTGTCAAAATTCTTGTTTTGCTTGCTTTCCTAGCTCATGGGAAAGTAACTTTATTGTTGATTTGTTTTATCTTAAATGCTTTATCGTGAAATTGTCTCATCTCTTGTACAGGACGCATTGCGACTGTACCTTATAAATTCTCCTGTTGTACGTGCTGAGACTCTACGTTTCAAGAAGGAAGGGGTTTACGGAGTTGTCAGTATTGTTCAGCTGTTAATTAATTTTCATTAACTTCTTTTGTTGTCTTTTATTTAATTTTATTTATATTGAATTCGTTTTATTCAATTCTACTTATTGAGCGGCCTTTTATTTGTTGTATTGTACTGTCCCAGGTTAGAGATGTTTTCCTACCGTGGTATAATGCATACAGGTTCCTTGTTCAAAATGCAAAGAGACTTGAAATTGAGGGGCTTGCACCTTTTGTCCCAATCGATCAATCTACCCTTCAAAAGTCATCCAATGTTCTTGATCAATGGATCAACTCAGCCACACAGAGCCTTGTTCATTTTGTCCGCCAAGAAATGGATGGTTACCGACTTTACACGGTCAGTTGTGTTTATGGAATTTACTCTTTGTTTATGCCACATGCTCTGTGATATAAAATAGTAATGGATTTTATGTATTTAGACTTTTGAGGACGTGCCTATGTAATGCATTTCATTACTGCTTCTTCTCTTTTACATATGTTGACTACTTGAGAAAGCTATGGGAGTTTAATGTTCATGCCATTTCTTGAGCATGTGACGATGCATTGTTTTATTGCCTGTCTTGACTTTAAAGCTGGGAATGAAGTTGACACTAAATATGGACAGTTCATAATTGCTTGATGATTTTTGAATGTTGATTTTTTGGGGTAAAGAATCAAGTACCATAAGTGTAAAAGAAAACAAAATTAGAGGACAGTATAATCTCAAAGGGCATTCAAAATACTGAAAAAGGAGAAAAATTGAGATATAAAGAACATCAGCCTGAAAGAATGCATGGGCCTTATTGACATTTCAAAATTCATATTACAGAACATTAGCGAAACTAGGTTTTTCTCAGGAGTTGATTGGGATCTATTAGTAACCTAACTTACTGTGGAAATGATTTTATAATGTGTGTTATAGGTATTTCATACAAGATATTTCGACATATTATTACTTCAGGACTTAAAGTAAATTATATTTGGCAAGTGAAAAGCTTATAATTTTTATGCTATTAATTCTAAATTTAATATAAATTACATTTTATGAATTATTTTTTGTCCATCAAAGAGCTTTGAGTAACTAGGTCTGTTGTTTTTTTTCAACCAGTCTTCAATTGCCATAAGCAAAATTGTTTTTGATGTATGTGTGTGATTTGTTCCCACTGTTTATTAGTTTGATGCTGTTGTTTTCTAGATGTGTAATATGTTCATCATGTTGTGCTTTACATTCGCTAAAGCATTACCATTATATTGAAAATTCTTGTAGGTAGTTCCATATCTTCTCAAGTTTCTTGACAACCTTACAAATATATATGTGCGGTTCAACCGCAAGAGACTAAAAGGTCGCACTGGAGAAGATGACTGTCGGACGGCACTCTCGACTCTTTACAATGTATGTCTATGGTATCTTCTATCTTTGTCATGGTAATAAATAGTCCAAGTCCTTCCCATTGGGTACTCAATAAATTTTTGGCATTTAGATCTTTCAAGAGTTAATTCCATAAATCAGATTTAAAATCATGTCAATTATGCTCAGGTTCTTTTGTTGACATGTAAAGTAATGGCTCCATTTACACCCTTCTTCACTGAGGTGCTCTATCAGAATATGCGGAAAGCCTGTAATGGATCTGAGGAAAGTATTCATTATTGCAGTTTTCCTCAAGAAGAAGGAAAGGTATATTCCAATGAATTAATTTATTCCAACTTTCCAAGTCTAGTTTAATAACTACGAAAAAAGACTTGGGCCCCATTTGGTGCATTGGAAAGATTTTTATGGAATTGAAACAGGAAATCATCTCATAGATTGTATTACCTCTATTTTTTCTGCATGACTATGTCAGAGGGGGGAACGAATCGAACAAAGTGTTTCAAGGATGATGACTATAATTGATCTTGCTCGAAACATCCGTGAGCGTCATAACAAACCTCTTAAAACTCCGCTTAGGTATGTCACTTTTCACTCTTGCCTAAATGTGTGTCTGTTGCACTCACTGTGTGCAGTCCCTGCCGTCTGCCCCTCCTCATCCTCAATACACACATAATATCTTTATTTAAAGCAAGTGGCCTAATCATAGTCCTATCACCGCAGGGAAATGGTGATAGTCCATCCTGATACTGATTTTCTCGAGGACATGGCTGGAAAGCTCAGAGAGGTAGTACTTTTTGTGTTTTGATTATCTATTTGTGATCTGTTGTTAATTATTCTGATAGTGGTAATCGTAATATGTCTAATGTATTCTTGTTAACCTATTCATTGTATTCATCACTTATTGAGGCTGGGTATCAATTAAACTGACTGCTCCTTTTTTAAGCTAATGATGAATTTCTTTCTTCATGTTATGTGTGTCTATTAAGTCTCTCGTCTTGATATTTCAAGTAAATATTCATTTAAGACGCTTTTTTATTATAAATGGGGATTAAAAAGAAATACTCTACACACATATTATGAGCTTCCTTTACATGTTTATACTATTGATGTTATGATGAATGGCATAAACACGTAAGAATGCTTTGAATGACAACTCTAAATCTTATTAGTTGGGGCTTCATAAAATATATTTTTGGTTTGAGTTGTAAGATAGTCAACAAACAAGCACAATGCTTGAAACAACATAGTCATAATTTGATTGAATAATACTCCCTCTGATTCAAAATATAAGAGCCAAACTTGTGAGGGGTGTGGTTTTTTATATAGGAACCATTTTGCTTTTGCCTCATGATTTAATGCTTTTTTTCACATTTTACCCCTAATTAATTATGTCTCTCTCATCTATTTCTTCCACTCATTCTCTCTCATCTCCATTTCCTCTCATTCTCTCTCCCACTCACCCTCTCCATAAATAGGGACGTTTTAGGAACAGAAGTTATATTTTTTACATATTTATTCTGTTTAACCAGTTTTAACTAACTTTCCGAATTACGTAATTTAGTTATTTGGCTCTTATATTTTAAACTGGAGGTAGTCTTAGTTTATCTATATTCTATTTGGTGTGTGTTTGATTTTCAGTTTGGCAAAAGTCCGTTATCAAAAGTTTATTTATGTTTGGATATTTTTTTTTTTTCAAAAGTCAGTCTGGTAATTTGAAAGTTATTTGGATAATGTATAAAAGTACTTTTAGATGTATAATTACTAAAAAGGACATGATTTTATGATATGTAATTATAACAAAAGAAAGTATAAATAATATAAAATCTGACGTTGAGCAAATTTGTATATATTCATTATTCTTTATGTGCTGCAGTATGTCTTGGAAGAACTAAATGTACGATCACTTGTACCATGTAACGATACTTTGAAGTATGCATCTTTACGTGCTGAACCTGATTTCAGGTAAGCTTTTCTTATTCCTTTCTAGCAAGCCCATGTTGTTTATGAGATAATTATTTTAGTCATTGTATCGTTAATTGTCTCTCTCTTTTTTTTGGTGCTATCCAGCATATTGGGCAAGCGACTGGGAAAATCTATGGGTGTTGTTGCCAAAGAGATCAAAGCAATGTCCCAGGAAAATATTTTGGCTTTTGAGAATAGTGGGGAAGTCATAATTGCAAATCACTGTTTGAAGCAGACTGATATTAAGGTGCCAATCTTATGGAACTAGTCATGATACCCGTTTTCCATCAATGCAGCCATTTATATTGGTTTACATTTAAATTCTTTTCTATTTATTCAGGTCCTCCATGATTTTAAACGCCCTGATGGCATGACTGAGAAGGAAATTGATGCAGCAGGGGATGGTTAGAATCTTTAATGATTACTTATGGTTTTTCTTGCATCTGAAAAAGCCCTGTTTTTGAAACTTAGCTAATTTGTAGGATGTAATGGTCTGTCGAATTTAATATTGATGTATCCTTGACTAGCACAACTGTCTTTGTTCTAGGTGATGTTTTAGTGATACTGGATTTGCGTCCTGATGAATCATTGTTTGAGGCTGGTGCTGCACGTGAGGTACAATGCCACGAATGTCTATAGTATTTGCTTCATCTTCATACTCTTCTTTTATACGTAAATTGATGGGAAAAGATTTATTGTACCTTCACAAAATACATAGGGTGTGTTTGGGGACCCCCTTTAAGCCCAATTGACTATTATAAGCTCAATTGCTAATTGAGAACTCAAATTTTGAATGTTTGGAGAGGCCAATTGGTAATTAAGCTTTTCTCAAAACCCAATTGGTGAAAGCTCAATTGAGAGAAGCTAGAAAATGGAGCTTTTGTTAAAAGCTAATGACATTTTATGCCAAATTAGATTGTCTAGAAATTAGTTATATGATATTGGCTTTTCCCATAAAATATATTTTAAATAGTATGTAGTATCAAAAAATATTTTTTGAGTGTTTTTAATCTCTTAAAATATTTTTCTAGTTATACCCACTACCTAGTGTGCTATCAGACTGATTGTAATTTTACCCACTTTCTAGTTGTAACCACTCAAAAAATATTTTTTGAGTGTTTTTAACTACTTAAAATATTTTTTTGGTGTTTTTAACCTCTTAAAATATTTTTCCAACTGTACCCAATGTGTTATCAGACTGATTGCAATTTTACCTTTAATGTATTTTTTCAACTCCAAAAATTAATTTAAAATATTTTTTTGGTGTTTTTAAACCCTTAAAATATTTTTTCAGTTGTACCTAGTATGTTATCAAATTTATTATAATTTTACCCTTAATGTACTTTTTCAGCTCCAAAAATTGTTTTAAAATATTTTTTGTGTGCTTTTAACTCTTTAAAATAATTTTTCAGTTATACCCAATCTTAGGAGACTGACTACAATTTTACATTTAATGTATTTTTTTTAGTTGCAAAGAGCACCCAAAACTTAGAATATTGATTTATTGATTTCCACCCACTCTAAAATATTTTTCCAGTAACACCTAATATTTTAAAGTAATTTTTAAATATTTACTTGATTTTTTAAATATTTTTTCACCCAATCTCTCTTACCATTATCACAAAAGCCCTTATGCTTAAGCCAATCCAAACAAATTTTATTTTTGCAAAAGCCCAATTGACAATCCTCAATCCAAACATATATCACATTACATAATTTGGCTTTTATCAAAAGTAATATCACAACAAGCCCAATTGAAACAAGCCCAATTATCAATCGCTATTCCAAACACACACATAAACAGGTGTCTTCAATATATTTTTGTCTTTAACTTGACTTAAGATTTCACCCTTATGGCATTAATCTAAAATTTAATTAAAATATGCACTCATTGTTGGTGAAATTTGTTCATGCAGATTGTTAACAGAATCCAGAAGTTACGGAAGAAATCTGCTCTGGAACCCACGGACATGGTGGAGGTTTATTTTGAATCATTGGATGAAAATAAATCAGTCTCTCAAAGAGTTTTGCACTCACAGGTAGAATTGAGAGATCAGTAACTCATTAGAACACTATGATTTTCTGCTTTATATTGCATATTTTTTAGGGGAAAAAGTGGTAAACAAATCCTTGAGCAGAAAAGGAAAACTGCACTTATATATTCAGATTAGCAAAATGAAAAAAATTACTGGAAGTTTCATTGCACATCTTGACAGTTATGGGTTCTTGTTTACTCCCTTAACATTCAGCAACTAGGTCTTCAATAGGAGATTTAAAATTAAATTGCAGAAATAAAGTTTAAAGTGAATTCCTACAAAGAAAATTGTAAACAGCCATACCTCTTAATTTATAGAAGATGAAACAGAATACGAAGTCCTAAAGATTTATTTATTTTGTTGTGTACAGTGGCAACGCTGGCTTTACCAAGTGTAGTTTATTGGCTAGAATATAATTTACACATATCATCATTTAATCTGTTGTGCTAAATTTTGCCTGACGTTTGTTTTTATCATATTGTTACAGGAATCCTATATCAGAGATGCTATTGGTTCTCCCTTGCTTCATTATTCTCAGATGCCTTCACATGCTGTAAGTTGCTCGATGTTAGGACTAAAATTTGAGGATTTTTTCAATTAATCTGATTTTATTAATATACATAACTTAAAAAATAGAACTTGCACCTTGTGCTTTTGCTGCAATATCAAGGGGTATTTGGTAGAGGAATATTTTCTAGCTGCTTGGTTGTGGTTGAATTTCTCATCATAAAAATTTTAATGGCCGAGGTTTGTTCTAGAATTCTATGTTAAGCTTGCCATGTTCTTTATCTATTTATAGTGCCGGTTGTTGTTTCATTCATGTCATGATCGATTTATGCTATTTCTAGTTTCTAGTAATGGTGCTACAATGGAAATCATGATGTTCTTTTTCTTTAGCTACGGCTGTTGAAAATCCAGCTAAACTTACGGAAATGGAAAGGTTTGTTTAAAAATCCATTTGAAGTTCTTCGTGCATTCTGCAGGTGCTTCTGGGTGAAGAGAAGTTCTATGGGATTTCTGGCATGTCATTCGGTATCACCTTGGCAAGACCTGCTCTGATGTTTAATTCAGAAGCCATTGTCTCACTTTTTGCAGGTTTGTATTCTCTGTTTTTCATTCCTCTTTCATCCTGTTTTTTCTCTGACTTGCTTTTGTTTGTACATCTAAATGGTTACAGGTGACGCAAAATTCGGACATAACCTCCAAACATACCTTTCGTCAAGAGATCACTCAAATTTAAAGAACGAGTTTCAAGAAGGAAACGGAAAGGTTTGTTTCAAGCTTAACCGTTCTCTGTTTTCCAACAGGGAAAGCTACAAAATTGATGCATATTTATTGTATAACCAAAAACATTGAACCTTGAATTGGGACGAATGCTGCAAATTTCAGTTAAAATCTCTATGTAAGAGGTCATGCGATCCTTAAATCCTCACTTGGCCTCTTGTATATGCATTGTCATCTCAGTTCAACGTTAATGAGACCTTAACACTCAAACCTAAATTAGGTAAAAATACTAAATATCACATGGTTTTCCCGCAAGTAAAAAATAATGAGGCTTTAATTTGAAGTAATAAAATGGATTTCCACTTCTTTTACATATGAAATTCACTCATTTGTGTAATCTTATGGTTGTAGAAAATGGTTGACTCAATTGAAAAGCAACCTTTTGTAGAAGTGGTTCTTGGAAAGCATGTGTTTCTTACCGTGGGGGACTTCTATCAGGCTGCAAAATCATAGATTGGATCTTACAACCTTTTGATAAAGTTGGTGTATACCAGCTTCCTGATTTTGATGTGGGAAGTTTTTTTTTTTTTTTTTAATGTTATATACATGATAGAAGGATCATAAAAGAAGAAATTTCTGCTGTGTAGGACGCAGGTTATATGGTAAAGCAAACACTTAACTTGTAACTCTAGTTTTTACATTGCCAATTCTTTTGTAATTTAATTTTTCTGTTGTTGGGATTTTTCTATATCAACTTCTAGGAAATAGAAAATTCTTTTGCAAAGGCATTATATCTACTGGCCAAGCTTCTTTGTTTATACTACCTCTTAGTCTTAATATAGGAATTAATTGCGGTTAGATTTGGACACAAGTATAAAACTTTAATACACTTTTTCTTCAAAGTTTATAATTTTTTCTCAAGAGTATCTATTGATTACACATATTAAAGAATTTCCATTTAAAGGTAGTTATGATGAAAAATGATATTTTAAGAAAATCAAGTGATATTTGTTATGAATAACCAACATAACTACTTTACTCTATCCAAATTAGTTACTTATTTCTTATATTACGGATTGGAGCTAGTATTAATTTTTTTTATCAAAGGCATTATATTGTACACATGGTGGAAGGATCATCAAGCTATTCCATTCAAACAATGTTACACTTTAAAGTCATCCCTCACGCCGCCTTCCATTCCATTTTTTTTTTAAAAAAAAAAAAAGACTCTTAAAAAGTTACTCCCTTTAATCCTTGATACATGTTTACATGATTTGATTAGATTAAAGAAATTTGTTAAGTTAGTTAATATAACATGTATTTTCTAAAACATCCTATTCATCTTTCTTAATTCCCTCATTCCCCCTCCTTCTTGGTTATAGTTGAGGGATCATCAATAGATGATAGATTAGGATAATATTGATAAATATAAAAAAAAATGTCTTATATTTAGGATCAAAATAAACTTTTTAAATATATTTTATATTGAAGACCAGAAGAGTACCTTAAACCCATATTTCTAATAAGAGAGAGAGAGAGAGAGAGAGAGAGAGAGAGAGAGAGGATCACCCTCATCTCAACAAAAAGGATGTAATCACTAAAAAAAACTCATAACCATTGCTAAGATAGGAAATGCAAAATGACAATAAATTTATACTACTCATTTAGTTGTGGAACTCTTTAATAATTATATTCCTTTAATGCGACCTATAGCCTTTAATTTTGGGATACACAGACAATGAAAAACAATACAAAGCAAGAAACTATGAAGCATCAAAGAGTTAAAAATCCCATCAATAACTGCTGTCCAAAGATTTGCCAGCTGAAACCTTCATTTAATGCTCTTTTTACAGGAAAATCTGCCATAAAGTTATTATCCTAACGAACAAACATTTAAAAGGGTCAATTTTTCTTTATAAAAAAAGGGGTCAATATTATAAAATTGTAATAAATATTTTCTGATTTATTTTTCTATTAAAGTATGATGCACTTTATTGGCATTTCAATTTTTTTTTTTTTTTTTTGCAAATTGGCATTTCAAACTTAAATGAAATTACTTCCAAGCCCCTAGTTTTTTAATGGGTTAAGGTGCAAAAATATTCATGAACTTTTTTCAAAAGTGCATCCAACACCATAAACTTTTTTTAGGTGCAAAAATACCCATGAACTTCTCAAAATGGGGCAAAAACGTCAAACAGTTAATTGGTACAAACGTCCGTTTTGCGAGACCCACAATATTATTTTTTGAGGTGACAAAATACCTATGAATTTTTCTCAAAAGTGCATCCAACACCATAAACTTTTGAAAAGTTCATGGGCATTTTTGCACCCAAAAAAAATTTTATGGTGTTAAGTGCACTTTTTAAAAAAATTTATAGGTATTTTTGCACCTCAAAAAATAATATTGTGGGTCCCACAAAACTGATGTTTGTACCAATTAACGGTTTGACGTTTTTGCCTCATTTTGAAAAGTTCATGGATATTTTTGCACCTAAAAAAAGTTTATGATGTTGAATGCACTTTTGAGAAAAGTTTATGGGTATTTTTGCACCTTAACCCTTTTTTAATTGACGATAGCATGTTTGGATTAACTTATTTTTCAAGAATAAACACTTATTACATAAGTCGAGATAAAATTTCTCTCATATACTTACCTCATATATCGTAAATCACAATTTATAAACACTTATTACCTAAACATATTCCACATCAGCACTCAATCTCGAACCTCTTTCTCCCGCCGTTTTAGACATCACAAACTCGCTGCAACGCATCAGACGAAGGAAATATGCTCTTCAATCCTTGTTCTTCAATCTCCTTCGCCATCACCAAAACCCACTCTCATTCGGCATCTTCACTCTCTTCTAATCGGCGCCTCGCCCACTCCGACCCTCCTCTGTGCATTCCCTCAGGCAGACCACGTCAATAACTCCATCAGCTCTCAATCTCTCAGCCTATCAGAGTCAGAGTCAAGACGACCTCCGTGCGCAGAAAGGCAGAAATCTCACTTAATCTCAGTATCGTCTCACTAGGTCTTCAATCTTGTAAGTTCGATCTGCTTATTCTCCACTTTTACTGGACTCTGATTTCTGCTGCAATGTCTCTAGCTGAAGAGCGGCACCGGATCACATTACGTGCTAAGCTCATCCATGAGCTTAGGTGCTCGTTTTGGTAGCAAAACGTTTTGCAGGATAAGCTCCTAAGCTCATAGATTCGCGCTGAGCACGTAATGCGACAGAGAGGGCGAGAGGCACCTTTTATATTATGTTGTGGCATATTCTGGATACAGGACACGTTTGTCCTGATATATTGATTTATAAGTAAACTGAATGGAGCACAGGTTGGCTAATTCTTTGAATTTTTTAATAAATGAAAAGAAATTCATTGAAGCAGCTCTGCTTTCGGAGCTTCGATTGGATGGTCGCCGTCCCTTTGACTACCGCAAGCTGACAATCAAGTTTGGCAGGCAATCAAATTTCTTTCCTCTTGCACACTCTGCTCTGTTCAAAGCTGGTCATATTTTTTTTCGTCTTTTCATGCTTCTTAATGTTTTTGTGGGTTGGTGCAGAGAGGACGGTTCATCTGAGGTGCAACTAGTTCAGACCCATGTGATGGCTTTTGTAACACCTCAGTTAGTTCAGCCTAACAGAGACAGGCCTAATGAAGGCACGCTTTCACTCCACACAGAGTTCTCTCCCATGGCTGATCCTTCATATGAGCTAGGTCGTTCAGGAGAATTTGTCGTTGAGTTAGGCCGAACTATAGACCATGGTTTAAGGTGATTTTGATTTTCTTAGTTTCTCACCTTTTATTGTTCAATATATCTAGTGCAATTTCATTTGCAAATTGTGTAAATAGGAATTGATTTGTTTTAAATGGTACTCTTGTAAATGAATAAGTTGTTTTGTTCTATTTTTGTTGGCGTGGAAGCTTATGTGCAGAAATAAGCTCATCTTCTGTGTAAAACTGTAAATTATAAATCTTTGTCAGTTCTGTTTATTGTTTACTTAAATTTATCTTAAGATTCAATGTGAATGTGCATGGAAAGCGGAGATGTAGGCACAGAATCACTGTGTTTTTTCTGGGAAGTTGGTATGGGCCATTCGAATTGATATCCATATATTAGACTATGGAGGGTGAGCCATAGTTTAATATTCTCTGAATAATGTCGGCTTTTTTCTCCTCTTTTTTCTTGTTTTACATGCTAGTTTAACTGAATCAGCTCAACTTTTTTTCCAACTGATTGTAGATGCTAATGCTAAAATATTACAATTCCTTTTGTTGGGAATAGAAACCTTGTTGATGCTGCCAACATTGCTGGTTTGGCCACTCTCTTGACATTTCGGAGGCTGAATGCACATTAGGAGGAGAGGATGGTCAGCAAGTTGTTGTACATCCACCTGAGGTTGGCTTTCTTTCAAGAATAGCCATTCTAGGAAAATTTAACGACCTCCCCTTGTGTTATTTCGATAGGAATTTTTGTTAATAATTAATGTTATATTTTTTTAATATATTTTTGTCCTCCATTACTTAATGGAGTTGGAGTGTAATATAGTAATGTACGTTGTCTTAAGGAGGCCAATGTTTCATGAATATTACCAGTTATAGCTCCTTTTGTTATCCCTTTACTGTATTAATGAACTTTAATTGACAGGTTCGGGAGCCTCTTCCTTGGATTCTACACCATCTTCCCATTGCTGTGACCTTTGGCTTTTTCAGTAATGAGAATATTATGATATAATATTTTTTCCCTCAATTACGTATGCATCTCTCGATGCTCATTTACTATACAAGATTCTATCTAATTTTAAATGGTACTGTCTAGGTGATAGACCCAACTCGCCATGAAGAGTCTGTAATGACTGGGCGAATGACTGCTACACTGAAGGCTAATGGTGATGTTTGTGCTGTTCAAAAGGCTGGAGGGGAAGGAATCTTTCAGCGGGTGATCATTCATTGTTTGCAACTTGCCCATGTGAAAGCTGGTGATATTACATCCAAGATTAAAAATGCTGTATGTTTTCCCACCGAAAGAAAAAGAATTGTTGCATGTGTCCCTATACAGTGCATGAATTTTTAGGACTTGAGGTGGCCTTGAAATCATGACCCTTCTTCTGTTAAATGCTCCTCAATAGTGTCAAATTCTAATGAAATTCATGAAATTTTAGCAATTTTAATCCAACATACATGGTTTTTAATACAGCTTATGACCTTGAAGTTTATGTGCTTATTTCAATACAGGTGATGTGTTGGAATTATCATTGTAACTTTTGTAGAAAAGACTACTGGATATCGGATAGTGTTAGTTAGAATTACTCTTGAACTGTCTAACTTTATGTACTGGTGTAAAAGATTTTGCATGTTGTTTGTGAATACAGATTGCCAAAGTTAATGTCCAAATTCATTTCTGCAAGAACATTGAGGTTTTTGTTACTTTTGCCCTTGGGAGTGAACTCTGTCCACTAACATATTATATGCTAAGTCTCTATGAGTAACGAAAATGAAAATGTAGATTTCTGCTCATTTCATTTTGTTATAAATGAAAACAGTGCAGGTTGATTCATACAACACAGAAAGGACCCTTCGGAAGATTAAGCGTCACCCCACTGATGCCTTAGATATGAGTAATTCTGCTGTGTGTGCTGTCTATATCAAGAAGAACAAAGATATGCAGATCTTGTTGCATCTAATCAAAATTGTGTTCTCTATAACCAAATTTCCTTCTCTCTCTCTCTCTCCAGGGATCCATACGCCGTGGGAGTCAATTTTGATGATCTTAGAGCTCCTCTGGCATCACGTGGTATATCTCTTTCACTATAAGCTTATAACTACGGATTGTGCTCCACTTTTTCATCAGCCAGTTTTATATTGGCGTTGTTATGCCTTCTAACTTAAACTATGGGTTTGTTCAATTACAAGTGTAGAAAGAAACACGAAATGCTAATTGTTTTGAACATGATTAAGTTTTATATACTTATATTCCATAAAATAATATTATTTGAGCTTCTATTATTGGGAAAGATTCTCTGTTTAGGTGTCTTGGTGTTAGGGGTGTAATAGTTTTTCTAGAATGGTTGAAGAATGCTCTGTGGGAATGATTGTGGTCAAACTAGGAAAAGAATATATATATATATATATATATTAATTCTCACCTCTCACCACGTATGTTATCTATATTGCTCTTGCTTGGAAATTCTTAAATTTGTTTTGGAGTAAACATTGTGATCTGGAAAATGCTTCTAATAAACCTTCACAGAAACTCTTCCAACTTCCAAGTTAGCTCTTAACACTAATCACACAAGTACTTCTCAGACCAATGACTTGCATTCCTCGACAATAAAATGTGGTGTCGGCAGTATGCTCCTCAAAGGCCACACAATTGAGTGATGCTTATCTGGCCACTGGATCTACCAAAACCTTATGAAGCACTCTGGCATTTAAAAAAATAAAGTAATATCAGAAATATTTATATGAAAATTATATTTAAATTTATGTGTTTTATTATGTGCCGCCGTCATCTTTGAATTTTCTATGTATCCTGTATGTAGCCATGTGGAACTGATGGGATAAGAAATCAAAATCAATGGCAGTATAAAGTAGGTGCGTTGTGCTGATGGTAACGTGGTCGAGAATCTGCCTTGAAGGGGAAAAAAGGATTTTTGGAAGCTTTCTCTTATCAGAGCCTGGTTTCGATCCAGGGACCTGTGGGTTATGGGCCCACCACGCTTCCGCTGCGCCACTCTGATTGTTGAGGTATTAGGTCACTATTGTACATTAAATTTAAATCTTAATCTGATATTAAGTGCAAGCTACTGTATCAATTAGGAAACCTTTTGTTTTGGAATTTCTTTATATTTTATAGCGTAAGTTCCATTAAATCAAAAAAAGTTTGAATTATTTCTTTATATGGGTGTAATGGTGAGATTTTTTTTTTATCGAGGATATTTCATAATAAAATTTTAATTCACCTTATTGTTTGTTTAATTCAAAATAAATTAACATATAAAAAAACAATATGTAATAAAAAAATTTTGATGTTATCCTCATATGAAAAGTAACTCTAATTTATATGTTTGGGGAAGAGATGTAATTTAGTGTAGTTAGGCCAAAATGAAAGAAAAGAAAAATAGAAAACGGGGGAAAAAGAAAAGAAAAAAGATGGGGTTCTCGTGCAGGCCCATGAGATTGGCAGGATAATGTGTATTTTGTCCACATCTTCAATCATATTTTATGAGGTGGACTACTTTTTTGGGAAAATTCAAATGTCTCACTGCAAAATTAATTGGTGAGGAGAACTTAAATCATAGTATTAATATTCTATGGCTACAAAATTCGCAGAGTAAAGTAGTTTGTGTATAAAAATTTATCATATACGCCTCTCTAGTTAACTTTCAAATGTTTATCTCATAAAAATGTTTATTTTAAACAAATTCAAATGGACACTAAACTTTGTTTGGATAATTTTCATCAAACCCGACGAGATTTTCTCCTATCCATCATCTCGCTCCCTTCATTTATCTCATATTTAATATACAATGTATCTTATTTAAAATTTATATTAATTAAATTAACGCCTTTGTGTGATTATGTATTCATAAATGATTTTAATAAATGAAATTCAAACATAATCAGATTTATTAGAGTTCCTTATAAAAAAAGTATATAAACAAAAAATCATGATTAACTAACATCACTTCTAATCAACGTCGCTGATAAAAATTACGATCCTATAAAATTATGTGTCTGTTTCGGTTGGCGATAGAAGCTGCTTTTCTTATGTGATTTACGGTATATGAGGTAAGTATGTGAGAAGAATTTTACCTCGACTTGTTTGAATGTGTTTCTCAAATACTAACCCAAATAGACACTATACATATATACTTTGGCGTTGGCGTTGCTTATTTGCATTCTGTGGTTCTCTCTATTGAAAATTTGAACAAAGGGAATAAAAATAAACATTTAAGTTCTATCCTAAAAAAAATTAGATTTCAATGATCTTAGTTGAAGAATCTTAATTGAATTAAAGCTTTAGATACAATCTATCCAACAAAAAACTAAGGATAATGGAAACATGTCAAACAGTAATGATAAACTCATAAGGGATTTTTTTGTCCACAATGATAAAAGGGGGTTTGTTCTACTTCTGAGTCTATCCAAATACTAATTTAGACTATTTAAATATAATTTTATTTGTTTTCTAATAATTATGTAGTTAAGAGTTTTTATTGTGTTTAATTTTTTTTTTAAAAAAGTTGAATAACACGTGTATTTGACACGTAATCTGACAATAGTGCCTGGGTCCACAAAATGTGAAGAAGAAGGAAAAATAATGTCAAAGACCAAAAGGAAGTCTAGGAGGGCATATTTAATTAAGTCTTGCTTTACTTTTTGCAAGTTATTATTGAATTAATCATTCAAAATATGTATGGCTCTAGAAAACTTATATGTGTGTTTTTTTAAATTTAACAAATTGTATATTGCTCATATTACTAAGAAACATCAGTAAATATATAAATGAAAAATATATCTTTCTATAACAAGTAAGCAAGAAATCTATAGTCCTATGAAATTGTACCATACCATAAAAAATTCATTGTTATTTTTATTGAAAAAATCTATTTAAAAAAAATAAAATTTATTGTTATTTTTATTTTTTTTCACATGTAATTTTTTAACGAAATTGATCATATTTGAGTCGGCATAAAAAAAAACACGTTCATGTAAATTGAGACAAAACTTTATTCACATACTTACCTTGTACACCGTAAATCACATTAGAAAAGCAATTTAACCAAAATAGGCACTTAAATCAAGAGTGTATGGACCACTGTTTAGAGAACCAGACTGGACAATCAGGCCGTTGGTCGATCACTAAGGCAGGCCGGACACATGCATTGCACCGTTTTTCTGAGAGAGCCATGTTGGGCCATCATTTATCCGTTTTAGAGCCATCAATCGGACCGATTTTTCAAAAACCGTCTAGTCCAATAAAAATGTGAAGAAGAAAAATTTAAAAAAGGCATATAAATTTTAGACATGTTACTTTATTTTATTTATATTATATGTTACTAATTTTAATAATTTGGTTTGTTGCACACTATTTTATAAAAATGCTTTTGAATAACAAGGCAATGAGGTTTATGCTCAAGCTAAGGATGAAATTGGAAACATTGGAATTAGAGTTGAAGGTCTTTATTTTGGGTCATTTCCTCAAGAAGATGATGACATTTACTACTTTGGTCCTATTTATAAGTCCTTTTTAACTAAATCTCACATACTAAGGAGAGGTAGTTAACTCAATGATTATGGAGTAAATTTATAATTATGCCCTCATTTATAAATAAGTACTTTTGAACTCTTTTTTCTCTATCTATATTTAAATTATTTCTTTATTTATACAATAAATAGGGGTAAAATTGTTATAACCTCATTTATTACGTTGACTTATAAATATGACCAAATTTTTTAATAAAAAATGACTTATAAATAGGACCAGAGTGATATAGTCCAAATGCCTTTCAAGAAGCTCATGCTTGGATCAATCAAGAGCCACCAATATTTGACAAGTCATGAAATCATTATTATTAGTGTATTTTGTTAGGTTGATGATTGATTTGATGTTCTTTCTTAAATGGTATTTTGTGATTTTATTAACTTCCTATAAAATTAAACTAAAGACTAATTATAATATATATATATATATATTAAATTTAATTATTACGTCACCAATTCAACCGAACAACTCAACTATTCCGACCGTTTAAATTATGACCCGCTTGTTTAAACTAAACTATGGCCCGCTGATTTTTCCAGCGATGTACAGCTTTTAAAACAATGGCATGGACTATGGAGGGCAAAATGCTTTCTAAGACGCTTCCCGCCATGCGCGTGGACGTGGCGGTCGATAATCTGCATCCTTTTCCTCATAATCCTCAACACTCTTCCATACGCAAACATTCTCTCTCTTTCTCTCAATTTTGCTTTGTCTTGTTCCTCATTCTCTCGTGACCCAACTCAACATCATTCACCATCCTCTTCCCTTATCATCCCTCCCAGATTCAGATCTACCTCTCCCTCCTTCTTCCATTTTCACATTCTCCTTACTCTCCCCCTGTTTCATTCACAATCTCAAACTCAAACTATCGCTCTCTGAATTGATCTTGTTCCATCATTATTCATTCACTTTTCCTTTAATTTTCATAACCTTTACTCCTGGATTGTTATTCACTTTACTGATTTGTTTTCTCCATAATTCAAACTCTTAACAGACTTAAATGGCTTCACCGCCATTGAAACCCGTACTTCAGAAACCGCCAGGTTACAAAGACCCCAACAACCCGCACCCGCCAAAACCGAGACCACCGTTAGCTCGAAAACCGGTTATTCCGCTCTCACTTCGGTCCAAGCAGCAGCGCCGCCGACGCTGCCGCCGGAAGTGCTGCTGTGTCTTGTGCGTCTTAATCCTCATCCTCATTGTTGCCCTCATCGTCGCTGCCTCGTTTATCTATATCGTGTACGACCCACAACCGCCGGCTTTCCACCTCCAATCCTTCCGAGTTCCCAGGCTGAACGTCACCGAAAAGCCCGACGGCGTGTACCTCGACGCCAGCACGGTGGCGAGGGTGGAAGTGAAGAACCCGAACAGCAAAATCCAGTGGTATTTCGGCGAGACGAGGCTTGCGATTTCCACAGACGATGGGAATGTGAATCTCGGCGAGAAGACGATTCCAGGGTTTTCGATTAAGGCGAAGGATGTGACGTTTCTGAAGGCAGAGACGAGCGTGAAGGATCAGATTTTGGAGGATAACGAGGGGAAGAATCTCAAGGGGAAGTTTCGAAGCAGAGAGTTCGTGCCCAGTGTGGAGGTTCGAACCAGAGTGGGGATGGATGTGCAGAGATTGAAGATAGGAACTGTGGGGATCACTGTGGTGTGTGGTGAAGTGACATTGAAGAAACTTGAAGGCGGAGCAATGCCCAAATGCACCATCACCTTGCTCAAATGGTAAAAACAATTCTAAATTTTGCTTAATTTTTATCCTCTTTTGAATTCTTTTCCCATCGGTTTATCCTTTATAACAATATGATTCGTAACCATCATAATATTATATAAATTTCTCAGTTACACCTTACTCTTTGAGCAGAACCATCGTAGTTTGTATCGAATGACTTGCATGCTGTTTTAGTATTTGAGGTATAGTTTCAAGTATAACTTAAAATCCTGCATTATCTGTACTGTGGTCGTGTTAATTAGTATTATTGAAGCTTGAATTAGCTCAAATTCACAGAACAAATCCACCTAATTTGTAACCAAAAACTTGGGCAACTGTGACTTTTGATTAGGACCTATTTTTGTGTGCTCGCTTGAAAGTCTTTGGTACCTCATAAGTGGGCTGACAGAGCAAGAAGGCATCGGAACTTGAAAAAATGACTGTATACACATCCCACTCACCAAAATACTTGCTTGAGAAAATTGTCCTGGCTTGTATGGTTTTGAACAGAAAAATTGTAAAATTCTCTTTTATGTACAAACTTGAATGGAAAAGACTATAAAACTTCTTGACTTGTAATTTTGAATTTAAAAAATTATAACACACTCCTCGTACATAAATTAAAACCATCAAAGATCTTGAATTATATTTGCAGCTAAGTATAATCCTATGCTTGTTTGTGATTTATAAATCACTTTCACGACTATTTAATATTCCGATGACAACTTTAAATTTTATAGCAATTCATGCCTAGACTTCGTTAATAGAAAGAAAAAATTAATGGCCAAGAGATTTATTTATAGTGAGCTATTGCTTTTTTTATTTTTAGTCAAATTCTCAATTGTTATAGGAGTAGAAAACGACCAATTCGAACAAATTCTTTCTCTTGAGATGTCTTCTATTTATTATGAAATCAAATTTTATCGTCAGATATGTTGAACATTAATTAGGCCCAAAACAAAAAAGAAATTCTTTGGTGAGTTATTCTTATCAGATATGACAACCTCCTACCAACTCGGTTTGAAGGAAAGCCCCTGTTTCCTTTGATAGCAAAGTATGACAATTCTGAAGTTATTTGTTTCTTGTGAGTGCAGGATCAATATTCAATGAGCTGGCAACTTGTTCTTTGAACAGTGAATGGTTTTACTACGGTAACTCGTGTTGCTCTGCAATACGCAGTTCTGAATCAGAATCGAAGGGAATTGATTGTAGATCTATAAAAAAAAAATGATATACTTTGTTTTTTTTGGTCTTTTACAAAAGTGAAAGTAATAAGCTTGTAAAATACTTTGCTTGGAGAAGGATCAAAAACGGAGTCACAGTCATAGAAGAAGAAGGGTATCATCTGCAGGAGTTCGAGGTACTGTTTGGTTCTTCTCAATGTCTAGTGGGTTTGTTGCGGTGTTTATACAGGGTGATTGGTTGTATTTATTATTTAATATTTATATTATAATTTATTTGTTTATCCCAATTGATTGTTGATAAGCATTCATCACTCATTGTACAATTGAAGAAGTTTGTGTATTCCTCTTTCTACAATAAAAGAATCTGTGTGGTGGTGGGGTTCCTTCGTTTCTTCCTTTTTTTAATTTTTTTTGTCCATTTGATGCAAAGGTTCTTCAATGAATCTAGAGTTTGCTTCTTCTTTTTTGGTTATATTTAATTAGGATCGTAAAGTTGCAAGAAAGATCTAATATCACTAATTAGAACTATATACTTATATGTGTTTTGCCATTCTCTATCTATTTTGAGGATACTACGTTAAATTTAGATAAAGTCTTTTATTGAAAGGAGGAAAACAAAAATAAAGAGGGCGTTTCAAGTATTGTATCCATTGAATGTTGCACCTTAATTATATTTAATCAGTATTAGTTAATTTTTAAATATAAAAGCTTGAAAGTTATTTTTTTTCAACTTAAAAAGTATGTTTTTTTTTTTTTTGGTAATTTTAAGTATTAAACCAACTTTAGGTGCAATGAGGTGGGTTAGAGTAAAGGGTATATATGATAATTAATAAATATATTTAAGGTGCAACATAGCATTCTGATTGGTGGGAAATTAGACAACTTAAAGGAGAAGGGCTGCCTCTGCCCCTGTGAAGAAAATGGTCAGCAGTTGGCTAGAGAATGATATCACACCTCTTTCGTTCTTTCATCTTCTTACTAATTTTGAATTTCATTATGATAATTTCTTTCATCTTCTTCCTAAAATTTTCAATATATTGTGATATTGATATTAATGTTTCCCAAGATCACTAAAAATTTATTTTATTTTGTGTAAGTATCTTATACTATATTACTCCTTTTGATTCTTGATATAAGATCTAATTGTGAAGTTGATTTTGGTGCCAGATATAAAACTCATTTTCTATATTTGTGAATCTTTTCAGGACTTGCCTCTATTAATGCTCCTTCAACCATAATTAAGTAAAAGAGAGATGAAAAAAATTAAAGATGATAATTATGATGTTTTAGAATAAAAAAAATGTCCTATTAATTATCTTAACTAGCTTCCTTAATCTAATTAAATTAGGTGACTATATCTTATATTAAAGACCTGAAAGAATACTTATTTTAATTTTAAACGTAGGAACTATATCATTAACTTACAAAAATTTAAAAATTTAATTTAATTATTTGTTAAAAATGGGTGTTGGTGTCATAAAATGATAAATTACGCTCTTTTAATAATCTATATTGAAACTGCCCACCAATAGAAATCTATTTACCATATATAGTCCATAGATATAATTTGAAAAAAAATTATAAACATAGAAGATAGAAATAGAGTGAATTAAAGTTTTGCATTTAGAACAAAAAAAAATCGCTAATTCCCTAAATAACTCATCATATATTTAGGACAAAAAATGTAGCTGATTCGGGGTATAATAATTTCATGAAAATAAATTGATCAAAATTTAAATAATAAAGACTCAAATGCTTGTAAGGATCAGGTGTAGGTGTAGAAAATTAATTAGTGATAATTGCACACAAGTAGCTCCAATGTAAGCTTAACTAATATGAAAGAGAAGAGTATGGGGAGATTAATAATTGGTTGGGGCATCAATTTTATATATCCCCAACCACATGTATGTTTAATAATACAATGAGATTAATTATAGAGTAGTTTGAACAGTTCAATCACGATGGATGATAACAAACCACCATAGATACCATATATAATGCACAAAAGAAGAAAAAGAAGAATAATATAATCATACCTAATAATTATTGAACAAATTTGCAAGATCTTCATTGCCAATCATGGCGGCTTCTGGTTTGAACTATAAGCAACGAGTTAAAGCTTTTGCGTTATGGTCATGGTGGCAACAGAAGTGAACACTTCTCATTAGGCTTCTGCATAAGTCGCAAGCAAACGAACTAGGCCAGAAATCATGGATCAGACCAATCTATGATTTTGTTTAAAAAAAAAAGTTGTATGATTTGAAAATAGTGGTATCTAATTAATGAACCTATTATCTTTTTTTTTTCAAGCACATGTATTTTCTTATTGGCAGTATTTTGTTTAAGATACTGTCGAACATCAAATATAAGCACCTCTTCCAACGGAGGTTCAAATCTTGGTTCACCACGTTATGAGGGACTAGCCTCTTTCACTAATTCCAACCATGTTGGTTACTATCTAAATTAAACTCGTATTAAATATAATGCTGTGATTTTTTGAACACCAAAAAATGCTTTTAAGAAAAATGCTCCCATTTGTATTTCGGTACATTAAAGTTAGGTGAGTTGGGTCTTGAGGGCTCACCAGGGTCAAGATGTGTCTATGGGCTCAAAAAACACTTACAGAGATACTTACAATTCACCCACCAAAAAAGTCCTCCCATTTATATTTTGGATGAGCTATATTAACTCACAACAGTTTGGGCCAGGACTTTCCCCAAAATAGATTGGACCATGAAGGCAAGATCACAATGCTGAATGGGCCAAGTTAGCAAATAGTTAGTGGAAGTAACTATATTGTAACCCCCAAAAAAATTATAGTGTAACCCTGAAATTGAATTGCTGCTATTAAAGATTGGAGAAATTAATTAGTTAGTTACTATAATTTAGTACTTGTTTGGAATAACGATTGGAGTTTTGAAAAGTAATTTTTCAATCATGATTTACGATATACGAAGTAAGTACATGAGAGGAGTGTTGTCTTAACTTACGTATATAAATACTTTTAGGATCTCCAATCATAATCTTAAACATACTTTTATACTTTTATAAACAAGGCCTTAGACGTTAAAAAAGTGAGTTATTCTCTATATTTATCACCCCTCGCTCAATAAATTCCTTCTATTTTTTTGATAGAAGATTCCTTCTATTTAAAAGACCTAGTGACTCATCCTTAAACCTTCCATTGAGCAATTACAATGTTTTAGAAAAGCTGAGGTGGCTCAAAAAAAAAAAAAATCCTTTACATAGGTGCTGATTTAGGGCCAGTCTGATCATCTTATCACAGTGATTTTAGCGATATACAATGTAAACATGTGAGAATAGGTTCATTCATGAATTGCAAAAGTATTTAAATTAAGTTGGTCCAAACTATGGCTTATAGAATGTTGAAGCAGGGGAATCTGGAGAAGCAAGGCCATGTATTGGAAGCTTTCACTAGCAAATAGGTTTGATTTTAGGACAGTATAGTAGTTTTTTGAGTTTTCCAATATAAAAGTGTATAAAGGAAATATATTCTAAAATAATGATGAAGAAAAGATGAGAGGAAAAAATTTGGAGTAAACAAACATTAACCCAGTCATCACTTAGTTTGATGACTTCGATATCTAGGAGAATTGTGAAAAAATATCTTATTGATAACTTAATTGTCAAATGGGATCTGGGTAGATCGTGTGCACACGGGAGAAGATATTGTGCACATGGAGGAAGATTTGTGTACACAGGCAAAGATGTTTTGCACACCGGGAAGAATATTATACACAAGGAAGATCTTATGCATATTGGGGTCTCATTTGGCAATTAAGTTGCCCACGAAATATTTTTTTCATAATTTTCTGTTGATATTTTAGGGCATTGAAAAAGGAAGTAAAAAGATTCGAGGATACCAGAGTTATCTCTTTTGGTATTACTTTAATTAATTAGAGTATCTGTGTTTACAACCCACGAATAATTTCACACTAAGAATTTAATTAGGAAACTATGCTTACAAAAAAATCAAAGTTATTAATCCTGGACTGGACACTGAACAGGTTGGAACACTTGGTCAGGAGTAAGTGGATCATATCAGAGTCAAATTCAAGCTAAATTGAGGTTAAACCAATAAATAAATGAAGATTTCAATGTTATCAATATAAAATTAAAAAAAAAAGATTTTAAAAAATCAAATCAAATTATTTTTTAAATAAAAAAATATTGAACCAATTAAACTTGTTATGTGGCTGGACCAGACCGGTTATGTGACTGGTTCATCAGTTTTCAGTTTGAACTGACCGGTGCGATCCGATCTTAATAATATTGCAAAAAGCCATGTATTTTCTTTCTCAGTTGAATTTCAACATCATCAATTATGTCATTACTATCACTTGACTTGACTGTTAAAACAAACAAATAATATGATTAATGTGAGATTTTCCCCAATGTCAGCTCATATCTTACATTTACATTCTTTAAATTTAGGGAGCGCATTACATCAACCTTAATTTGTCACATCATATATTAGTTAACATTGAAAGATGTGGATTAATAAAGGATGGGTAGCTAAAATTTCACAAATGATAAGGACCAACTAGGCTAACATATAGTATATATCAGGTCCCAAAAGAAAAAAGTTAAAGGCCTTAAAAGTCTGAAAGTTCTTGTGTATAGGCATTGGACATCTGAAAGTTTTTGAAGAGGCAAATATGCTCTAAAAGTTTAAAAAATGTGGCAATTTTATCCATACACTAACTAACCCTAATGATCAACGTTTGTTGACCGTGTATATAAAGATAACATGCCTTTATAACATCCACCTCACCCTTTTTTGTTCATGTAAGTTGTCAGCTTTCTTAATAGTGTTTTATTTTAAAATAAAAAAAAAACTCGGATCCTCTCCTGCAAAGTATGTAACTCTCTGATCCTTGATATAAGATTCAGTTGAGTTATTTTGGGAGATTAAAAAAAACTAAATAAATTACTTAATATAATTTTTTTAAAAAAATACTAGTTTCGGAAATTGATTAATTTTAGCGACTGACTAAGGAAACTAAATAAATTATTTTAATGTACTTATATTTATCAATTTTTCCAAACTAATTTGCTTATACATAATTAAGTAATTTTTATAGTTTTTTTAATCTCCACAAATAACTCAATTGAGTCTTATATATCAAGGATCGAAGATATTATAGTAGAGGATCTGATTTTTTTTTTTAAAAAAATCCTATTAAAATATCTGAAAATTGACGCTAACAAAAAAAGGATGAGGTGGATGCCATATAGGCATATCACCTTTGCATATTTAGTTAACAAATATTGATCGTTAGAGCTAGTTAATAGAGGGGCAGAGTTGTCCTGTTTTTTAAACTTTCAGGACATATTTACCCCTTCAAAAACTTCCAAGTGATCAATACCCTTATCCAAAAACTTTCGGGCCATTTAATCCCTTTAACACAAAAAGAACTAGGCTAACATATTAAATTGCAGGGACTGATTCCTAATTTTAGAGGTGGTAATATGGTCCGGCCCGGTGGGTTCGGGCTAACCCATCACGGGTTGGGACCATATGAGTTCGGGTTCAAAAAGACCGCATCAATATGGGTTGGCATTTAGCCAACCCAACCCATAACCGCTGGGTTGGCGGGTTAGGCGGGCCAACCCATATTTTTTTTCAATTTTTTTTAAACAATATACTAAGATTGTTTTTTCTACACACCTAAACCATAACAAAATTTAAAATACATTACAAATAAAACATTCATCACAAATTCACACATAATAAAATAAATATAAATCCACAAGCCATTAGTATAACTCAACAATAATCAATAATTAGTTAATATTAAAGGTATTTCAATTTGAAGCATGATGTGAAGCTGTATCTTAAGCTTGATCACTTTGCTTTTACACAAATAAATCCGCCACTGCCACAAATAATAAAACAAGGTGAAAGATAATATTATGCTAATTTTAAATAAATGAGTAAATGACAATGAAATAAATGAGTAAATATAATTATATTACCATCATCAATAACATCTTTCGCTGGAAAACCAAGCATCCAATTATACGTACAGATAAGGGCTTAAACATTATCAGGAAGAAAAGAACTTCTATACTCTGTGAGAACTCGTGAAACAATATTGAAAGCTGATTCACTAGCCATTGTAGTTATTGGAATGCTTAAAACATCAAACGTCATCTTTGAAAGATAAGGAAAATGAGCAGAGTTAGTCTTCCAATAATCCAAAACTTCCATGTCTATATATCTTACCTTTTGGCTTTTGTCTCTTGCTCTTAGTTTATATAAAAAAAATATGGGCCGGCCTGCCAACCCAGTAGTCCAACCCGTCACGAGTTGGGATCATATGGGTTCGGGCTTAAAAGAATCGTTTCCAAATGGTTTCAAATTTTCAGAACACAACCCATCACAGGTTGAAACCATATGGGTTTAACCCACGGTCTCAACCCATATTACCAACTCTACCTAATTTGTTAACGGTAGAGGCTTGTTTAAAAAAAAAAAAAAAAAAAAAAAGGTTGTAAATGATAAGTACTCCAAAACCAATTTTCACTTAAAAAGATGGGGAACAGGCTATTCACAACCACGATTCGTTAAAGCTGAAAGGGACACCAATTTTTGATCATATATGCAAAAGACATTATTAATCGCTTCATTTTGCGTCGTCATTTCTACAAGTTGGTTTCTCTCCCTTTTGTTTGTCTATTTCAGAAAGAAAAACCCATTTTCCCTCGTTCCTCATCCTCGTCTTCAGATCGAAACGAAGACTTCAATTCTTCGGCGGAGCTACTCTCATGGCTTCCAAGCGGATCTTGAAGGAGCTCAAAGACCTCCAGAAAGACCCTCCTACCTCTTGCAGTGCTGGTATCAATTTGTTTCTACCAAATCCCTCTTGCTTTGCCCTTGTCTTGTTGTTTTTCTGGTTTAAGTAGTTGTTAGGCTTCCGATAGGACCCGATCTGTGATTTCTGGAAATTATCTGTATGTATGTGTGTGTGTTTTTTAATATTTATTTGTACTTTTTTTTATTTTGATTTGACCATATTAGCTATCGGTGTTTATATTACAAACTAATAGTGACGATGCTTATGAAAACCTTGCCTAGCAACATATTGGAAAACTTGATATTAGAAAATGATGAGGACATTAAGCCGACAATTATCCTGCCATTGTCATGGGAAATGTCGTGACTACGGTGTATTTGAGTTTTATACTCGGTTTGGGGTGTGTGTGTGTGTGTGTGCAAGTCTAGATATAGAATCAATGAATGAAGTATGATATGATGATGGCTTGTAAATTCATAACCCTTATACTGATGCTGATTTTATTTCTTTATGTTTTGTTCATCACTTGCCCAGGTCCTGTAGCAGAGGATATGTTTCACTGGCAAGCAACGATAATGGGCCCCCCAGATAGCCCGTATGCTGGGGGTGTTTTTCTAGTCACCATTCATTTTCCTCCTGATTACCCATTCAAGCCACCTAAGGTATTGCCTTGGTCCATCAAAATACAAGCTTAACAGTTTGTATCTGGTGTGCTTGGGATATAGTGGATGTAGATTATTTTATTCTGTGAAACCTTTATTTATTTGGAAGGATTATATTTTCTATTTGTATGACTAGTTTTTTATTGGACGCTTGTGCTTTTTAATACTTTATTCTTCCTTTCATACTTATTTTACTATACAGTTCATTTTCACTGTTTTTTACTCGAGATTCTTGATTGAGCTGTTAATGCCAAGTGATAGATTGCCCCTGGTGATTAATGCTAACCCATACTCTAGTGTCTTTCTTGGATGTCCATGAGTACTTATCAATCCAAATGCTATGATTTGAATATTTGATCTACTGCAGTTTCTAATGACTGAATTAAGTTTATACGCTACCCTGATCTTAATGAAAAAATTATATTGAATTCTCAGATTTGAAGCTGATGAAATCATGAAAATGTGTTTGCTAAATTTGATAAGATATTTTGCATCAAAGGTGCATGTATTATGCTTATTGCTATGATTAATAAAAGCATGTACCATGAACACATAAATTGCCATATGAGTGATGCTTGGAACTTGACGAATATTGGTAAAGTGATGCGAATGGCTTCGTCTTTGCATAACTATACCACTTTCAGAATAAAAAAGAGCAAAAGAATCCTTTGAATGTCATTTAAAAGAAGGGAAAAACTATTAACTTCAGGATGAACATGGAAATTTAATGAAGGGAAAGACTCGTTTATGGAAGCTTCATCTCTTATTTATGTTACTGTGAAAGATGCAAACCACAATAATCAATTTTAACTACAAAAGTTAATGATAAAAGATGGTTGATAGATTCCTAAGCAGTAATAGAATCTTTAACTCCTAGATGATAATGAACTTTTGATGCTTTAAGATTTCTAATTTAGCAGATTACTCGACACAGACAACCGAAGTTTTGCATTGTTATGTCTCATATCTTAGTTCATTTAATTAGCTCTTTTCACTTGGCTTTTAAGATTTTATCATGGCTCATTGATAATATAGTTCTCATGAGCTTTATCCTTGAAACCCTCGTCTACTTCTGGATATGAATGATAGCTTCTTGACAACTTGCTTTTACATTATTGGATCTGGATTCACAGTAACCTTTTTTTTTAAAGGACAAGCATATTCAAATTTTAACTCTCCTTCTTCTTCTTGTTTTTTTGGGTTTGTCCTTGCAGGTTGCATTCAGAACCAAAGTTTTTCACCCGAATATCAACAGCAATGGCAGTATTTGTCTTGATATCTTAAAGGAGCAGTGGAGCCCTGCTTTGACTATATCCAAGGTTCTGACACCATACTTAACTTTAACATAAATGATTGATGCATGGCACTTCTGCTGGGAAGATTTTATTCACTATGCCCATGATTCTTAAACCACTGTGCAATATTTGGTATTTTGGTAAAGACCTATGGGTTAACTAAGTTCGCATCTGGTGCACTTCTTTGTCGATCTTACTTCTCAGATGTCCAATCATGGAAATACAAAAATTATAACAAGTCTCCTAGGTGTCAGTTAATGCTATACGTTGCCTTCTTGCCATCTAATTAACAGTTCATGATTCCCTATTACACTATAATTTTTGGGAGCTACAATTTTGCGGTGCTAATGGGATCTTTGCTATATTGCCGTTGTTTAGATTTAAAAGGAACATATCCTAGCCTCACGAGCTAGTGACTTGAGGCTAGGTAAGGTAGTAAAAGTGGGTGGGATGTGAATGGAAGTTATAGGCTCAAACCTCCCAATGCAATTTGAGAAAAACACAAAGGGGCAAATCTCTTTGGGGATTATTCTTTTTTTTCCCCGAGAAGATAAAGTTGTGAAGCATATGAATTGTAATGCATGGCTACGATCCTCATCTGTTTTGAGCCATTGCTGTTTTTTAAGTGGGTGGGAAGGGTTTGTGTTTCCCTTTTCAGGTCTTGCTCTCAATTTGCTCCCTCTTGACGGATCCAAACCCAGATGATCCCTTGGTGCCAGAAATTGCTCATATGTACAAGACAGACAGGACCAAGTATGAAACCACTGCCAGGAGCTGGACTCAGAAGTATGCCATGGGCTGACATATTGGAAGGCTTCAGAGGACTTTTTCCTTCCATTGATTGTTAAAAGTGTAATAATTGTATAATCTAACTATCTATCTTCTGCTTTCTGCTTTAGACAATTTGAGGATAGGTTCTTATTATACTTTGCATCATCTGTGAAAACTTGCAAGCTTTAGTTTGTCCCGGTGTGAAATTTCGTCTGTGGTGCTGTGAAATTTCTGTAGTTGATTGCAGTTTCTGTGCCATATAAATAGCTGTACTGCTTAATGGCCAAAATCACACCTGTACTGCTTTGTCTGCTTGCCGTTACGCTGACTGAGTGCTCATGGTGGAATTTTCGATGCACGGTATTATTTTTCCTTTGTTTTTTTGTAAGAATGCGGAAAGAATTTGAAGTGGGCGTCTCCATTGCACCCTCACCTCTCACAATTTTCCTCTCCATCGGTGACCTCCACCTGTCTTTTGCCGTCAATATTGTCCGAGCGGACAGCCAAGATTTGGTTTTCCCCAACAATTTGAAAGTAGGAGGTGGAGGTGGAGGTGGAGGTGGAGGTGCGGCCGACAAGATTTGAGGCGGACGAGATTGAGATTTGGGTATTTCAGTCCTTTCATGTTTTTTATTTTTATTTTCTTGGAGTAACATATTCCCCCAGTCTTCCTTGTCTATTCCAAACATAATTACGGTTCCCTCTCCCTCTCACTTAAAACCAAACGGGGCCTAATTGCCAAGCATATTTTGGTTCATTCTATTTTGGTTTCTTTCGAGTTATTAGATAGAGATTTTTTTTTCTTCATTCCATTTTTTTTCTGATGGTAAAAAAAAACATCTTTCAATCAGTGTGACCCGATCTGATTTGCCTTAGTTTGGTCATACGAGAGTGACTTGAATATGTTGATGTTCACCTCTACCAAACACCACCACCCAAAATCCATCCATCTGTATATCATCTACATATTGTATGCATCTATATTAAATCATTTTTTTTTACCTGGATATATTAAATCATATTTTTCACATATTATAAATAATGCCAATTACTATGTGAAGCTCTCTAGAATACCCAAGTGCCAATTCGATTTATTAGCATGGAAAAGAACATTAAAAAAAAAAAAAAGTGACCCAATAACTCAACGTCGTTGTTGCTAAACTTTTCCATGATAAAACAAAACGAAGATGGAATTCTTCTTTATTATCAATTTATCATCATAGTCCTTGAAAAATTATAACATTTTGATATATGATTTTTTTATATGGTATAATTTGACATGATGATTTTTTTAAATAGTATATTGTTCAAAAAGAACTTGTTTTGTCTTTTCAACTAAAAAAACCTTAACTACACTTGTATACATTTCTAGAAGAACAAGTTTAATAGCCTAATATCACTTCTTGATTTAAGACCCAAAATATATTTAGAATGTTGCTGCATTTTAGTCTTCTCTTCACCAAGTACTGTACTAGCTAGAATCTTGTCTCAAAGATCCCTCTGAAATTTGCTTAGGGGATGATAACAGGATGCTATAGAGTTAATGCTCAAGAATTCAAACATTGTAAAAGAAAACATCTAAAATCTCTATATTTTGATTATTGTAAAAAATTATATGAAAGGATTAAAATGAAGAAATGTTTGTGTATATCTATATCCATATCTATAAATTTTTAATTAACAAGAAGTTTCATTATTCATACGTTATGAATTGTACCACTCTTCTATGGTAAAAAACAAAAAAACAAAAAGAATTGTACAATTCTTTTTTTTTTCCTCTGATAACATGAATAATATAACTCACATTAATCTTTTGTGCACAGCATGAGGTTTGATATAAAAAAAATCATTAAAATTTTAATTATGTTCTACGACCAAAGACAATAAAATATGATTACTCAAGAAACATTCAGCACTTTTTTATACTGCAAATAACCTTTGGCTTTAATTAAAATGTTTAAAGAGAGAATATGATAACATGGCTTTGCTAGCTTTTGTTTTTGGTCTCTTCATCCTTCTAAATAATTAAACTCTTTTTGTAACTTTAAATTAAATACTACTCCACTCTATATTGAGTTAATTTAATATAATTTTTCCTTAATTATTTGTTCTTTAATGAAAGACCGGCCAACAAAAAAAACCAACAGAAGATGTAAAAAATATCAGCTGAAATACGATGGGTCACATAAAAAGAATGGAAAGCCATAGGCCACACGTTTAAAATTAAAATGTGATGACTCTTCTTTTATAATTTTCTCCCAAAAAAAAATTAAGGAGAAAGACTTTGTTCATTCCCTACCTACCAAATAAATGATTTTGTTTTTTCAAAAGAAGGAAATACAACATAAACAGTTCCCCAAAAAAATTGGGAAAAATCTGATTTTTTTTTTTTTTTTCCTTTCCCGTTTTTCTTGCTATCCAAGCCACCGATACTGGAATTCATGAAAATATAAAAATAAAAAACCATAATTTAGGTTATTGGGGAAGGTGGTCAAAGGATGATCCATGTCTGACATGACTGTGATCAAAATGATATCACCAGCCAATACTAACGACAGTGGTCCCCACCTTATGGGGCCCTGTCTCCGTACTCACATAGCTATCCTCTCCCACCAATCCTCACTCGCCACGTGTACCTTCGTTTTGTCAAATAGTATCCGTTGTTTCCATCCCCCTCCATGCGTCATAACACCACCTTGTATTTTTGTGCTCAGACAAACTTTTTGACGTGAAAGTGGTTTCAGAAATATACTAAAATATCACATACCCTCTCTTTTATAAATGACTACTTTTAATAACTTTATTAGAAGGTTTTTTTTTTTTTAACAGCATTAGAAAGTTATGTTATTAATCGGTTTGAAAAAAAATTAAAAAAAAAAACTTACATCATGATGAGGAAAAAACGAAAACCGCATCAAACTTTATGTATAAGCCATCTTAAAAAGTTGTAATTAATATTTTGTTTGGTGATTTATACTTATCTGATCGTATTTATAAGACACTTTTAATATACTTCACATAATTTAAGGAAAACTTTAAACTTCATTAAACGTGCCATAAAATTCAACCACATATTAAATTTATCCCTATCTAATATACATCATCAATAAAACACGTTTATATGAAAAAATTTAATGAGGTGCTTTATGAGGATGTCCAAAAATTTTCTTCTCTTTATACGCTATGAATGGGACCAGAGGACTAACTACTACTCCTACTTCTTTATGTCCCTTTTATAAAAAGCTTTTTAGAAGGTGTTTTTTGTTCTTTTACAAGACATTTTAATAATTTTAGTGAGTGTTAAATATTTGTATAATTGTATGGGCATATTTAATAAAGGTAGTAAAAAAATAGATTAATAGATGTTGGAGCTTATGACAAATTTAACGTTCTAGCTTTTTTTTAATTAGAATATAAGTGTTAAGATCCGTTTGGCTCGATCCCATTACACTTTACAGTGCAATACAATGTGATGCAATGGTAATGCAATGCAATATTAATTACAAGGCTAGTGTTTGATTTGATTTTTAGGCAAGGTGCGTTGAGTTATTATTTTAACAATTATTTAAAACTAATATATCACGCAAAGTCTATTTTACCCTTAATATAATATTTGTAGAAAAAATAGTTAAAATTCATCGGTAGAAGCGGTGGCGGAGGAGGAGGAGGGAGTGGCAGTAGTGGCGGTGGAGGAGGAGGTGGTGGTGGAGGCGGCCGCAACAGTAGGGGTGGCGGTGGCTGCAATGGCGGAGGAGGTGGCGGCGGCGGTAGCGGTGGGTGGAGGCAACAGCGGTGGAGGAGGAGGAGGAGGCGGTGGCGGTTGTGTCATGATATGTTAAGTGGAATGAGATAAGTGAAATAAAGACACGTGAAACTAAAGGCTAAATTGGACTTTTTTAACCATGCAATGAGATGATAATGATGATTTATATTGGGGTATGAACAAGGATTACCAATTACCATGGTAAACCCTATTACCATGCTAAAGAGCAACAAAACTCTCTTCTTTTGGTAATACAATTATGATTACTATTGCAAGCATGCAATGGAGTTGAACCAAACAGGCTCTTAGTTAAACACATCTTATAATAAGGATAAAAGGAATACTATATAATCTTCTTAAAAGTGACTTATAAGAAATAGTACTCCCTTTGCCCCTTATAATTGGATCAAAGTTTTTCAACTGATTAGTCTCTCCTTATATACGTCATCCGGTCCTATTTATAAATAACTTTTTGTTTGATTGAGCAGAACGAACTAGTAATTAAAAATAATAAATGTGTCAAAAATATTATATTTTTTTTTCATATATGACTCTATTTATGAAAAGAGTATAGGAGGGATAATGGATAAAAAGTATGAAAGATAACTCTTGTTGTATGTGATAATTAATTATAAATATATGTATTTTATAAGGGTAAAATAGAAAAAAAAAAAGCTTAAATTTTCAGACACAGGGTGAAAGTTACTTATAAGAGGGATCAGCCCTATAAGAGAAAAAATTGCTTATAAATAGAACCGAAGAGATTTTTTTTTTTTTTTTTTGCCAATGGACCGAAGGGAGTATCTACCATGGGTTTGTTTGAACATTATTAAATACACTTTTACCTATAATAATACGCACCCTCTTGTTGTCTTTTTATCACACACTTTCTCTTATCTTTTTTTTTTTTCACCCCACCTACCTATTTATAAATATGGGTAAAATAGGAAAAAATGTATTTAATATTCAAATAACTCCAAAATAAATTTTCTAAAATCGATGGAACCAATTAAATTTTTTTTACCATAGCCAATTTAAAAATTTGGATCTTATAAAAATAACAAGAGGGAGGGTGAGTTTTTGCTTTTTCAATATGGTCAGTGATCAAAGGTTGATGGAAACACATTCAACGCTCATCTTATTGGTAAAATTTCGTTTCATTTATTCCGATTATTAATGAATTACTTGTAATCGTATAATACCATTACTTGGTGAAAAATGTTGAATTAAGATCGGAAATTATGAGATTTTTATGGTGGCAATGAAAGCGAACGTCTTTTATGGTGGAAACGGAACGGTTTTGTTTGCAAATGCGGCGAGTCGAATGGTTGTCTTTTGCTCGCCGGAATCTGCGCCTACCTCTGACCCTCGTTCCAAGATTCCTTCTCGAACAAACCCAAAAAAATTTAAATATCAAATAAAATAAATATTCCCTTAATTAACTTATTTTTTATTTTAGGAAAAATTCGGCCTGCAATTTCTCCTCACACTCCGTATATATAATAATACCTGTCATTCTTCGCTTTTGACTCTCCATTCTCACACACTGTTTCAGAAAACCAACAAAGCTCTTTCCGCCATTGATAATGCGAGCTTGAGCTCTCTCTCTTGTTTCTCACAGAAATGAAGGCAACCAAATTATATGAGCAGAGAACCATCACAAGCAAGCTTGTGAGAAATTTGAGCTTTCCCGGTGTCACACCAAGAGTCGTTCGGATTTCCGTCTCTGACAATTATGCTACTGATTCTTCCAGTGACGAAGAAGACGAGAGAGGAGGACGATTTTCTCGCCTAGTGAAGAAGTTCGTCCATGAGATCAGAATCGAAGACTTGTCGAGTTTCAGAGCTAATAGCAGGGAAGTTAACGGTAATTCCAGGCCCATTTTGAAGAAGAAGAAGAGGGAAAGGCCGCCTACAAGAATGGCCAGGAGGAAACAGAGCCTCCCCGACGGGAAGAAATTTCGCGGCGTCCGGCAGCGACTGTGGGGCCGGTGGGCGGCGGAGATCCGAGACCCGATTCTGGGAGCTCGGAAGTGGCTCGGCACGTTTGACACGGCGGAGGAAGCGGCTCTTGTGTACGACATAGAAGCCATTCGTCTCAGAGGAGCCGATGCTCAGACAAATCTAATCAAACTGCCGGAGAAACACGAATCTATAATGCTACCATCAAGCAATCACGAATCCCGAGGATCATTGGAAAGTCCTCCGAAGATGAAGAGCGAGTGGTTGGAAAACAAGTGTGTCTACGATTCAAGCAGAGAGTCTCGCGATTTATTATGGTCTTCGTCTTCTTCGCCGACTTCTGTTCTCAGATACAGTGTGGGAGGGTCTTGTGAGCCTTCAGTGTGGGCAGGCATAGAAGAATCCAGAGAAGGAGAAAAGTTCTTGTTCCCAGATTCATCATCGTCAGAATTTGTATCCTGTTGTTATTCCGATTACGAAACTCCTCTTAGCCCTCCGTTGTTTTTTGAATCCGATGTGCCTCAACTGATTTCTAGCGAGATTTTGAGGGACATTCCATTTCAACTTGATGATGATTTTGAATCTTCCAAGTGGGTCGTTGATCATTACTTTCAGGCTGATTAATCAAAACTGATGCAAGCTAAGGTTGAGCACGTACAAAAATTCCAGGATAATCGATCGAACTATTGTTGGTGGTATAGTGATCTGTTTGAGGTTTGATTTAAGGCTTTTTGAAGTGTGTAAACAGCTGGCTAGCTAGTATATGACTTTAGTTCCTGCAAAATTTTCTGTAATGGAGTTTAGGCGATCTTAAGAGTTTTGGGATGATTAGATTTGCAGTTTTGGCCTTCTTCTATGAAGATATACTGCTTTCTTCCGTGTGTAAAGAGCTAGATTATTTGAATTTATTATTATTGACTCTAGTGAGATTTTAATGCTTCATTCTCACTTTTGGCCTCATTCTCAGCACAAAATTAAAAATATATATATATATTAATATAACTTTTGATCCCTGAAGTTTGATTTAATTTTGGTTTTGGTCCCTCAAATTTAAAATTGATGATTTTAGTTCCTAAAGTTTGACCCTTAGTCTATCAAGTTTGCAATTTGTGGTTTTGGTTCCTCAAATTTGAAAAGGATTTAGTTTTTTTTTTCTGGTTCGGTTTGGTTTTCCACCAAGTCCTTCTTAAACTTGAGGGACAAACAGTTATAAATGGAGTAAATTTGAGGGACCAAAACCAAAAATTTCAAATTTGAAGGACCAAGGTTAAACTTCAGGGACCAAAACTACCGATTTTAAACTTGAGGGACCAAAACTAAAATTGGATCAAACTTCAGGGACCAAAAATTATATTAACTTTTAAAAAAATGTTAGATATTTTTTAATTAACCAAATCTACTGTGAATGAAAATTGAATGCTTGTGTAGGTAAGGTATTTTTAATGCTCGTAGTTTTGAAGTTGTGTGTCTCATATTTCATGACCTTAGGTATATTGTTAATTGAAAAATAATGAAGAATCTATATTATATGTTACATTTTGTGTTCTACTATTTGAGAATAATGATGGTTCGATATTTATTAAATACAAAATGGAGTTAGTATTGCTTATCACCAAATGTGGGTGCTTTGAAAGGTCATCAGGTGCGTTTCTTAGGAGCCATGGGTTTGGGAATTGAATCTCTGGCTCATGTCACTATCTTTGAGATACACTGATTTTGGTATCTGTGAACCGATAGATATATATATATAGCCATTCTTTTGAACCTCAAGTCCCCTATTCTTTTATTTGATATTTTTTTACAACATAATTTGAGCTGAAGGTGGGCATTATTCTAAAGCCATAATTAAAAAGGCAAAGAGGTATCATCCTGTCCCTCTTGAGATTTCCCTTGTCCCTCCTTCCCCTAAAGTAACTGTCCACCCAGATTTTGTCCATGTCAGATTACATTGGATCTATCTTTTTAAATCTACCTAATTCCTTAATAAAATCTTGACGCATAAATAATCCATTTTTGGAAATAAATTCCGCCTCATGAAATCAAAATAAATTAGTCCTTGAGTTTTCAAAATGACTTGACAAATATGGGGTTGGTTGCGGGTAGGCACATTAGCTCCTTAACTAGAGGTATCGGATGTGGTCTTTGAAAATGGGAAAAACCATTACTGAAACCATACCCCTTTTAAGAAACCTTAATCAGGTCAATTGGATTAGTTGAGTTTCTAGTAATAAGATCAATTGTAACTCTTTATTGAAAGAGATAAGAAATAAATGTCCTTATTTAGTATCTGACAGTCCCTCTAATATGAAAACATTGCTTATTGCGGCTATTAAAAAAAGACTTTTGAAATTAATTAGAAATATAGAAGAAATATAAAGGTTGGTGTCATGAGAGGTGGGGGTAGGGGATGATCTTTAAAAAAAGACAGTCGTTGGGCAGGTAATGTAATGTATGTTATGTGTGTATAGCCTCAAGTGTGAGTACTAATAAAAAGGCTGTGAGGGAGGCACACCAATTTCAGTTGGACCCACCATGTCTCTTTCGCCATTTCCAGTGGAATTATTCTAAAAGCGTTCACTGCGAGGTATCAACAACCAACAATTTCTACTGTAACTTGTGGAAATACTGAGCTTGTACTACCCATTACTCATTCTAAATACTGTTCTTATTACACAAAACAAGTGACCAAGTAAAAATCATCTGTGAATGTCTGCGTATTTTTTTTTTTTTGTTTTGGCGTTGCATAATCCAAAGTCATGACCAATTGGGCCAGAGAGAGACATGCAGGAGATGAGAAACAGAGAAAAGTGTGACGAGCAGAGAAGGTGAGGTAGAGATAGCGCTCTCTCTCTCTCTCTCCCCCCTCCTGTGATATATAAGGTATTAAAATCCGGATCGGGTACTGAACCGATCAAAATACTGGGTTAAGGGTCAGTGGATCAGACCGGGGCCAAATCAGAGCTAAACTGATGAGAAATTAAAGATTTTAGGCTTATTGGTATGAAATTCTAAAGAAAATATTAAAAAAAAAACATTAATTGGGAACCGGATCGGACTGGGAACCGGACCGGTCCACCGGCCGGTTCGTTGGTTTCCAGGCCGGACCGGTTTCCATAACCCTGATGATATAAGACACTTTAATTAATTCACGTGACATAAGAAATAACAGTTAATTTATTAAATATGTCACAAATTGATTTTTTTTTTCACTTTTATCCTTATTAAAAAATGTGTTTGAAAATTTAATGAATAGGTAAAATTGAAAATAAGTATTAATTATAAAAGTAAAACTAAAAAATAATATCAATTATCTTACAAATAACTTCTATTTTGATATTAAATATTCTTCCATCAACTACTTATATAGTTATATTATGAAGGGATTCAAATTACTAGTCCTAGAAAATAGCGTATTTGTCTGGTATGTGACCAAACAAGGGGTGGCTAATTAGCAGAGGGCGAGCAGAGACTTTAATTTAATGAATGGTTTTGGGGGTAGTGTGTGTGATGTGATATGGATGGTTCTGTGAAAGAGTAAGAGGCTTCAAAAAACATGTCACCTTGCTGCTACTGGGTCAGCTGTTCCTGTATTTTCTTTCCCTTTTTGGGAAATCAGATCTCTATGTGTGTGCCTTTGGTCATACTTCTTTACTGCTCCCTGTCATGAATATAACAGTATTGTCCCTAGCTACTACCTACTACTTATTACTTTCCTGCCTCTTTTGTCTCCTTTCCTCCTCTACAATGCAATATTTTATCATGAAAAAAGCCTGAGTCACCCGGTGTCTTGCTTTTTCGAGATCATAAGGTATCCAAGTGAGTGTTTGATAATTATCATCTTAAGTTTGTGTAAATCGAAATAAAATTTTTCTTATATATTAATTGTGTGTTTGGATTAATTTTTGAGAATAACTTTTATAATTTATCAGGTAAGTGTGTGAGAGGAGTTTTGTCTCGGATTGCACAAACATAGGTTTGAAAGAAACTCAAACACTCAATAAGTAAAAGACTAAGTATGTGTTTAGATTAGCTTTTTTTAATAGTTTTTACGACTTACGAGGTAAGTGTATGAGAGAAGTTTTGTCTCAAGTTGCGCAAACCTGTGTTTGAAACATAGATTTGGATGTTTGCCAAATTCGGGTTGAATCTTTGCGTTCAGGCTCTCCCGATAAAAGCATATTTGGTTTAGCTTATTTTTTAAAAATAAACACTTATTACGTAAGTCAAGATAAAACTCCTCTCATATATTTATCTCCTATATTGTAAATCATAATTTATAAACAACTATTGCCTAAAAATTAACTATCCCAAACGAATACTAATTCTTTTCGAATAAGGTGGAATTCAAATTCAGTCCGCTCACTTTATAATTTAGCTAATTCACAACTAGATCAAGCACCTTGAGTTCATGACAGCCATTTAATCAACACTAGTTTAGTTTCATTCATGTGTCAGCACTTTAAACTTTTCATTTATTTTATTCATAGCATATTTATCATTTAGCATTTTATAACTAATAGAGGAAAAAATCTTTTCCATTTAAAAAACAAGAAGCAACGTGGAATCACGGTCCCTTGTAGATTATTGACAATGTGATTTCGACTCTTAGGGTTTGTTTGGTTTGAGGGGAGGGGAGGAAAAATGGACGGAGAGAAATTTTTTTTGAGTTGAATTTTAAAAAATTAGAGATGTGGGGTTAAAAATTTTTAATTAATTTTTCTTACTCTTTTATCTTATATACTCTCTTTATTAAAATTTTATTACCCCACTTCTTCAATGGTTTAAAATTCAACTTATAAAAATTTTCTCTCCCCTCCCTTCCCCTCCAAATCCCTTACACTAAACAGACCCTTGGGGCGTGTTTGGTTCAAAGGGAGGGAATGAAAATGGAGGGGCTTATTTTTCATCTTTCCAAAACTCTGCAATTTGGAGGGAACAAAAATAAGGAGATGAGAGGGATTTGAAGCCCTTTCTTTAGGATCTCTCCTCTCCAATTTCTCATACCAAAAAAGGGAATTAGTTCATTTTTCATCTCCTCCCATCCCCTCTACTTAAACCAAACAAGCCCTTATAGTTCATATATGGATTTTACAAATTTGAATACACGGGATAGCGGAATTTTAAATTAAAGACAGGATGGTGTGGGCCATTATGACTTGTTGCTTGACGAGTACCGTATCTACTATGGACTGAGTTGGGTCACTAAATTAAATTGTCTCGATTTGATTTTTTTTTAATTTTTTGTAAAAATATTTTAACACAAGATTAAGGAGTAATTTTGCTCTGAGAGTTGTCACTAAGGGGCAGTTTTAATCTAGAAATGTAAAAAATGGAGCAATTGTCCTAACCGTTATCCTAGTTAATTTTAACCGTTAGTTGATCAAATATGCTGAGTTGCTAATCTACATGTCATTACTTCATTTTTGTTAGATGCAAATTTAATTCGTAAGTTTTAAATCTAACTTTGAAAAAAATAAAATAGATGACACATGAATTTTTGAAACGAATTTGCACATTTACAAAAATAATGTTGATGACATGTGGACTACCGACTAAGCATATTTAGTTAACTAACGGTTAAAATTAACTGGGATAATGACTAGAGTAAAATTGCTCCTCTTTTTACACTTTCAATACCAAATTGTCCTCCAAAAAACTTTTAGGGTAAAATTGCCCCTAAGTGACAACTTTCGAGATAAAATTATCCCTTAACCATTTAATATATACAGGATTCAGAATAAATATATTCTTTTAATTTTCAATTTTGTAAAAATGATTTTCTATATAAAATCATTGATAATTTAATCCTGAGTCGTTGAAATTGTATCTAGATAGTGTTAAATTTACTACAACATTGAGCCCAAAAAGCAGTTAATGTACGGACTACCTGGCTCCACCATGCCACCATGCCGCTCTCTTAAAGAGAAGTTACAACCCAGTCCTAAGGAAAAGATTTAGTGTCGGTTTGGATTAATAGTGGAGAAGTGGCTTTGTTTACTACCTAATTTTTAAAAAAGTAAGGTAGGAAAAAAAAAGTGAAAATGTAAATGTGATTTGTGTTTGGATTAACGGTGGTAGAGGTGACTTTTTTTTTCTAACCTTGAACCTGTTTGGATTAGAGTTTGAAAAGTCCGTTTAGATGCAAAATGACTGAAGAGGGCATGAATCATATATATATATAAATATTATTTGTATATATTGTGATAACTGAAGTGAAAAATTAAATTAAAATTAAAATTTGATAAAATACAATAAGTCAGATTAATGCATTTTTTGGGACATTATTACATGATTAAGCACTAATTTGAGGATTAGAGAAAATTACAGAAAAATACCCCAAAATTTATGAAAATTACCCGTGAATGAAGAAAAGGGATCGGAGAAATCAAAGAAAATGACCCAAATGTTTCATAAATTACAGTTAACCCTACAAATATTTCAAAAACTTTCAAATTAATCCCTCCTTAAAAACTTTTGAAATTTGCAAAGAAGTCCTTGGTCAAATCTAATTTGGCCAACCGTCTTCTTGTCTTCTTCTTCCTTCAAACACTCAAACCAATGAAACGGAGTAGCGAAACAGAGCATCGCTCAGACATGCACCAGTGGAAGATCTTTGAGCTGGATCAACCACCACCCACTGGTGAACCACCCTTGCCGGCGATCTGGACGGTGCTATGACCTACTACGGCGATGCTTAGAGACAGAGTCCTCAACGGAGATTTGGATGGAAGCTCATATTCGAACAAAACCACAGCTCAGAGATGGCATTTTGCATGTGTGAATGTCGAACAAAACCAACAAGTTTGGTGAGCCAAAAAATGAATGTCTCCAACGGTCTAGTTGCAAAGCTGCGTAGTGGGGAAAAAAGCTATGTGGTGGGGCTTCAAAAAAAAGCTACAGTAGAGGGAGAAGCGTAGTGATTTTTGAAGCTTTGCCAAATGGATCAAATTGGGCCACTGTGCTTTTTTTTTTTTTTGCTAAACGTGCGGTAGGGGTTGCCCACTACTTTGCCAAACAGACCCTTCAATTATTAAGAAATCCCAAACTCCTAATAATATATGAAGAATATAAATCTGTTGTCATTTAATGCACATATATTGGTCACTACATGCTTATAAATTGTTATTGGACTTTTGGTAATTAAATCTTTTCCTCATAACCTTAAAGGTTAAAGGATACAATTAGTCCTTTATATTTACTCCAAAGTTTAATTTAGTCCTTTAAGTTTATAAAATCTACTTTTAATCTTTAAAACCTAACATCGTTAGTCTTATATAATAGAAAATGCTGACTATACAATTAAATAAAATAATATTGAATTTTAAAGATATAAAAAGAAATTCTTGTCTATTCTAACTTATCAATTAAAAAATAATAACTAAATAACTAACTCTATCTTCTTCATTAAATAATAATTATTCTATGACTACTCGTGATTGATGAGGTGATGGTCCTTTGATTAGACCCAACAAAGACTTTAATAAAATTATAACTAGGTATTAAATGATTTTCTAAGCTTATGAATAAGAATCGAGGGCATCTGGTCACAATGTTGCTAAGTTGAGAGCAAGACGCACCTTTGGATAGTAAGAAATCAAGCTTAGGCCAAATACTCTTCCAAGGATCACTCAGAAGCAATCTCGGCGCTTTCTTGATGACATTGTGAATCTATGAGTTCGTAAAACTACAACTTCTGGAAAGGGTGAGAACGAAGTCTAGTTAATAACTTGAAAGCAGAGTTGTTGAATACGGACCGCACCGGTCGGTCAGGTCCTGAAACTGGCGAAGCGGCCGGTAGATCGGTCCGAGTTGCTATTTAAAAAAAAAATTACTTTTTCTTTAGAATTTCATACTAATAAACCTAAAATCTTTAATTTCTTATCGGTTTGGCCCCCAGTTTAGCTCCGGTTTGGTCCTGGTTTGACCCACTAACCCTTAACCTAGTACTCTGACCGGTTCAATACCCAATTTAGGTTTTAATACCTTGCTTGAGAGAGAAGCACTGGGAAATCGTCAATGCGGTTCCTCGGGAGAATCCACAATTGCTAATGAGGTAAGGTAATTCACTGTGAAAGACATCTCTGAAGTGGGCGTAGATGCGGTTGTGTTGTACATGGGAGGGTTGTGTTGTACATGGGAGGAATATTGGAGTGGAGAAGTCATTAATGGAAGAGAGTGAGAAGTGCGTATCGATGGAAAGAAGACAGGCGATTATTAGATTATTAAATTTTTTTTTTATATTTTAGAAATTTAAGAATATTTCATTTAACTGAATAGTCAGCATTTTCTGTTACATAAGACTAACAGTGTTAGGATTAAGGGATTAAAAGTATACTTTTTAAATTTAAGGGACTAAACTAAAGCTTGAAATAAATATAAATGACTAAATGAATACTTTAGCCTAACCTTACATATAATTCCCTTGTATAATATATAAAAAGCAATAATAGAACATGTTCTGCAATTATTCTGTTAGGTTAATAGCGAGTTTAAATGGAGAGCTAATTTCAAAATACTGATTACTACATTCCTTAATAGAAGAGCTATACAACTAATTTGCAGAAAAATTAATCATTTGTATTAAAACTGTTCATTAAAGGGAATTCTCTTATATGTGCAATCAATATAAATATTTTAAAGAAAAAATTATAAATTTGAGTGACATGGTGAGTTGAAATGTTATATTTATGGCAAAAACAAACCTTTTATCTAACTCTTATGTCTTAATGTGTGTTTGGATTAGCTTTTTTTAATTGCTTTTAATACTTACAAGGTAAGTGTGTGAGATGAGTTTTGTCTCGGGTTGCGCAAACCATGGTTTGGGATGTTGCCAAACATACATTAAACTGATGAGATTTAAATGGACAAGAGTAAATGATTGTGAGAAAGATTCTCAATGCTCTAATGAGATTTACATGAAACTCATAAGTCATAACACAAATTCCCAATATTTTTTGATAAATTGATACACCCTCCTGTCCTAAATATAAGATAAAGTTGATTTTTTTAGAGAAATTGGGGAAGCTAATTAAATTATTTTAGAATATTTTATTTTTTTCTCAAAACTAATTAGTTTGACTAATAAACTAATATATAATCTAAAGATACACAACATATGGTATAATTAAGTCATTTATTTAGCTTTTTTAATTTCTCCAAAAAAAGTTAGCTCTGTCTTATATTTATGACCGAAGGTAGTAGTATGTGTGTGTTGAAAAGTAATTATAGCCTTACAATACTGGAATAAAAAAGGAAGAAGAAAAACAGGAATTATAAAAAGACAATTAGGTGCATATGTGAGGCAAAACAAAAACCAAGCTAGTTGGCAAAAACAAAAACCAAGCTGTTTGATGTTACATATCTAAAACTAGAAAAATAGAAAACTCAATAATTTAATTGAAAAGGTTAGTTACTATCAAATGCGTCCCCAATTTTAGTAATGAATCATATTATACTGATTGGCTTTCGCTACAATTTAAGTTTGCAGAAGTCAATTTAAATTGACGATCCTCTTTTTCTTCTTTCATCAATTAAGGTAGAGCTGATTATACTGTATCAATATATTGACAGTGTAAACCTTTAACACAAAACAGAAAATTAAATATTCATAAACAGACAGAAGTTTAACAGAAATAAAACTTCCATGGGATATTCTCTTAGATAGCTCTTCAAAATTACTCCCTCCGGTCTTAATTATAAGACAAAATTGATTTTTTTGGAGAAATTAAGGAAGCCAATTAAATTACTTTAGATGTTTATATTTTTAGTATCCTTAGATTATATATTAGTTTATTAGTCAAATTAATTAGTTTGGAGAAAAAAATAAAAATATAAATACTTTAAAATAATTTAATTGGCTTCCTTAATTTCTCCAAAAATGTCAACTTTATCTTATAATTAAGACCGGAGGGAGTAAAATGCATGCGTATGCACACAAGCTAGATTAAAACTAAAATAAAATTGAGGAATTTTCTCTACTCTTAAATATTAATCTATCATTCTTATTATAATTTCTCATACAAATGATTAAAGAAGTATTTTTAAAAATATACATGCATTTTTTTTAGGTTTTTTTGTAAGACTGACTAATTTTTTATTTCTATTTTCTATAAATTGATTTTCATGTTTCGTTTAGATTTGATAGGAAATCATTGGAAGTTAGTATTTCCTCCGATCCTAATTATAAGATAAAGTTGACTTTTTTAGAGAAATTAAGGAAGTCAATTAAATTACTTTAGAGTGTTTATATTTTTAGTATCCTTAGATTATATATTAGTTTATTAGTCAAATTAATTAGTTTTAAGAAAAAAATAAAAATAAAAATACTTTAAAATAATTTAATTAATTTTCTTAATTTCTTAAAAAAATCAATTTTATCTTATAATTAATACAGGAGTCAATAGCATTTCAGACTGAGACGGCACGCATTTGGAAATTGTAATGGTTGGACACGTCCCATACTCAACGCCACGAATCTCTTCGTTCGGTTGTGTTAATTTCTTCTTCATATGCCAAACAAATTGGCCATGCATATATATATATATATATATATATATATATATAATACGAAAGCCCTCAAAGCAGGCAAAAGAAAACGCGCCACCAAGTCAGAACCTTCCGGAGGAACTGCCAATGTTTCTTACCGTTTCTCTCTAAAGCTCAGGCGACCCTCCCACATGTCAAAACGATCGAGTTTGACTTGATTTCCCGCGAATAATCGATTTTTTTTTGGTTTTGACCGATGGTGGGCTCGAAGCAGGGCCTCCCTTCGTGGATTGGTGCGGCTGCTACCAGGGTTGATTTTGAGGGGAAGGTTTCGTCTATGTCTTCATCGTCCAGTAATCCCACTGACAATCACAGTGCCTCTTCGGCGGCGCCGCCGCGGAGCCATTCCGATGTTGAATTGTCTATCGGAGAGAGAGCTTTCTCTGCAGCTAGTGCTGCTTTCGTTTCTGCTATCATTGTTAATCCATTGGATGTGGCCAAGGTATTATTAGATTTATGTTTAATTGAGTCTTCAAATTTGTCTGTTAGATTTTCGCTTTTCTTTAAAAATTTGAGCTTTTTGAGGAATCATAACTCTGTCATTGGAGCAGCAGGATAAGGAACTTAGGTGAAATCTTTTTTGATGAAGTTCTGTAGGTGTAACTGTTTTCAGTATGTCACAAATAGTCTTTTTTAAGTGTCATTAGCGAGTAAAGATACTAGAAGTATCTTTGCTTGCGTTTTCTAAAATTCGTGGTGTATATGAATGTTGTGATATTTCTTCTCTTTGATAGGAATGCCCTAAAGATTGGACATACTATATTATCGTTGTCTTTCATTTTTTTAACATCAGTTTTTGTCTTCAGCTTAGCTTAAGAATGATTGAATCTAAGAGGTTTTATTAAGTGTTGTGATAACTTTTTTCCAGACAAGACTACAAGCTCAGGCTGCTGGGGTTTCTTATCAGAGCAATTGCCGGATGGCATGTGAAACAGATACGGTATGATAAGTAGTTGTTATGCTCTTCACCAAAAATTATATGAGAAAGTTTGCATGGACAGGTATAAATCTAATCAGCTATGGTTGTAAAGCATAGAAGCATAATGGTGTTTGCTTTGAAATTTGATGGTTATTAATTACATGCTTTACCTCCAGCATTTGTCTGATTATAATTGATTATGTATTTTACTTCTCTTTTTTCTTTGAGTTCTTCAGAATGATATGTTCTTTTGAACAAACAGGAAAAGTCACAGTTTTTTTTTTCCCCTAAATCTTTTTATTCAGAGGGTCCTGGATGCAAGATATCCCTTTATGCGAGCAGTTTCTAAATCGGAATCAGCATGTGCTTTGGGATGTCACACTAACCAGTACAGAGGAACCCTAGATGTCTTGTACAAAGTCATACGTCAGGTTAGTGCATGGATTTTCAATTATGAAGAGAATTTCAGTGGCAATTCTAATTAAATCGGGTATGTTGTAGTAGTAATGCTGGCAGACTTATATGTGAACTCCCTAATTTTATAGGAAGTTTTGACCGTTTATAATTTAGGCTTATGCTAGTCTTGAGGTGGACACTCGAATGGATAAAGTTAAGGTTTGGAACTTTAAAAGCTGACAAATAATTATATGGCCAAGGCTGTGTAAATCAAGACCTTATGATAGGCCGAAGGGCTAAAAAAGATTGAACATAGGACCCTATGACTTATGTTAGAAACACTTGACATTGTGCATGTAGTTATGTAAAATTCACAAGTATGCTTAATATCATCGTTATATATAAATATAATATCTTGACATCTTAATGCTCAAAAGTCACAAGTTTCATACATGATCACAGGGCATGCATCTCAAAAAACTCGCTATCCACAAGATGCAAGCATTTAAATAACAATTAACTAATATATTATCATCAATTTCATCATATCTTCCATGATCTCATTGTCATCGAGTTTTCAACCATCACCAAAACTCACTAGTATTTATTTGAATGGACTTTACATGAAGTTTATGAGAACATCAAACTGGATATCCTGCACAAAGTGACATGCTATGTTTCATGCATAGTCATGATGAGAGAATTTTGTTGCTTTCCTACTGTAATTACTACATTTTTTTTCAATGGCATGCAAATAGCTTCCTATAAGAGGGATCATAGGAGCTAATTTATGCAGGAAGGATTTACAAGATTGTGGAGAGGCACAAACGCAAGTTTAGCATTGGCCGTGCCATCTGTAAGCTCCCTTTCCCGTATAGGATTTACGTTGTTATATGGTGTTCTTTGGGGCCTAATATCATTTGGTTTGCACAATGCATGTACATCTCACTTACAGTTATATTCTAATTTTATTGTATTTTTGCTGCCAATTAGGTTGGAATCTACATGCCTTGTTATGATATCTTCCGCAACGTGATGGATGATTTTACGACTCAGAATGCTCCAAACTTAACACCCTATGTTCCACTAGTTGCAGGAACATTAGCACGGTCATTGGCTTGTATCTCTTGTTATCCTGTTGAACTAGCAAGGACACGAATGCAGGTAGTCTCTCATGACGCTTTGGCTAATCTGTGTGGTAATTTGTGAGATTTAGGTTATCATATCATTTAGCGATAGACAATGATGAAAAATGGACACCCATAATTGATATGAAAAAATCATGACATAGAAGTAGGTTCGGCTAACTTTCCTTAGGCAGGATTTTTTTTTTTGGGGTGTTCAGGAACTGCCGACAGAAAACACTCTGGAGATTCTTGGCCTTTAGAAGTAGGGTTGTGGCTTAAATTCGGGGTTAAGAAAAATGAGGAACGTTTTGCATCTCCATTCTTGAGAATCTATTTTTTGCGCCTTAAGAGTTGGAGGTTTACCTTAAAGGCTCTAGTACAGACCATTTTTGTCTTAGGAATAAAAGCATGGAAACAATTGCCGACCTTAGATATGATTTGTCTCGTCATCTTCACCTTTTCCTTATTCTTCCTTATTATTTGCAAATCTGGTGCATCGGTTCACTGTTCTGGTTGATGAGGTCCCTCTGTCCTGGCAACCTCTTTTGCTTTACTCTCAATGAATACTTTCTTCATTGGAAAAGCATTTTCTAAATAAACTTTAGTTCTTTGATTTTTCCGTATGTTGAATAATTCATGTTTTTTTCATTTGCCCCTCTGTTTAGGCATTTACAGCTACCCAAAATGGCATGCTTCCAGGCGTGTGGAAGACATTGCTTGGAATAATCAAACCAGTCAATGGCACAAGCCTCTTTCACAACTGTAAGTGCAGCCCAAACTGTTTTCTGTGATGCACCTTCTCTTTATCATCTGTATTTAGGCATTTTTATGGCATTTTTTTAACAGTACATAACTACCGTTTCTGGTGGACTGGCCTGGGAGCACAACTTGCTCGGGATGTTCCATTTTCTGCAATTTGCTGGTCAACCCTTGAGCCAGTAGGATATTACTGCTTGATGAATCTCAATAGATTTGGTTTTTTTTTTTTTGGTATTGTTTGATGCATATGTTGAGTGCCATTTTCATGCAATTCAATTCAGATTAGGGGAAGACTTCTTGGTCTGGCAGGTGATGAAGCAGGTGTAACTTCTATCCTTGGAGCAAATTTTTTAGCTGGTTTTGCTGCTGGGACCTTGGCAGCTGCTGCCACATGTCCGCTAGATGTGGCGAAAACTCGAAGACAAATAGAGGTTGTTTCTCAAAACAAAGCTTCTAGAGTATGGATTATTATTCTTGCAAACGCCGCCCTTCCACAAACAAAAGGGCAGAAATATAAACGCCAAGATTAAAAGAAAATCATGATATGCACTATTATATTTGCAAATGTTATAAATTTTTAGTGCAACTGCTGATCAAAATAAGGCATTTATGAACTATGATCATTTGGTTTATAAGATCAACTGGCACATCTGTAAAATTGGTTTAAGCTTTGTTGATAGACGTGACTGTTTAATTCCATGCTCCTCCATGGTTGATATGAAGAAGTTTGTGGCAGTATGAACAGTATGATTACAGTACATGTTGACTAACATGTCATCTTTGCTAATTTCCAGAAGGATGCTGAAAGGGCATTGAGAATGACAACAAGGACAACATTTGTGGAGATTTGGAGGTATGTCTTTTCATTTAGTTATTTGACTCCTTTATAATGCTTTGGCCTGACCTCTGTTCTCTGTACTTTGGGTGAGGCAGGGATGGAGGATTAAGAGGGCTATTTGCAGGTGTAGGGCCTCGTGTAGGTCGCACCGGCCCTTCGGTAGGGATAGTCGTCTCCTTTTACGAGGTTGTCAAGTATACATTATACCACAGACATCACACTTCATCATAAGATTACACATACATGCATTGATCTTGAAGTCTTTCAACCCCTTTTGAATGGTTTATGGAAAGTCTTTGCTTTCGTTTATGGGATTAGACAATCAATGTCAACACCAGAAACCAACAGTGTTTTGACATGGCAAGAAGTCAGAGCCTGTGAGGCCAAATGATTCCCATTTGGAAGCGTCTGATCCCCAATATATCCCATCACCTTCATTATCAAAATAATTGTAACAGTATTATATATTATGGGGTTAACAAGGATGGTGTTACTGTCACACTTGTGTTTATATTCCTGTCATCTCAAAGAGGCAATTTTGCCATTTGCAATAAAGTTTGAGGAGGGTAAATTGTATGACTCCTCAGTGTGATGGCAGTTGTTTGCATTCTTACAACTTTTCTTTACAGAAATAAAATAAACACCATCATTAGCTGATTTTATGTTTGTTCGGTTTATAATCTCTCTCTCTCTCTCTCTCTCTCTCTCACACACACACACACACACAGAGTTTATGAACTCCTTGATTGACTGCAAGATGAGAAGTGATTGATATAGGGATGAAAAATACTAAAATAAATTGAATGAATAAATGTAACAATAAATTACTACTCCAAAAAAGGTGTAACAGATAAACACAAAAATCCCACCACCGGCAATATGTAGAATAAAAAATAATAGCAGAATGTAAATAAAAAGAATCCAGATACAAGAAAATTATCCAGGAGAAGGAGGAGGAGGAGGAGGAGGTAGCAAAAAACCAGGCACTATGTTCAATCTCTCTAAAGTCCTAGGAAGTGCCTAGTGTGAAAACGCATCGAGAGGGTGAATGAGGTATGTCAAAACCAATGCCACAAACATGAGCACGTACGCAATCCCTTGGTCAATTGAAGTACCTGCACAACAAAATGAATCAGCATGAAACTATCAATAATTTATTCTTTCAGATTGATGTGGCCAAAACAGAGCTGGCAAAAAAAAACAGAGAGAGGACACCAATTCCAGAAGTTGAAACTCGAGTTTGAATACAGAATTAGAGCTGTTACCATCGCTGGAAGGGCCAGGAGCAGGAGGGAATGATTGGCCTTGAACAAGGAAGGGCATAAAAATGGCGAAAGCAAAAGCATAGATCGCTACTATTCCAACACAACTCTTGAGAAAAGCCATCCTTATAAAAATCAAATCACTAAAAAGACTAAATAGAATGAAATGAACAAGATTCAAACTCAAAGCACTTGGCTATATATGTTGATGGTTGTATGAGAGTGAAGCTCTGCTTTTATATAACAATGGAGGAAAGGCGAGTGGTGGTCCCGTGTGGTGTGTGTGAGGCTGTAAATATGAGTGTGCATGTCTGTCCCTCTCTCCTCTTTCGTTGTAAATGGGGCCCATCTGGGCTGTTATGTACGTTTTTTATGAATAATCTTCGCCGTAGTCTGCAAAAAGATTATAGGATGCTTTGGCTTTGGATTGTAGTGTGCCGTTGCAGTCAATGCTATCCGTTATCTGAACGTTGAGCTGCGTTTGCATCTTTGGGATCATCGGGTAGCAGTTGGGATTCAAAATTTTGTCATGTAATTTTGAATTTGAAATTTAAATTTGAAGGCTCAAGCTTTCCTAGATAATTGTTTAGATGATCACAAAAATTATTATTGTTATTGTTAGTACTCCTAGTCCTAATTATAAAATAAAGTTGATTTTTTTGAAGAAATTTAGAGTATTTTTATTTTTTTCTTCAAACTAATTAGTTTAACTAATAAATTAATATATAATCTTTTTTTTTTATCAAAAGGAATTTCTATTGAAATACCAGGATGAAATAATGTTTTAGGAATAACATAACAAAGCGGTATAAATCAAACAATTGCAGAGAATAAATAACAACAATACAATAACAAAATCCCAGCAATCCTGATTCTACTCTTGGGCAAAAGCATTCTCTGAGGCATGTCTGGCCTGCTCCACATCCGAAGTCAGAATAGTTAACAAAGGGAGTGGTGGTTCTTCAACCCACCCCATGGGGCACACACCCTTACAAGCTTCAACTGCTAAGTAGTCAGCTGCAACATTACCCAAACGAGGGGTGAATGTCAAGGAGAACCCAACTTTGGATGAGAGTAGACTAATAATGTCTTGGATTATACTTCTGCTTCGCCAATCATAGAGATCTGGTAGTTGAGATAGCACACAATTATGCAAATATTGACAATCAGTCTCAAAGATAACCTTGTCATGACCTAGATCAATAGCTAACAACAGTGCTCGTTTCAGTGCCAAAGCCTCTGTCATAAATGCCGAAATGGACTTGATTTTGTCTACAAAACCCCATACATAGTGTCCAGCTTTATCCCTACAAATTATTCCCACTGCCGCTTGTTCTGGCATTGTGTGGAAAGAGCCATCAGAGTTTATTTTAAGAAAGCCATCTGGGGGTGCTCGCCAAACATGCACAATGTTATATGGTCTAGGCATCTGTGTTTGAACTCTAGTATCCCCTTCTAGTGCAGCAAAGAATTCCAAATTAGATCTATGTGAAGCTTCTATTATAGCTAGTGGGTTTGGGCTCAAATGATTAAAAACCACATCATTGCGTTGTTTCCAAATATACCAAAGTATCCAGCATAATAACGCAATTTCAAAATCATCCAAATCAGATTTTGCATCAGTGATATTTATCCACCAGTTATCAAAGTTCCATACCTGTGGCTCATCGGGCTTCACTCCCAGACTGCACCCAAACCACACACATCTAGTCCATGGACAATGAAAAAACAAGTGCTCAATTGATTCAGGAGCCATCATACAAATTGGACATATCGGATTAGGAGCTCGTTTCCTCTTCAATAGTGCCTCATTTGTTGCAACAGATTTGGAAAGGATCCTCCATATGAAATGTTGAACCCGAGGGATGACTTTGATTTTCCAGATGAATTTCCAAACTTGAGCAGAGATAATGCTTGATGTTCCTGGAAGAAAATTTTGGCCGATGGTTGTGCTGGTCTCATTTTTGTAGCCAAGTTTCACTGTATATTCTCCATTAATTGCTGGGATCCATACTAACTTATCCCTTAACCCATTTGTAGGTATAGGAATATTAGTAATGGCAGTGATAACATGTTCAGGAAGATACTCACGAACTTGATCTAATTGCCAACAACTATCAGATATAAGGTCACAAACTCGACCATGCTTTACAATGTACTCATGGCAGTCTAAAGGTTTCTCAAGAGGAGATATATTTGGGATCCATGGGTCTCCCCAAATTCTGATTGATGTGCCATCTCCAATGTCCCAGTGTAAATCTTTAAGTAGCATATTTCGGCCCTCTATGATACTCGACCAACACCAAGACGCCTTATACCCCTTTTTTGTATCCGCAAACTCACCACTGGGAAAGTAAATACTTTTTAGAACTATAGCCCATAATTCATTAGGTTTCTTCAAAAGACGCCAAGCAGTTTTAGCTAGTAAATTAATATATAATCTAAAGATACATAACATATGATATGATTAAGTAACTTAGTTAGCTTCCTTAATCTCTCCAAAAAAGTTAACTGTTTCTTATATTTAGGACTGGAAGTAGTATTGTTTATTGCTAATAAAATGGTGGCTAATCACTTGAGCATTTCTTCTGTCAAGTATTTTAGGTTTATCTCTTCTTAATAACTCTAGGTGGAGTGAACTTCTTTTGAGCAGCACTCCAACCATTTATATCTAAACAATTCTGTCTTTGAAGTTTTAAAAATAACAAGTATTATTTAAGAGTTAAAAATTTCCACAATCAAAGTCTAAATGTAAATCACTAATTAAAATTAAATTATTTGACTTTAATTTCTAATGAAAGTTTGATTAAGATATTACGAGTTAGAAATATTTAATATTTTTTTTATATTATCATCCGCTATTTGGTTTGGGGTTTGGGGTTACCCCTCCTATAAATCTAATAAGATCCTATATCATCAGACCAACTCTATGTTGGTGATATTACCCCTCTCAAGGGGTAAAGATCACCAAATGGCTTGGTTCGAACTCAGAACATGTTTAAGGGATTCAGCCATCTATTAGCTGTGCCAGGCTTTTGTGGGTGAGTTTAGGATTGTTAAATGAGAAAAAAAAATTGGTACAAAAAGATAAGAAAAGTTCAGGTCAAAAAAGAAAAAGGGTAGTGAAGACGTGGTTTGGGCCGTTGCCTTTAATTGGGCTCGATTCCAAACATTTTCTCATCTGACATCTCTCTCTGTTTTTGTTTTTGCTTTTGCCAAAAAAAAAATATATATTCAGTTATTGATTCACATCGCTCAGCGAAAGGGAAGGTGCAATCTCGTCATACAATCACGGACTGAATAGCAAACCCAGGAAGATGATTTACAGAAAGTGGTCCCTCCTCACCGGACCGGCGGTTGTTGTCGGCGGCATAGTTGGCGCCATCGTTGTAGCTAATCTCGTCATCGATGTATTTTTTTTGCTCTTCATTTTTCTCAAACCCCTAATTCTTTTGTCCCTCTCGACTGTGGTTGATTTTGATTGTTTAATGAGTTTGGATGCCGATAAGTGATCTGATTTTTTTTTTTTTTTCATGATTTCGCTAGTTTAATCTGATTGGATATCGTATAATGCCTTTAGATTTGTCTTTTGACTCTGTAAATTATCGTTTGATTCGTTTCTTGGCTTTGCTGCTGACTGCTTTAGGCCGTATGAGAAAGAATGAAACTGAATTCGAGTTTTAAGTTGTATGCTTTTTTGCATTATTTTACCTGGAAACAGCAAAATTTCCTTTTTCCGTGTGCTCTGGGGCGACATTTTTGTGCATTCTCGCAAGGGTTGTACTTCTTTTGTATTACAAATCATAGCTAGTAGAATATCCCATAATAAGGATGAATAATTTACTATGAGGTTAATGATCTACTGGGCGGTTCATTTGCATGAAAGTCTCTTTCTATGCTAGCTGTTATTGAAACTTCAGTATCAGCCTTATCTGACCTAAGGCTTTTCTAAGTTAAAGAATGCTTTCGATCATCAGGCATCACTGGAAACAGGGAGATGTGACAATATGTTTTGGCTTGTGTGTGTATATTGGTTCAAGCAACGCATATAAGTATTAGAATTGGACCTCGTTCTCTTAAGTCTGTCATCTAGACCTATTTGTACATCACATTTGAAGATTGCATTGATTGACCCAATAAACAGATTGCGGAACTATCCAACCTGCAAGGAAATATACAATCGCCTACACAGTTTCCTGGATTTTGTTAATTAGAAAAAGAAACAAAATATAGATGTTATAGTGAAATGAAATGTCAAATAAATCAGAACGAGCTATTTTAAGATGATATGCTCATGGTAGATTGTAAATTCTGCTGTCTCTGCAGTAAATTCTGTCTGATTCTAATGATTTGAGATTTATTTAGGTCTCTGGCCACTGCTTTATAGTGTATTACTGTCTGTTGGCATTAAGCAGGCCTGATTTAAGTTTCCTTCGGTGATTGCAATTGACTTCTTGTAATGAAATTTGCAGAATCCATTCCTTAAAAGAGAGAAAAGGAACCCTGATGTTCAACATGCGACTAAGTAGGAGAAAGGAGATGTTGAGGAGTTTAAAGTGGGGATGTCTTATAATCTTTGTTTTATGATCTCTCTGTATGCTGTTATGAATAATTCTTAGATTCTGAATGGAGTCTGGGCTATGAATGCTGGATCTGATGTTTTGCTTACAGAGGTTTTGAGACGACAGACTCTTGCTTTCATCAAATCGAGATAACTTGTTTTTAATTTTCCATTTCCTCTTCAAAATGTCCTTCCCATTCTATTTATCAAAGCTTGCCGCTGGGTTATTATGCTCATGATTGTAGACTATGTTAGAGATCGGTGGAGTAGCAATCCATGTTTTGTAAATTCTGTTTGCTGTTTTGCGTGAGTTGTGCTCGTTAGTGAACAATTGTTGGACTCTGATTGGAGTATGGGGCATGAATCCTAGTCTAGATGAGTCTATCTAATGTTTTGATTACAAAAGATTAAGAGGACCAACTCTTCCTTTCAGAAAGAACCCGATCCCATATTGTTTTAAATTTTGTATTTCCCCTTGATTCAATGGAAAGAAAATTAAAGAGGAAACTAGGAAAGTATGCTATGAGGGAAAATCTCAAAAATAAAAATATTATTTTTGAAGTTTCTCTTCATGCTATTCTCTTCTCGTTTTGTCATTTTCTTCCTACCCAAAGCAAGCCGTAGACGTGTTAGACATGGGTGGAGCAGTAACACTGACATTCTCGGACGCCATTTTTTAATTATAGAGAAAAGTAAATAAAAAAATGCAGACCGTATTAAGAAAAATAAATTAATGTAATGAAATGTAGTATTTATTCAGTGCTCTTGAAAATTTTATTAATGAGAAGGATTTATATTTCGACCAAACAAAAGATTTATATTAAAAATTTAAAATTAGAATAAAAGAATAGACAATTGGAATGAGACCTGGGCGAAGCAAGATTCAAATCCCTGTAGACTTGGTTTCCTTATTGAGCAAAGTCCTTAGTTTTGAGAGTTAATCAAATTAAAACCGTTCAAATTTAAATTTTAATAAAATGATAATTTTTTAAATGAAAAACCATTTTTTTGAAACAATAATAATTAAAAGATTGCTTTTATTTTTGATTTTATACCCATTAAAATAATTTTTTTAAGAAAATATACAATTTTAAAAAATCAACTTTAGACCGTCAGATTAAATCTAGACGATCCAGATTTGATTAGCTTTTCCTACTAAGCAAAAGGCGTAGAAGGGAAGTCAAGTCCATGCCGGACTGAGATGGCCCTTGTGCAGGCATTTTGATGCTTGAACAATGATATGTTGAAGATGCATGGTCAAGAAAAAGGCCACGCATTTTATTATAATGGCAGTTTTTTTTTTTTTTTTTTTTTGTGGTGCCATTTGAATTTGATAAAATGACACGTTGAAATTTCAGTTCGCAAACGAGACAAAGCAAAAGGTATGAATAATGACCTCTTTGCTGTGCAAAACGAAACCTTTCTTGTATTTCCTCCTATGAACACAAACTACATGGTAGCAGGTAGCAGCACTTGCACATTATCAAAGCATTGCTTCCTACCAGCCACACTGATCCAAACACATTCTTGATCTTCAATATTATCTTCCATTGACAAGCATTTCCATTACCAGATCGTTCCATGAGTCAATCGGTCCCGGCAAGCACCAATGCAAACAATCATTCTGAACTTTAGCATTCTTATCCCTCGCAAATGGCTGGTATTGCCGGTACGGTCCCGGGTGTGCGTCCGGCCTTAAGAGAGACAGAAAAGTTGTGTCCAGAAGTTTCAAAGTTGCACCTTGGTTGGATCCTAAGGATGCAGCATTCTCAAATTCCTCTAGCTCAATTTCACGCATAACTGAATCTACAGCAATAGGCTCAATCTGATCCTCTTTGAAGGGCATTGTTCTATTGCAATACCCTCCACTAAACCATTCTCCATTCTCAAAGTGGTCTGGTGTGGTGGTTCTTAAGAAAACATTAGCTTTGTGAGAAGAGTTTGTGACGAAGTCAAAAACCAGTTTCAGTGTTTTTCGGTATGCATATTCAAACCCCAACTCTGTTAGATTCTTTCCTGGACAGTAATGGCAGCCGGAGACCGTGTCATTCTCATGGTATATTGCAGTCTTGAGGAACCATTTGCCACCGGCAATCACAACATAATCGAAATCCTCGTACCGGCTGGTCCATTTGTCGTCGAGGTAGTCTAGATAAAGCTGTATTTCTGAAGAGGAAACTCCGTTTAAGTCCTCAGAGATGGCTGACTTTACAAGGAAAGGGGTCCATATTACTGAGAGTGTGAAGTTGTGAGTGGGGAACTTCCATATCTTGGATTTGTATTCCTCATCGTGGTAGATATCACGAGCCGGCTCCACCTGCACAACATGATGAGTGAAACTTGGGTCATGTTCTACTTAGTAGGACCGTATTTGCAGCAAACAGAATACAATCCACAGGGCTGCAGATAGTGAAGCTAGCTTTATAGGTGGGGACAAATAATTGCCTATTATAATGCAAAGCAATGAAAGCAACACAAAACCAATCCATCACAAGCGTCAGAATTGTTTGATCATTCCTACATTTGCTAACTAAACAAAACGCATGACACACAATTTCAACATGTTTTTTTGATACCGTTATTATCCAGTATCTGACACTTTGATGGGTGTCCAAACAAACGACTAATCTTATTTGGGGTCCATGACTGCCCCTCTTAGATCACTTGAAACCCAGAGAGATTTAATGGAACCTTACACCGCTAGACCAACTGTATGTTGGTAATTTTAACATTTTAAATATAAGTCTTTTTGAAAACATTACTACATGTATTTGTTGAATGAATCTAGGTAAGAAATTGACCGCTTACGAGGTTGTGATTGGGTTCCATTCTTGGTGATGGGCAAGTAAGTTCTTCATACTTGGTTACACTTACCATTCCAAAACTAATATTGAAGGAACTGTTAATAATAGACTATGAAAACTGCCAGGTCTTTCAATAATTATGGGTAGGTAAACCGGAACTGGCGTCAGGTCCGTACGCTGCCAGTTCTTTTCTTAAAGCTACATCGGGGTTAAAGTGCAGATTTACTAATGAAGTTTTAAACAAGGGGTGCCAACACAATTATATTTTAAAGAGGTAAAAAATATACATAAGGAATTAAAAATGGAGTATCCACCACAAATCCATTAACTTGCTTATAACGTCCGTTAGGTGTAACTGCAAATTATCTATGTGGCATTTAAGGAGATAAAACGTCCATTGTGGTGCCTCCAATATGTGACGGCACTATCTTTTCAGACCTTCATAGTCGTCCTCATGACTTGGTTTTCACAGCAACACAACCCTCCGTCTGCATCTTCCCATCAACAATGATGAAGATGCAGCCATCATTGTTACTCTTCGACCTTGCTTCAGCTCCTCGATGGCTCTGGTCTCTATTCCTCTTCCAGGTCTACTTTGTCACTGCTTTTCGGAGTCGAGTAAATCAAGTTGCAAAGAGTTAGGTTTCCTCTTTAATAAATCTATTCAATCCTTTCACTGCCACATTTTATCTCCTTAAATGTCACATAAACAATTTGCAATTACACCTAACGGACGTTATGAGCAATAGGTTTGTGGTGTATGCTCCATTTTTAATTCCTTATGTGTATTTTTGCCCCCTTTAAAACAAAATTATATCTGGCCCCTGAACTTTTTTTTTTTTTTTTGTCTAAAAAAATGGTTAAAAACATTGAGTACAACTGAAAAAATATTTTAAGCGATTAAAAACACTAAAAATTATTTTAGGGTACTGTATGCTACTTAACAAATATTTTAAGATACTAGATACGTCCAGAAAAATACTTCAAAATACTATATAATATTTTTTTAAGAAAAAAAAAAAGTTCAACCCCATCCTTTCTTTAAAACTACACCGTTTTGGTATTTCAAAACGGTGTAGTTTTAAGAAAAGGACCAACAGCGGATGGATCATGGAGCCGAGGGAAGCTAGGTCCAGGTAAACCTTCAGGGAAAAAGACAATATACCATCTTTAAAAAGCAGTGGACCAGACCAAAGATGAAGATGCTGGCTGTCATGCACTGAAAATTATATTGCCAAAATTGACATATTCTTACTCTCACTTGACCCATTAAACCATTCCCAAATCAGATGCAGACTGTAGCATATATCTCAGATCTCAGATACGTTTATAAAGTATAAACAGAGTTCGTTTATCTCAGGCATTGGCCTTTACAGGATTGGAAAATACTGAAAGCAAATCCAATGAAACACATTCCTCACAAATTTCTTCCAAATTGGTGAGGACAGAGAAACTGACATGAGTTGAGAAGTAAACGCTTATCTCAGATAAATATGCCTTATATTAAGGACCAAAGAGTACCAAACAAGAACAATTATTTTGATTCAAATTATGGGGAAAGCATGTCAGAAAATGGAAGTGTACCTGTGAGAGTATGCAAAGTAGGGACTGGACATGGTTACGAGAGATGGAATCACCAATAAAAGCCCAGGATTTATGCCTCATGAGATGAAGAAATTTGTGTGGATTGAATTTGGGTAATTCACAGTCCCTTGGACTCCACCTCCAGTACAGGTAGCCTGTGTCTGGACGTCCGTTTCTCATACAGTTTTGATGATCTTCAATCTCATAGCAGCTCTCATTGGTGTAGACTGGACCCGATGGGTCCGGTACCCAGTCACCCACAAAAAGATCACATTTCTCTGAAACTGCATAGTTTTTTACTGGACATTCATCAGTGAATAACCAAAAAATAGCATTTGACATTCGACCAGATTTAGAGAAATTACTTCTTCTTTTTAAGTATTTGCTATGAAGTCAAAACGGATACATTCAATAAATTCATATCTTTCTGAAAATCCAACAATTGATCGTATCATTAACCAAACTCACTAATCACTTTAATGATTTAACGAGGAGGGGCCATTTCCCAACATGAAAAACCGGAAAATTTTGAAGCATCAGTACTTAAAAACACAAAGCTGTATCTTGTCTGGTTAATAAAAAAAACCTCAGATTCGTTGCATTTCCAGGAATTGAAACATAAAGACAATGAACAGTGACAAACTCTGCAAATACAACAGAATATACAATGTCTTGGTGTTTCAGACATAAATGAGATATGTTCCACTTGATACATGTCTTGCCTCCATAATCAAGATGAACAATATACTTGAGGGGGGGGGGAAACAGAAAAATTTCTAACCTTTCAGGGTCGTTTGGCTCTGGTTTGCCGGAAAATCAACAAAATCAAGAACTTGAGGAGGAGGAGAAAGAACAGGGGCCTCTGTTTTGTCGTTATTCGGAGAAGGTGTCTCTACCACTAAGAATGAGCTGAAAGAATCAGAAAATAGAAGGCGAAGAGCGAGACCCACCAAGAAAAAGGAGAGGAGACACTTGAGAACGGCTTGATTTTTGTGTTTTTGAAGGAAAAATGGGTTCGAAACAGACCTCATTTCCTTCATCATTTGGTGTTAACAGGAGCCAAGAAAATCTGAGGAGGAGGAAGGACAATGAAGAGCAACAGAGACTAATAAATTAAGCATTTTCTTTTCTCGACCAACCCAACCGGGCAAAGCATGAAAATCATTTAAGTAATGATTAATGATTATTTTTTTTTAAAAAAAAGAATAAGTAGTTTAAAATAAAATAAACGTAGAGGTTGCAGCACGTGTCGATTCACCGAACGTACAAGGGAAAATAATTAAATGATCATGGATTCATCCAGAAAATAATTATTTTTTAAAATATTAGTAAAGATTTTTGTAAAATTTGTGGGTAATTCTGTTGCTAACTTGGAAGGTATGTTCATTTGCTTAACCATATAAAATAGGAATGAAATAAGGGAAAAAGAAAGAGATAGAACTTTAAAATTGTAAAGTTTTATAAACATGTATTTTTTTAAAAAAAAATGAGTTGTTAATTGCTTATTAAATTTCATCATTCTCTTATCAACCTTTAATAATAAACCTGATTTAAGATTTTACGATTTTAAAATTAATTTTTAGTCTTCTTCCTATGAAATAATTTGATAAAAAAAGATAGATATGGAATATGTAGTCTTTTAGAGTAGTAAATAAATTGATTTGATTTCATGGATCCTGAGTGATAAATTTGCTTGAATATGAATCATTTAATTTGATTTATAAGAGTATGCGCAAGTTGACAGGGTGTCAAAGCTTTCTTCTTCTTTTTAATTTCAAAGAGGAAGAGCAGTTAATATTTAATGATTTGAGATTGAAATTCATGAATGGATTAGATGCTTGCTTGTACGCCAGCTGGCTTTAACTTTAGCTTTTGCTCACATCACTCTCACAAATCTCTCTCTCTCTCTCTCACACACACATACATCATTGCAATAATTTATTTATTTATTAATTGGAGTAACATCAAAGGCATATCATATAGATATAAGAATGACTGTCGTTTCAAGTTTCCACATATTTTTATCAATTGGAAATATTACATCTTAGATCCAAGTCTTCTAAACATTAGGATTTTCTTGACCACGAATATAAATTCATTATGAAGAAGTCAAATACAAACAAATATGAAAACTGAAGAAAACCTAATCAACAAGGACCTGATATTTGCTAGTAACCTTTCATCATTAGGAATAACATTAGGGGTGAAAGATCAAAATCTTAGATAACTAATATAGCTTTTAAGATTCTTTAACTTACATGTTTTGAGATGTTTGGGCCCTTGGACGTTATTTTTCCTTATTTATTTCAGTGAACATGTGATTAAATGAACGACTTTATTCAAAGATATGAAGATATGAACCTTCTTTTACCTTTGGCTTTTCAAGGTTCTGAGCAAGGGATTAAAATTCAGATTGGGTATTGAACTGATTGGGATACTGAGTTAAGGGTTAATGGATTAAATCGGGGCCAAACCGGAGCTAAACCAAGATCAAATCGATGAGAAATTAAAGATTTTAGGTTTATAGGATGAAATTCTAAAGGAAAAATTTTTAAATTTTTTTTTTTTAAATTGTAACCCGGACCGGACCGGTCCACTGGTAAGTTCATCGGTTTCCTGGCAGGACCGGCCGATCCGGTCCGGATTACAAAACCTGGGTTCTGATAGTACATACCTAAACGCTATGTATTATAAAGGTTCTTTGGAAGCTTCTTGTTCACCTTTCCTTTTCTCATGCATAATCACTTTTTCTATTATTATTATGAAGCATCAGTAGGATAACGTGGTTTCCTGAAATATTCAAGTTGTGTTATTTATGTTTTACACGCATATTAATTAAACATTTACATAAATATTTTACAATTATATACAAGTACCATTTCAAATTTTATGATGTCATTTTATATAGAAAAAAAGATGGAAGATAGTATTTCAAATATTATTATATAAAAAATCTGAATTAGGGGGTGGTTGGTCAATGATTAGGGATTATGCTTGAGAGATAAGGTGTGTGGGATAAGGTGAGCGAGTCATGTTACAACACCCACTCTATTCCTATATGGGCTTTTTTTTTTTTAATGAGCTTGTTCGTAAGACTTTTTTTTGTGTTTGTCTCAATAATAAATGTTTTTTTTTATTTTGTCCTCATTTAATTATTAGGCTACATATATTATCTTTCATCATTTTCTTATTACTACTCTCTCTAGCACCCATTCATAAATAAAGGTATTTTTGAAAAATATTAAATTTACTACATAAATATTACATTTAGTTATTTTTAACTGTTTTTAAAAATCTCACAAATCGGTTAAAAAACTCTTTTATATATATGGACGGGAGGAGTAAGTAAGAAATTATGAAATGCTTTTAAATGTGGACCACAATATTGGCTTTGCCTTTGCATTTATGTTGGGAATGAGTAAGAAGAAGATGCCCTCTTATTTAAAAATGCCACCAACCCAACTTCTCTCACTTGTCACCTCTCTTACTCTTCTATTTGTCACTGCTATAATTATTACTGCCCTCTATCGTTTTCCTCATTTATGGCGTCAAAGAAAGTTATCGGACATGTAAACTTAGAATTGGAAAATAGTATTACCTCCTTGAGTTTAATTGACTTTTTAAAAAAAAAAAAATTATTAAAGAAGTTAAATAAATTTTTTTTAAATATTCATATTCATCTTTTTATATTAAATTAATTTGTCTGACTTATAAATTAATATATAATCAAATAATACACAAAATATTATATGATTAACTATCTCATATAGTCTCTCTAAAAAAATTAACTATGTCGGTCGGATAAAATAATAAAAAATTCAAAACCTTTATAGTTTAGTGATATAAAAAGTGGAAGCTCCCTAATGGGCCATAGTAGGTTTAAGGCTAAAATATACCAAACTCTGCTAATCTTTTATTGGGATCTCGCCCTATAAGATGGTCAGGATAGCGTTGAAGCTGACCTAAGATCAGAGGAGTCACCAAAGGCATGCCAAAATAACAAAAGCTGTGAGGAATTAAAGAAGGAAGATGTTGAAAAAGGCATGCCAAAATAACAAAATTCAAGAGACGTTTGTATATTTTATCCTAGGTTTCATCGTTTTTACTATGCAAAAAGAATTGAGAAATAGCAGTGAGTTGTAAAACTAAGAGGAGGATATATATACCACCTCGATTTTATTTATAAGTCATTTTTTATCAAAAAATTTGATCGTATTTATAAGTACAGTTTCATAATAGTAAATGTGTTTTATACTTTTATACCCCTATTAATTGTAATAAACAAAAAGAATTTATTCATGTTGATTTTTAGAATCAATCATGGATAAGGGCAAAATTGAAAATTTAGCTCATAATTAATAAATTAACTAAATTTTCTTGATATGTGAGAATTAATTAAAAAAAATTATAAATAGAATCAGAGTGGTACACATAGATACTTACATACATATATAAAAAGAGTAAAAAATGGTGAGAGGGGCTTATCAAATAGGTCCATCTCTGCCCGGAAAGCAACAAAAAAGGACATGGGATGGAACAATTTGTTCATTTTTAATTACTAAATGGGAAGCAAGACAGGAAGGATGTCGGTGCACGGTTGGATCAGAATCCTTTGTTCCCCCTCTTTATTTATTAATGTTTTCACATTCAAATGTGTTTTTTTAAAATAAACCAGATCCAATTTATTTATTTATTTACTACTCCAATAAATATATTTCATCACATGATGCATCATATAGAGAATTATTAGTGTGAACCCTACTAGTCTAGGGTTTTCTGTTAGACATGAATTATAGAGAACAAAGACTGTATATGGCCAAAAATTGAGATATGACGTTAAACACGATTAATCAATGCCGTTTGGCACTTTAGCCCTGTCACTTTGTGGAGGACTGAATGCAAACACTTTTAAACTTTAGGGGTCAGGAGGTGTAATATTTGCAATAGCAAAACCACGGCCAAAGTTATGTACTTTATTGGATTTGGATGTGAGCGCCCAACAACCATCCCGTGAGCTTTGTCTCTGTGCATTTTATACTTTATTCCCTCCTCATCTCCATCTCCAGGGGTGTGTAAAGTGTCCCGGTCCCGATTATTTGGTCCCGGTTTCGGAATTTTGATTCTGGGAATTTTTCGTCCCGACCGGGATCGGGATCGAGAAAATCGAAACCGGGATCTAAGGGACCTGGGATAGGGACCGGGACCAGTCACACACCTTGTGATCCCGGTTCCGGTTTTTTTATTTTTTAAAAAAAAAATTTCTTACATACTAAGTTATTGTTTTATTTTTGTATTTTTTATCCCATAATTTAGGTTATCATTTGATAAAATGTGTATAACATATATAGTTGGAGTTAAACTGTATATATCGTGATACTAATCCTACTATATAATGTATAAAAATAATAGCAAAAATGATGAAGGTGATCATAATAATAATAATAAAATGTTATTCTTCAATTCTAGATCAATTTGTGTGATTATTATAACCTTATTAGATGTTAAATAATTACTTTAAACACTAGATTATATAAAATTTAACTAAAATAATAATTTTTTTAAATTTAATTTTAAAAAAAAACCGGGATTTCCCGGTTTGATCCCGGTCTCGGCCAGGATTACTAGGACCAAGACGCAATTTGCATCCCGGCCAAAAACCGGGACCGGGAGTGGTGGATCCCGATCCCGGATTTGAACACCCCTACTAATTTCTTTCTCGCGGGATCCACCATAAACATTGAGCCTTTTTATTTTATTAAAAATAACTCTGTTTGTTTCTTGAAAATCTTATGAGGATTTGGCTTCATCCAAGAAAATAAACTTAAAAATGAATCTATCAAGAAACCTGAACATTAATGATGGTTAGTAGCCACTTCAATGTTTTAATCATCCCTATCAATTTCAATTCGGTGCCAGAAATCTCAACACTACTTCAAATTCAAATGAGACCTCTATATTCAACTCAAACTTTTTATTAAAGGTCACTAATTTCATTGATACTAACACTATTTTGCCAATAAAATTAAAATGCAAAAGGAAAATAAAGGGCATGATTTCACAACCATAATAAATTGAAATTTTCCTATTATATTTGGACTAAATCATATTAACAGAGAAATTTCCCTGCCATCCTTGCAGCAAGTTCAGGCTATAAAAATTACAATTTCTAACGGATGCAAATAGCAATATTGCCCAGAACTAAGATTCAAGACGCAAAAAACCTTTCAGCACCCCCTCTATCAATATTGCCTAAAACTAAAATAAAATCAATCAAAATGAAAAGCTGAAACTGGAACTGGAACCAACTTTTTCTATATGCAAGTCATGCAAACAAACATAGAGCAACAAGACAAAATTTCCAGTAATCTGGCCAAATTTGTAAACTGAATTTGTGATCCGATCCCAAATAATATTATCAATTCTACAAAAAGAAAAGAGCACAGTCCTCCTTGAACCTGTAATGGTCCATACTTGTTGGATTAAGAAACTGCTCTGGGTGGTTTCATGCCAAATCCATGCTTCGTTTTCTCCACTCTGTTTAATGCCAAGTCAAAATCAAAAAAATGGAACAAATTTTAGCTGTTATGAATAAGTAGCAGCATTTTACTTCCTCAAGTAAGTAATTCAAGTGAATTAAAATGAAAAGTGCCCATCAGAAACTCAGAACTTACGTCGGTGCAAGTTTGCCAAGGCAGTCTAACTCATCACCTGTGTCCTCATCCAGGACTCTCCCAGAAATTTCAATGATATAAGATCTATCTCTGTCTGTGGGAAGTCCTCTACCAGTAAGCAAATTCAAGTCTTTTTCATGAAGTTCCCTCCCATTCACAAAAACACCAGTATTTCCACCTGCACAATTTCCTGGCATGGGATAACTGAACTCTTCTATATGTGGCTGCAACCAAAAAAAAAAAATCAGCTTATTCAGTAACATTGATTGGATTATAAAGTGAATGGATTGACAGCATGTTCCAGATTAATATAACTTACAGGTATTATTCCAAGGCAAGGCCCGCCCATAACACCCCAGAAACCGGCCCGAAAGTCATACCTAACATGTGTAGGCAGATCCATTAGTAAACTGTATAAGAACTCCACATATAAACTGTAAATGTGATACAACCAAAGCTGTGGTACAAGTCATTTAGACAGTATTTCAGTACAGTTCATCTATAATCCAAGCAAAGAAAGTTCAATGTGACTTTGAACGGTTGCACAAACAAAGTTTAATAAAGCTTAGGTCCATAAGAAAGAATAGAATCTATTTTCAGACCTGAGCTGATTTTGATCCTGGTTATAGCATTTTAATTTTATTACAATGCTTCATGTGCAAATAAAACTTTGCAGTTGATTTTAAAGCATGCTTACCAATAGTTTCCAGGTTGAATTGGTCCAGCTAGCTTTTCAGCCTTTTTAATCACAGAATTTGGTATGGGTTGCCCATTTATAGTGACATTACTTCTCTCTCGCTCGGCACGAGATATCGAGAAATCTCGGAAGCTTTTCTTGATAATGTTTGTAATGAATGAGTCACCTCCTTTAGTAGCTCTAGGATGATCATGTTTTCGGCTTACATCAGCAGATTCCTCAGAGATTCCAGTGTTACAATAATCATGGACATCCATCTCGGTTGCAAGCACCACATCTTTTAAAGAATTTTGTCTCGTTTTAATCTTGTCTACTTTAACCTTCTCTTGCTCTAAGCGACTACTTCGATTGCCTTTCTCAAATTGAGTTGCTTCATGGTTACCATTAGAATAATCAAAATAATCGTTAAGAGGTGAACCAGCAGGTGGTGAAGACAATGAATGCATAGTTGGCTGCTGAGTGGATTGAATCAACTCACATGGATCAATCATAACTTGAGGACTATTTTTGCCTTCAGATGTATTGAGAGATGAAGAACGAAAACTTGGACTCTCCTGAGACTTGCCAGAGTTCAAGCTTGGATCAGCAGCCAGCGAAACGGGCTCCTTATCTACCGAGTGAAAATCATAGCCTGAATAATCATCAGGTGAGAAGTTAGCACCATTACTCTTGACATGATCACCGGAATGTGATTCACAGCTATTTGGAAACTCATTAGAGCCATCATCTGCACTTGCAGAAGTTCCCTTAATTTCTGGATGAGGAGAAATAATTAGCTTCTTGTTAATCACAGAAAGGCTAATTTCTGAGGAACATGCTCCACATCGCACATTTTGCTGACAATTTTTCATCATAAAAAATGCTTTTTTAGGCAGTTGCAATAACTCAAAACAATTGAAACATGTGATGAAGGGGGATCCACCAGCTACGGGACGGCAGTGATGGCTACCACCAGCTAACATCACTTTCTGAAAACAACTTTGGAGAACTTCAGCCATCTCAGAGTTGAATTCACCAGACCATCTTGAATGTGGTTGTCTTCCATGAAAATTCATGGGGTGAGTGGTGCTTCTAAAATTATGAGCATGTGGACCATATGCCCTTGGGACAGCAGTATCAGGGAATCTGCTATTAATGAGTGTAGTAGGTGGTACTGGCGCTGGAAATCTTCGTCTGTCCTCATAACAATTGAAACATGAGCAAGAAGGTGGGTGAAGAACCGTATTACGTGCATAAGGTTCATATAAATCAGGATTGGTATCAACAAAATGTCTGGGATAGTAAGGATGATATGATCGTTGTGGAATCTGATGAGGTAACTGATGTGGACTTGTGCTTTGAATCTGAGGTGCAAAGGGATCACCATACCCAGGAATGGAATTAGGATTATGCATTGAAGGATGAAATCCAGGCATAGCCATTTGATGGCCTTTTGCAGAAGCAAAGGGTTCATCATGATGATGATAGTTGAAATTAGAGGGACCAACCGTATGATTGTCAGGGCGAAAAAATTGCCTTGAACTCCCATTCAACTCAGACAATCTTGGGGGCAGCCAAGCATTAAAGGAGCCACCATATGGATCTGGAGGAACCATCTCTTCTTTTGGGTTGTTTGCCGTGTCAGAAGGAGGCTGACTGAGCTGATTCTTTAACTCATCCAGTTTCCTTAGAAGCTCGGCTCGATCTTGCTCGAGGTTCTGAACCCTGTTTGCAGTATCAAAATCTCTTTGATTCCTCCATGGTCCCCCATGATTATATGAAAACCCTGAATAGCTGCTTGAAGTCCCTCCATCTGGATGGTTTGAAGTAGAAAACCTCACACCTTCAATATCAGCTTGTGACTTTCTCCAAATCTCAGCCCTCTCCCCGTTTTGCCAATCAGACATTCTCCCAGAGAATTTGGACCCTTTATCAGAACTGATTTGATAAATTGGCCCCTCTTGATCACTTCCTGCTAATTTAACCACTTTATCTCTGCTTCTGCTGACATAACCCCTTTCCCCATCAGTATCAATAGAGTGACTCAATGAAATCTCATGTCCATCGTGTTCCTTCTCAAAATTCCTTGTATTATTATAACTTGAGGAGACACTATTTGATCTAACTTTAATGTCAGAAGGATCCCTCGAATCTAGTACTTCTTTGTCCAACAAGTTATCAGATTTAGCATAATCTTCTCCAGTATTCTTCTCATCTGGCTTCTCCAACATGCTTCCATTTCCAAAACCTTCATATTTTGCTGCAAATGAAAGTAATGGAAACCAAAATAAGAAACAGTAATCAGCCCATTCATGTTCTTTTCCTTTCAGTAGAAAAGATCCCAACTTCAATGCATATTATGAATTACTATGCTTGACAGAAAGTGAGTCACCTTCCAATTATCAATCAATTCACAAGCCATAACCATACAAAAAAGAGGTCAAAATGGATGCTCTACATACACACATAATAATACATTAAGTATGAAATTGCTTCCTCATCATGAACTTCAGAGATAGAAATTAGGTATCCCCCCCCCCCCCCCCAAATTTGTGGGTTATAAAACAGTCTGATCCTATGGGAATCCATGCCTGCAAAATTTCCTAAGAAAAAAACAACACAAAATACCATAATCAGAGGCTAGAATCTTCGAGCAAAAAATGTGAGAAAAGGGTACCTCGAAGAACCGCTCCGCAGCCTCCACATTGATAGACAGAGTAATCAAAGAGCTCGGGAAGCAGGTTTTCACACTTGGGACACCGTACGAGCCGCACCTCTGAAGATTCAGCCATGGTGACTAGCAACGAAGAAGAAGAAGCAGGTCAGAGAAAACTCAAGATAGGATTTTTGCAATGGAGTCTTGAAGCACATGAGAAAATGAGAAGACAATCAATATTGTGTTTCTTTAATTTCTCCTCAAAGTGAAGGCTTGGCTTCTTGGAACCAACAATGTCAGTTGAGCAGGTGTTAATCGGAGCTTTCACTCAGAAAAAAGAAGCTGAGCGACACTCGACACAGAGAAAGGAAAGGAATGGCTGCCTCACTTTTGCGCTTTTTCTTTTTGTTGTTTCCACCGAAAGAGAAGGGACAAATTTTCTCTGAGAATCTAATGAAATAATAATTAAAAAAAAAGTATAAAAATCTGAAACTCTATAAAACTCACAGAATTTACTTAAGCATGCCAAACTTGAAAGAGGAGCTTGACGAGTGTTGGGTTTTGAAAAGAAACGAGTGGTTGGATTTCCAAAGGTGTTAGATGGTTGTGTCTGCAATAAATGGAAATGCCAAGAAGAAGAAGAAGAAGATAGCGAGTGGTGAACGACGTCGTTGGGAGGGGCGCCTTCACCATCACTGACAGTGGGCTCTGATCATGGAGCAGGAAAGCAGAGAGAGCGATGGGAATGGAAGGTTTGGAGAAGGACTTAGTGCATGTTTGAACCGCGTAACGATAGTTTATTATAAACTGTTTTTTTACATAAATGAAGATAAAATTTTTTTTACATACTCACCTCGTATCCCGTAAATCACGATTAAAAAACTGTTTTTAAGTATTCATATCGCTGTTCCAAACACATACTTACCGAGCTCTTACATCCGCCACTCTATATTTATCAGACACAGACGCATGAGCATGACATGTTCCTACATGATAAATTGAAATATTTCCTCAAAAAAGAATGAAATGAACCGGCTATTAATTATGGTGTGATTGCACATGATAGCTCTTATTTAGATGGAAAATGGCGGATTCAATCTTACTTGTAACTTTTCATATGGGAAGGATATGATCATGTGTTTAAAAAAATTGTGTAATTACTATATTTACAGGTTGGCTATTGGTGGTGTTATTGACCATTTACTCTGTCTAACATTTAAGCCTTTAAATATAAATTAAGAAGCATTATCATATTTGTTGATCTTAATTCTTATATAAAAGAATGAATATTTGTACACTGGAGTATCATCTTTTTCATCTTAACTAATCAATGTCGTGACTAATAGTAGGGTCAAATCAACTATCCAACGACCGAATTTATCACTCCACGTTGTATATTTATATTAAGGTTAAGGTGTAAATTTACTTTAAAAATATCCGCTGAGGAGTAATGTTATTTTAAAAGTTTTTTTAGATTCAATGTCACCCTAAAAGTTTCAAAATGTAGTAATCTTACTCTATACTGTTAAAAAATTGATGTTAATTATTAACTTTTTAGCAGTAAATGATAACATTATCCTATTTTAATACTTCCCGAGCAACACTGAACGTAAAAAAATTTTAGGGCAACATCACTCATTAACAAAAACTTACAGAGTAAATTTGTACTTTAACCCTTTATATTATATTCCCAAATTAAAATATGTACTATTATATGTATAATCATCCCATTAAAAGTTATTATAGGTGCATTCAAGCTGCAATTGAATATGGAAAATTGGCCGTCTTGAGGACATTTTATATTGATAACAAAAATAAAAAATAAAATGGAGATCAATTAGATATCGTTCTGACGTATGTAATTGATAAGTGCATAAAATTACCGATTTTTAGCAGGCAGGAGGCACTAAGTTTCCGATTCGTTGTCCAACAGTGTTACATTTCTAATATAGTTGGATATTTTGGGTTGACCGCTTTGACCTGGTTGGTGGATTTAAAACTTGAGGCTTTTAGAAACGCAATTGTTATTATCAACATTATTATTACTCCCTCCGGTCTTAATTATAAGATAAAGTTAAATTTTTTGGAGAAATTAAGGAAGCCAATTAAATCACTTTAGAGTATTTATATTTTTAATATCTTTATATTATATATCAGTTTATTAGTCAAATTAATTAGTTTGAAGAAAAAAATATAAATATAAATATTCTAAAGTGATTTAATTGGCTTCCTTAATTTCTCTAAAAAATTCAACTTTATCTTATAATTAGGACCGGAGGGAGTATTAATTTGTCATGTAATGTATTTTGTTCTATGCGGAAAAGTCAGAAGACAAGGAGAACCGCGTGACCAATTAATGTATAAGTTGATGAGGACGATTTGCGATGTGAATGGACATCTAAGCAGATAATTAAGACTTTTTAAGACCTGGTCATCTTTTTTTTTTTTTTTTGGCCAAATTAAGACTTGGTCATTGAAAAACGCTTAAGACTTTTATGTCGGTAATAAATAAATTTTGTTCCATTAAATTTTTTTTAAAAAAAACTTGTTTTATTTAACATTTTCTGACCACCAATTAAACAACATTCACACAGGTCGCGTCATTACTAACAAATTATGAGCATATATAATTTTTTTTTTGACCTTATGCGCATATATAATTAAGGAAACCTGAAGAATGGCCAGTGAAAAAAAAAAAAAAACTACCCAAACCTAATTAAAAATCAAGTGATATTAGAATAACTATTTGATTTTTCAGAAAACTTGAAGCCGTGAACATGAGAGGGGTTGTGGGAGTTTGGGTCTAAAACAAGTGGACTTTGGTAGACCTACACAGTGACAAGGTCCGATTCATTTAGAAAGCATATAGATTCAGTGTTCATTTGGATCGACGATTGAAATGCTTAAAAGTAATTTTTTAATTGTAATTTACAGTATACGAGGTATGTATGTAAGAAGAGTTGTGTTTTGATTTACGTGAAAAACAATTTATAAGCAATCAGATCGCTAAAACAAACATGCCCTCAATTGAGAGCAAGACAACCTCAGAAAAATGTTTTTTTAATTTTTTTTCTGCAAATCGAATCGAAATAATACTCCTCTAGCATGTTTATCTTAACAATGTAAAAGAATTTCTAAAAAGTTAAAACAAATGAACAAACACTTAAATAAACAAAAAAATTAATAAAAGAACGACACAAAACGCTAATATAATTAAACTCTATTGAGAGCAACACTTTTTAGCGGCCATGTCCAGAAGCAGAACGTTTGATGATGCGCATGTCACCCTTCTTCTTCTTGTTGCTGCTGCTTCTTGCCCTAAACAGCTTCTTGCACTGATGCACCAACCTTTTCGCCATGGAAGTGGGGCCTCCTCCTCCTTTACCACTCCTACATTGAGTAATAGTAGAAGTAGTAGTAGCAATAGTAGTCGTCTTCTTCGTATGATTCATCATATGGCTTTGGATGATATCAGTCATTAAAACCAATTCGTGAGAATCATACAATGAGCTTTCACAGTCCCATATCCCCTTCTTCTCTTTCCCCACCTTCTTCCCCCATTCTCTTTTCTTCATCTTCTGATTTGAATCCTCAACTGTTAAGAGTGCCCTAAATCCTTCATTGTATGTGATGTCCAGCTTTTATATTTATCTGGGCTTTCAACAATGTATATTTGGAATAAATTTATCTCTCAATTAATCTTGTATATATTACATATGTTGTATAAGTGAACTCATTATTACAGATTCATTTTCTTAAAAATTGGACTATAGTGTATATTATACCAGAATAAGAAGATCATTATGTTATAGGTGCAATTTGCAAAGCCCTATATATATATTTTTTCAAATCAAAAGTATTCATTTCAGCAGTCAAGAGTCAAAAGTCGTGAGTGAGAATCTCAAGAAAGTAACGCAGTATATTCAGAAAAAAAGAATTCCCTTTTGTGCCAAAAGGATGACATAAAAATAATTAATTTAATTATAATGAGGGGTCCATTCTTCATTCATTTTATTATTATTAGCAAAGGCAATCATATTTACGTACATTACTCTCTTTGGCATGCTGACTCACCGTTTGGATATCTCTTTATTTAAAAATATATTAAGTGTATGTTTAGATTAATGTCACGGTAGTTTATAAACTGTTTTTTACGTAAATCAAAATAAAACTCTTCTCATATACATACCTTATTTTTTAATATGATTATTACTATTCCAAATACACACTAAAATACATACAACTCCACTAACAAAAACTATCCAAGAATTCAATTACTTCATTTTCATACTTGGAGCACATAACATTTCCCTGTTTAATTTCTCTCTCTCACTTTGATTGCCAATTAATTTGCTGGCAATATATGACAAAATAGTCGGGCATATATTTTTTCGATGATTATTAAGAATCACATTTATCCTAATATCTAAATTTGCCACGATGGGATTTTCTTATGACTCTTTTACAATAATGCCCCTTGGATAAAATATAAGTGTCCGTTCATGACCATAAAGTATCGTCAATATGACTCATCCTCTCTTTTCTTTGGCCAACATCGGACTCATTTCCATTGGAAAAAAAAATTATATAAAGCAGACGTTTGGATGAGCGATTCGATTGCTTATAAGTTACTTTTTAATAGTGATTTACGGTATACGAGGTAAGTATATGAGAGGAGTTGTATCTCGATTTACGTAAAAAGCAACTTATAAGCAATTTGGTCGCCCAAACAAACAGACTAGCCCGTTTGGGATAGTGTTTTTTTGGGTAATAAATGTTTATTATGTAAGTTGAGATAAAACTCTTCTCACATACTTACCTTATATACCATAAATCAAAATTTATAAACATTTATAGACCAAAAATAAATTATCCCAGACAAACCATATAACCATTTTGAGAAGCGAAGATACACATAGTAAATTCATTGGATTTTGTACTACTAGAAAAAGTGAGATTAGTTTAATCATGACATGACGCCAAACTAAAAGCATGTTTGTTTGAGCTTAAAAAAACTTATAAGTTGCTTTTTACGTAAATCGAGACACAACTTCTCTCACATACTTACTTCGTATACCGTAAATCACTATTAAAAAGCAACTTATAAGCAATCGAATCGCTAAACCAAACATACCCTAAAACTTTTGCTGTATTATTGTTGCGGAGGGGCAGGCATTGATTTTTCTAATCTTTTTTTTTTTTTCATTTCCTATTCTTACTCTTACCGCATTTGATATGATTAACCAACAATGAATTAATTTAATATTTTAATCTTGAAAATCATGGACCAGCTTAAATATATGAATTTTTATAACACTTTAGTGTCCCTTCAATAATATTCAACAGATTGCAAATTACTCATTTTTATCTAATACTTCACATCTAAAAATTGTTGCTGTTGCCTTTCTGAGAAATTAATTGCTCAAATATAATAGGAACGTCAACTGAAATCCCATAGCAGAAAATAAAAGAACGGTAGGCTAAATATATTAATACAATCAAGGTAATTAAACCCGGACCGGTCAGTGAACCGGTCGGGGTACTGGGTCAAGTGTCAGTGGATCAGACTGGAATCAAACCGGAGCTAAACCGGAACCAAACCGGTGAGAAATGGAATATTTTAGGCTTTTAGTATGAAATTCTAAAGAAAAAATTTAAAATAAAAAATAAAAAAAATTGACCCGGACCGGTTTAGAGGCCGGGTCGCCGGTTTTCGGTCTGGTTCAGTCGGCCTGATCTAGGTTAGATAATCCTGAATATAACAATCTATCTAACCTTTTTTAATATTCATATATATATATATATATATATATATATATATATATATATATATATATATATATATATATATATATATATATATATATATATATATATATATTGAGATATAATTTCTAGCAAGGTAGAATATTCATAGTCACTTAGACTCCCATTTAGTATAATTACCTGCATACCATCCAATATGATATAAAATATATAAAAATAATAATATTATTTATAAGTTATAGATAGTATGACTCATCATATTATAAAATAGGAACATAATGAGGGTATAGATTATAGAATAAGGGAAGAAACTTTGCGTAAGAAAATGAGGAGGAAAAGTAGAAACTTTGGACCAAGCATGTTTGTCCAATTTTATGGACCACCGAAGTAAGTGAAAAGCAAAAGCTAATCCTATTGGCTATACATTTTTTTAAAAAAAAAAATTATGATGTAGAGCTTTTTATCTTTTAGTTTAGATTAATCTCCACATGTCACTATAGAGTACATTGGAATGTTTTATGATTAATCTTATTGAATACATGTGAATCATGTAAACATGTCAATCTTCATGTTGACCTATTCGAATCTTAAATACTACTATAATATAGAAGTTAATTATTGAGAAATTTGTTTTAGCTCTAAATATAATACATTAATATGCTATGCTTTTTAAATTAACAAATTTTCCCCAAACTAAATTTATCAAGGGCACACATTAAATGAGATTTTTTATTAACGAAAATAATGATTGGATGAGATATTTTAAGGAAAACAGCAAACACTTACAAGATAAATTAATAGGACGAGTATTCTCAACATTTCCTCCACGTAAACAATGATTGGTAGTTATCCTTCTAAAATGATAAGAGAATTTTTAATGTATATCTACCATTTCATTAATTGAAGAAATAATTGAAAAATAAGGCATGAAGTACAAAAAATAAGAAATTATCAATCAAAATTAGTATGCTTCATTGCAATATTTTTTATAAATTTTTAAAAATAAATCACACAACTCATAAGAAAAGTCAGTAACCAACTCCCATTCAAAAATTTTATTGATTAGAAAGATGTGAATGTAAGTATCGTTACTTTTTTCATGAAATCCTATAGAACACTAGCACTTTCTATTTATAATAATCATAGTGTTGAAACCCAGATCGGATTGGCCGGTAGACCAGTCCGGTTCTGTCATTGACCCAGTTTGTACTTTTCTTTTTTTTTTAAAAAAATCATTTTTTTTAATTTTTCTTTAGAATTTCATATTAATAAGTATCAATTCTTCAATTTCTTACTTATTTGACACCAGTCTGACTCACTGACCCAATACCCCGCTGGTTCAGTAACCGATCCAGGTTTAATTACCTTGATAATAACATATCAAGCTCCCCTGACCAATAAAATATTTCAATTGAGACTATTCACCAATTTTTCATAACTTATAAATTATAATGCTTGTTAAAGATTTTATTGATATATTGAATCTATAACACATGTATTTAAAATTAAAAACGCATTTTTCAATAACATTTACATTTAGGAGAACACGAGGGGGTTATTTAAAAAAAGGGGATTCGGGAGAAAAGATGAAATATTAGATAAGACTAAGGCAATAACCTTTGAATTGGCTAATTCCTATATCCATTGTTTTTTTCTTTTTTTTTTTTCCTTTTTTTTTTTTTTGGTTCAGTTGAAAGCAGTACTGAGGTAATTGTTGACAACATTGTCATTCAAGATTTGCAACACTCTCATATTTGCAGGTCCTATACATCTGGGTGTCTTGTACTGACTAACAGCACCTCCAAGTTCAAGGAAATGATCCAGAATCTTCTGGAATGTTCCCCTCCGAACAACCCTCAGTTCAAGCTCCCCAATCCACTTCACTTTGCGAGCACTAACATAGCCTGCATCGACAAACGACTTGTCCAAACAGTTGCAACATTGTGTGAGAACTTGTTCACTTGCCTCCCCACTGATTTCCCAGAATATAACATAGTGCCCTGGCTCTTTCGATAACTCCACATGGCTTGTGAATTCCACTACTTCTACTTTTTCCTCTCCTAATACTTTTCCTGCTTCTTCTACTGCCATCTGCAAATCCTTCTCTGTGTTCTTGTCTATGTTTACGGTTAGCAGAAGACTGCTCCTTCGAACAAACTTGAGTTCTGGTGTTGAGTTATGGAATCCCATCACCTTCACCACATCACCTAACCTATATCTGTATAACCCTGCAATTATATAACAATATATGTCAAACACTTTTCTTTTCTATCTCTGTAAGCGCTCTTTGACTCTGGTGAGCCCCTGTATCTATCTCTTATAAACTTCCCACTCAACAATGTGGACATTTTTTTTCAAAACCCTTCTTCGGTCAACCAGCATGCTCACAATCACTATGCAAGAAAACAATAGAAAAACCGAGGAAATCACAGGACTTCGATTTTCTCAGATGATTTAAGAAACTGGTCAGTTGCACACCAACTCAAGTGGCAGGTAGACAAATGATGACAACTATAAGGAAACCATGAGCCAAACAAAACGGGCTTTATTCAAATCCTTAAATTGACATATTTATGGAAAAAAGGATCTGCATCATTAGTACCTGCTGGATTGGTTATGACAATTTCATATTCGTCTCCAACCTTGACTTCAGTGAGTCCCACAGGTTGAGGATCCTTACAGAACATAGCAGGATCTTCTTCAGTTGTCTCCTTCTGTGTGAGAGGGATGAACTCATAGTAACCAATCTGAGGAAGAACTGCATAAGTAGCAGATTCCGGAGGAATTTTCGGGTTAACATTCGCAGCTATCCAACCTTCAGAAGAACCATAATCTGCAGTCACCAATGGCAGCTCTCCTGCATAATGCCTCAGCTTCTTCAAGTAAGGTTCCATAGATCCAGTCATGATCCCATAAACATACTTTGCATTGGGAAAAAGCTCTGGTATTAGTCCATACCAGTTGCTCAAACCCACACATTTCTTATGAATCAGATCAGCTTCTTCTGGGTCTGCCTTGAGCAATTTCGCAATGGCTGCTCGGCTTGAAGGATCAGTGATTCTGCTTGTGAGGACCCCTTCTCGGATATCAGTACAAAGCTCCTCCCAAGCTTGTTCAAAGAATCTAAAAGCATGAACAATGCTATGTGCAAATGTAGAACCTACCCATTGAATTTCTTCTCTGAAGATTAGCCCACAAAGTAAATGACAATACAAGGATTGATGAAAATCAGAACCAAATATCACTTCATATGGGCTGCTACATTGGGATTGAATCGCCTTCATCGAGGTTTTGTACCGTGGATCACGAAACAAGTTTGTTGTAGCAGTCCCAGCTATCAATCCTCCTTTGGTTATGAACTGCTTGCTGCTGTAGATGAAGTTCAAGACCTTCCCATTTTTTAGAGGGAAGTCTCTGCAAAATGGAGAAAAACTACATCAGAACTAGTACTAAACTGATAATAAAATTATGTGTACAAGCATAGAAACAAGCTTTTGTCAAGACAGGAATAGAAGGACATGGATGATGAATACTTGTTCCTGAAGGCAAAAGAAGTCTGATAAATCTGCAATGTGGTATCAAACAATTCATCATTCCAAGGTACAAACTTTGGCTTTCCCTGAGTAGTGCCAGAACTGCAGGAAAATCTCTTCAGACTCAGAATGCTTCTTGTAATAGTACAAATTCACGGAAAGTCGGAAACTTCATGCGCATATTATGAAAATAAGGATCAATTATACCTGAGTGACATGGTTGTGATGGGTTTTCCAGTGAGAAGAGATGAAGCATCACCATCAATGATTCTCTTCATAAATGGCTCCAAATCTTTGTGTGTAACAAGAGGGACACAAGCTTTGAAGCTTTCTTGATCAGTTCTTCCACGGAGACCAAGATTCTGCAAGTATTCTGCAGATGCGTTGTCTTCCAAAATCTTTCTCAGAGTCTCCTTCTGAACATTCTCAGCATCCTTTGTTAGGGACTCAAAGTTCTCTATCACTTTCTCTACGTCAATCTCTTGCTCCTTCTCCAACATCCTCACGGCTCAACAATTTCAGCTATTCACGGAAACAATGAATGATAAATCCATAAATAAAATATTCATACAGGTTGTAAAGTCAAGAACGAAGAAATAATGTAGAAAGAGCCAAATATTGTTGCGTTAGGGAAAAAGATGTAATAAAACCAAAGAGCTTTATCCACTTTTGATTCCGGGCCATCTTTTTCTAGCGGACCCAAAAGAATAAAATTCAGAAATATATACAGGAAAAAGTTGAACATTATGGTTCTGTGTGGTCTTTGGACGTTCGAAAATTGCAACAAAAAACAAAAGAGAAAATGCAATTTGCAACCCCACCAAGAAAATGGTGGAGAAAACAAAAAAAAACAGGTAATGCAAAACTGGATAAAAATTCCAGAGGAATTGTTCAAGAGACAATAAAATTCATGTGATGACAAAAAACCAAAAAGAAAAAATCTCAAAAAGTGACCACGAGAAGCACGAACGCAGAAAGTAGCCTTTTTTTTTTCCCCTGTGCGAGGGTGATAGAGAGAGAGAGAGCATGATACAAGAACCTGGTATCCAGCTAGTGCACAGAAAATCTAGAATCGACACTGTTATGAGAAAAGACGTGTCGTTTAAAGGGCATTCGAAGGTGTCGAGTGTTTGATACGAACGTCTCTTTTGACTCCCAAATATTGGATTCTTCCTAAGCTGCAAATCTTGTGGAAGATTTGAAAAAGCGAAGAAATTTTAAAAGAAGAAGAAGAAGAAGAAAGTCAACGGAATGATTCAAATGGTAAAAGTGGAAATCAAAAAGGGAAGCCAAGAAAAAATCGTTAGAATCCATCTGTGTGTGGCTTCAACTTCAACCACAACAAACAGGAAGAAAAACAACAGCGACCCCACGAACGAAGAACCAAAATTAAAGCAAAGCAAATCAAACCCAATAAAAAAAAAAAAAACAAAGAAATTTGTCGTATTCATTACTCAACAGTATCAAACTATATATAACAGTACCAGAGACAGCGCAGTATTACGCTACAGCTACTTTGAAGAGAGAGAGAGAGAGTGAGGAGTTGGAAATAATAATTAATAAGTGAAGAAGAAAAATTAAAGGGGTGAGGCAAAAACTAAGGTGTCTCGATCCCAACGAGATTAAGAAGAAGAACCACGCATTTCAATGCAACCTTCCCTGCACGCAGTACAACGTTGTTGTTCTTACCTGCGTCACATGTAACAGCAGAGGAAGATGAACAGAGAGAGAGAGAGAGATATTATTATTATAACTATTGTTATTAGTAATAAAATAAGATGGGGCTGTGCTTCTGCTTTCTCGTAAACAGGCACAATCCCCTCTCTCTAGATACAGGGCCAAGTATATTTATATATAGGCGTGGCCAACACGTCCTTTACCAGTTTTCCGTAAGTGGCAATTGACGATTTTGCCCATGGATCGGACGGTTACGAGTCTGTTTCTGGACCAACTGTACGTTTTTTAAAGACAGACGAGCGACCCAAGGGCCTTGCTAAAAATCAAACGAGGTTTTTTGTTTTTGGGAATGATTAACGATAAGCAAACAAAAAGCTAACGCCCTCTGTGGGACCCACCACGCGATGCAGTGCACCAGAATCCGTAAAAGAAGTCAGGCATGGACAGTGAAGGTTTTCCAGGATTGGACGAGCATTGATGATGATAATCTTTTGATCAGTCTTTCGTGAATGGTTTTAATGGTCGATGATCTCCTTCCGGTCCTAATTATAAGATAAAATTGATTTTTTTGAAAAAATTAAGGAAGTCAATTTAATCACTTTAGAGTATTTATATTTTTAGTATCCTTAAATTATATATCATTTTATTAGTCAAATTAATTAGTTTGAAAAAAAATATATAAATATAAATATTCTAAAGTGATTTAATTTACTTCCTTAATTTTTCTAAAAAAGTCAACTTTGTTTTATAATTAGAACCGGAGGGAGTATATAAAAAGAATTTTATCCTAATTTATAAAAAGGTATTTTTAAAATTATAATTTTATCATTTCTCAAACACACATTTAGTACCAAATTTATAATTATACTCCATTCGGTCTTAATTATAAGACAAAGTTGATTTTTTTGGAGAAATTAAGGAAGCCAATTAAATTACTTTAGAGTGTTTATATTTTTAGTATCTTTAGATTATATATTAGTTTATTAGTCAAATTAATTAGTTTGGAGAAAAAAAATAAAAATATAAATACTCTAAAGTAATTTAATTAGCTTCCTTAATTTCTCTAAAAAAAATTAACTTTATCTTATAATTAGGATCGGAGGGAGTACTTCCTATGTCATATAATGCATTCTAAAAAATTGCTGATCCATAATATAAATAAGTGGTTTGGTGGTTTATCAATTATCTTTTTTTTTTTTTTAAAATACCAGCGCTATCACAATTTATTAGGAAAGTTCTTGAAGGCTAATATGGTGTTTTTGTTTGTCTTCTTAAGCATGAGCCAAGTTGAAAAATATTTCATTTTTATATAAAGTTAATAAATTAACCTCGTCTCTTCTAAAAGGATAATTAGAAGTAGCTATTCATAATATAAGTCCCTGATTTTTTTTTTTAATGAGCAAAAGTTTAGGTGAATTGGGTCCTAAAACTCAGTAGCTCATAAGGGTCAGGCTATATTTCTAAGCTCAAAAAGCGTTTACAGATTGCTCACCAACAAGGTTTTTCATTTCGGTGGGATTTAAACCCACAACTTTCTAATTACAAATCATCCTCTTTACCAACTAGAGTAACATTTGTTAACATTTTTTTCCCCTCTTGTTCAGGGCTAAATATAATTTTCCCTATAACTTTTCGTCTTTCACCAGAATAAAGAGCAACACGTTGACTTATAACATAGGCCCGAAAATGAAACATCTTTTGACTTTACCCGGTATTTAAGAATACAGAGAAGCATTACATAAACTTTGAGTTTTTTCCTAATAAATTGTAATAGATGTAATATTTAAAAGATGTTAGTTAATATCACAAAGTGATTTATATTATGAACTAAATTTTTTTTATCAAGAGACATCTTTTATTTAGGATGGAGGAAGTATGAAATTCATTTTACTCAAATTTTGCTTGTGGATTTTCATTTATGATTTTTTTAAAATTATTCTTCACATGTTTTTATAGAATTTAAATACTGTATTAGAAAAAAGAGTTAATCCTCCTATGATTTTCAGAAACTTTCAAGTTTTAATTCTCGTATGTTTGATGCATGGCACCGAAAAAGAATCAGTGTTGTTTATAATTAATGTGAAGCTTTTAAGACAATAAATTTAAGGCAGAGTCGTCAGGTCAAATATGCCATGAATGTAACCATTTTTCCGATTCCATCCAAAATTCATGACTCGATCTTTCATCTCTGTCTCTGTACCAATTTATATGAATCATTAATTGTCTAAAATAGAAAAAGGTAGGCAGAAGCTTACTCGTTTGGTTTTATATACACGGCACTTCCAATATTTTTTATACAGATAAAAAAGAATCTTAAATTTTATTAACTCCATCATAAAATTTGATGATTTTTCAACTCTACCTTTATTTAATATATTTTTTCCGGTTTTATTTATAAGCAAATTTTTTTTTAATTGTGTGAAATGAACTGATAATTAAAAATAATAAATGTGTTAAAAATGTCACGTTTTTTTCCATATATACCCCTATTTATAAAAAAAAATATAGAAGAGAGAATTTATAAAAAATATGAGAGATAGTAAAATATATTTTCTCAATATTTTATTGACTTCATTCAACTAGTCTCTCTCTCTCTCTTATATAACTCTTGGTGTGTGTGTATGTGATAATTAATTATAGATTATGTATTTAATAAGGGTAAAATAGAAAAACAAGCTTATATTTTCAGACACAAAATGAAAATTACTTATAAAAAAGATAAGCCTTATAAGAGAGAAAATTGCTTATAAATAGGACTGTAAAGAGTATATAGTAGTACCACATGAAAACAAAATCAACACAATAATATATGAAGGGTTAAATTGTATATTCACCTCAAAAACTTTAATGAGGTGTTTTATAAATAAGATAAAAAAAGCTTATCTCTCTGCCCTTTATATAGGAGCAGAGGAGTAAGTAGTCAAGTTGATAAATATATTTATTGTGTTCATGAACGGCGTTTAAATTATAACTATTTTTTTGGTGAATAATGAATAGTAGGAACTAGAAAGAAACATAATAGTATAATACCTCTTCTCATACAATGCACACTGTGATTACCATACTATAAAGGGATAAAACAAAACCTATTTAAATCATATTTCCTTCTTTACCTGTCTCAACCTTATAAGTTTGATGTATTTTTTTAGCTTAATGTTTCATGTTTTGAATCCGGTATAATTAACTTCACTGGCATTCGACCCAAATAGCTCACGTGCATATCAAAATTTTCAATAATCACTGTCACTATTAACAATATATAATTTTCAATGTGTGTACATATACTCCCTTCGGTCTTATTTATAAGTAAATTTCTCTCTCATAGGGCCGGTCTCTTTTATAAGTAACTTTCATTTTTTGTCTGAAAATGTAAGCTTCTTTTTCCTATTTTACCCTTATTAAATACTCATTATTTTTCATACTTTTTATCAGTTATATCTCCTATACTCTTTTCATAAATAAGGGCATATATGAAAATAACATGATATTTTTTACCCACTTATTACTTTTAATTATCAATTCATTTTATACAATAAAAAAGAAATTTACTTATAAATTAAACCGGGGAGTATATAACATGACGGCTTTTATATATTGGGTTTTGTACAAATACACGAGTCTTCTCTGATTATGTACGTACTACTATGCATTGACCTCACATGCAAATCAGTGAATCCCCGGAGGCGTATCTGAATTGATTGTTTTGTATCTTAGAACGTTTACTTTGACTTCCTCATCCCATCTCCCTTATTTATTTTTTTTGGGCAACGACCTCATCTCCATGTTGTGCAATTAATGACACCACATGACGATTCTCATTTATGGCTCTCAGAGTGACGAGCACTACGTGCTTATCGGCGTGATAAGATTTGAAGATTTATTTCAAATATAAACATTAGACTAAATCAAGCATGAGCCGTTCTTGATATATAAAATTGGGAAAATGATACAAAAATATCATTTGAATTTTAAAATTCTGTTGATAAGAAGAGTAATGGGATTAACAAGAATAGTAATGAGATTGACAACACAAATATTTATCAAATGGTTAATTTGAGATTTTAAAATTCAAGTGGTATTTTTTTATTATTCTCCCTATAAAATTTGGCAAAACTTGGATTTTGTCATAAATATAAGATTTTATTTTAGTTTGTCCCTCATATTTGTCAATTTTTCCAAATCAATTAAACTAACCGCTAGAGCTAGAAATGCGAGCTAACCCGCATCAACCTGCGGGACAGAAGGTGTAGGCCTGTGCGGTCTGCAAAAGAAATCATCAACCTTAACCCATACCCAAACCCGCAGGCTGAGTCCATTTTACTGGTTGATTGCATATGTTAAAGAAGTTTATGTGGGGGTAATCTTAATGCAAATGATTTAAGATAGTATTTTAGTAAAATCAACACATATTCTTGACAAATAATTTAACTAACGTTTTAACTCTACACAAATTAGGTCAAGGATAGTATTATTCTTAACTTCAAAGGAATAATGCTGCGGGGAAAAATCTCATTCAAGAAATTGCCCATTTTAAATTTTAATTAGGTTTAATTTAAAGGTTGGTCTTTATTTGGGAAGGAGTCGGTTCAAAACTTATAAGATTGTGAGCTCAAATCTCACAGCTTATATTCAAACAGTGTACCCGTTACCCAACTTATCTAGATTTTTATTAAAAAATTCTTAATTAATTCATGTGGCCATCTTTGAATTAAAAAGAAAATAGAAAATTATAAGAGCAGTTTATAAAAGGCTGGTTACGTAACTACGTAATGTTTTTTTGTTGTTGCCCACCACTCGTTTTATCGGAGTTTTATCCCAACTATATCCGGATTCGAGTCGCATCACGTACCTGACTATAATGGGAGAATCTTTTAATAAGAAATTTTTGTATACACAATGCTCAAACCCGATACCTTATTTAAATAAAATCAAACCACTTACCACTTAAACCAACTTCCATTAATTAAATACGTAGTGTTCTACCAACGAGAGACAGAAATTTAGTCATTGTCGGGTAAGTTAGACATGGACCTGTCATTTCAATATTTCATTAATAATAGCTTTTACTTCTATTTTGATTAAGAACTAGTGTTATTGGAAGTCGATTTTGAAATGACTCCCTTAATGTGCAGCAGCTGATTAGTTAAAATTAACAATTGCATATAATACCTTATGGTACTTTAATAATATACTCTCTCTGATTCTATTTATAAATATTTTTTTATTACGTAAAATGAATTGATAATTAAAAATAATAAATGTGTTAAAAATGTCATATTTTTTTTATATATCCTTATTTATGAAAAGAATATAGGAGAGAGAATAGATAAAAAGTCTGAGAGATAATGGGTAACAGATATAAGAGAGGATGGGCATTTAACAAAGGTAAAATAGGAAAAAGAAGTTTACATTTTCAGATAAAAAGTGAAAGTTGCTTATAAAAGGGATCAACCCTATGAGAAAGAAAGTTGCTTATAAATAAAACCGGATGGAGTATTTAAATTAATTATACCAAATCACATGACTTGTGAGGTTCAAAAAACGAACACAGTATTTTTTTTCTTTTGCCAACAACAAAACGAACGCAAAAATAACATTATAATATAATGTGGGGGATTGAACGAATATTCTTATAGCTCTTTTACCTTGGAAGGTTTAAAAAACAAAAAAGCGATGTCCAGCCAGCCAATGAAACCACACCGACACGTCTCACATTAAAACTCCAAAAGAGGTAAAAAAGTAATAACACGTTAAAATTAAAAAGTGGCTATAAACCCATAACGTTTTCACTGGTTCCTTGACCCCTGAAAGACACGTCATGTCGTTACTTTAGTTTTGAAAAATGCGATTATTGATAAAGTGCCCGCATATGATAATGACTCATAAATTCACAACCGGAATTTTTTTTTTTTTTGAATTGTGATGACAACCGGAATTATTTTTGTTACTACACCTAGGACACCTCGGTTTCTTAATAATACAAGAATTAAATAATTAGTACATATTAGTAGATAGTATTAAGAATATTTATTAATTTAGTTATTAGTAAAAAAATATGAATTTATTTCCTAAAATTTCATTTTCAATAATGACTACATTATCCTTCAGTGGAAGACGGGATGGATAATTAAGATATTATATTTTTCATTGAATACAACCCTCAACTAACTCATGTATTAGAGATCGGATTAATTTGCTAGTTGCTTTATGACTTAAATCCAATTATATACTATATGAGTATGTACCTGTTTAGATTAACGGTGGAGAATGAGTTTTTTTTTTGCATATAGGCTTTTGAAAAAAGTCAGATAGAAAAAAAGTTAGATTATAGATGTAATTTGTGTTTGGATTCGTGGTGGCAGAATTAGTTTTTTTTTCTAACCTTACATCTGTCTAGATTATTATTTGAAAAGCCCGTTTAGATAGAAAATGACTGAAAATGGCATGAATCATATATATATATATTATTTGTATATATTGTGATAATTGAAGTGAAAAATTAAAATTAAAACTTGATAAAATACAAAAAGTCATATTAATGCATTTTTTGAGACATTATTATATGATTAAGCAATAATTTGAGTTAGGAACATTCATATTAAATTAATTGTAATCATGGGTAAAATGGTCAAAATTTGTTAATTATTCATACAAACGATCTCTTAAACTTTTGATGCTATCTTGAACTTAATCTTGCATTGTAGGTGCTTAATAAGAAATTAGAGATAAGGGTCAGAATTAATATTTTGAGTATTGGAGAAAATTACAGAAAAATACCCTAGAATTTATAGAAATTATAAGTGAGTGAAGAAAAGGGACCGAAGAAATCTCATAAAAGTACCCAAATGTTTGATAAATTACAGCTTACAACAAATGTTTCAAAAATTTACACTTTAATCCCTCCTTGAAAACTTTTGAAATTGGCAATGAAATCCCTGGTCAAATTCTAATTTGACCAAAGACCCTTCTTCCTCTTCCTCAGAATAGCGAACCAAGAAAAGTGAAAAATAGAGCTCGTAGCTTCTCAACACTCCTCAACGCTCCTCAGATCAGCTTCTAATTGGAAGCTTCTTCTCTTGTTGAAGCCCAGTGCACCTGGATGCTCTCCCAAACAAACAAACTTGTGCCAAATGAGCTTTTGGCCTCTCACTGGGCTTTTTTTGGGACCTATCGTGTTCCCAAACAAACCCTATATCTGGCGGCCACAATGAACCCCCTTCTCTCACATGCATAATAGTTTGGTAATTTATAACAAATTGTGCTTCTCTTTTTTCAGATCACCGGTATCTTGAGGACCATATATAATGAGTGTGTTTGGATTGACAATTGGATAAGTGATTTATTTTTACTTTAACTTATAGAATCTTAAAATTGGAAAAAAGTAAGATTGGGTAAAATGATAACTGTTTGAATTGGCGATTGGATAAATGACTTATGTAAAAGTGAAAAATGTTTGGTTTGGTTTTTGCATAAGTGGCTTTTGTGTTATTTAAGAGAAAAAAATTGTAAAAATTATGAAAAATGAAAATGGGGAATTGCTAATTGTGGAAAAAGAACTCATTGGCAACTTAATTGTCAAATGGAACCTGGGAAGATATCTGCACACGGAGGGATTTTTTTCACAATTTTTCCAAAAATTAACTTTGAAAATTTGGCAATTGTACAATTTTAAATAAAATACTTAAGAGTTATGACCATCATGACAAGCAATGCAAAAGGCACATATGAAAACAGTCATTTTCATCTCCTTCTCATTTGTTAAAGTGGTATTCTTGGTGATAAATTGATTCTAACAATCAAATGGCGATAGGATTACCACAATGCACATACTCAAAAGTTTCATACCGCTTACCCATCCAGATAACAGTTTTTTGCACACTCTTCACTTACAAATTTTTCTTTTCTCTGGGCACATAATTGGGTTCGATTAAATTAATATATTCACACATACCCAAATCCTCAAATCAGACCATAACCACTCAAGGTTCAAGAAAACTAACTACACATGGCTTTAATCCAAGTCATCCCAGTAACAACAATAACTAGTTTCAGAGATGTAAGGCAGATAATCAGAATTTGGAAAACAAACCACTCTTTGGTGGAAATAATCTACGAATAGAAACCTCCAACTCTAATTCCAATTACTCAAAGAAGAGGAAGACGGAATTTTAGTCGAAAGAGCAATAGCCTTGCCTTCCTTTCCACTGCAATTTTCAGCCTATCAAAGAGGGATACGATTTACCCAAACATCTGCCGCCGCCGCCGCCGAACTCTCTCTCCCCCCCCCAGGATAATGATCAACTCTCCAATGTCCGCCTTCTCCTTTCAAAGAGATGATGAAGAAGGTGAATAGTGAAATTGCAGCTCGCTAGTTCCGAGATGAAGGCGTTGAATAGCGCTCCCACAGTTCTCTGCCAAATCACGTCCTCTCTTCTCTTTTCCTTCTAAAACTCCTAGCTCCTGGGTACGATTAGCCGCTACTTCCTCTCCACCAGCTTGCCGTCCCATAGCTAGTTCTCCGATGAAGAAGAGGGTATAGATGATAAAGACGGCGAACCAGAGTTCCTTTCGTCCACATTGCGGTCGGCGTTGATGGTGAAGAAGATGAACGAGGTTTCTCTCTTTCTCCGAACACTGGGACCGTCAATGCAAGACAAGTAAAAATAAGCTCCATTTTAAGGCTTATAACTTTCGAAGCTTTTGCCTTTTTTTCCCTCAAACGCTATCACTGAACCAAACATCTCCAAATGGACAAAATACTGTTGAAGCCCGATTACTTCACTGAATCGCCCGATTGAGGGCCTAATTGGCAAAACAAACACCCACAATGTACAAACGTGTCAAGAATTTTGAGGTGACAACTTGTATCAAAGGTTTCAAGTTCGAGCTCTGAGAACGCAGCAGTATTAAACACTTGATGGTAGAACTTTGGCATATTTGTGGCCCTACCCAGCTCATTCTGGATTAGTTTGGACCCTGGATAAATCCTCCCAGTTAAAATGAGGTAGGTTCAAAATACCGGATGCTCCACGTTTAAAAAAATAACGACCACAAAATTATAGGGGATTCTTCATTTTAAGATTTCAGACACAAGCGGAATAATGACACAAATTCGGGAAACCAACAAACGAGAGAAACAAATTTGTCATAACTGATAAAAAACTAATGATGCTGTTAAAATTTGGCGTTCACCGTATACATTAGTTAATTTAAAAATATCATGCGAAAAGGAATCTAAGCGTTGATCCCATACAATCATTACCAAAAGGGCAGGATTTTTTTTTTTTTTAAAGATTATCAAGTCTTTTATTTATTTATTTTTTGACCATGGAGTTTATGGAGTCATTTGAACTTTACAATATATCTCCTCTCATGACAATTATTTTTCATTTTATCCATTTGTCTCAAAGTTCAGAAATTTTCGTTGCATTAATACGCACAAACTATAAATCTCTTTTACATGGCCTTATTATTTGTTTGGATATAGAAAAAATATGGAGAAAAAATACTAATAATGATGCGGCAGTACTTTTTTAAATTGTGTGAAAAAAGATGAACAAATCTACTACACTTTTTTGAACCCTCTCCTTTATGTTTTCCAATGTTACGAAAACCAGACCGGATCGGCCTGTTTGGGTTGGAAATCAGCCAATTGGTAGTCCAACCACTCCGGTACCTTTTTAAAATTAAAAAAAGTAATAATTTTTTTTTTACTTTATTCAAAATTTCATATAAATAACTATGAAATATTCACTTTTTCACCAGTTTAGCCCCGAATTAGCTCTAATCTGACTCTAATATGACCCATTGACCTTGACTTAGCACCTTAGCCTGTTCAGTCCCCAATATGGACTTAATAACCTTAATTTTTTTCTATATCTAAACGAAGCTTTACTGTATAGTAAGATTTGAAGCTTTTGATCCCCACAAACAAGATACGACCATTTCATTTAGCAGCTTCATTTGATTAGGGGGATGACTTCTTTTTTTAATATTATCGTCTTGGTTATGTCTATTGTGAGTGGATATGAATTATCTATGTTCACAAAGTAAACCCTATTATCTTCAAATGATCTACACTAAAAAATAATAGATATTGTAGTGCCTATTCAATATATATATATATATATTGAAGATCAAGCACAAATAATGGCCTGGCCTTTGTTAGGCCCAATCAATCAGCTATGTGATTCTTCAATAAGATAGTTCTGTTTTATACGTCAACTAAAAAAACTACCCCGACCAACTAAAAAAACGGGCAGGTTTTTTTTTCCCTCTTTCCACATAACAACTACCAAGTTGAAACCAAGTTCTAAAAATTCTTGTAATAATGTTTAAATTATTTACTACTACTGCGACACTGTGCCTAAAAATTTCCACATATCGAATACAGTCATACATAACTTTATATCAAATGCTATTTTCGTATTTAAGTTTTTTTTAAAAAAAAGGGAAAATGACGGGCACTTTATTTGGCTCCTACGAATATTTGTAACTTTGTAATAAGCATAACTTTTGTTTGCTAATACAAACAAGTTTGGGATATAGAATTTGATGCTTGCCCCTTCACATATCCAAAAAGAAACACCAATATTCTCCGACAATATATTTTAGAATATATCACACAATTTTTTCCATGTATTTCAATTTATTTTCTCACTGGGAAAAAAATGTAATTCTATTTTTAATTTTTTTTTAAATATGTGGCATGATTGAAATTATTTTTTAAAAAATTTTTCAGAATATTATTTATCGACATTGGATTTTTTTAATACGAAATTTATATAAAATAAAAATATAGTTTAAAAATAAAAAATAACGCAATATTTAATGAAAAATAAACAAATAGGTGTAATTAGTACTAATAAATTTTTGAGGAGGCTGTTCATCTTGTGTGCTTGTGGTGGGGAATGTTACTCCATATTGGAGAAAGCTGTACCTGTGGCTGTCACCTATTTTCCAAAAAAAGAAAAATAATGAGTTAGAAATTGAAGTGGATGTATATATGTGCTTAGCATGATTAAATAAATAAATAAAACCAAACATATATATAACTTTTATAAAACAAGCGCTAGATTTACAAGAAGAGATTAGCTATTAATAACCATTTAGATATTCCCAATAACATATACTTACTACTATAATAAGCATTAAGATATATAACCGGGTTAAAGGACAATTTTGTCCTAAAAATTATCATTGAGGGGCAATTTTATTCCGAAAATATCAAAAAGTGTGTAATTTTACCCTGATCGTTATCCAAATTAATTTTGACGGTTAGTTGACTAAATATAGTGAACTGACAGTCCACATGTCATCTATATTATTTTTGTTAAAATGTAAATTTTTCCCGTAGTTCATATGTCACCTACTTTATTTTTTTTAAAGTTATATTTAAAACTTCTGGGAAAAATCTACATCTTAACAAAAATGACGTGGATGACATGTAGACTGACAACTTAGTATATTTTATCAACTGACAGTTAAAATTAAATAAGATAATGATTATAACAAAATTGCCTACGAAAAACTTTTGAAGCAAAATTATTCCTTTAATCTTGTTTAACTAGTACGAGATGGCATGAAAAAGTTTAGTGTGTCATCATCGTATGCAGCGTGCCCCAGTGGGTGTGTGAAAAGAGGCCCCCAACACGTGACGGCGTTAAAGCATGGATAGGTTTCCGTTATGGAGCGTAAGGAAACTCTCCTCAAGTGTGGGAGTGAGTTTGTATGGAAAAGCCTCTTGACGCTCAACACGTTGCATTTTGATTCTGTGATGAGCCCGTTTTTAGTAAACCAAAAGGTGATGCCATTTTGATTCGGAAACTTTGGCGCTTAAATGAATGTAATATTGCCGGAGAGGGACACACAGAAAGAAATGATCATTTCTTTGCTGTGATCGCCGGAGGGTTGTAATGAACGTAAATTTACCACAAGAAATGGACGCTAACGAATTATCGTATATTAGTCTGACACAAGGTCATGCTTATCTGATCATCACAGTACAGAGAAAAAATCATAAAGGAGGAAATGGTGCAACAGAATTGCAAAAAGTGAATACAGAAGCCAGCTATTAAGAGAGAGGGAGAGAGAAAGGTTCCAAATTCATTCCACGCCTTTTCTAACCGTTTCTGTCCTTATTATTCGTCAGCTACTTCACGCAGTTTCCATGTTTTTCGCTTGAGTCACTTGCTTCTCCTTAGTTGGACCTTTTGCATTGGGCTAGGCTACTTCCTTGGCCCTTCAGCTTGTGGCCTAGTCATAACAAGAGGCTTCATTCAGTGATCGCCGGCGAGCTGAGGTCTTCATCACTGAGGAATTCCTTCTATTGGTCGGGTTTGTGTTCCTATGGCTTCGGAGGATGTCAAAACTACTGATTCTACCGTGACCAAGTTTGTCAACCTGGCGGAGGAGGCGAAGCTCACTAGAGATGGTGTCAAACCTTCCCGTTACGTATCTGCAAGCATCTGCAAGTATTTGGCGGCTGTCGGAGTTGCTGAGGGAGTGTGAGTCTCATTTCTTCATTGCATTATTTTTTTACCGGCGTGTATCTAAAATGTGGTGTATGCTTTGTTCTGGATCAAATATATTGCTATTTTTTAGGAAAATATCACTCGGCAGTATTTTTTTATTTAGTTTTCACGTGTATGTAGTTTCGTGACGGATTTAGTTTTCTTGGAGTTTTGTGACTGCGGGAGATTCTGGTGTTTTGTTATCCTGGAACAAGCATCAATTATTGAAAGGAAAATAGATTCTGTAGGCGCTTCTATATGATGTTGTGGCATCACCGTGTGATCTTTCACTCACTATCTCCGCTATTTTTGGAATAATTTGCTCATAAGCGTCACTGGAAATTCATTCTCTGAGCTATGCAAAACCGATTCCGGTTCCTCAGAAACTGTTATTTACTAATTACTCATAATTCCAAAATCCTTCTTGTGTTTGTCTAGTGTCTTTTCTGATAACTGTTTTTAAGAATAGCTTTAACTTTAACAGACTGGAACTTTTTTGCATTTGTACAGGTCGCGAACTGTTGTTGCTCCGCTGGAGCGGTTGAAAATTTTGCTACAGGTTAGTTTATTTTGTTGTTAACATCTGATTGGAAATAGCTATCATGATTCATTATGTAGGCACGGTATTATATCCTAGAAGTATTATCGTGCGCTGGTCTAGATTTATTAAATAAGTTGGTAGACCTTGCCATATGCAGGTCCAGAATTCCCATAGCATTAAATACAGTGGAACGTTACAAGGCCTAAAGTACATTTGGAGAACTGAAGGTTTCCGTGGACTGTTCAAAGGGAATGGAACTAATTGTGCTCGAATTGTTCCTTATTCTGCTGTGAAGATTTTCAGCTATGAGCAAGCTTCCAAGTATGTTTCCCTTTATGGATAGGATGACAAATTTGATGATTTATTGTCTGGAATTTTCACATATTGGCTTGCTATTTGGGTGTAATGTTATCCCACTAAACTTTGTGCTCAGTTTCCTTGATCTTAGCCAGAAGGACAAGAAAGGTATATGCCCAATTTTCTTTTCAAGTTCTTTGGAAGAAGGATTTCTGGCCACTGGCAAAGCTATTTTAACTTTTAATTTAACGAATCACATATTTCTGACTCACTATTTTGTTGGCTGACTTTTACGTTTTGTTATTGGTTCATAGAGGTATACTGTGGCTATATCAGCAGAAAACTGGGAATGGTATGCCTTTGTTCATCACTGAGACTTACGGATATTTTAATTTGTTTTAACTTCTAGGTTCATTGGATAGTTTGGATTTCTGCTATTTGTATCATTGAATAGTGACACGAACTGCTATTGATGATTATAAGTAATCGTTTTTCAAGGTTTATATTCGGTGAATGAACATTAGAGTAGCATATGTATAACAGCTCTAATGAACTTTGTTGTCTTTAGGAATTGACGCATAATTTATGAAAACGCATCAGGCAGTCTCAGACTAAGTAGTGTTTCATGGCCTTTCTTGCAGACGATGCTCAGCTAACCCCTGTCTTGCGTCTTGGAGCCGCAGCATTTGCTGAAATTATTGCTATAACCGCAACTTATCCCATGGACATGGTCCGAGGCAGGATAACTGTGCAGGTACTATGGTTTCTCAATTGTTAATGAGTAACTGTTTGATTTCGTTATTTAAGGTTGGCTGATAATGCAGAATTTAATACTGTCTCTATAGCTAATTTTAATGAGATTGGATGCTTATATTTAGTGTCTCTATAGTTTTTGTCTGAATAGAATTCAGCAAGTTTGCTTTCCCTTGTATTTGTAGACGGAGAAGTCCCCTTACCAGTACAGAGGAATATTTCACGCTCTGTCAACTGTTCACAGGGAAGAAGGCCCACGTGCTTTATACAAGGGATGGCGCCCTTCAGTTATTGGAGTTGTAAGTAATTTTCTTGGAAAAATATTCTGTTTTATGCTGAATCCAAAGTTTATGTGGACATATAATTACCAAGCTCAAACTTAGGCTTTATGTACTGTCAAAACTTCATGGGATTGTCTTCTTTTGTAATTAATGGTAATTATCTAGAGTTTGATGCTCTACGTGTCATGCCGTGGGGGCAACTGAAAAATAATTTAGACGATAGACGTTACTTCCTTTGGTCTTAAATATAAGACATGGTTGACTTTTTTTTAGAAAGATTAAAGAAACTAAATAATTTATTTAATCATATCATATGTTGTGTGTCTTTAAATTATATATCAATTTATTAGTCAAACTAATTAGTTTGGAGAAAAAATATAAATATAAATAATCTAAAATAATTTAATTAGTTTCCTTAATTTTTTTAAAAAAAATAACTCTATCTTATATTGATGACATGATAAAGTACATGCTTAAGAAATTTTCTCTCCCCTGCCTTTTTAGTTAAAGAATTTCAAGTCTTGATGACGTGAACAAAGGGATTCGTGCTCTCCGCCTTAGTAAAGTGGCATTACATACAAATTTTACTCATTGAACAGAATACTTCTCTGACTTGCTCTCTGGATCTCTTGAAATTTGGACACTTGTAATCCACTAATTTATGTCAGTCTTTTCTCTTAATTGCTCCGGGGATATCTTAGAATGATCTGGGACTAGGAAATTAGCATGGAGGCCATAAGCATTTATAGTGGTTTGTGTAGGTAGATGTAGCCATCTATTGGAGCATTACAATTGGGCTGAAGTGAGGTAAGTCCAATGAAGGGCCTGGATTTGACGGAAAAGTGACGCCTAACGTCATCTGGAGTCTGGACAAATTTCTTTGAGCTATTAAGGCTTGTGTTTCCAGAAAGTTCTCTACATGCTCCATAATGAGTTCTGATAATTAGTCCTATACGTGGCTGGTGGAATTTAGGGATATGGTGATACACAATTATTTTGGATACATCCGGAATGTCTATTTGTCAATCTATTGGTAGAAGTCAGTGAAAACAATAATGGGTTGAGGTGTAATGTGAGTTGTAAATGCCTAAAATGTCCTTTGCATGCATACTGCCTAGTTATTATTGACTCACTAATGTTCTCGTGCTGCCTGATTATTATTGAACTACAAAGTAGATTTTCTATCAAGGACGGGACGCAGTACCTTCTATTGAAGCTTTCTGCAGAGATTTGTTAATGGACTTTAATTTTCGTTCTACTTTTGCAGATTCCTTACGTGGGTCTCAACTTTGCCGTGTGCGAGTCTTTAAAGGATTGGTTAGTTAAATCCAAACCACTTGGTCTGGCTCAAGATTCGGAGTTGGGTGTGAAGACTCAGTTAGCATGTTTTGCTGTTTCTGGAATTGTTGTACAAACTGTTGTCCATCCACTTGATGTCGTTCGTCGAAGAATGCAAATGGTGGGTTGGAGCCATGCTGCTTCTGTGGTAGCGGGTGATGGAAGATCCAAGGCGCCACGTGAATACACTAGCATGATTGATGCTTTTAGAAAAACCGTTCAGCATGAGGGATTTGGAGCACTGTACAAGGGTCTGGTGCCAAATACTCTAAAGGTCAGTAAGTCTTCATCTTATACTTATCATCTGTTCTGCCAACTTGTGGAACAGTTCTATATATTTATATATATGCACGTTAATTACTTTCCACAGTTATCACACCTCATTATGCATTAATGAGATGGTCTTTCCTTGCGTCATGCTTAGAAGTTTTTTCAACTACATTGTAAATTTGACAATAACATGTTTTACTAAAACGTACCCACCTAATCATTATTGTCTCATGGATTTAATCTTTCACTAATTAGATCATTCTGTAACTCTGTCTTGCAGGTTGTCCCATCCATAGCGAGTGCTTTTGTTACATATGAGGTGGTGAAATACATTTTAGGACTAGAGATGGTCCTGGAGTAGTATTTTTGTAGTCAAGAGGATGCAGAGATGGCAAAATTAGGAACATTACTTCTTTTCCATCTGTCTAGGGATCCGTATAGAAGAAGTTCTTTTGAGCTATTATTCATAAATTTACTCCCTCTATTTCGTATTTCCCTTTGCAAATGGTGTAGCTTTCTGCTTCTTTCCAGTCTTCTGTGTCAATAAATGCTGTCATTGAACAACACAAGAGCATGCCTACAAGGATTTCTACAAGAATCAAGAAAATTTTTTTACTTGTATAATTGCCTGTGATTAGTTAATGAGCCCTCCCCTTTCCCATCCTAAAAAGTTTTCATATTGTGTGGTTATAAATTGATTGAGCAAATCACATTCACATTATTTTAGTTCCAATTATTCAAATAATCTCAGTTCGCAACTAGTTACTTGATGAAAAGACTTGGCAATCTATCCACGTATATTTACGTGTGTAAATTGAATTGCATGAAAGCTTGATTGCTTCCCTGGTTCTCTTTTTAGACTGATGCTTTCTTTTTTCAAACTTTCATACAGTTGGTAAGGAGTCAGTTTAAAACTTTTAAGGTCGTGAGTTTAAATTTTGTTGCTCATACTTAGGCAATAAGCCCATGACTCAACTCACCTAGATTTTTATTAAAAAAATTCTTAATCAGTTAATGTGGCCATCTTCGAATTAGAAAGAAAATAAAAAAGTACAAGAGAGTTTATAAAAGGCTGGTTAGGTAGTGTTGTACCAACGAGAGACAGAAATTTAGTCATCGTGGGCTAAGTGAGACAGGACCCGTTTTGGTGCCTATTTTTGACAATCATCTCTATTTGGAATGTTTAGATGGGATATGACGGTTTAGATTTAACTTTTTTTTAAACAGGTTATTTTTACATAAAAAGATTATTTTTTAAAAAAATGTTAATTAAAAGAGATTATCTTTATTTTAAAATTATGTATCCAATAAAATAATTTTTTTTTTCAAAAAATAAAAAGTAAAAAAAAATTAAATCTGGGCCGTTCAGATCCTATCTGAACTGCCCAAATGGGAAGAGCTCCCCCACTCATCCAAAGGATGACGCGGGCTGGCATGCCTTTTTTTTTTTTTGTTGTAAATTTTTCACTCCTTTTTTTTTAATTTCCACTCCTTTCCTCTCTTACTTAGTCACGTTATATTTCTTTTCTTTTATACATTTGTATTATGAAGTCAATTTCATTGTTACTTTTCTTTCTTTTTTTTATCTACTCACATAACAAAAACACATCTCTTTTAAATTTAATAATAGTAGAATAAATAAATATAACATTAAAATAAAAGTGTCAAATAAAAAATATAAGGAATTAATTAAACGCAGCATTAAAGGAAAGATCATAAGGGCATTTAGATTTATTTTATAAAAAAGACTAAAAAAAAGCCGCTATTTTTGGCGGGCTGGCGGGCCCAACCTATTTTACCAGCTATAGTTATGGTACTCTAATAATATATTTAAATTAATTATACCAAATCACATGACTTGTGAGGTTCAAAAAACCAACACAATAATAACATTATAATATAATGTGGTGGATTGAATGAAGGGTAAAGGTGCATCTAGCACCACGATCTATTTTTTGGGGTGTAATTAGCACCCTAATGTATTTTTGGAGGTGCAATTAGCACCTTAATGTATTAAAAATGGAGCATTTACACTTCTTCACTAACAAATAAAATACTAACTTTGTTTGTTAACACATTCTTTCTTTTCCTTTTTCATCGATCTTCAACATATTCATCCCTTCTTTTAGTATTTAACGGTGCAATTTTTCATCTAATGTATTAAAAATGGAGCAATTGCACTCCTTCACGAGCTGTGATAAGGAGTTCTTATGAGGAAAGGGAAACCTATTGAAATAATGAAAAGGGAAAGAAGGGATGAATATGTTGAAGATCACTGAAAGAGGAAAGAAAAGAGTGTGTCAACAAACGAAATTAGTGTTATGTTAGTGAAGAGGTGCAATCACTTCATTTTAATACAATAGGGTGCTGATTGCATCTCCAAAAATAGTTTAAAGTGTTGATTGCACTCTTAAATTCTTTAGGGTGATGATTGCACCTCCGAAAATAGTTTAGGATGCTGATTGTACCTCCAAAAATAGATTGGGGGTACTAGATGTATCTTTACCTTAAATGACTATTATTCTTATAGCTCTTTTACTTGGGGAGGTTAAAAAAGGCGATGACCAGCCAGCCAATGAAACCACCGACATGTCTCATATTAAAACTCATTGTTTTTTTTAACCGTGGTCTCATATTAAAACTCAAAAAGAGGTAAATAACACATTAAAATTAAAAAGTGGTTCTAAACCCATAACCTTTTCACTGTTTCCATGATCCCTGAAAGACATGTCTTGTAGTTTTGAAAAACGCGACAATTGATAAAGTGACCACGTCCAGACAGGATGATAATTACTTAGGGTCTGTTTGGTTTAGCGGTGGTAAAAGTGATTTCTTTTAATCTTGTTTTTATAAAAGTTAGATAGGATAAAAGTCAGATTGTAAATATGATTTGTGTTTGGATTGACGGTGACAGAAGTGGCTTTTTGTGGAATAGCCAGACTTTTGAGCTTCTTCTCAAAAACTGCTTTTAGAAAGAAAAAAAAAGCCCAATCATCAATATATATAAGAATACTATTCCACCAAGCCATCAGCTAAAAAAACGGCTCACTATCGGCTTCTCTCACAAAGGTTACTGTTCACAAGGAATCAACGGTCCATATCGATTGTCCAGTATTTTATTCCCACATGTGGCTCTGTGTTTGGCTTCCCTTCTTAAAGTTGGTTGGTATCTATTTTAATGCAGGGTTGGAGTTATACTATAAATGACCTTTTAAAAAAAGAAAGAAAGAAACACACAATCACCCCACACCAGCCCCGGCCCTTTTCTGTTTTCGTGTTAGGTTTCCAATAGCACAGAGAAAGAAGCTAGACACAGTAATAAGCAAGAGGCAAAATGGCAGGAGTCAATGGTAGAAGAATAGTATCCTACAAGCATTATCTCTTATTCCTTTTCCCGTTTCTTTTCCTTTCCCTCCATTCTTTCAAATTTCAAAATTTGGATTTGATTTCCAAGATTTAGTATGGAGGAATCAATGAAAATGATGGAGGTGGGTTGAAGGAAAAAAGGACTAGAGAAGGTGCCACCGTATTCCGCTACCTCTATTCACTCCCTTCATGCTTTCTTTGGACGATTTGATCTTCTACTTACTTCTCTTTCTATCATTGAGTTTGCTTATGAGTTTGCTTGCTTTGGGCGATTTCATTTTCTACTTACTCCTTTGTCTTCTCCATTCGAGGTTTTCAAGTTGTTGACAGGGAAGGAGTCAATTTGGGCTTTAAATGAAATTTGTATGCAAATTATATGGGACAAGTATGCTAGATTAGTTTCCAAGCATATAGAACTAAGAGTGCAAAGTTAAAGTTTAAGTGGGAAGTAAGAGAAAGTTTGATTTTCCCTTCTGCCATTCCACTTGCTCATTCTCCTGATTCTTCCTTTGTGCAGGAAGACATAAATGTCTCTACTTCCTATTCGGCAAGGGATTCGTTGAAGGAACCATGGTATTTTCTATAACCCATTTTTTTACTTTGTTTCTTTTAGCTCATTAGTTCAGTATTTCAATGTGTTGTCCAGTTCAGTCAAAGTGGTTGTCTCTCTCCTATTAAATTCCTACAGGGTGTTGTTGTGTCATTAATTTCAGTCCTTAGGTTGGTTTCGCCATAAATGAAAACCCGCGGCAACATCCTCTTATATATTAGACACCCCATCCCACCCTTGTGAATTGCACTTTCTTCTAACACAACTCGTACTCTGTCTATTCCTTCTGCAAACAGGGTCTCTCTGTCATGACTACATTCGGTAATGCTATTCCTCTTCCAGAATTGCATGAAGGACATTGTGATGGTGTTGTTGTCGTTAAGGTTGATAGGATTATTAACAAAGAGATCGTCCGCTATCTCCTCGGTTGTCCTCGCCCAATAAAGGAGTTGATCGCTGTACAACTTATCATCTTCGACAAGTCGGTGAGAATGGTGGACTGAACATGTTTTATAAAAAATGTTGTATTTGTGTTTTTGAAAATTTACAACTTCTACCATCTTAACCCTTCCTTTCAGATGGCACGCAAGATAGCTGTGATGGATGAAGATGGTGTTATAGAGCAACTCGGTCCTATCTTCGATGAAGGCAAATGCTACTGAATAGCCAATTTCTTAGTCCATAAGAGTGGTGAGGGTTGTCGGGTTAAGTTCTGTATTAAGTTTTTTCCCACCACCCATGTTGAATTCACTTCGATTGACTTGCCAAAACATTGTTTTGCCTTGTGGACCATGTCTCACATTCTGAGTGGTGTTAACAATCCTTAGGGATTAGTTGGTATGACGTATACATTTTTTAACACCTTAAAATTCCTCATTATGGATTAAATCCTTATTGGTGTTTTTCTTGTTACATGTGTAGATATCTGTAGGATTCTGAAGCCTTTGGTCGAGCCAAGATTGGCACTATCCAGTGGTATATTAGTAAGGAAGTGGTAGTGTGTTAGATGACAATAGTGTGTTGGATGTTGGGTAAGAACCGTTAATACATCTACAATATCCTTCAAGTTGCTCAAAGTTGTTATATTAACACATGATCTCGCAGATTAGGCAAGGTATTATGTTGTAGTATTATTAGAGAATGTGCAGATACAACAGTCATAGCTTATGAATCCTTTTCAACTTATGAAAATGTGTTTGTGATTATTCAATATGCTATGGTGACTGGCAAACCACATAGTGGACTGACTTTGACCTCTTTTCACAATGCCACAAAGGTTTTCTTTAATCCTATATACCTAGAGGTGCATGAGCAAAGGATTGCCATGCTGCACCATCTTCTCCCAGATCCTAATTTTGCTTCACTCCCCCTTGTGTGAGGAGTTCCTGCTGCTGTTTAGTCTCTTTTGTTTTGGCAACATAATGCCAATGTTTGTGTGGTTAATGTATTATGGAATGAATAGTAAGTGTAACGTCATTAAGTTTTTAGCCTTCAAGAATTTAGGTCTATGTTGTAGGTCGTCAATGTTTTGGAATCGATGACGTTTAGGTTTGTTGTTATCATTGTTGTTTTAATAATGTATCCATTAAATTGTAAAGTTTATATATTGTGTTTTGATCAAGTCTTCATATCAACTAAACCCATATAACAATGGTCTTTTTATGTTCCTTTTATATCTAGTGATATGGGAGACTTGGGTCAATACATTAAAGGCATCAAGCCATCAATCATATTTAAAATAAAAGGTTAGTGATTCAGGAATAGTGATTTGCCTTAGAAGACAAATAAAAAAAAGCCAAAACGAATGGTACATAAGAAGAGAACCAAATATATAGGTTGGATCATATAGGTCCCACCAACAATACATGAACTTCCCCATAACAAAGCAACATTAATCCTGGATAGATTAATGGCTCTCAAAAAATAGTCACTGTCAAAGTGACACGCGCTTCAATTCGTGTCATCATTTTCGCCACTAATGAAGCCAAGTTCTAACCCTAAAGAAGAACTTGTCGGCAAGTTCAAGTCATCTCCCATCCTTGGGACTTCAATTACTTCATGTCGTCCATATATGGTGACAATGCAGTGATGTTGACATCTTGGTGCTATCGGAGTTATCCTCATGAAAGTGTGGCACTTTAAATTCAGAAATTTTATGTGTTCGTTGTCCCCTTCTTCAATCTGCACCCTCTGTATGGAATGTAGGATTCAATTATCCTCCTGTATTCCCTATTTAAGCTGAAATTGTGGTCGTCCACGAATTCCCAGTCGTGATTAGCGAGTCCGTGATTCCTGAGTCATAAAAACGATAAGTTCCTGTCCTTACCACAGCTCTTTCTACTGTCACTAAATTAACTTGGTCTTCTTCAGTGGTGAATTCTTCAAACACCTCCAGGGGACCACATGTTATTCGGAGATAAGTAACCTCACTCTTCCTCCAACGACAGAGTGTCCTGTATAATGTCGTATTTGATAATTCAACAAAGTCACTCATGTCTCTTAACGTTTTGCAACGTTTGGTGTTTATCCAGTCTTAAGACTCCTGAATAGCTGGGATTTCACACCATGTTGTCATAGGTTTTTGTTATATTGATTTGATCTTTCAAGGTGCGCTTTCCTACAATACTTTTCTTCTTTAGTGTTTCAATGTTACATGCTACAAAACAGCCAAAAGAGACTTTACCCATTTAAGGTCTCTTTAGCTTTGCCCAGCCAAAAAGTTTATCTACATCACTTCACAATTCCTGACATAAAAAGTATTATACTTTTCAAAATACACCTCCTCTGACTACCTTATAAATAATTGAATAACCTTCAATTGCACATCCTTTTTAAATAAATAGTGACCTTTTCCAATATGGTATGTTGCACACATACTTTTCATTTTTTTTCTTTAATAGTCAGCCTATTTTAATGAAAGCGTTGGACCTAGGGATTTTGATTTGATGCATAAATAGATTAGATTTCACACTAGGATGTCATTGCCTTTTGTTTAGCCATTAAAGCCACCTATTGTAAGTTCTCTTGCATTGAACGAAGGAAAACATAATGCCTATCCCGTCAAAATATAAAAAATTTTACATAATACATCAATTCCTTCAAATGGTCTTATTTGATTGTTAAGCTATCTCACAAAATTGAATTCGAGGTTTTCAAGGGCTGTTTCACACCATTTCCTTTCTCTTCCTTTGCTACATGTTACCTTGATCAACACATCATACATATGTCTGGGATGGCTTGTATAAGTCATTTATCTTATCCATTTTAAGTTGTCAGTTATGTCTATTTGTGAGTTTGATGTTCCTAATCTTTGAATATGTTGTCCATTAAAAATGGTCAAAACACATGAAAATCAACATATTCTATACAAGATCTATAGGGATTGATTCAATTATTCAAAGTTGTTATAAAGTCTAGAGTCATCATTTGGCATTGACATGCATGTTATTTTAAGGCAATAACATGAAACGCCATTTCAGCGGTACCTTCAATTTCTCTCTGTGTTGCATTCTTAACAGCATATTCAATTTCCAGCTAGAACGTGAGACACCAAATAAATGTACACCCTTCAATTTTTAAGCTAACTCAAAGCCTGTATTCATACATGGACAATTATACGTTGCACTATCTCAAATTCGAAACATGGATGGGTTAAAATTATATGTTCCTTCCAATGGACAAGATGCTCGGAGAACAACAACAAATATTGTTTACAAGGAGATCTTTTGTAATTTGAAATGATGATTGTTGTGGTTTGTTCCTGAAATGTATGGCATGTTTGTACCAACAACAATTGTTATCACATGATGTTGATCTGTTTATTTATGTCATTGAATGTTTGACTATTGTATTTTAAAAAATGTTAGTTGAAAAGGAAGTAATGTTGTAAACGGTGCTCCCCATACAACGCGTGGGAGAGGAGTTGCCCAAACACTAACCCAAATACCCTAAAACAACACTGCCGGCTTTGTTTAAAAAAAAGCCATTTTTAAGCAGCTTTAACAAGCCTTGATAAATTCACCACCACAATTATTTTTGTTACTCCTCCTACGCGATACACCTCGGTTTATTAATAATACAAGAATTAAATAATTAGTACATAATATTAGATAGTATTAAGAATATTTATTAATTTAGTTATTTGTAAAAAAATATAAATTCATTTCCTAAAATTTCATTTTTAATAATGACTATATTATCCATGAATGGAAACTCTTTTAACATATGCGATCAATTCTCAAGAAAAATACATTTTAAAAAATTATAAATTTAATAGATAAGATGAATAATTGAGATATTATATTTATGATTAAATATAACTCTCAACTAGCTCATGTATTAGAGATCGGATTAATTTACTTGTTACTTTATGGCTTAAACCCAATTATATATTTCTCCCTCCGATCTTTAATATAAGACATATTTGGAGAGTTGATTTTGATCCTAAATATAAAACATAGTTTTCATATTTGTCCATTTTTTCCTAATTTATCCTTATTGATACTCTCTCAATAATAATTAATGAGGAGGGTGGAGGAGGGATTATAGAATATGACCAGAATATTTTAAAAAATACATATCATATTAACTAACTCAACTAATTTCATCAATCTAATTAAATTAGATAAATATATCCTATATTAGATACAAAAGGGAGTATATGAGTAAATCTAGTGGCGACAATGAACCCCCCCTCTCTCACACACACAATAACTCGGCAATCTATAACAAATTGTGCTTCTCTTTTTTAAGATCATGGGCATCTTGGGGACCATATATAAAGTCCAAACATATAAAGGATAACAAGAGTGACCACCAGTATCAGCTTAATCTAAGGTCTCGAATTCAAGCTTTGAGAATTGAGAATGCAGCAATGTTAGATATTTGATGGTAGATCTTTGTCACCCTTGCAGCCTTGTCCGATTCAATCCGGATTAGTCTGGACCTCCAATGAATTATCTAGGTGAAATCTCTTTTACATATATGCCCTTATTATTTGTTTGGATATAGAAAAAAATACTACTGTAATAAGGAGGCAGAATTTTTTTGAATTGTATTGAAAGAGATTAACAAATCTACTATATTTTTTTAAACCCTCTCCTTTGTGTTTTTTCTATATCCAAACGAAGCTGTACTGTATAGTAAGATTTGAAGCTTTTGATCCCCACAAACAAGATACGATAATTTCATTTAGCAGCTTCATTTGATTAGGAGGATGTCTTCTTTTTTAAATATTATCGTCTAGGTTCTATTATGTCTATTGTGAGTGGATATTTATTATCGATGTTCATAAAGTAAACGCTATTATCTTCAAATGATCTACAGTAAAAAAATAATAGATATTGTAGTACCTATTCAATATATATATATATATATATATATTGAAGCTCAAGCACAAACAATGGTCTGGGCTTTATTAGGCCCAATCAATCAGCCATGCGAATCTTCAATAAGATAGTTCTGTTTTCTACGTCAACTAAAAAACTACCCCGATCAACTGAAAAAAAGGGCAGGTTTTTTTTCCCTCCTACATAACAACTAACAAGGTGAAACCAAGTTCTAAAAATTCTTGTAATAATGTTTAAATTATTTACTACTACCACTACACTGTGCCTAAAAATTTCCACATATTGAATGCAGTCATACATAACTTTATATCAAATGTTATTTTCATATTTAAGTTTTTCTTTTAAAAAAGGGAAAATGACGGGCACTTTATTTGGCCGAATCTTTGTAACTTTGTAATAAGCATAACTTTTGCTTGCTAATACGAACAAGTTTGGGATATAGAATTTGATGCTTGCCCCTTCACATATCCAAAAAGAAAAGCCAATATTCTCCGACAATATATTTTAGAATATATCACACAATTTTTTCCATGTATTTCAATTTATTTTCTCACTGGCCAAAAAAAAAAAACTAATTCTATTTTTATTTTTTTTTGAAATATGTGTCATGATTGAAATTATTTTTTTAAATTTTTTTCAGAATATTATTTATCGACATTGGAGTTTTTTTTAATACGGAATTTATATAAAATAAAACATATAGTTTAAAAATAAAAAATAACGCGATATTTTTTTTTTAAAAAAAAAGAACAAATGCGTATAATTAGTAGTAATAAATTTTTGAGGAGGCTGTTCGTCTTGTGTGCATGTGGTGGGGAATGTTACTCCATAATGGAGAAAGCTGTGGCTGTCACCTATTTTCCAAACAATAAAATAATGAGTTAGAAAGTGAAGTGGGTGTATATATGCGCATAGCATGATTAAATAAATAAATAAATAAAACCAAGTATATATATATAAATTGTATAAAACAAGCACTAGATTTACAAGAAGAGATTAACTATTACTAACAGTTTAGATATTCCCAATAACATATACGCAGTACTGTAAGTATTAAGATATTTAATCGAGTTAAAAGATAATTTTGTCCTAAAAGTTATCACTGAAAGATAATTTTGTTTTGGAAGTATTAAAAAATGAGCAATTTAGTCATAGTTGTTATTCAAGTTAATTTTGACCTTTAGTTAACCAAATATGTTGAACCGACAGTCCACATATCATCCACATCATTTTTACTAATGTGCAAATTTATCCCGAAAGTTCATATGTCATCTATTTTATTTTTTTTTAAAGTTGGACTTAAAATTTTCAAGATAAATTTACATATTAACAAAAATAATATGGATAATATGTGAGGAGTCAGCTTAACATATTTTATCAATTAAAGATTAAAATTAACAAGAATAACAGTAAGAACAGAAATAACTCCAAAAAAAACTTCTTACTGTTTAGTTCTATTTTAGTGGTAGTTGGTATGAAAAAGTTTAGTGTGTCATCGTAAGCAGCGTGCCTCAGTGGGTGTGAAAAGAGGCCCCCAACACGTGACGGCGTTAAAGCATGGATAGGTTTCCGTTATGGAGCATAAGGAAACTCTCCTCAAGTGTGGGAGTGAGTTTGTATGGATAAAGCCTCTTGACGCTCAACACGTTGCATTTTGATTCTTTGATAAGCCCCTTTTTGGTAGACCAAAAGGTGATGCCATAGGTTTGGCAATAATTCTTGGCAACTCCGGAAACTTCGGCGCTTCTTTGCTTGCCACCATTATAGAACATTGTAAAGTTAATTTTTGCAACAAGTAAATAGCAATAGCAGCTATGTAAATGAATATAATATTGCATTGAAGTGAATTCTTTTTGTGCAAAACGTAATTCTTATAATAAGTAAATAACATTTACCGATAAAAAAGAGGCAAAATGGTAGTGAAATTTTCCGTTTATAAGTAATATTATCTTATAAGTTTTTTTTTACCTGTGTTAAATGTCACTCCTAAAATTTTAAAACAGAAATGTTGTCTCACCATATTAGAAAATTACTGTTGACCATTAAGAAAAATTGATGCTAATCCTTAACATTTTTAATAATAAGGGCAATATTGCTATATCGCAAATCATTTATCATGAGTCTGTCCCTCCTTTTGAATTAATCTCCTGATATTTGATATTGCTAGCTATCTACTAGTTTGGTTTGTCAGAATATAGGCCCACAATAGGGAAATCTCGTTGCCACCAAGTAATGCAGCTTGAATATGAGGTTACTGGTTAAATTGAAAGTTGGAACAACCCGCAACTAATTAATTTAAGCGTTTGATGGGTGAGTCCCTCAATCTAGATATACATTCATAATTCTTAAAAAAAAAAGAAATACCGCAGAAATAAAATCATAATCTAATCTCATGTTACACCGCTCATTTGCCTTCTTTGGTCTATTAAGTGTTCGTTTGGGATAACTTATTTTTATTTAATAAATACTTATAAATCATGATTTATGGTATATAAGATAAGTATGTAAGAGGAGTTTTATCTCAGAATTACGTAATAAATGCTTATTGACCCCTAATAAGTAATACTATACACACACTTGTGTTTGGGATAGCGGTAAGAAAAATGACTTATTATGATTCTTATTTATTAAAAATGACTTAATAGAAAAGTTAATTTTTGTAATGTAATTTATGTTTGGATCTGGACAATAAGTGATTATAAATCGTGATTTACGGTATATGAGGTAAGTATGTGAGAGGAGTTTTATCTCGACTTACGTAATAAGTGACTTAATAGAAAAGTTAGTGCTCGTTTGGAATAGCTTATTTTTAGGTAATAAGTGTTTATAAATCATGATTCATGGTATACGAAATAAGTATGTGAAAGGAGTTTTATCTCAGCTTGCGTAATAATGATTTATTCTCTAAAATTAAGTGATCCCAAATACAGCTTTAGTGAGAAGCTTATTTAATAAATAATTTATTCTATCCATGATACAATTAAAATAAACTAAATCAAATACTAAAAAAATGTAACACATTTTTATTCGAGTTTATTGTTGAAAAACGGATTTATTCCTGCATAATAAACTAAACCGAAGCCACCCTAACATTAGGATGCTTCTGACAGTTCTGGGCAAGAGAAAAGAAACACTACATTGCCGTTATGCCACATGTCGTTCGGATAGAGCGAGTTTCGCTCTTTCCATCCTCCCAGCGCTTAATTACCTCAAACTGGAGCTCCAGTATATAAATGGCGTTACTTTTCGCTCCTTGTGGAGGCTTTCCCTCTCAATCTCCGCTGCGAGAGCCATCGAAATTCGAAACCATTCTTCCTTCATCCACTTCACATCTAGGGACACAAGGAAAGAAATGATCATTTCTTTCCTGTGATCGCCGGCTAGCTGAGGTCTTCATCTCTGACGAATTCCTTTTATTGTTCGGGTTTGTGTTCCTATGGCTTCGGAGGATGTCAAAACTAATGATTCTACCGTGACCAAGTTTGTCAATCTGGCGGAGGAGGCGAAGCTCACTAGAGATGGTGTAAAGCCTCCCAGTTACGCATTTGCAAGCATCTGCAAGTCTTTGGTAGCCGGCGGAGTCGCTGGGGGAGTGTGAGTCTCATTTCTTCGTTGCAATATTTTTTTTATAGGAGTGTATCTAAAATGCGGTGTATGCTTAGTTCTGGATCAAATATATTGCTATTTTTGAGGAAAATATCACTCGGAAGTACTTTTAATTAAGTTTTCACGTGTCTGTAGCTTCGTGACGGATTTAGTTTTTTCGGAGTGTTGTGACTGCGGGAGATTCTGGTGTTTAGTTGTCCTGGAACAAGCATCAATTACTGAAAGGAAAATAGGTTCTGTAGGCGCTTCTATATGATGTTGTGGCATCACCGTGTGATCTTTCACTCACTATCTCCGCTATTTTTGGAATAATTTGCTCATAAGCGTCACTGGAAATTCATTCTGAGCTATGACAAAATCGAGTCCGATTCCTCAGAAACTGTTATTTACTAATTTACCAATAACTCCAAAATCCTTCTTGTGTTTGTCTAGTGTCTTTTTTTTGATAACTGGTTCTAAGAACAGCTTTAACTCTAACTGACTGGAACTTTTTTTGCATTTGTACAGGTCGCGAACAGCTGTTGCTCCGCTGGAGCGGTTGAAAATTTTGCTACAGGTTAGTTTATTTTGTTGTTCACATCTGATTGGGAATAGCTGTCATGATTCATTATGTAGGCACCGTATTATATCTTAGATCGTGTGCTGGTCTAGATTTATTAAATAAGTTAGTAGACCTTGCCATATGCAGGTCCAGAATTCCCGTAACATTAAATACAGTGGAACTTTACAAGGCCTAAAGTACATTTGGAGAACTGAAGGTTTCCGTGGACTGTTCAAAGGGAATGGAACTAATTGTGCTCGAATTGTTCCTAATTCTGCTGTGAAGTTCTTCAGCTATGAGCAAGCTTCCAAGTAAGTTTTCCTTTATGGATAGGATGATGAATTTGATGATTTATTGTCGGGAATTTTCACTTATTGGCTTTCTATTTGGGTGTAATGTTATCCCACTAAACTTTGTGCTCAGTTTCGTTGATCTTAGCCAGAAAGCCGAGAAAGATATATACCCAATTTTCTTTTGAAGTCCTATGTAAGAAGGATTTCTGGCCACTGGCAAAGCTATTTTAACTTTTAATTTAATAGATCACATATTTCTGACTCACTAATTTTTTGGCTGACTGTTACTTTTTTTTATTGTTTCATAGAGGTATACTGTGGCTATATAAGCAGAAAACTGGGAATGGTATGCCTTTGTTCATCACTGAAACTTACGGATTTTGTTTTAACTTCTGGGTTCATTGGATAGTTTGGATTTCTGCTATTTGTATCATTGAACAGTGACTCGGAATGCTATTGATGATTAGAGTAATCTTCTTTCAAGGTTTATATTCGGTGAATGAACATTAGAGTAGCATATGCATAACAGCTGTAATGAGCTTTGTTGTCTTTAGGAATTGACGCATAATTTATGAAAACGCATCAGGCAGTCTCAGACTTTAAGTAGTGTTTCATGGCCTTTCTTGCAGATGATGCTCAGCTAACCCCTGTCTTGCGTCTTGGAGCCGGAGCATGTGCTGGAATTATTGCTATGTCTGCAACTTATCCCATGGACATGGTCCGAGGCAGGATAACTGTGCAGGTACTATGGTTTCTCAATTGTTAATGAGTAAATGTTTGATTTGGTTATTTGGGGTTAATACTGTCTCTATAGCTAATTTTAATGGGATTAGATGCTTATATTTAGTGTCTCTATAGTTTTTGTCTGAGTAGAGCTCAGCAAGTTTGCTTGCTTTCCCTTGTATTTGTAGACGGAGAAGTCCCCTTACCAGTACAGAGGAATGTTTCACGCTCTGTCAACTGTCCTCAGGGAAGAAGGCCCACGTGCTTTATACAAGGGATGGCTCCCTTCAGTTATTGGAGTTGTAAGTAATTTACTTGGAAGAATATTCTGTTTTATCCTGAATCCAAAGTTTATGTGGACATATAATTACCAAGCTCAAACTCTTTATTTACTGTCAACTTCATGGGATTGTCTCCTTTTGTAATTAATGGTAATTATCTAGATTTTGATGCTCTGCATGTTATGCCATGAGGGCAACTGGAAAATAATTTAGATGATAGATGCTACATGCCTAAGAAATTTTCTTTCCCCTGCCTTGTCAATTAAAGAATTCCAAGTCTTGATGACATGAACAAAGGGATTTGTGCTCCACGCCTTAGTAAAGTGGCATTACATACAAATATTACTCATTGAACAGAATACTTCTCTGACTTGCTCTCTGGATCTCTTGAAATTTGGACACTTGTAATCCACAAATTTATGTCAGTCTTTTCTCTTAATTGCTCCGGGGATATCTTAGAATGATCTGGGACTAGGAAATTAGCATGGAGGCCATAAGCATTTATAGTGGTTTGTGTAGGTAGATGTAGCCATCTATTGGAGCATTACAATTGGGCTGAAGTGAGGTAAGTCCAATGAAGGGCCTGGATTTGACGGAAAAGTGACGCCTAACGTCATCTGGAGTCTGGGCAAATTCTTTGAGCTATTAAGGCTTGTGTTTCTAGAAAGTTCTGTCCGTGCTCCCTAATGAGTTCTGATAATTAGTCCTATACGTGGTTGGTGGAATTTAGGGATATGGTGATACACAATTATGTTGGATACATCTGGATGTCTATTTGTCAATCTATTGGTAGAAGTCAGTGAAAACAATAATGGGTTGAGTTGTAATTTGAGTTGTAAATGCCATGCATGCTGCCTAGTTATTATTGACTCACTAAGGTTCTCGTGCTGCCTGATTATTATTGAACTACAAAGTAGATTTTCTATTAAGGACGGGATGCAGTACCTTCTATTGAAGCTTTCTGCAGAGATTTGGTAATGGACTTTAATTTTCGTTCTACTTTTGCAGATTCCTTATGTGGGTCTCAACTTTTCCGTGTACGAGTCTTTAAAGGATTGGTTAGTTAAATCCAAACCACTTGGTCTGGCTCAAGATTCGGAGTTGGGTGTGACAACTCGGTTAGCATGTGGTGCTGTTGCTGGAACTGTTGGACAAACTGTTGCCTACCCACTCGATGTCATTCGTCGAAGAATGCAAATGGTGGGTTGGAGCCATGCTGCTTCTGTGGTAGCGGGTGATGGAAGATCCAAGGCGCCACTTGAATACACTGGCATGATTGATGCTTTTAGAAAAACTGTTCAGCATGAGGGATTTGGAGCACTGTACAAGGGTCTAGTACCCAATTCTGTAAAGGTCAGTAAGTCTTCATCTTACACTTATCAGCTGTTCTGCCAACTTGTGGAACACTTCTATATATTTATATATGTTCGTTAATTTCCACAGTCATCACACCTCAGTATGCATTAATTAGATGGTCTTTCCTTGCGCCGTGCTTTGAAGTTTTTTCAACTACGTTGTAAATTTGACAATAACGTGTTTTACTTAAAATGTACCCACCTAATCATGATTGTCTCATGGATTTAATCTTTCACTAATTAGAACATTCTGTGACTCTGTCTTGCAGGTTGTCCCATCCATAGCGATTGCTTTTGTTACATATGAGTTGGTGAAGGACATTTTAGGAGTAGAGATCAGAATATCTGACTAGACTAGAATGGCCCTGGTGTAGTATTTTTTTGTAGTCAAAAGGACGCAGAGATGGCAAAATTAGGAATATTACTTCTTTTCCATCTGTCTAGGGATCCGTACAGAAGAAGTTCTTTTGAGCTAGTATTCATAAATTTACTCCCTCTATTTTGTATTTCCCTTTGAAAATGGTGTAGCTTTCTGTTTCTATGCCAATAAATGCTGTCATAGAACAACACAAGAGCATGCCTACAAGGATTTCTACAAGAATCAAGAAAGCTTTTTTACTTGTATAATTGCCTGTGATTAGTTAATGAGCCCTCCTTTTTCCCATCCTAAAAAGTCTTCATATTGTGTGGTTATGGATTGATTGAGCAAATCACATTCACATTATCTTAGTTCCAATTATTCAAATAATCTCAGTTTGCAACTAGTTACTTGATGAAAAAACTTGGCAATTCTCGGATAGTTACTTGTGTAAATTGAATTGCATGAAAGCTTCATTGCTTCCTGTGTTCTCTTTTTAGACTGATGTCAATGCTAGATGCTTGCTTGATGGCTAATCTTAATGAAATAAAAAGCTTAATTTGATGAAATAAAGCTTTAGACGGATAGTTACTTGTGTAAATTGAATTGCATGAAAGCTTTATTGCTTCCCGTGTTCTCTTTTTAGACTGATGTCAATGCTAGAGGCTTGCTTGATGGCTAATCCTAATGAAATAAAAAGGATGAGTGGAGGATATTTTGTATAATTCGGTAAAATACGTCAAATATCCCATTGAAACGGTCAAAATGATTAAGTAGATGAAGAATTGGGTCTCGACGGTTTATTATTGTAAGGAGAGAAGTCAAACTGCAAAAGAACTTGTGCTTCGATTAGGGTAGAAGTGCTTCACATTTTTCTGCCATGCCTGAAAAATCATAATTACAGTGGGTTACATATTTTCATTACAGGCTGAATAATTAACCCAGTCTAAGGGTATGTTAATGGACAGAAATGATAGATCTCAACAAAATAAGATTGATGAAAGTGTGATCTTAGTCCTATTAGAATCAAAGGGAAAAAAGACAATGGCCTTGTAACTTAGTGACATGAAAGCTTTCGGTAAGTGGAATGTTATGAATCTGATCTTGCTTATCACCTTAGGCCATTAGTGCCTGCCCCTCTAGTTCTGAAGGAAAAAAAGAATCAAGAAAAAAGGGAAGGATGAATGATAACAAAATGACCTGATATCTTTAGTGGAGGAATGAGATTTCGGCGATGGTCTACGAATAAGGTTGGGTTGATGCATCACCGTCTTTGTACCTTTTTTAGGTTGAAGTTTGGAAATGCAAGCTTTGGCTATTACTTCTCCATTATCAGATTTCCTTATGCTCTCTTCTTCCTTTTCCTTATTCTCATCCTTTGACTCTGACAAGGACAACAACACAAGCACCATGTTTAGCTCCCCTGCAAAGCTTTCCCTTTCTTTTCTATCACTTTCTTCTTCTTCATCTTCTTCTTCTACTTCATTCTCTCTCCCCTTCTCTTCAGCATCAGCCCTTTTTGCCCATTCACTTCCTCCCTCCTGCATCATGTGCACGGTCTCTATTTCACTAAATGCTAATCCCTTTGATAACACTTGAGTTTCCATTAATTAATCATATATATATATATATATATATTCTCGCTACTTTCCACCCTCGTGTTCCTGTGACTTGAGTCGCACGTTATGACTTGAGTCCCACGATAGGCATATAGAATTTCAATGCTTGACTTTTATGAACCTTGTTCTTCTCAAATACTTATTTTTTAAGAATTAATCGTTGAATATAGATTAGATGACAGTAGTCAAAACTGTCACGAAAACAACACTAAAATAGCTTATTATAATGTGGGATATTAATTCGAAGAGAACGAAAATGCGGATATATAGAACTTAAACTTGAAAGAATGATTATAACTCACCTGGATTTAGGACCCAATGTGAAATTGAAGCATGGATTCATTCTTGTTCCTTCTCAATTATGACTTTTTTTTTTTCCTTGTTGAAATGTGAGGTTCGTAGTTTAATCTATTATTGCCTTCTCTATCTTTGTTTTAGCCTGGGAGCATGAAAAGAAGAAACTAGAAGTGCGAAATGGTTAATTAAATGGAGGCTATGATTTTTTTTTTTTTTTTGGGGCAGAGGTTAAACATGGCCAATGAATTTATAGTTCAATGCAATTGTTGTACGGTGAAACACGTGAAGGAGAAAAATATACTGTGTTGTGTTAATTAATTTGAGGCTTACCATCAATTTAGGTTTACCCTTGCATACATTTTACTCCAAAGATTTTAATTTGTTCCTTTTTATTTTTCTTAGCTTTTTTAATTAAGATGATATATACATACACATACATGGATACTTACACATGTACAAATGGATTTACACACACACATCAATTGAGAGGAGGAAAGAAAATAGTGGAGAATTGAGAGGATGTTGAATTACAAAAATGGTAATATTAATTGAGCCAAAATCAGGAAACACTGAGAAACTCCAATATATGTAATAAAATAAAAATATTTTTTCTTGTAAATGTAAGCTTTAAGTCAATAACACCAAGTTTTATTGCGTTTATGTATTGTTTGATATACAGAAATTTGATCTTGTAGACACTCAACACACATATGCCCACATACTTAAATAATACAATAATCATGAAACATGTATAATAATTTTGAATTTTTTCTACCCCTTGATCCATAATGTAAGACATTTTCTGCAAGCTATTGTTGTTGGTCCAACATGCAGGACATTTTGTAGCTTTTTTTAAAAAAATATCTTTTCATTTTTACCCATAAGTTAATGCACCCGGTTTAATTATGCATGGGAAATTGTTGGTGTTAGTGTGTTTGGTTGGGTGTTTGAAAAGCCCAACGCACGAATCTGAGTCCATACGTGTGATCCACAAGCTCTGGGCTTTTAGGGTATGTTTTGGTTGGACGTTTGGAAGATTGGACTTTTACATATAAGTGACTCTTTTTGAGCCACCATTTGTGGCTTATCTGACTTGACTTCTGCAATTGGCCCAATATTTACCATTAGTGCACTAATTAGCATTTAGGGTCTGTTTGATTTGAGGGGAGGGGAGGGGCATGGAAAGAGGGCAGGGATTTTGCTCCTCTCCCCTTATTTGGCGATATAAATTTTTTTTAAAGGAGAGGGGAAATTTTTTGAAATTTCCCCCTCCCTCTCCAGATTGAGGGGATTTGGACGGGAAGCCAAAAAAAAAAATTTGACATTGGACAAAAATGACATCACATTTTATGATAACCCATAACTACTCTTGGCCATTTTCATTCATCATTTATCACCAAATATTATTTTAAAATATAATTTTAAATACACATATATGTGTGTATATATTTGTATTAAATGTTGTACAAATGTTATTTATAATTAAAATTTATTATACATTTAATAAAGTTTGAAAAAAAACATTTATAATATAAGGGTAAAGTTGTCTATGTGAAAATAATTTCCCTCCCCTCCCCTTCTGAACCATGCAAGGTAACATTAAAATCCCTCTCCTCCCCTTCCTTCTGATCAATTCAAACAAAGTAATATTAAAATCCCTCTCCTCCTCTCCCCTCCGTCGAATCAAACAGACTCTTAATATTGTCACCAACCCTCTCTTTTCTCTCTCTTCTCGCTTCTCTTCTTCAATGACAAACACAAGCAACAGGGAGATTTTACTAATAAGTACACCCAAATGGCCCCACACATTGTAAAGCTACCAAACACAAGTTTGCATTGTTTGTGCAACAATGATCCTATATATAATTTTATTAGGAGAAATTCTGATACTGACTTTAATTTTCAGCAAGCTGAAGCTGGAAATATAAGTCATATAGATAATAATAGTGTAGATGAAGAGCCTTCGGCGACAAATTATACTCGGCAATCTTCCACCCAAATGAATCATATTTGTGACTCAATTAGAGATCAAATTGTATGGGACATATGATCCAATTAGTTATATAATATTATTTCATCAAATTAAGTATATTTTAATTGCCAAATTTCCTAACTTCACTTTTTCAAATTTTTTATAATTTTTAATTTAATTTCTCTCTTATTATTATCACAAAAGCCACTTATGTTACCATCAATCCAAACAAATTTCAATTTTAGAAAAATCACTTATACAACCGGTCATTCAAACATAAATCACATCACACAATTTAAATTTTATTTAAAAATAAGATTGTAAAAATCAGATTACAAAAAAACCATTTTTACAATCACTATTTCAAATACACTCTTAGAAAAGTATTGAATTTTCTTATCATGCATGATACATGTTCGAAGGGTCTTACATTGCGGATATAAAGAAAGGAGTGTGATTTTTCAAAATTTACAAGAGTTAAAGTATCACATACTAAAAGCTGTATATAATATAATGAAAACCCTTTTAAAATATAGCTGAAAAGTTTTTGGGCTGTGATTATTTGATAGCTTCGACTTCACATATATTACTATAATCCTATTTATAAGTTTGATTTAACTAATTTTTATATACATAAGAGAGTCAGTTAACTCATTAATTATGAGCTAAATTCCCAATCTTGCCCTTATCTATAATTAATTCTAAAAATCAACATGAATAAATATTTTTTGTTTATTACAATTAATAGGGACAAAAAAAGTTAAAAACTCATTTATTACTTTAAAACTAGATTTATAATAGACTAAAATTTTTGGTCAAAATAAACTTATAAATAGAAATAGAGTAATAGAATGTTATGCCTTATGCACCGAGCATCTAAATGCATCAGTCCATGGGTACAAAATTTGGCCTATTATAGCTTACAAAATCAGAGAGTAGATATTACTCTTTTAATTGCATTTTCCATCACACGTAGGATGAATAGTACAAATTCTAATTTATCCGTGCTTGTTTCTACCTTCCACTTGTACAATCAGGACTGACCTCTGAACCACAGGCTGATACAGGGGCTTGCAAGTCAGAGATGAAGCCACTGAGCTTTTGAATTGGAATTGGCTTGCAGAGGCACTTGGCTTCCATTTCCCTTGCAAGCTTATATCTTGTGAGGAGTTCATTTCATACAATATGACAAGACTACTTTTTCTTCTGGGCATGCTTATTTCTTGTGAGAACAAGGTGCACAGAAAATATACAAATCTGGTTGATATTGGAGACTGAAAGTCTTCAAAAACCACCAGCCGTAATACGATGTGGAGGCTTTTCCTTCAGGGCAAGCTTAGATGAAAGAGAATACAAATGAAATGAAACAGAGAAACAGAGAAGGAAAAGTTTGATACATGTTTGAATCAAACTTCTCTTTGATCAGAACATATTGTTAACTAGTTCTTCTCAGGGAAGGTTGGAGAGTGATGTTGGAGCTTTTTGTTCAAATGCTTCCCATTTTGGGGAAGGGTTTTATAGAATCACAGATCAAAAAGCAGGCAGGGGGCAACAAATCAGGCTAAATGCCTGCTTGAAACTGTAAGTCACAACTGTTACTCTACAATTTTGCTCCTCGCTCCCGCACATTGATGCTTCTTAAACTGCGTTCTGTTCAGGAAGAGAGAGACATATTTAGCAGAGCAGGTATAAGTGTGTCACCCAACAAAATATTTTAACTCTCAAATCGAATGTAATTTATTATAGTGCAAATGCATGACTATTATTAGTATTTTGGTGTTAAAAATTATTACCTGAACATCATGATATGAAATTATGCGGCATTGCATGTCTATTTGCAGTGTTTGCAACTCTAGAATTCTTAGAACTCTATTCCCATCAACTTCTTTTATCACTTGCCTAAAAAGCATATTCTTCAAAATTCTGAAGGATTTTTAGTACCATAGTATCACTAGTCCCCTCTAGGTTCTAGCTGGAGCAACAAGATCTTCATTGTTTGCCACAACCTCTAAATCAATCACACATGTTGACGGCTGAGTAAAATCTACAAGAGTTCTTCAAAGTATGTTTTATCAGTTTTTCATAGACTATTACTCTATTCTTTGGATTAATCAATCAGTACAGATAAGGAAATTTGGAAAGAAACTCCGGTTTTTTTTTTTTTAAATCAGGGATAGCTACAGCAAGCTATACTGCCCTTATTTTTTTTGCAAAAGCTAAAAGTTCCTATTAATTTATGCTTCTTACGTTCTATTATGTAAATCATGCTTCATGAATGAGGGGAGTTATGATTATCTGCATGATGTCTGGATTTTATCTTGAGATTCTGTCGGTGGTGTGCTGTGATAAAGAAAGCTCAGAATCCGAGACATGACCGGAGTTTGTCCTTCTGATTCTCGGACTTGTAGTCATCAATGGAGTCTCTGATTTAATCCTCATGCTCCGCCCAGATAAAGTCATCGGTGGAGGTCTAGCAGAAGCAGATCGTGCCTTTGGTGTACCTGCATTATAAACACAAAGAAAATGCCAGAAAACAAACAACATTTATTTACTTTTTCATTCTAATTCTATGTCTTCAGTTTTTCCCTTGAAATAAAGAGAAACACGAGGCTTCTTCTAATTTCTCCAGCATTTAAATGTATTACACAATGATGCATCAAAGAATGCAAAAGAAAAGATAGTTGTGCTTCACTTAACCATGCATTTTTAGATTCCTTTCTAAATCCTTGAAGTAGACTTCTCAAAAAACTAGGTTTTATTTCATAAAACTTAGGTTTAAGCGATGAATTATTGTATCTAGGGTCTATAAATAGTTCTAAGGTTATTTTTAGTGTGATTGCTGAATTACTCTTGAAACTTTTGGATCACACACTACCACTCTCTTTTTCTCCCTTGTTCTTCCTCCCATTTTTCTTCCCCTGTTGTAACTTCTTACTAATAAGTTTTACATCCTCAGGCTGATAGGTTCTGTTTACTTCTTTCATTGAAAGACTGAGACAATTTATAGAAACTTAGAAAAAACAAATAGATCAAAAGCAAAATCAACATGTTAGCGTGTGTTTGTATTTGTGTGTTGATTTCGAGGCACCCAAACGTCCATTTCCCAGCTCTAACAAATTGTTGGATTTGGGAAAATGTCCATTTTGGGGCACCAAAACAGACACCCAAACATGTTTTTGGTAATACCTCTCATACTTGGTTTTGTGATATCTAGAGTTCTAAACATGAACTTCAGGGGGATAGTTTACTGCTGTAACAAACAATTTCATGGATATTAACAAGCATTGATAAGTGAGTCTGATTATAACCTGGTTGTCTGCTGGCTTTTTCATCAAAGGATCTCCTTGATGACAATATTCTTCTGTTCATGTTCAAATCATCAGGCCCAATTAAATACTTATCATCACTTCTCGATGGATATAGTTCCTCCCCAGAGGTGACAAGTTCATCACCATAGGCTGAAGCCTCACTTCCTGATTCAGAATTATAATTGGAGCTTAAACTTAATTTTTCCTTTTCTATGACTCGATAGGCAAACATTTGAAATGGAATTTGATATATTGGTGATGCACCAGAACTTCCCCAAGAAGGGAACTTCCTCAAGAGTGTTAACTCTATATCACAATAATCTACAAGTGGCACTGGTGGGTCTAGTGGGCTATTGTAATTAGGATTCATTGCGAGAAACTTTTTTATATACCGTAGTATTCTACATATGGAGGAGAAGCTTGGCCTTTGATTTGGATCAGCGTTCCAACATTTCTTAGTCAAGTTAGTAACATATTTTGGACAACTGTATGTGAAAAGGGGTCTCTCTCCAGTCCTAATGTTTCTGCTCATTTTTTCTCCTCGAAGATGACTATCCTCAAAAGGGACTTTTCCAGTTAGAAGCTCAAAGCAAACCATTCCAAAACTGTAAACATCAGATTTCTCTGTATATTTGGTGTTTACAGTATCTCCTCCCTGTTCTTGCTCTTCAAGAACTTCGGGAGCGTACCAGATAAATGGTAGGGTTTCATTCAGATTTGAGGTCCCTTTTTGTTTCGAGTTCTTAAAACCAACTTGGCCAAACCCTGAAACCTTGGCATACAAGTAGCCTTCTGTGAATGTACCTCTGGGTTTAACAAGAATGTTTGAAGGATTTAGCTCTCCGTGATATATTTTCTTTGAGTGTAGGTATTCCATTCCCCTGGCAATTTGAAGCATAAGATCAACTGCTACAGGAAGTGCAAGTGGGGCTCGCTTTTTTGGGCCATAAACTTCTTCAATGTGAGTGCAAAGGTTTTTGCTCATCAGTTCCATTACCAAAAAACACTCTTTCTTCTCCTCATCACAAAATCCACAAAGGCATTCAACTATATTCGGGTGTGAAAGAGATAGAAGGGAAGTGATATCTGGTTCCATTGCTTCTATGTCCCCAAAAAAATGCTTTACAGCAAAGCTTTCACCTAACCAAATGATCTCCTTGTACAAGCTCCCATTCCCTAGTCTTCTCCTCACCTGGTAGTCCTTAGACCCCACCAAAATTGAACTAGGAAGTAGCTCCACACCCAATGATCCTGCTTTTTCTAATTGTCTCAAAAGAACATCTGTTAGCTGATTCTCAAACTTTGTTGACATTGCCAGTTTCTTTTCACGTATTTTGTTGAGAAGAAACCATCTATCCTCCTTCCAAACTGTGTCATAACGGTTGCAGAAGTCCTGAGTAACGAGGTACTGCTTCCCAAATTTCCACCGGAAAAGGCTCATGTCCCTGTATTCTTTCCTATACTTGTTAGAGTTTATGAGCCTCTTTCTTTCCATCGCTTCTTTATCCCACCCTGCTATTTCTCCCGCAGATTCAATTGCTTCAATGACAATGGGAATGCACGAGAGCAAATTGTGGAGGTTAAACTCAACACAATTATTGTTCTTGTAGAGTGTAATGGCTTTCACCCACCAGTCCTTCGTTTCACTTTCCAAGCATTTCTTGATGTAAGCTTCTCCTTCTTTGAATATCTTGTGAATCTCTTTCAATGGCTGTTCAAGAACTTTCCACTTTGTGTGCTTCTCTAAGAATATCAGGTTCTGTGTAATCTCCTCAGCAATCAGATCATACGCAAATGTGAACATGTCCAGCAACAAACAACACTGTCTTTGATTGAATTCAATGTTCTCTCTGAACACCATCAAGGCCTTCAAACCTCCCAGTGCCTCCCCCACATGTCGAAATTGCTCCATAGACCCTGATAAAGATACACACAACACAAATCATCCAAATTCCTTTTCGGCATATCCCAAGCCAGACATTTTGCCTGAAACTAAATATTCTCAAACAATCATTGTTCCTAAAGGGAATTGAATTTTCTGGAAAAACAATCCAGGGCAATAATTATTGACCCTAGCCATGGAATGGAAGACTTGGAAAAAAAAGAATGACAGAAGGGGATCAAGTTTCTTGCGATGTAAACTGACAAAGACGAAAGCACTACAATCTGATAAAAAGAAAAATATCAGTGGAAGCTCAAATCCGTTAAACTATGAACAAAAACAAACGGACATGAAACTATGAAAGCAGCAGAAGAACTTTCCGGGAAAATGAGCTGATTATCTCGTTCAAAAATCAGGAATGTTTAATAATGCGGGTCGCTGAATAATTACCAGATTGTAGAAGCTGGTCGCTCCCGGCGGTGATGGGGGATCCTGCATGTGCTGTTCTGTGTACGAACACTTCCCGCGAGTTTCGACGGTTTGCTTAAGAATTTCGGTCCTACATCGTGTCACTTTGGTCTAATAATAACTTTTCTTCAAAATTTAAACAACTAATGTTAATTAAATAATCAATCCAAACTTTAAACATTCAAGTGACTCCTTCAAATTTTGATAATTGCACAAAAAATAATTAGTGAAAATCATTCTTTAAGTGCTTATAATTTCCTATTATTTTTAATTTGGTGTCTTTGTACTTTTTTCTTTTTTATTAAATCTTTTTTTTTTTGGATACTGTTAGCCCTGTAACTTCACTTTACTGGCATTGTTAATCATGATACAGAATCCAATTGTATTAATAGAGTAAATTTAAAAGAATCAATAAGGAAAAAAACACACTTTTACCAAATTAAAAATGAAAGGAGAGTAATAGTTTTCCTTGGTTTTAAATGTTTTTTTTTTTTTTTGCCGTTCCTTGGTTTTAAATGTTAAAGCATCATTTATACTTAAACAAAATAAAAATATAAAAGTAAGTTAATCAAAATTGGTGGGAAAAGAAAAGAGAGTAATCGAAATTATTTTTTTGGGTGAAAAAAGAGAGTAATCGAAATTAAAAGAACAAATATTTTTTTTTTTAAAAAAAGGAGCAAACAACTGAACGGCGCGTTTTGGTGCCAAATCTAGATTCGTGACTCACCTTCTACTCGGCGATTCTGTTCATCCTTCGGAGCTTCAGAGGGCGAGGAAGATGCAGTGGTACTTCGTCGCCACGCTTCTCACCATTCTCACAAGTTCTCAGGTCAATTTACAGTGAAGGAGTTCTCACTTTCTTTCTTTCTATCGACTCTTTATCAGTATTATCACATATTACCGTTTAAACTGACATTTTTCCTCCGTTGCCTTTACTGTTTTAAGTTCCATGCATTCATATCCATATCTCGTGATTTAGCTACGCTTAATCTAGTACCAAGAACTGCATTGATTGTAAAATTAGTACACTGTTTTCTATTCAATTCTGGAAGAAAAAATTGACTGGTCAAGAATAGTAAATCTGAGTTTTTTCTGTCCATTAAAATCCCAAAATTCACCGAGAACTGTCTCGATTTTGGCCACCTTTCGTCAAATTCACTTAGGTGTTATCTTGCTTACGGTCATTTCTTGTGGCAGGGAATATTAACAACACTCTCACAGAGCAATGGAGGGTATAAGTATGATTATGCAACTGTCCCGTTTCTTGCTGAGGTTTTTAAGGTAAAATCTCCATGAAGACCATTATCAAATCTATTTGGTATCATTACTTGGATACTTTAGCCCTGATATTTGCTTTTGCTAACATGAAGCTTGCAGTATCAAGTTTGTTACTGCGGAAGGAATTCCTCAAGTCACCGATGCCAAAAATGACTATGGAGTGGAAGAGCGTGGCTTTATACGTTGTCCCTTCCATTATATATCTAATTCACAATAATGTTCAATTTGCTACCCTTACTTATGTGGATACGTCAACATATCAGATAATGGGCAATCTAAAGATTGTCACTACTGGAATACTATTCAGGTGCTCCTTCTGTAGGATACCGCAGTCTAAAGATTGTATCACTATTGGATGTGTTTTGTTTCCTCCAAAGTTGCTTATATCGCAGACATTTTTCAGGTTGCTCTTGGGAAGGAGGCTTTCAAACCTGCAGTGGATGGCAATTGTTTTACTGGCTGTTGGAACAACCACAAGTCAGGTGCTAAATGAAAACAGTTCTTTACAAGTCCATCATAGAATTGTATAAGCTGATATCTTTGTTTAATGCATTATTGGCTATACGATTATATTATAAACTGAAAACTCACGATTAAATAATAGAACTTAAGAAGGCATCTCATTCTATAATTTTAAAAAATACTTACAAATCCCTTTATCACTATATACAAAGGTTTCTCTATCTTTTGCTCTCTTTTTCTCTCTCACGCAGGCACTTGCTCTTTTGAATATTAGGTTTAAAATATTAGCCCAATTATGGAATAATCTTAACATGGGAGCCCTACTGCTTTCTGTTGACGTAGGTCAGGGGCTGTGGAGAGGCTTCATGCGACTCCCTTTTATCAGCACCAATTCAAGGATACATGTTAGGAGTTCTATCTGCTTGTCTCTCTGCATTGGCTGGTGTTTACACTGAGTTCTTGATGAAGAAAAACAATGACAGCTTGTATTGGCAGAATGTACAGTTGTACACGTAGGTATTCTTCCTTGCATTTTTCATGTCACATATTGACTTACTCACACATGCAAGTTCTTTTATCAGTCTATTAATCTTTAAAACTTTTGGCTTCTTTTTATTCTCCAATTTGTTCTCAATTCACCCACGACTAGAACATTGTTTCAGATCTTCCACTTCAATAGTAAATAATTACATTTTCAAATGGAAAAAACGGATAATTATTAGGGGCTTTAACTTTTGTGTTTCCTTAGAAATCATAACGTATATGCTTGTCGTGGCTAGTTGTTTGGGTTATTACTTTGTAGATTATGCTTATATTTGATTCCTAGAAACATGTTTTGATGGCATTGGAGCCATGATGTGGGATGCAGCTATAGATTAAAGGTGATCGCAGAAAAGATATAACCTTTTGGTGAAGCAGGGTAAAATCTTTAATTTACCAATTAGAGGTGGAACAGATCTTGGGGTTTTAGTTTTAAATTTTAAAGAGTTGGGTGAGATTTCTAGCAGCATAGGTTTTCAGTGCCTATCTGGATAAAATGGTAGTTAACTTGGGCTTTCTTAATCACCACGTAGAATTTCCATTAAAACATGATAATTTCTATTTTAATCTAATTTAATTTACTGATTAGACAGTGATCGGAGTTCCTTTCTCCAGGTTTGGTGCAATTTTTAATATGGCAAGGCTTCTTCTGGATGATTTCAGAGGTGGATTCGAAAATGGACCATGGTGGCAACGTATTTTCAATGGATATACTATTACTACGTGGTTGGTAGTATTGAACCTAGGGTCTACTGGTCTTCTGGTTTCATGGTTAATGAAATATGCTGATAATATTGTAAAGGTATCTCCTTTGTGTTGGTGTACTGTGTACATAATTCATTTACTTATCTGAAGTTTTCATCTTTCAAAAGTAGTTTTATTTCTTTGCGAGAAAATAAGTAATTGTAATGTGACACAAATTGAGTATTGAGGAATCAGTGCATATAATTCCTTTCTCTTATTTTTTTGTACGCCCTCAATTGTTAGTTGATTGCTTTCTTTAGGTTTATTCCACATCTATGGCTATGCTCCTGACAATGATACTATCAATATTCCTCTTCAATTTCAAGCCTACATTGCAGGTAAATTCCTACGGACTTTTTCTTTATTTAGGAAAGCTTAATGTTGGGGTTTTGGGTTGCAGAATGAGCAAACCTGTTTATGTTGTTGCTCTAGTTTTGAGCATGTCGATCTTAAAAGTTAAGGCAGAAATTTAAGCAAGGACAGAGTAGCAGTTTCCTCACAATTAAAGGACGGACAACCATAATATTGGTTATCCAGTGTAAATGTTAAAATGAATAATTAAACTTGAGGGTTATTTGGTCAACAAGTGTAAGAACTTGATTGATCGATCTCTAGTTTTAATTCTCCACAAATTTTGTGCAATGTTTGCCCCGAATACTCTTATTATGAATTTATATTATTCTTATCATGATGTGCAAATGGCTTTGTTGGTGCTCTTGTTTTCTGCTCTTGTTTTCTATTTCTTCTTACATCAGCCTCCAATTGAATTTGAATATCATGCTATCACTGGATAGTGATTTACTTTTTCTCTCTTTCTTTGCAGCTTTTCTTGGGCATTGTTATTTGTATGATGTCTTTACACATGTATTTTGCCCCAACCAATATGCTCGTAGATATGCCATTAACGGTAAAGTCAGATGAAGAAGAGAAACTCGTTGAAGTAACTGTTGATCAAAGATCACGTTCATGATGTCCAGTCTCCGTTGACATTCAAGATGCATACATTACAAATCTGTGGTAAGCCAACATTTACATGAATTCAAATTTTTTTTCCCCTTTCTTGGTTCCCGAACACATCCAGATCTTTTTTGTTTCTATTTACCAGATAAAAGGTCGCATTGCCAGTTCAAGAGGAGAATTTCATAGCACTGTCCCATTTGAATTCTTTTCCTAGTTTCTCACATCTTGATAATGAATTTTGTAGGAAAGCCTTATATAATAGGGAGAACTAGCTTTGGTACCTTACGTACACACGTTTTAATATCTCCTGTTGTCTTTGCAGGGATTTTCATAATCAATACTCACCAAGGTTTTCTCCAACGGGACCTGTTCAAATTCACTTATTTCATAGCATTATTCCACAGTATGCAACCATCCCAGTGCCTGGGCATCATTAGCGGAACAAATTGAACGTATATGTTACTAATTTTGGGTATTAAAGAAAGTGAAATGACAAATTTTGGAGAATGTGATTATGCTTCTATTAAAGTTTTCTGTGAGGCAGTGAGATTGTCTTGGGATTTTGGATGATCAAATGATGAGCAAAAAATTATGAAATTTTGTAGGGTGAAAGTAAACATCCTAAGCTTTAATTTGATAGAACATATGAATTAATTGAAGTTATGTACAAAGAGTTATGAATTTTTGAAGTTAATCCAAAAAATCTGGAAAGTCTCTGGAGCAGCGGTCAAAGAAATGAAATCTGGTAATGATATGCTTCCAATTGGCTAAAGTCCATATTTTTCCTTGAAACTAGACTCAATAAGGGTTCCATAGCCTTTGAAATTGTTTTGAAACGATGTCTACAAAATTAGTTATGATTTTTCAAAGTTATGGCAGAAAATTTGCCAGAATTGACATTATTCCTAAAATTGAAAATAAAATGTGTTATTATAAATTGATTAATGAAATTAAAGATGCCAAGTGTCATGATCATATGAGAAAGGGATTAAATTATAATTGATTTTCAAGAACACATGTCTAATTACTACATGAATATAGCCATGATGATAATGCTACATGGACATGGTAATTATAGTCAAAGATGATAATGGTACACTACATGTATGCAAGGTTGAGCGTACATTAAATGAAGGCATGGATGAGTGCATGATGGGAATGACATGGAGTAAACTCAATTCACTAATTGAGTGCCTAGTTGAGTGCAAGTTTGGATTTAGCTGGAGAAAAGAAAACTAATTAGTTGAAGCAAGAGGGAGGAAGTTAGTTCAAAACCAATGAGAAGCTTAATGGATTAAGTATGTCATGATATGAAGGAGGTATGAGTTGTGATATGAAGGAGATAAGAGTTGGTGCAAGTGTCCTCAAGTGTCATCATATGAGGGATTTTTGAAGAATTTAGTAATTAAGAGAAAATGAGAGATATTTTAGAAACTCTTCCTTGATCTTCCCTTGTCATTTCTCACGCTTAGACACTCAAGAAGAGAAAGAGAAAGTGTCATAAAATTGAACCAAGTACACGTAGTGTCATAAATAGGATTTTTTGTAATAAACTTAATTAAGAAAAATGGTAAGATATTTTATAGTGTTGGGACAGCTTTCCTTCCTTCTCATTTTCATTTTTAACACACCAAGAGAGAGAGAGGGAGGGAGCTTGAAGAAAGTCTAGAAAGAAGAAGGAGCCAAGAGGAAGAGCAAGAGAAGAAAGTCTAGAAAGAAGAAGGAGCCAAGAGGAAGAGAAAGATCAAGGTAAGCTTGAGATTTCTTAATATTTGTCCTCCAAACTTGTATAGCCTCTTCTCTAAACTCTTCTTCTCCATGAAAACCCATTGCTTAGTAAGCAAATCTTGAGCTTAAGCAGAGAGGAGGAGGATGCCTAGAGAGAGGAAATCCAAGAACTCAAGAGGTAGCTACACCAAACTCAGATCTATATTAGTATGAAGTTGTTGTTGGTTTTGGTGATTTATGTCAAGTTTGTAAATTTGGAAAGCCTTCATCCTAAGGGGTTATGCTACCCAAATTTCTTTGAATCATGATTAAAAAGTGTTTAAATGAGTTAATAAAGGATTAAAAGTGGAAAAGTACAAGTTTTGGAAGCTAAAACACAAAACCCCATTTTTTCATTTTTTCCCAATATTTCGGTTAGCACTGTTTTGGGGGGGAGGAGCTGGATTTTCATGAAATGGATGGTTCTATTGGATTCAGTGGGCAAAAATAGGTGGGGTTACAGTTTTTCACTTTTTCGGAAAAGACCGGAAAAACGAAATTACGAAAACGACTATAAAACCCTAAATCGAGGTTGTCAAAGGTATTTTTGTAATTTTACACTGAATTTGGTGATTTCGAGCCTAGAAATGGATTCCTTGGGCTAAAACATGTTAGAATAGCACATGTCAAAATTTCAGGAAAAGTACAGTCGGACTGGGTATGACGGGGCCAATCGGGTTCCCGGGGGCATTTTGGTCATTTTTCATTATAAACTCATATGACCCCCAGAAACACTATGGAAGTGTCTAAACTGTACATTTGACATTTTAGGACCGAGTAGAAAGCCCGAGGGATTGGCATGCAAATTGAGGCACATTATTCAAGGATCAAGGAAGGGAGATTAAGGTAGGGAACTTACCTCTCCTATATGTATTTGATATTTGTGCTGGTGTATTAATGTATGTTATTGCTTTGCTTGATTAAGTGAAACATATATGAATAATTGAAGCTCTGTTTCTGTTTATGTTATAGCTATACGTATGTTGTTTGAAATATTGAACACGCAGATATGTCATTGTGTGAGCATGAATTATGCTATGCAAGCATGTCATGCATTAAGCACTTAATTTGCATGTATATTGGTATTGCTTTCCTACTAAGGTTCCCCATAATCTCACCCTCTCCTACCAACAATTTAGACAGGCGAAGACAGAAGCTATGCTGAGAGCAATGAAGAGAACCATACGAAGGGGATTGCAGTGGTGGAACGAAAATAAGAAGATGTTTACGTTTCACCAGGATGAGTTTAGACACCCACGTAGCGTTGCGAGGCTACATTAATTGTAATTATCAAGTATGAACCCCTATGGGGAATTTTCGTAATCGTGCATATAATATCAGTATATTTATACTATTCATGTGTTGCCCACCTAACTGCGTATCATTTTCGTAAATACTCTGAAATAGGTGAAAATAAGATAAGGGTGTGATATAATTCTTTCAATAAAATGATGAGCTTAACAACGGTTGTAACTCGTGGCATTCTTGTAATGATATCATGAACCTTTGGTATAATCTAAGAGTACGTAAATTTGGTTGTGTTTACTATGATTCTAAGTTCATGTGATTAATTTTTTTTTTTTTGCCAACTCATGTGATTAAATTTAATTTTTATAATCAAGCCCAAAATAATCTATCAATTGGCATTCTTATAATTATACGCTCTGCTGACCCACCCGTGTGACTGAAGGCATTGTTTGGAACATAAAATGGAATCATAAGAGTATATGGGAATGAAAAAATGATATTTTTTGAATGATGGAATATTGGAGAATAACCTGCAATTTTCGATTTATTAAGATATAAGACATGTTGAAAAAAATAAAGAGAAATTCCTATCTTGCTGTAAAACACATAGAAGTTACCAACAAACGATTGGATCAACCATTTATGGGTTATTCCAACTTAACCAGTGATCTCATGTTTGAGTCCTAGGTATGCAGCCGCGATAATTACTTGAAGGTAGCGGCTTCCCTCAATTGTGAGCCTACATTTCGACGAATCAGATTAGTCGGTTGCTAGTAACGCCGGATATTAGTGAATTAATCCAAAAAAAAAACATAAAAAAGTTAATATTCCAAAGCACGTTGTTTCCTCTCTATGAAAAAAAAGAATATTAAAAAACATGTTATGAAAAAAGATATATAGTAAAAAATGAGGTAAATACAATGAAAAATCATGTTTAAAAATCTTATTGGTGATAAAGACATGAATTTGAATATTAGTTCTTGCATATAAGATTATGCATAATACTGACTTTCTGTGTATAAAAAAATGCAAGGTTTTCTTTAATTTTTCTACTCCATCGGTTCTTAATATAAGAAAGATATATCTATATAATTTAATTAGATTAAGAAAATTAGATAATATAACATTTATTTTTTAAAATACCTATTCATTTTTCTTAATTCCCGTATTCTCTCACCTTCTTGATTATCATGGAGAGAGAATCAATATAGTTAAATTAAAAAATAATAATAAATATAAAAAATATATCTTATATTTAACATAATTAACTCAGGATAATTTCTATATCATAGAACGAGAACGAGGGGTAATAAAATAACTTGGACGGATTTTGTCCACAAATGGCGGCAAAATGAATAAAGTAAACAAGTAAAAACAATCTCATTATGCTGCTACCCAGGGAAAAAATTCTTACCCCCCCCGGGCCAAAAAGATGACCGGTAAAAAAGCAACGGCAATGCCACCGGAGATCACTTTTCCCACATTTTCTCACTAATTTTCGATATCACTCCGACACTCTCACTCTCACTGTCGCCATCATCTCTCGTCTCCTTTTCTTTTTTAAAAAGGGACTCACCCGCCACGCCTGATAGAGTTCGCTTGAATTCACCGGCCGGATCCGAACCCTAATATCCGGTGAAACAATCAGAAACTTCACAAAAAACAACAAATACAATATGCCGAGAGAGATCATCACGCTTCAGTTTGGACAATGTGGGAACCAGATCGGCATGGAATTCTGGAAGCAGCTCTGCCTCGAGCATGGCATTAGCAAAGAAGGCATCCTCGAAGACTTCGCCGCCCAGGTCCTTTTCTAGCCTTTCTTGAAGATAAGTGGATGATTCTGTGCTGGGCATAGTTGAGGGGCGATATCTGAATGAAAATTAATATAATAATTTTGCGCTATGACGGTTTCTGATAGCTGAAATTTCTGTTAGTGTTCTGGAGGACATTTGGTGGAAGGGAAATAAATGGATTTTACAGTGACAAAAAGAAAGATCAATTGATATCTTAGGAGTTCGGAATCAGGGTAGTCACAAAATTCTTGCTTGTTGTAATATTATGATAAATGGATATCTAAATTATTCTGCAGGGAGGTGATCGGAAAGATGTATTTTTCTATCAAGCTGATGATCAGCACTACATACCACGAGCTCTATTGATAGACTTGGAACCAAGAGTTATCAATGGAATTCAGAACAGTGACTACCGAAATCTCTACAATCACGAAAACGTCTTTATATCAGATCATGGAGGGGGTGCGGGAAACAATTGGGCCAGTGGATATCATCAGGTTTTCCACTAGATTGTCCTGGAATTAAGATGTGTACCATCCTTCAACAACTTTAAATTTGCTGCAATAAAATCTACTTGCCTTCGAATTTTCCAGTAATTTGTTTGTGTGATGCTCACCTTACTCATGTCATGACAACACATGGAGAATGTTTGAGCGCTTCTGTGTTTTGAGATTCTACTAATTAGGTGCTTGGCACATCCATATAGAAAAATAATGTAAAATAGTAACATATTTCTACTATGGCATTTGGAATGTGTCATTTACATAGCTTAGAGGCTGCTCTTTCCCTAGTTAGTCCTGAAATCTTAACAAGTTAATAGTTATGAGATGTCTCTGTTTCTTTTTATGAACTCAAAATAACTTGTGGGCTTAATGTGTTTGTTGCTGTCTGGCCAGGGAAAGAATGTTGAAGAAGACATAATGGACATGATTGACAGAGAGGCAGATGGAAGTGACAGTCTTGAGGGTTTTGTTCTGTGCCATTCTATTGCTGGAGGAACTGGTTCAGGTTTAGTTATTCTCTAGCGTCTTTATCTATTTTTGCATTTCTTCATTTCCCCCATTTTCTCTTAATGTGGACTTTTGCATTTGGTCATTTGGTGCATTCAGAGGTACCATATTGCCGACAGACCCTTTTAATTTGCACCTAGAGCATGCCTGTAGTATCCTAACCAAAATTAAGTCGTTCTAAGTTCTAACACTCAGCAACGTGGACTTGCACCTGTTGGCTTAATGCCTCTGACTAAAGTTAAAGAGTGCTCTATATGCATACATGATTTGGATCTCTATCTACCGTTGGGCGAGGTATTGAGAAGTTGGAAATTTGGGAATTTCTCAAATATTTCTTTGTTATTTGGAAGAAATGATAGTGACATAGACATGAGACACAGTACTGACTTGGATTTGGCAACATGACAATCTGAAGTGTCCTTGTGAAACTTAACATTTTGCATTGTTTCTCATATCAGTGTATGCATCTTGTGCACAGACAACTCATTTTTTGAAGTGTCCATGTTTCATAGCTCTCTTGAGTTCCATTTATTAGAAGTAATCAAATAATATTGTTTATGTTCCCAGTGTTTTTGTTTATACTGATAAAGCCATACAGGTATGGGTTCATATTTGTTGGAGACTCTAAATGATCGCTACAGCAAAAAACTGGTTCAGACATACAGTGTGTTTCCTAACCAAATGGAGACAAGTGATGTGGTGGTCCAACCATACAATTCACTTTTGACACTCAAGCGGCTCACACTTAATGCAGATTGTGTTGTCGTTCTTGATAACACTGCACTAAATAGAATTGCTGTTGAGCGCCTTCATCTGTCAAACCCAACTTTTGCTCAAACAAATTCCTTAGTTTCTACTGTGATGTCTGCTAGTACAACTACTCTTCGTTATCCAGGGTACATGAATAATGACCTGGTTGGTCTTCTTGCCTCTTTGATTCCAACTCCAAGATGCCATTTTCTAATGACAGGATATACTCCTTTGACAGTGGAACGCCAGGTGAGATCAATATGTTATGTTTGTATTTGATATAATTCTTTAGAGCATTGTTGAGCATTAAATGTTTTGTTTGAGACTCACTGTGGATAGTTTCGTTGCATTATTGTCAAAAATGATGAGCTGGGATGAGTCTGTATGGGGATTTCAAACTAATCTCTTTTTCTATGTCTCCTCTGCTCCTCCTTTTTCCTTCTTTAATTTTATTGGTGTGTGTTTATATGTGTGTGTGTACGTGCATGCTGCAAACCTACTAAGTTGTGATTCTTCATATTATTTTTCTGGAGAAATATTTGAAATCCTTGATGATATCATGGCAGGCTAATGTAATTAGAAAGACCACCGTGCTTGATGTTATGAGAAGACTTCTGCAGGTATTATGACTGCTTAGATATTTATCCATTTAAGTGGCTTTTCATTTCTGCTTATATTAATGATCCTGGCAGGCAAAGAATATTATGGTCTCTTCATATGCTCGCACAAAAGATGCTAGCCAAGCAAAATATATTTCAATTCTCAATATCATTCAAGGAGAGGTCGATCCAACTCAGGTAATGTTAATTTTGCGTTTTTTTTCTGGTGAACCTCTGTTCTAAAAGTTGCACCAACTCATTTCACCTGCCTTCCTTTTTCTCTGGATATAATGCTTTGTCTCTTGTGTTATTAAATCCTTCACATTGCCCTTTATTGCTTGTTTGGAGCTTGAATGGAAACCACTGTTTCTCAGCTTGTCTGAAAATTTCTGAAGTTTCATGATATATCTTGAATCTTTTGAGGGAGCATGAATCCTGTGCTTCCAAGTGAGGAATTTGAATTCAAATTTGCTTGAAGTCGTGCTTCCTTGCTTCAATCTCTGAGCAGTAAGCTCTAATATTGAGTAGAATGATGACTTCAAGATTGTGTTTCTGGTACATAATTTCTCTAGTACTTGGAGATTTGTACAGAATAAAACAGTTCATAATTTATATGTTGTTCATTTTCAATCATTGACTCCCCATCCCCCATCCAATCTAACTCTTGCCCGATCATTTTAAGATAAATTTTTAGCCTCCAAGGACTTGGCAATTTATGATGTGCCCCTATAAAATTTTGCTTTGTGCTTCGGTTTTTTCTCTTTGGAATGGTTAGGGTGGAACTGAGCAAAATCTGTTCAATATGGCATGCCAACTTTTATTCCTGTTGAGTTGACCTGATATGTCTTTTTAAGATCAGAGACTTGCATGCCTTTTTCTGAGTAGTATAAATTTCATAAAAAACCCTTGTCTTTGTATTAGTGGAGAGCATCAATAGTTTTTGTCTCATTAGTTTGCACTTTGCAGCTTTCAATGAAATGTTTGACTTGTTTTTATCATGAATTTTTAAGTGCGCTATATCTTTTTCCTTTTGATTCAGGTTCATGAAAGTTTGCAGAGAATACGTGAAAGAAAGCTTGTTAACTTTATTGAGTGGGGCCCTGCAAGTATACAGGTCTTGCTTCTGTGGAAAAGCAATTGAAAGTAGTAGCATTTACATAATCTTGTCTGCTATATCTGGGTATAAATTGATCTTATTTCTTCCTTTTATGTTTTGCACTTGTGGCAGGTTGCCCTGTCTAGAAAGTCACCCTATGTTCAAACTGCACACAGGGTAGAACTCTATTGTCCTTCTCGAATTCTTTCTTTTTTTCAATTTCATGTTCGTATTGCTGGGATAATATTGGATGTTGGTTCATGCTTCTCTTAAAACTGGCGCTATTCCTAGGGAAGATAGTCAACAAATTAAGAATAAGGATAACTGTTTGACCTGCACCGCTTCTGGTAGGTTAGCGGGCTTATGCTAGCAAGCCACACAAGCATCCGGCACCTTTTTAGCAAGTGTTTGAGCCAATATGAGAAGTTGAGAAAGAAACAAGCATTTCTTGACAACTACCGAAAGTTCCCTATGTTTGCTGTAAGTGGACCCACTTCGTGACAACAATCTGATACTATTTTTATCAACAATGTTGCTGCATTAGTTGAGAACTTTCTGGACCTCACCCCAAAAAAATGCACAGGATAATGACCTGTCAGAATTTGATGAATCAAGGGACGTTATTGAGAGTTTGGTTGATGAATATAAGGCCTGTGAATCCCCAGATTATATCAAATGGGGAATGGAGGTAGGTGCCATTTTCATTCAACTTCCTAATTCTTTTCATCTTGCGTGCTGCTAATTTGTTTTCTCCTCACCTCATGTAGGACCCCAAAAATATGCTAACTGGAGAAGGCAACACCACAGGAACACTAGACCCAAATCAGTAGCGTAACATGCCAAGTAAGTTATGACGAGCCATTGAAGTTTTTTCCCCCCACGAATGGTACTGAACCATTAACTCAAAATAGCAATACAAAACATGGACATTAAAGACCTATTCACCTTCATCAACAACCACCTCAAGTAGCCTAAGGTAGTGGTTGATCAATGATACAAAATTTCCAACCATGTCACGAGCAAGTTTAGCTAACTTATCCGCTATACAATTATCTTCCCCACATTCTGCCAATTCCTATGAACTAGAAGTCTAGCTTCCTCTATAACTTCATGAGTCATTGAAGTTAGGACGTTAGAAATATACTACTCCGTGCAAATGTTCTATTTAATTTATTAATTATTAGTTTCCGCATCCTCCCAGATCAAATCAAAGCCTAAATTATCTTTTGGATTGCCAAGTGATCGGTTTGAACCTTTTATTGCAGGCACAGGGAATAGAATGAAAAGAATCGTATATAGACTTGAAAAGGTTTTTGACGAGCTACTGTATCAGATGCTCTGAGGTGTGGTACTGCATTGTTTGTCCCGTTAACCATCTGGATATCCACACAAGCAAAGTCTGAGTACAGGATCTCCCTGTATGTACCTTTTAAGAGTGCAAAAGTTTGATTGATTGCTAGAATGTAGAATTAGGGGATCCGATTTAATTATTTGGTTTGAGTGATTCTACTTTTGTGTGTTCAAATACGGCCATTGGATGCGCCGGTGAGGAGGATCGATCAAGCAGTATGAAGCCCTCTAAAAAGAGGTAGAGGAAGACCGAAGCGAACCTTTGATGAGGTTATAGAGTGGGATCTATTGGTTAATAATCTGTCTAAAGATTTGGTTTTCAATATAGCACAATGGTGTCGTGCGATCCATATAGCCGATCTCACTTAGTAGAATAAGGTTTTTTTGTTGTTGATTATACTTTTGTGTATGAGTGAATATATTAGGTTGATCAAATTCTGTAGAATATATTTTTCTGTAATAAATCTCTGGTGTAAAATTTTAATTTAAGGATAGTAGTAATAGGATGAGGGATTCAAAAAAGGAAAGGAATAAGGGATGATCCAAATCCAACAAATTTACGGTCAATAATTTATCCAAGTATCTTGTTGAGAAAACATAATTCTGAAACATTATGAATATTAAAATGCAGTCCGCCACCAGTAAGATTTTGGTCGAGATAACTGGTAAGCGGCCTCACCCAGTCCTCGACGAGCGCACTTGTCGAGGAATTATAATCATGCTTCTTTGCCAATCTCTCGCCACTTGCTCGCTCTCATGACAGTGACCATAACCAATATTTGGCATTGGACATAATAAAATGATATCAGTACTCTCACGCCACGAATCCAAAATCTCACGTTTGTAAAATAACTATTCATTCCACAAATCCAACGACGGGCTTTCAATCTAACCCAACCCCACATACTATCTCTTTAGTTTTTAATATAAGAGTCAGTTAATCATTTTTAAAAAAATTAAAAAAGTTAGATACAAGTTAGGAGTACATTTTGTGCTCATCACTTTGAACTGATATACCTGTTATCTTTCTCAAAATTAAATTATCTAACTTATAAACTGATATATAATATAAAGATACATAATATATATTATAATTAAATAATTTATTACCTTCCTTATCTTCTCCCAAGGAAAAGTCAATTGACTCTTCATTACGGACATGATAAGGTTAATATTTGAGCTATTCTCGGCCCCACACGTCATCTCACATGGAGGGTACATCGAACAAAGACAAGGTGGAGACTCTACCAGTCATATGAGATTTCAAAGATAAACAAACAATCAAAGAAGCAAAAAACAGAAAGAAAAGGAATTAATGGAGAAGGAAGAGTTGAAGGTTTGTGTTACAGGTGGTGCCGGTTACATCGCTTCTTCCCTCATCAAAGAGCTTCTTCTGCAGGGTTACACTGTCCATGCCACTCTCAGAAACTTGAGTATGTATATATATTCCTTTATCTCTCTCTCTCTCTCTCTCTCTCTCTCTCTCTCTCTCTCTCTGTTCTCTTTCAAGTAAATCAGTAGTGTTGGATCTGAATATATATATATATATATGTATATGCAGAAGATGAATCCAAAGTAGCGATTCTGAGAAGGCTGCCACATGCAGAGACGAGGCTTGTGTTATTTGAAGCTGATATTTATGAGCCTCATGCCTTTGAGGCTGCCATCCATGGCTGTCACTTCGTCTTCCATGTCGCCCACCCCTTCCACCACTACCACCACCACTCTCAGGTTCTTCTTCCTTTTTCCATATTCTTCTTCTTCAAGTATAAAGTATTTGATTTAATATCATAATTGGCGATCTTAATTACATCATTAAACCTAATTGACGATTAGAAACGAAGAGAAAGGACGGTCCAGACATTATGAGTTTGTACGCTTATCAGTCTTGATAACCACCCAAATTCAATCCAGAATGAAAAGGATCCATGTGGCCGATAAATCACAAGTTTGTGAGACCATGCTAAGGATTAAAATCCAAAGGGACTAAATAACCCTGTTTTTTTTTTTTTGAAAAAAAATCTCTCCCAAAAAAATATAACAAAAATTATCCATAAACCCCGAGTAACAAAAAGTACATGCAGAAAACGTTTCAAGGAATAATTCAATTTTCTTACAAAATAACACAATTCTACTTTAAACATATTTTGTTACATATGAAAGCTTGACTTATATATAAATATGGATATTTTGAAATTATGTATTTAATTTTCTTACGTGTGAGAATTAATTAAGTTAATTTTTTTTTGAAAATATAAAAAAACGATGAAAAGATGGAAGTCAGTAGGATTGAAACCAACTTCCTAGGAACCATATAATTTCCACAGTATTGGATATCAGTGAGTTTACATGTTTCATATATTTATTGATACCTTTTCATATAATAAACACTAGATAACTCTAAAAGGCAGAGTTAATGAAAGAAGTACTGAAAATAAACTCAAGCAAAAGCATGAATTGAAAGCAGTTATATATACATATAAATGTAAACAGTACAGGAGCTTAACTGAAGCAGCAGTGGAAGCAGCAAAAGAGATAGCAAAGTGTTGTGTGAAAGCAAAAACAGTGAGAAGAGTGATATACACAGCCTCTGTAGTTTCTGCTTCTCCACTTTCACACGATGACGCCTCCTCTTTCAAGCCTTTCATGGACGAATCTTGCTGGACCCCTCTTCATCATCTTCCAAGCGTGCCCTATATCGTTGACTTTTTAAAGGTGTGTCTACGTCTGTTCTTATTTATGTGCTATATATATATACATATGAGAATGAACGCTTAAATCCTACATTGAAAAATGAATTAAAGGTATATAATATTGAGGCAAGTCCTATCAAATTGGCTTAAGCTATTTTGATTGAAAGACAAATCAAATATATATTCCTAATTAATTAATTCATTCATAATTTCAACATAGTATTAGAGCCATTTGATCCAAAGTGTGCTGGAAAAAAGGGAATAATAATAATAATAAAGGGCATATGAGACTAAAAAAGAAGTACAAGCTCAAGTAAGAAATATACAAGAAAAAATTAAAGGTTTTTGAGACTCAAAAGAAGTACAAGCTCAACTAAGAAATATACAAGAAAAAATTAAAGGTTTTTGAGACTCAAAAGAAGTACAAGCCCATGCGGGAAAAAAAAAACCAGAAAAAAATTGGAAGGATATTAGAATGAATGATTAAGTCCCAATCGAATGATTGAAAGATGTATAATGTTAAGGTAAGTCTTATCAAATTGGCATAAACTATTTTGATAGGAAGACAAATCTAATACATACACCTAATTAATTCATAATTTCAACAACAAATATATATAGTAAACAACTTGATATGGTTGTCACTTTATATATGCAGAGCTACACAGAATCAAAAACTGAGTGTGAGAAGGAGATTCTGAGTTACAATGAAGAAGGTGGTGGATCAATGGAGGTGGTTAGCCTGGCTTGTGGGCTGGTGGGAGGTGACACTGTTCTGAGTTCAACGCCTGGGACCGTGGAAGTGCTCATCAGTCAGGTCAAGGACTCAGAAATGGCGTTCCATCATTTGAGGTTCCTTGAGGAACTTCTGGGAAAGATCCCAATAGTTCACATCAAAGATGTGTGTGATGCTCATATCTTGTGCATCAACAAGCCCTCTCTCTCTGGCAGATTCCTGGTGGCTTCCTCCTTCGTTTCTTCTTCTGATATTGCCGCTCACTATCTTCAATCCTATCCTCACTTCCATGTCAAGCACAAGTAAGTGTTGACTTAGATGATTTGGAATTTCAATAGAAAAAGAACAAAGTTACAGTGTTTTACCATTAAGCTGGACGTTGGTTGAAGTGGTAAGTAGTCTCACCTCCCGTAAGAAGGAGATCTCAAGTCTGAATACTGGGAATTGCACTTATCAGGAAAAGAAGCAAAAAACCTTTGCGCTGTAAGCTTAGAAAGAAAAAACCCTTGATAAAATAATAAAATAAAAAAGTTTCAGTGTTTTTAAGTTGAAACTTTTAGCTGCAGATTGTGTGCAAATCAAAATTTGGGATGTGATTTCAGGTATTTGGAAGGGGTTAGCAGGAGGGATATCAAGTGGGCCTCCACAAAGCTTACAGATGAAGGATTTGCCTACAAATATGACATGAAGGCCATCTTAGACGATTGTGTCACATGTGCAACAAGCATGGGTGATCTCTAGTACTACTACCTACGTACCGCATCAGAGTTTTCTCCTTTTTTATCGCTTTGAATATGTTGTTTTGTGATGATTGTGTGAGGTTTATGAGTGTTGAAAATAATAAATTTAGTATCAAATCAATGAAGGAGACACACACACACACACACACATATATATGCATAGATAGATGCTTTCTAGTTTCTAATATTCCTTCCATTATATATTTGTCTTTATATGTTCTTCAGGCTTTGTATGTGGAAGACATCTGCATCTCTAATTTTAATTTAATTTATATCTACTTTCTAAATCCTAATTCTCTCATTTGGGAAAAATTCTAGTTCTCTTCCCCCCCCCCCCCATCTTTCAATCAAATTTGTTCATCACCCACTGTTTTTAAATATATAGGAGTTGATTATGGAGTTTATTTTGCTCCTAAATATATAATACCTCAATTTACTTTAATTTGTCTTCTAAAATTATAACTTTTTTTATTAAACTATCCCTATTCAATTTACATAATAAGCGAGTTTTCATCAAAAGTAATTTTAATGTCAATAATGATTAAAGATGATACATTAGAAAAATCAATTTACATTTTCTTAATCTCTATAAATTTATTATCCAACTCTTATATTAAATATCTGTGTAAGTATAATGTAGTCATTCACTGCTGCAGTACGTAGTTTTGTTAATATTAATAATAAAGTCTAAATTCGATGTAGTACCGTGCATATTAAATATAAAAGCCAGAACTAAGGAAAAACACATGTGACACTATACTTCAAGAATTAATGAGGATTTTTTCTCACATGTCATCTCAAAAACTCAAAATACGACACATTTTACAATAAAAAAAAATTGAAGCAACAGCGATGAATGCGCAAAACAGTACAGATGAATAGATATGCAATAATAGAGTGTGCATATATTATCATATTATATATTTTATTTATATGGATTCGATCATTTATTATTGTTGAAGGTATGAGTACATTATAATGTGGATGATTCAATGAGGCATGGGCTCAGCCAAACTGGAGGTGCCATCTTATATATATGAAATTCTCATTTTGATTTTTAGCAAATCTCCACAAAATATATTGCGTGGAACGCATTTTAAGTTAAACCCTCCATTATTGGGGCTTTTGAAAAAGTCATATTCTCTAATATTTGACCACTTTTTCACTCCTTTAGTCCTCTCTGACTCTTTCCTCAACAGAATTTTCAGTTTACCAACAATTTTTGCGGTAATATGTACCTCCTTCTGTCTTATTTATAAGATACCAAGAACAATTTTTCTTTCTAAATCCCATCATTAAATTTACTACCCATATTTACATTATTAAACTGTTATTTCTTTTGGACTTCTCTGTTATTAAATAAGAACTAAGTTAAAATATTGTTAAACCTTGAGATAAAGTTGTTGAGGTTTAAAATTTTTCTTAATTTAGTAAACATATCAAAAGTATCTTATGAATACGACTTAAAAAATAAGACAAAAATAATGAGACGAGAAGAAACCGTGTAAAGAGAAAAACTATCCCTATTTATGATGAGAGAGGGAAAAGAATCTTATTATTAATGTCCATGCTGTGAGCTTGACAAGTAAGCCAATCAACGTACTATTTGTTAGCCTCTTTCAATTATCGACATGTTTCGCAATTTTCATTGAACAAGGTATGTTTATATTAGAGTTGAGATTATTTATAAATTGTTTTTTTATATAAATCGAAATAAAAATCTTCTCACATATTTATTTCGTATACTATAAATCACGATTAAAAAATTAATTTTAAACATTCAAATCACTGTTACAAAAGAATCCATCCCCTTTTTTGATTCAATGCGCCACAATAAATGAGGACTACTAGTACTACGTACGAGCGTTTGCTATTTTAATTCATTTCTTAATTTTACTAATATATTCCGGTATAAAGTCTTGAATTTTAATCTCTGCTTCTATTATATATAAGAAACTTGTTTTGACTCATTCTACTTCATATGAAAGAATCGCAACATCTAGCTAGAAAAAGGATTGCCAAGTGATCGGTTTGAACCATTTATTGCAGGCACAAGGAATAGAATGAAAAGAATCGTGCATAGACTTGAAAAGGTTTTTGACGAGCTACTGTATCAGATGCTCTGAGGTGCGGTACTCCATTGTTTGTACCGTTAACCATCTGGATATCCAGACAAGCAAAGTCTGAGTACAGGATCTCCCTGCATTTACCTTTTAAGAGTGCAAAAGTTTGATTGATTGCTAGAATCTAGAATTAGGGGATCCGACTTAATTATTTGGTTTGAGTGATTCTACTTGTGTGTGTCCAAAAAGCGTCATTAGGTGCGTCAGTGAGAAGGGTCGATCAAGTATTATAGAGCTCTCTAAAAAGAGGTAGAGAAAGACTGAAGAGAATCCTTAAGATTATAGGGCGGGATCTATTGATTAATTATTTATCTAAAGATTTGATTTTCAATAGAGCACAATAATGTCGTGCAATCTATATAACTGACCTCATTTAGTAGAATAAGGTTTTATTATTGTTGTTGTTATTGTTGATTCTATTTCTTTATGAGTGAATATATGAGGTTGATCGAATTCTGTAGAATATATTTTTTTTGTAATACATCTCTGGTGTGAAAGTTTAATTTAAGGATAGTAGTAATAGGATGAGGAAGTAAAAAAAGGAAACGAGTAAGGGATGATCCAAATCCAACAAATTCACGGTCAATTTTTTTTTTTTTGGCCAATAAATTCACGGTCAATTGATCCAAGTATCTTGTTGAGAAAACATAATTCTGAAACATTATGAATATTAAAATGCAGTCTGCCATTGGTAAGATATTGGTCGAAGTGGTAACTGGTAAGCGACCTCACCTAGTCCTCTAAGAGCACACTTGTGGTGGAGTTATAATCATACTTCTTTGCCAATCTCTCCCCAATTGCTCGCTCTCATTTTCGTAGTCCACCTCATTTGGGTTCATGACACTGACCATAACCAATTTGGCATTGGACATAATGAAATGATATTAGTGCTTTCACGCCACGAATCCAAAATCTCATGTGAGTGAAAAACTTGTTCATTCCACAAATCGAATGACGGGCTGTCAATCTACATTTTTTTCCCCTCATAATACTACCTCTTTAATCCTTAATATAAGAGCCAAATGACCTTTTTGAAAACATTAGAAAAGCTAAATACAAGTTGGGAGTACATTTTGTGCTTATCACTCTGAACTGATATATCTATTATTTTTTTAAAAATTAAATTATCTAATTTATAAACTGATATATAAAAATACATAATATATATTATAATTAAGTAATTCACTACCCTTCCCGACCAAAAAAAAAAAAAAAAGTCAATTGACTCATCATTAAGGATATGATAAAGTAATTATTTGAGCTATTCTCGGCCACACACGTCATCTCACATGGAGGGTACATCGAACAATGACAAGGTGGAGACTCTACCAGTCATATGAGATTTCAAGGATAAACAAACAGTCAAAGAAGCAAAAAACAGAAAGAAAAGGAATTAATGGAGAAGGAAGAGTTGAAGGTTTGTGTTACAGGTGGTGCCGGTTACATCGCTGCTTCCCTTATCAAAGAGCTTCTTCTGCAGGGTTACACTGTCCATGCCACTCTCAGAAACTTGAGTATGTATATATATTCCTTTATCTCTCTCTCTCTCTCTATTCTCTTTCAAGTAAATCAGTATATTGGATCTGAATATATATATATATATATTTATTTATTTATGTATATGCAGAAGATGAATCCAAAGTAGGGATTCTGAGAAGGCTGCCGCATGCAGAGACGAGGCTTGTGTTATTTGAAGCTGATATTTATGAGCCTCATGCCTTTGAGGCTGCCATCCATGGCTGTCACTTCGTCTTCCATGTCGCCCACCCCTTCCACCACTACCACCACCACTCTCAGGTTCTTCTCCCTTTTTCCATATTCTTCTTCTTCAAGTATAAAGTATTTGATTTAATATCATAATTGGCGATCTTAATTACATCATTAAACCTAATTGACGATTAGAAACGAAGAGAAAGGACGGTCCAGACATTATGAGTTTGTATGCTTATCAGTCTTGATAACCACCCAAATTCAATCCAGAATGAAAAAGGATCCATGTAGCCGATAAATCATAAGTTTGTGAGACCATGCTAAGTATTAAAATCCAAAGGGACTAAATAACCCTGTTTTTTTTTTAAAAAAAAATCTCTCCCAAAAAAATATAATAAAAATTATCCATAAACCCCGAGTAACAAAAATTACATGCAGAAAACGTTCAAGGAATAATTCAATTTTCTTACAAAATAACACAATTCTACTTTAAACATATTTTGTTAAATATGAAAGCTTGACTTATATATAAATATGGATATTTTGAAATTATGTATTTAATTTTCTTACGTGTGAGAATTAATTAAGTTAATTTTTTTAAAAAATATAAAAAAACGATGAAAAGATGGAAGTCACTAGGATTGAAACCAACTTCCTAGGAACCATATAATTTCCACAGTATTTTTTTTTTTGGTCAACTGTAATTTCCACAGTATTGGATATCAGTGAGTTTACATGTTTCATATATTTATTGATACCTTTTCATATAATAAACACTAGATAACTCTAAAAGGCAGAGTTAACAAGGGTGTGTTTGGTTTGAGGGGAGGGTGGGGGAGGAAGAGGAGGGGATGGCTGGTAAATTACAATTTTAGATAAGAGAAACTCAAAATTTATCCTTTTATTTTTTTAAATTTTAGATTTCCGACCAAAATTTATTCTTTAATCCCTTTTAAATTTTGGGTTCCTGCCCAACATTTAAATACCTTCAACCTAAAAAGGTAATTTAACCTCCCTTCCCTACCCTCCCCTCAAACCAAACACAAAAGTAATGAAAAAAAACTCATGCACAAGCATGAATTCAAAGCAGTTATATATACATACAAATGTAAACAGTACAGGAGCTCAACTGAAGCAGCAGTGGAAGCAGCAAAAGAGATAGCAAAGTGTTGTGTGAAAGCAAAAACAGTGAGAAGGGTGATATACACAGCCTCTGTAGTTTCTGCTTCTCCACTTTCACACGATGACGCCTCCTCTTTCAAGCCTTTCATGGACGAATCTTGCTGGACCCCTCTTCATCATCTTCCAAGCGTGCCCTATATCGATGACTTTGTCAAGGTGTGTCTACGTCTGTTCTTATTTATGTGCTATATATATATACATATGAGAATGAACGCTTAAATCCTACATTGAAAAATGAATTAAAGGTATATAATATTAAGGCAAGTCCTATCAAATTGGCTTAAGCTATTTTGATTGAAAGACAAACCTAATATATATACTTAATTAATTCATTCATCCATAATTTCAACATAGTACTAGAGCCATTTGATCCAAATTTTGACAGAAAAAAGGGAAAAATAATAATAATAAAGGGCATATGAGACTAAAAAAGAAGTACAAGCTCAAGTAAAAAATATACAAGAAAAAATGAAAGGTTTCTGAGACTCAAGAAGTACAAGCCCATGCGGAAAAAAAAACCAGAAAAAAATTGGAAGGATATTAGAATGAATGATTAAGTCCCAATCGAATGATTGAAAGATGAATAATGTTAAGGTAAGTCCTATCAAATGGGCATAAACTATTTTGATAGGAAGACAAACCTAATTCATACACCTAATTAATTCATAATTTCAACAATAAATATATATAGTAAACAACTTGATATGGTTGTCACTTTATATATGCAGAGCTACACAGAATCAAAAACTGAGAGTGAGAAGGAGATTCTGAGTTACAATGAAGAAGATGGCGGATCAATGGAGGTGGTGAGCCTGGCTTGTGGTCTGGTGGGAGGTGACACTGTTCTGAGTTCAACGCCTGGGGGCGTGGAACTGCTCATCAGTCAGGTCAAGGACTCAGAAATGGCGTTCCATCATTTGAGGTTCCTTGAGGAACTTCTGGGAAAGATCCCAATAGTTCACATCAAAGATGTGTGTGATGCTCATATCTTGTGCATCAACAAGCCCTCTCTCTCTGGCAGATTCCTGGTGGCTTCCTCCTTCGTTTCTTCTTCTGATATTGCCGCTCACTATCTTCAATCCTATCCTCACTTCCATGTCAAGCACAAGTAAGTGTTGACTTAGATCATTTGGAATTTCAATAGAAAAAGAATAAAGTTACAGTGTTTCACCATTAAGCTGTATGTTGGTTGAAGTGATAAGTAGTCTCACCTCCCATAAGAAAGAGAACTCAAGTCTGAATACTGGGAATTGCACTTATAAGAAGAAGAAGCAAAAAACCTTTGTGCTTTAAGCTTTAGAAAGGAAAAACCCTTGACAAAATAATAAAATAAAAAAGTTTCAGTGTTTTTAAGTTGAAACTTTTAGCTGCAGATTGTGTGCAAATCAAAATTTGGGATGTGATTTCAGGTATTTGGAAGGGGGTAGCAGGAGGGATATCAAGTGGGCCTCCACAAAGCTTACAGATGAAGGATTTGCCTACAAATACGACATGAAGGCCATCTTAGACGATTGTGTCACATGTGCAACAAGCATGGGTGATCTCTAGTACTACTACGTACGTACTGCATCAGAGTTTTCTCCTTTTTTATCGCTTTGAATATGTTGTTTTGTGATGATTGTGTGAGGTTTATGAGTGTTGAAAATAATAAATTTAGTATCAAATCAATGAAGGAGATACACACACACATATATATACATGCATAGATAGATGCTTTCTAGTTTCTAATATTCCTTCCATTATACATTTGTCTTTAATTATATGTTCTTCAGGCTGTATGTGGAAGACATCTGCATCTCTAATTTTAATTTAATTTATATCTACTTTCTAAATCCTAATTCTCTCATTTGGGAAAAATTCTAGTTCTCTTTCCCCCCATCTTTCAATCAAATTTGTTCATCACCCACTGCTTTTAAATATATAGGAGCGGATTATAGAGTTTATTTTGATTCTAAATATATAATACCCCAGTTTACTTTAATTTGTCTTCTAAAATTATAACTTTTTTATTAAACTATCCCTATTCAATTTACATAATAAGTGAGTTTTCATCAAAAGTAAATCTAATGCAAATGACAATGAAAGATGATATTTTAAAAAAATTAATTTGTATTTTCTTAATCTCTATAAATTTATTATCCAACTCTTATATTTATTACCCGCGGAAGTATAACGTAGCCATACACTGCTGCAGTACGTAGTAGTTGTAATATTAATAATAAGGGCTGAATTTTATGTAGTACCGTGCATATTGAATATAAAAGCCAGAACTAAGGAAAAACACATGTGACACTATACTTCAAGAATTAATGAGGATTTTTTCTCATATGTCATCTCAAAAACTCAAAATACGTCACATTTTACAATAAAAAAAATTGAAGCAACAGCGATGAATGCGCAGAACAGTACAGATGAATAGATATGCAATAATAGAGTGTGCATATATTATCATATTATATATTTTATTTATATGGATTCGATCATTTATTATTGTTGAAGGTATGAGTACATTATAATGAGGATGATTCAATGAGGCACGGGCTCGGTCAAACTGGAGGTGCCATCTTATGTATATGAAATTCTCATTTTGATTTTTAGCAAATCTCCACAAAATATATTGCGTGGAACGTATTTTAAGTTAAACCCTCCATTATTGGGGCTTTTGAAAAAGTCATATTTTCTAATATTTGACCACTTTTTCACTCTTCTAGTCCTCTCTGACTCTTTCCTCAATAGAATTTTCAGTTTATCAACAATTTTTAACAAACCCTTATTTATGCGGTAATATTCACCTCCTTCTGTCCTATTTATAAGATACCAAGAATATTTTTTCTTTTTGAATCCCATAATTAAATTTACTACTCATATTTATCGTTATTAAACCGTAATTTCTTTTGGGCTTCTCGGTTATTAAATAAGAATTAAGTTAAAATGTTGTTAAACCTTAAGATAAAGTTGTTGAGGTTTAAAATTTTTCTTAATTTAGTGTTCGTTTGGAATAGCTTATTTTTGGGCAATAAGTGCTTATAAATCGTTATTCACGATATTTGAGGTAAATTTGTGAGAGGAGTTTTATCTCGACTTACGTAATAAGCACTTATATTCAAAAAATAAATGTTCCCAAACACACTATTAGTAAACATATCAAAAGTATCTTATGAATACGACTTAAAAAATTTGACAAAATTTATGACACGAGAGGAAACCGTGTAAAGAGAAAAACTATTAACTATTTATGATGAGAGAGGGAAAAGAATCTTATTATTAATGTCCACGCTGTGAGCTTGACAAGGAAGCCAATCGACATACTATTTGTTAGCCTCTTTAAATTATCTACATGTTTCGCATTTTTTACTGAACAAGTCATGTTTATATTGGTGTTAAGATTGTTTATAAATTGTTTTTTTATAAAAACTGAGATAAAATTTTTCTCACATATTTATTTTATATAATATAAATTATAATTAAAATATTAATTTTAAACATTTCAATCACTGTTATAAAAGAACACATATTAATCCATCCCCTTTTTTGATTCAATGCGCCACAATAAATGAGGACTTCTAGTACTACGTACGAGCGTTTGCTATTTTAATTCATTTCTTAATTTTACTAATATATTCCGTATAAATTCTTGAATTTTAATCTCTGCTTCTATTATATATAAGAAACTTGTTTTGACTCATTCTGCTTCATATGAAAGAATCGCAATATCTAGCTAGAAAAAAGGATCATGATCATTAAGAAATACTCCCTCCAGTCTTAATTATAAGATATATTTTGTAACATTCCAAATTTTATTCACCAAGAATATATTATAATTATTATATATATTCAATGAAATGGTGAATATTTAAGGCCAAAAGAATTAAATATTGAAAATTGAAGGTTGAATAGTGTTTTCAGTGAAATCGCCTGCGAGGCAGTGAGATTGTCATATAGTTTTGGAAGACCAAATGATGACCAAAAATTATGAAATTTTACAGGGTGAAAGTAGACATCTTAAGCTTTAATTTGATATGTCATATGACTCAATTGAAGCTATGTACAAAAATATATGAATTTTTGAAGTTAATCCAGAAAATCTGGAAAGTTTCTGGAGCAGCGGTCAAAGATTGAAAATCTGGGAATAATATGATCATTTCCAGTAAAATTCCATATTTTTCCTTGAAACTAGACTCAATGAGGGTTCCATAGGCTTTGGAATTGACTCGAAACGATGTCTACAAAATTAGTTATGATTTTTCAAAGTTAAGGCAGAAAATCTGCCAGAATTGGCATTATTCCGAAAATTGAAAATGAAAAGTGTTAGAAATTGATTAATGAAATTAAAATGCCAAGTGTCATGAACATATGAAGAGATAAGACCCAAGTACACTCATGATCACAAAGTATGGCATAATGCAAGGTGTCATGAGGGCAATTAAAGTGTTAAAGTGTTCATGAAAGGTGTTGTAATCTTGACCATTGGCTAGATCAAGGGTTAAGATTAAAGATGAGGGATGACAAGATATTTTATGAAGACTTGCTTCATCTTTCTCTTACCTTCATTTTCATCACTTGCAAAAAGAACAGGAGAGAGAGGGAGAGCTTGGGAAATCTAGAGAGAAGGAGGAGAAATCTTAAGGTAAGACCTTATGGATCCAAGTTTTAAGGCTTCCAATTTGTATAATCTCCTCTCTAATCTCTTCTTCTCCATGAAACACTATGTTTAGCAAGCCAATCTTGAGCTCAAAGAGAAGGAGAGTGGAGAACTTCTAGAAAAAGGAAAGGAACTCAAGAAGGTAACTTCACAAATCCTAAGACCATGCTAGTATGTGGTTGTTGTTGATGATTATGGTTGGATTTGGTTATTTTGTTGAGTTTGTAAATTTGGAAAGTGCTAATCCTAAGGGATTATGCTGCCCAAATTTCTTTAAATCATGGTTAAGAAGTGTTTAAGTGAGTTGATCAAGGATTAGAAGTGGAAAAGTACAAGTTTTAGAAGTTAAAACACAAAACTCCATTTTTTCCAATTTTTGACTAATATTTCGGCCAGATCAGATCTGGTAGTAGGAGTTGGATTTTCATGAAATAAATTATTCCATTGGACTCAGTGGGCAAAAATATGGGGGGTTACAGTTGGGCACTTTTTCGGTAGAGGCCGAAAAAGCATATTTACGAAAACGCCACTGAAATCCCTAAATAGGGGCTGTCAAGAGTATTTTCGTAATTTGACAGTGAATTTGGTAATTTCGAGCCCGGAAATGGATTCCTTGGGCGAAAATAAGTCAAAATAGCTTTGGTCAAAATTTTGGGAAAACGTGCCATCGGGCCGGTACGGCGGGGCCGGGCCGGGTTCTCGGGGGCATTTTTGTAAATTTTCACCATAGACTAATATAACCACAATAAACACTATGGAAGAGTCTAAAATGATACTTGGATAGGTTATGACCTATTTCTGGTACATTTAATATTTTAGGACCGATTTGAAGGCCGGATACGACACGTTCTTCGAGGCACATTTAAAAGAGGATTATAAAGCTTTGAGGTAGGGACATTATCCTTCATACACTATGCCATAAGTTATGTGATTGTGTGGATGCCATTGTTTTGTAAATACACTTTATTAATAACATGATTTGCCTAGAGAGGGGCTGTTAGTGCCAGAGGTGCACTTACACTGGGAGTTGGCAGAAGTCCAACCGGTGTAGATTGTGGGGCTGGGCCCTACTCATGTATACATGACGATGATGTGTTTATATTGTTCATTAATTTGTGCATACCTTGGCGCATGACATATTTACTTTCCACATTTTCTATGAACGATATTATGTCTCTACGGAAATTCTTCGGAATCTCACCCTATTTTTAAATAAACACCTCAGCGAGTACCAGTGGGAAAAAGGGCAAAGAAGCTGTCGCCGGAAAGTGATCGGCACGTGTCTTGAGGCAAGGATAAGATCGTGGTCATAATTAGTCTATTTTGTGATATTTTGGTGAAATGTGTAAATATTAAGACTTCCGCTATATTTTGTCTCCGTCGACGAACAATATTGGAATTGTAATCGAACGACGTTGGGATTGTAAATGAATATTTTTATCAGTATAATTGTACTTTTCTGTATGCCCATTGAATTCCGTCGTTATTACTCTTTGATTATCGAAATGGAAACGGGTGTTGACATATTTACTTAATTTTAGAAAAATTAAGGATAGTAGTTAAATTAGTTAATCATATTTATTTTCTTAAAATACCCTTATCTAAAATTTAAAATGTCACAAATGTGAACTCTTTTATTTCATGATCTTAGGCCTACTTGAGCCAAAATTAGGAATATGAATAGCTTCGAACTAATTAAAGTGAGAAAACTACAAAAGTATACAGAAACTACAGATTTTTTTTCATTATCTCTAGTACTACTACGTACGTACTACATCAGATTTTTTGTCCTTTTGTGTCACTTTGAATCTGTTGTTTTGTGATGATTGTGTGAGGTTTATGAATTATGAGTGTTGAAAATAATAAATTTAGTATCAAATCAATAAGGAGATATATATATGCATAGATAGATGCTTTCTAGTTTCTAATATTCCTTCCATTATTTATTTGGCTTTATATGTTCTTCAGGCTTTCTATGTGGAAGACATCTGCATCTCTAATTTTAATTTAATTTATATCTACTTTCTAAATCCTAATCCTAATTCTCTCATTCGGGAAAAATTCTAGTTCTCTTTCCCCCAATCTTTCGTTTAAATTATTTGTTCATAACCCACCGCTTTTAAATATATATGAGCTGATTATAGAGTTTATTTTTATCTTAAATATAGTATCTCAACCACTTTTATTTGTCTCCTAAAGTTATATAACATTTTTATTAAACTATCTCTATTCAATTTACGTAATAAGGGACCTTCCATCAATGATAATTCTAATGCAAATGATGATTAAGGAGAATATTTTAGAAAATTCAATTTATATTTTCTTAATCTCTATAAATTTATTATCCAACTCTTATACCAAGTAAGGTGGAAGTATGATGTAGCCATTCACTGCTGCAGTCCGTAGTAGTTGTAATATTAATAACAAGGTCTAAATTCGATGTAGTACCTTGCATATTAAATATAAAAAGCCAGAACTAAGGAAAAATACAGGGGATCCTTTTTTTTGGGAGAATTACACTCAGGTTCTAAGAAAGAAGAGAAATGAAAAAATGATCCTTGGAGATTGCGAAATGAAAAAATGATCCCATGAAGTTATTAATACAGGCTCATGGAGTTGTTAACGAGTTGTCAATACAGGCTCATAAAGTTGTTAATAGAACCATTTTTTCATTTTACAGTCTTCAGAGACCATTTCTTTATTTATTTTTTTTCTTGGGATCTAAGTATAATTTTCACTTTTTTTTTTTTTTTGCCAGTGAAGGTGACCCTATACTACAAGAATTAATGAGGATTTTTTCTCATATGTCATCTCAAAATACGTCACATTTTACATAAAAAAAAAAAAATCGAAGCAAGAGCGATGAATGCGCAAAACGGTACAGATGAATAGATATGCATTAATAGAGTGTTCATATATTATTGTGAAGGTATGAGTACATTATATTGGCAAAAAAAAGAGTACATTATGATGAGGATGATTCAATGAGGCATGGACTCAGTCAAACTGGAGGTGCCATCCTATATATAAGAAATTCTCATTTTGATTTTTAGCAAATCTTCACAAAATATATTGCGTGGGCCTAGATGTGCCACGTATTTTAAGTAAGGTATTAAAATTCGGATTGGTTATTGAATTAGTCGGGATATTGAATCAAAGTTCAGTGGATCATATTGAAGTCAAACCGGAACTAGACCGATGAGAAAGTGAATATTTTAGGATTATTTATATAAAATTATGAATAAAATATTAAAAAAACCAGCCAAACAGTGTAAAAACCGGTTAAATCAGGATTAACCATCGAACTAGATCAATCAAACCACTGATTGACTGGTTTCCAATTCAAACTGATTAATTCGGTCCGATTTAATTTTCAAAACATTGATTTTAAATTTAACCCTCCATTATCGGGGCTTTTGAAAAAGTCATCTTTTCTAATATTTGACCACTTTTTCAATCCTCTCTGACTCTTTCCTCAACAGAATTTTCAGTACGTTTACCAACAATTTTTAACGAACTCTTATTTATGCGGTAATATTTACCTCCGTCTTATATATAAGATACCAAGAATATTTTTTCTTTCTAAATCCCATCATTAAATTTACTACTCATATTTATCGTTATTAAACTGTTATTTTTTTTTTTGGGACTTCTCGGTTATTAAATAAGAGTTAAGTTACAATGTTTTTGAATCTTAAGATATAGTTGTTGAGGTTTAAAATTTTTCTTAATTTAGTAAACATATTAAAAATGTGTTATAAATAGGACTTGAAAAAATAAGACAAAAATAATGAGACCAGAAGAAAACATGTAAAGAGAAAAACTATCTCTATTTATGATGAGAGAGGGAAAAGAATCTTATTATTAAAATCCCTGTGGTGAGCGTGACAAGTAAGCCAATCAACATAACATATTTATTACCCTCTTCAAATGATCGACATGTTTCGCATTTTTCATTGAACAATATTAATCCATCCCCTTTGATTCAATGCATCACAATAAATGAGAATTACTGGTCCTACGTACGAGCGTTTGCTATTTTAATTCATTTCTTAATTTTACTAATATATTCCCATATAAAGTCTTGTATTTTAATCTCTGCTTCGGTTATATGTATAAGAAATTTGTTTTGACTCTTTCTACTTCATATGAGAGAATCGCAACATCTAGCTAGAAAAAAGGATCATGATCATTAAGAAATAACACAAGTGTGAACTCTTTTATTTCATTATCTTAGGCCTACTTGAGCCAAAATTAGAGATATGAATAGCTTCGAACTAATTAAAGTGAGAAAACTACAAAAGTATACAGAAACTACAGATTACATCTTCATTACAACTTCCATACAAGGAAACTCTCTAAACTAGTAGCCGAGGAAAGTTCCTCATATGGACACAACTCATTATGTTTACAACTTAGCAGCCAAATGATACAGAGATTATGGAGTTATTGTCTAAAATAAAATCTAAGGTGAAATGAAATCTATGAGGCAAATAATTCTGCATCGTTGAGAGGGAAATCGGAGTCAAAATCTATTAAGAGATCCAAATCAGCAATTGGGGAATTGGTAACTGAAGTTGGAGCTGAAACTGTGTCTGTGACATCAGATTCTGAAGTCTGCACATTCAGACAGAAAATGTTAGACTCCGAGGTTGCCGGTGAGATAAACTTAGGAGAAGACAAACTTTCCATGAAGTGGTTTTCTATCAAGGGCTCGCAGAATAATAGGTTGTCTTCATTCTCAGATCCTATTGACGCATAAGGGAAGCAAAAGGGTTGGAAAATTTTCTCCTTTGTATCAAATTCCTCTGTTTTAACTTCAACCTCTGCTTCAACATTTAAAAACTGTTCTGGGTTTAGTTCCAATAGTGGTTGATCATCATCTTGATGTTTCTGGGTTGGATTATTTTCCATCAAACCCACCTTTCTTTTTAATGGTAGTGTCTTTTTCACATGAGATGCTTGTGTGCAAGTGTGTCTTCCTCTGTAGGTTATCTCAAGAATTGTTGGGTCTTCATCAGATCTTTGAACTTGCTTTGTAGCCAGACAACCTTGTACATTTCTGTGAGTACATCTGTAATATCCTCTGCAATATAAACCAAACCACAATTTGTCAGAACACAAAGAAGCAACCTTAACAATTCTAAGTCAAATGAATTTTTCACACATGGTACCACTTGGTTATGTGTGAAGATTCATCTGAAAATGTAAGTGTTTCACATAAAATGAGTGCTTGAAAAATCTAACATGTGGGCCTGCCCCACCCAACCACCTATGAGAAGGGTCTTTTAAAAATGTTTGGAGCAACCAGATCTCCTACCCCTTTTGTCGTTTTAGATGTTTGTGTGGGGGTGTTTCAGTCATTTACTCTTTTGAGTACTAAAAAACTAAAAGTGCTGCCAAATTTATAACGCCATTATTGACACTTCACTTCAAACAATCCAAGTTTTTGCCCACTTGGTAATTTTGTTTGGCTGTTCCAAATACGGATGCATCCCCCTTCCCAATCAACTCAGTCAGTGCATTTATTTATCACATAGATCTTAGCATATAAGGTTCAGAAGGAGCTTTATTACCTTGTAAATCGTGTTTAGCTACTTTTAGACATATTATAACACAGTAATTCTTCTTATACTCTTGCTCTAAAACTCTTACATAGAGTCCCAAAAAGAAAAAACAGAGAGAGGCCCACTGCGCACAAAGCTCCCACAAGATAGAATCTCGGCCTAACTAAAATATGATCATTACCCTTAATTATGCGGATGATGCAGGGTCTAAAATAAGAATGTGTTCTGTGCTGTATTCTGATAAGAAAAACTAATCAGCAGATTTTTTGTGATGAATAAATGGTCGAAATTTCTAACCTTGGAAACTTGGTTCCTAGAATATCCTTCTGCCCATACTTTCTCCAGCTATAACCATCATCCTGAGACCCTTCAAACCCTGTTCCTGAGCAATCCTTAACTAGCTTTGTCCATCTAGGCATCGTCTTTCTGCAAATCCCACATTGAAAATCAGACCAAAAAAGCCTCAGAATTACAGAAAAGGAACAGAACCAGAAACATGGTAGCTCTGTATTTTCTAGTACATTACCTTTTCTTGATGGAATCCTTGAGGTTAAAATCTTGGTCCAGCACCTCACTTTTGGGGCTCCCACCAATAAACGAACAGAGAGAGTTCATCATCATCTTCCCATTGATGACGTCAGTCTCTCCCACATTAAGCAAGGACAGAGCTTTCTCGTAGGATGAAAGAATTTTGTCTAACAAGATCTCTTTCTCTTCAAGAGATGAAGAAGAAGAAAGACGGGAACAGAGTTTCTCTGCAAATTCCTTCCCTTGGATTAGCTCACTGACCAGACTGAGTTGTCCCCACTTCATGGTCTCTTCCATTTTCTCAACAAAAGGATGATATTTCCCTTCTCAGAATTCAATTGAAGCCAAGCTAAAGGCTGCAAATTCAGGTATGGGACTCAGATATTTCCCACTATAAGATCAAGAAAGAGGGGACATTACAGAGAGAAGAGAGTATCAAACAGGTATGAGCGCAGAGACAGGGAGAGAGAGAGAGAGGAGAGGGCATTTCTTAACGAGGAAGAAGAGAGGAGGGGGTAATTATAAGAGAGGAGAAGAAAAGGATTTTCAAGGTGGGGTCCTGTGAGTGTTAGGTGGTAATTTTAATTTCAAAAATTAAAATGATATTGAGAGAGATGAGAATCAGCTTGACTATTTCAAAGGCATAACCCATGGGAAGGGTTAAGGAAAAAGTTGAGCAATTACCACGAAAAATACCTGAACATTCCTATGCCATCTCCTTCTACTTTATGCAGCCACACAAGTTTGTTTATTTTATGAACATATCTTATTTCATAGTGTGTCTTACTTTAATATCTTGTAGGGACTGTCTACAATACATTATACTGCGTGCTTTGTTTGATGGTTCAGTTCTTAAATAGTTCAGACCACAAGAAAGTTTTTTGTCATGTCTCGTCCATCATCTTCTACGGGTTAGTTTGAAATTTTCCCAGGGTCTTATATTTTATTGGTATTTTTAAGGAATTAGGGGGCTTAAAACAGATAAGTCTGCATCTCTCTTGGGATTCAAATACTTCTTGATCCTAAATGTATGAAATAGATAACTTTTTTATAAATATTAAAAAAAAGTGGTTAAGTTAATTATTTGTGAAAAATATTTGTTAGTTTCTCTATACTCCTTTTATTCAGTTGTTTGAAAATACTCTATGAAATTTGTTTTATAATGAAGATGAAATCCCTCTTTTGATATATGCAATTAACAGATATGCTTTTAAGAAATTTATAAATTTAAGATAAAGGAGTTTGATGTCTTAGATTGAAGACTAAAATAAACTAATTCACTCACTCATTATAGAGAATATAATTTAGTTTGATTGTTGAATATATATATATATATATATATAGGTCTAAATAAAACAAGAACCATACTATGCAACTCTTTTCAGAATCAATTACTCTCTCCAATACTAAACCTGTTAAAGATTTTGATTTAGCACATTGATTATTTTTTAAAATATCCCTATTTAATACATCATTTTTTTTTTCAAATTTAAATAAATGAAAGTCGATAGTCTAACAAATGAGAAGGATATATATTTCAGGAAAACTATTATAAATTGTTGACACGTTAATTAGAGAAATAATTTAACTTGTTTTCTTAATCTTTAAGATTATGTGAAAGGGTGCTATATTTAGTATCGGATACAGCATTTAAAATGAAAAAAAAAGGACTTGGAATGAAAAACTCATACTTAGAACACTATAACCTAATTGTTTTAAGAATTTTTTTTGTTACCTTGATTTAAAAATTGTATTTGAAACATTAAAATATATAAATATATCTGCAATAAAAAAATAGGGAAAAAATACCAATATTTGTGTGTATGAGATTTAAAATTCTTATTGTGTATTTAATAAGTAATGGACGTATAATTTTGTTGTATGTTTATAGAATTCATGACTTGCTGCACACGGAATAGCGACACTGTGATTTTGTGACACTTATGACGTGTGGCTTCACATCCCTGCAGTTGAATTAAAATTCAACTCTTGAGTTTGAAAAAAAAAATATTTATATATTTTACAGAAGAATTGAATTGAATTAATGAGATAAGATGAAAATGATGAAAAATGAATAAATAAAAAATAATAATGCGGATGCAAAGTAGGAGAAATTGATCGAAAAAGTGTTTATTATATAATGGAGAACAGCGCATGGAGTGAGAGGCGGGTGATGAGGCATGTCAGCATGTGCAACACATTACTTACTGTTGACCTTTTTTTTTTTTTTTTTTTTAATTTCTCTATTTTCTTACCTTAACTCACTCAAATCACACTCTCTTCGTCCACGACTAGCTGTCCAAGACGTCTTGAAATTTAGAATTAATATCATTGCGTGCGTGCGTTTAAATTGTCTTTAATTTTTTTTTTTTAAAAATAGATTCCATTCATTCTATATTCCAAATCACTTCATTCTCCCCATATTTCATTCTATGCTTATCAACTTACTTAATCACTCATTTTAAATTCTTTTGCTTTTGATACTTTTCGAACATTTAATATAAGACCTATTTATTTAATTTAAATAGATTAATAAAACTAAATAAACTACTTAATTATGAGTGACATATGCGATATGATTTTTTTAAAATATTTAGGTGTAATATTAAATATATATTAATTGATAAATTATGAAAATTAGTTTTCAAAAAATGATAAATATGATAGATAAAATTTTTTAAAAAATAGATTTTATGTTTAAGATCAAAATCCACTCCAAACTAAATCTTAAATTTAGGGTAACGGGTAGTTTTTTTTAAAAAAAAAAAAATGCTTACACACAAAATTTACACAGATTGATAGGGATCTTGATATATAGTAATAATTTGTTGAGATGATTATAAATTATACTCCATTCGGTTCTAATTATAAGATAAAGTTGATTTTTTTGGAGAAATTAAGGAAGTCAATTAAATTACTTTAGAGTGTTTATATTTTTAGTATCCTTAGATTATATATTAGTTTATTAATCAAAATAATTAGTTTGGAGAAAAAAAAATAAAAATAAAAATACTCTAAAGTAATTTAATTAATTTCCTTAATTTTTCTAAAAAAATCAACTTTATCTTATAATTAAAATCGGAGGAAATAGTAAAGAATATTCTCTCCGATCAATAACCATCCCCACGAAGAGAGAAAGAAAGAACGAGGGATTTAATACCTTTAATCATTGTAATTAACCTCTATTTCGTGCCTATTTTATATTTTTTATAGATAGAATCAATCTGCATGTCCCTACATTTTTTTTTCCCTTCTTTAGGTCCTTATAATTTTCTTAATATATATTACTTATAGTTTCTGTACACATTCATAGTATGTTAACTTATCAAAGAAATGATGATAATGAGCATGATAATGACCGTTGATGTGACTTTCTCTCATAATACACCTAGATTAATTTCATTAATCTGAATAAAATCAAAATAAACTAGATTGCAAATTATATATTTAAGGAACTGATCTATAGACTAATTATTTTTTTAAATTTATTTTGACAATAAATAAATTTTATTCCATCATTTTATTTTATTTTCCGTTCATGGGAACTATATATACATAGTTACATGTTGCTTAATCAGTATTTACTCTAGTCCTAATCAACAAATTATAAGGACTAATACCTAATTAGCTATAAATTAGAATACTACAAAGACCAAATAAAAATATAAGGATCTTATTAAAAGTTAGATGAAACTATAAGATCTGACAAATTAATTTTCCCCATTTTATATATTGTGACAAAATTTAAAACTGAAGTATAATAGTTTTGGCCCCAAAAGGGGGGAGTGTACTAGAATATAAAGAAATGTTACCTAAAAAAAAGAAGTTATATAAATATGAATATGTTTCTTCTGTCTGTTAGTTCTTTCAGAACTTCAGCCGCCACGTCCCTGTTCTCTGTCCACCCCAGGTCACTATGGTTTAAATTAAATCGTGATAGTTTATACTTTATACATGTTTATTATATTATAATATTTTATGCAAACGTCAAATCTAATACGAGAACATATACACCCTAAAATCCTAAATGGTCTAGATTTAAAAAATAAAAATAAAATTGTGTGTACGAGTCCTGAAATTGAATTGAATGACAAAAGATGATAGGGTTCCTTTTTTTTTTTTTTATTGGATTGACGTCTTCTTTCTTGCTCCAGTGCCATATAAATGTAAGACTGTAAGTCCCCCGAAGGAGATGTCCCCGTGGGCCTCATAAATAGTAACATTTTCTGTTCCCATTTCACGTGTGCTTTTTTTAATAATAAAATATAAATTATGAATATACACTATCATGTTACTTCAATACTCATAAATACATTAAAGTAGCCTTAATTACTGAAACTTTCTTCAATTCTTCTATCTTTCCTCCACTGCATATTTATGCAACTATGCAAGATTAAATTAATTAATTAATTAATTAATTAATGCAAGATTAAATTAATTAATCAATCAATTAATTAATTAATGCAAGATTAAATTAATTAATTAATAGGATAAATATATAATCTTCAAAAATTGTTTACGAATTACGAATTTACGACCGTCCATTCCACATGACATGAGGAAATATGTCCTTATCTAATAAATTACAATTTGTGCTGTTTTACCTAATTATCAAACATTAAATAATGAAATCCGGTTGCTCTTCACCTAATCTGAGTACTATTTAATACTGGATCTATAGTTTTTTCTTTTTAAAAAAACATGTAAGCCAGTTTTCTAAATTACTACTCCCTCCGGTCCTAATTATAAGATAAAGTTGAATTTTTTGGAGAAATTAAGGAAGCCAATTAAATTACTTTAGAGTATTTTTATTTTTATTTTTTTCTCCAAACTAATTAATTTGACTAATAAATTAATATATAATCTAAGGATACAAAAAATATAAACATTCTAAAGTAATTTAATTGCCTTCCTTAATTTCTCTAAAAAAATCAACTTTATCTTATAATTAGGACTGAAGGGAGTAGTATATAGTAATATAGATAATTGAGTCAATTTTTATGCATGTGGCCATGAGGCTATCTCCCCGAAGATTTTTTTTTTTTTTTTGACTCTTTGTTCGTTATATTATGAGATATTAATCATTTCTTTTAAACACAACCTAATTAGTTAGAAATGAATCTGATTTTATCATAAATATAAAACTTCAATCTATTTCTATATCTTATAAATTTATACTTTTATCTTAAACTCACTCTATTAATTACACAGATAATTAAGAGACTTTCCATTAAAGAAGTAACAATCCATACATATCTTTGGCAAAAAAACAAAAACAACAATCCATGCATGTCATTAAAACGGGTCATTCATAAACACAACACACATCTTTTTCAATTAACTAACTTGACTGATTTTTTAAAATTTTTATAAATTAATTATCTATATCCTATCTTCAGATTCAGGATAGAGGGATAGAAAGGAGTATTAATTTTTGGGAGGAATTGTGGAAGAGAAGAGTAAATGAAATGCAAAAATCTTTGGAAAGATATTTCGGAAAGAGATGGTCAGAGATAGGAGTAAAGTTGAAGGGGTCCACACGGATACGTTTACATCCATCACCAGAAAAAGTCTGAATGGTAACACCAAAATGATTATTCCCTTTGGAAAAGAAAAGAGAAATAGTTAAATAAAGCAAGCAAAAATTGTAATAAGGTTCTAGTGAATATCTAGAATCTTTGACGATAATCAATATTCTCTCCGGTTTTAATTATAAGATAAAATTAATTTTTTTAGATAAATTAAGGAAGTCAATTAAATTACTTTAAAGTATTTTTATTTTTATTTTCTTTCTCCAAATTAATTAATTTGACTAATAAACTAATAAATAATTTAAAGATATTAAAAATATAAACACTTTAAAATAATTTAATTGGCTTCCTTAATTTCTTAAAAAAAATCAATTCTGCCTTATAATTAGAACAGTGAGTAATATAAATCCGCTCATGACAAAATAATGACGTACCTATTTGTGTCATTTTTTGGTTGTCGAGAATCTCATAATGGGAATCCAAACGCCGTAGTCACTTTGTAGATTTCAGTGGCCTAATCTATGTATGGGTTGCATAATTTAATATATTATATCAATTAATTTTAAAAATTATAGAATTAAACATATAAAATATTTAATGTTTTTTTTTGTGGTTTTTATATTTTATTGATTAACGAACCATAAGTTTACTTCACATGTATATTTCCTTCTTTTTTTTTTTTTACCAATTTCACATGTATATTTCAATACTAACACTCTAGTATTTTTTGATTACTTTTTTTAAAATAAAGTTGATTATCACAAATAAAAAACACGATTTATAGTCCTTAAGCTTACATTTGGCCAATTTTCAACACACCCTTATCTCTTTGAAGACTAATCATATTAATTTTGAGAGCTAAATTGCCTAGTCGTCTTATTTGCAGGATTTTTTATTGCCAATACTTATTTTGAGGACTTAGTTTAATGTGTATTAAGTTTTTTTTAAAAAAAAAAATTTGTTAATTAAACTACATAAATTCCTCCACTTTAAAATCAAATACAGTCTTTTCTAATTTTCGTCTACCTCACGTATACTTTTTTTTTATTTTAAGAAATTACACGAAACTTCTCTTGAAATTAGACAAATTAAATTATATACCCCTCTCATAAATTATGGTAGGATTACAAATATGTCTGCGCGCGCGCGCATATATTAATTTTATATCTAGTTATACTATTTGTCTAAACCTCCCTTGAAAATCATTAAGAATTTGCTTCAGCTCAAAAGATGTTTTACGTTTCTTTTCAAAGAATATAATCCCCAAATCCTAAATATATATATAGGAGCTTATTAACAACTACTAGTACTTTATAAAAAAAATAAAAAATTAGTTAAATTATGTGTTTGTAAAATATGTGAGTTAGTTTTCTTAAAATACTTAATTTAATCATCTTGATTAAAACTTATTTAATATGTGCAATCCATAGTATAATTTTAGTAGATAAAGCGAACTGGGATCTGACATTAGGATTAGAGAAAATCTCCTAACTAACTTCTACATTCAGCGTAATTCTAATATAACATACACAAGCTTCCATGCTCATATTGAAATAGTATAATGTAAGAAAGAAGAAATGTAATAGTTGTATTGAAGATATAGATCTTATTTATAAATTATGTTTCATTCTTTTTCTGCCAGTATAAATAATTATCTTTCATTGAAATTAAGAAAAAACTTAAACTTAATAAATTCTATCTTAAAATTTATTTAATTTTGCCCTTAGTTAATAATCAAGAAGTTCAAGAAAATAGCAGTTTACAAAACAATAAATTAAGGATAAAATCAAACATTTATATAATAAATATAATGATGTGGCTTATATTAAGATTAAAAAAAAACTCTCTCTCAACCCTATAAATAAGATTGGAGGAGGGTAGTATTGTAATTAGGAACTTGATGAATGAGCCAACAAAAGTTGGTTTCGTTAGTAAGGAGTAGGCCTATAATCCACAAAGTCATGAGTTTAAATCCCATTACTGATATGAGAGTTTAGTTGGTGGGCGATCTATAAGTATCTCTGTAAGTGTTATTTAAATTCACAGGCATGTCCTGACTGTCGTAAGCCTCTAGGACCCAACTCACCTAATATTTTTGTTAAAAAAAAAAGCAACTGAATGAATGATGTGTGCATGCTAGGGTTGTTCAAAACTCGGGTCGGTACTAAAATCCCCTGATCCCGGTTCTCAATCCTAGTTTTTAACCAGGATGCAAATTGCATCCCGGTCTCGGTTTGGTCCTGAGACCAGGAAATCCTGATTTTTTTTAAATTAAATTTAAAATATATTATTATATTAATTAAGTTTTCCACAATCTAGTATTTAAATTAATCATTTAACACTTAACAAAGTCATAATAATCACACAAATTGATATAAAATTAAAGAATAACATATCATCATCATCATCTTCATCTTCATTTCTTCATTGTTATATTTATAAATTATATAGTTAAGATTAGTAACACAATTATACAATTTAACTCCAACTAAAGATGTGATGCATATCTTATCAAATGATAACTTAATTTATGTTTAAAAAATATAAAAATAAAATAATAATTTAATTTATAAGGTAAACAATTAAATTTTAAAAAAAAAAGATCGGGATTGGGACAGGGATCTCAAGGACAATCTCAATTCCTGTTTCGGTTCTCATTCCAATATACCCGGTCTCAACCGGGACGGAAAACTTCCAAGGTCAAAATGTTTCGAACAGGACTGAGACAACCGGGATCAGGATAATTTGAGCAATCATAGTCCGTGTTTGTTCTTTGTTTATTATGTACCTTAGATGGAAGAAAATGAGGAGGAAATTATGGTGAGGGAGGAAGTCGTTGCGGGGAAAGTGAGGTTCAAACGACAATGAAGCTTGAGAAAAGAGATGGATCATCATAGAAGCAGTACTATCGTCACCTTTCACCGCCCAAAAACGCGTGGACTATTATATTATGCTTCCTCCTTCCTCCTTCCTCCGATGTCCTCATAATAACTCATTCATTAATTTATTAATTTTTTTCACTAAAACACGAAATTCCTCCCTATTTTCCCAACCATATCTTTCTTTCAAGGAAACTGCTTCTTTGTCCCTTATAAACTAGTCCCTCCGGTTCTTTTTGTAAGGAGCAATTTTCAAATTGAAACAATTTAAAATGTTAGTTAAAGATAATAAGTGCATCATATATGTATTTTTTTTTTCAATCTTATCCTTATTTAAAAGAGAGCACATAGAGATAACAATTAGACATTTATTGCATATGGATAAAAAGTAACATATATTTAATAGGGGTAAAAATAAAAAAATTAGTTTAAATTATAAGACAAAAAAGAGTTATTCCTTATGTTAAGGACCACATCTATAAAAAAGATGTTTTCTTATAAAAAAGACTTGAGGTAGTACATTTTTATTTTCAAATTGGCTCCTCTCTTTTTTTGTTTCTTATTCTCATTTTCTCTCTCTCATCACTATCTATTGCCCTTATAATCCTACTACCTTTAATCTTAACTATAAGACTCGGTTAATTTTTTTAAGAGATTAATGAAACTTATTAAATTACTATAAACTATAATGTATTTATATAAGTGTACAAAACACTGGACCGAACCGGATAGTTCAACCAGAAAATCAGTGAACCGGCCATTTGTTTGGTCCAAAACACCTCGTGAACTGGGGAAAAAGCGGACCGGCAAAAACTAGATAAAACCTATGATATTTATCGTTTTCCTCTAAATTAATTTGCTTAACTTATAAAATGATATATAATTTAATCGTATATAATATATGACATGATTAAGTAATTTATTTGTTTTCCTTAATCTCTCTGAAAAAGTCAATTATGTCTTATACTTAAGACTGTAGGTAGTATTTATAAGCCACTTTCAACATGTTTCATCTGAATCAAGAAAAATCTTAAATTTCATTAATTATATCCTAAAATTCAACAATTTTTTTATTTTTATCCCTATTTAATATACATTATACCACATAATAACAAAATATATACAATAATAAATGAATATAAAACTATTTAATTTCGTAACTTATAAATAGCACAAAAAAAAAATATTCTCTCCCTACCTAATAAATAGGACAAGAGCAGGGTAATAATGTGAATAGTAAAGGAAAATGAGAGTAAGAAAAAGAAGACAGAAAATTTATTTTGTCCCGTTTGGACTAATGTGTGAACTAAAAAGAGCGAAGTGTGAACGCGGTTTGGACTTTCAACAGAGTAAACCATGCGTTATCTTCAAATCCTACTCACTGGCCCCACATTTGCCTCCCTTTCTAATTGATCAAGATCATATAATAATTAATGGTGGATGATGATTACATCTCCTGACATCAAGTTAATATGTCCTCAATAAACTCAAGTATTCAAATCTTAAAATTAGTACTATGTTATTTCATAATATGTTTGATCAAGATGGCAATTAAACAAAAAATATGTTCGATCAAAACAAGAAAGGTTGAAAATAATTATATATTTGAATTATAATTAATAATATATTTGAGCTCGGATATAAAACCTAATGTATTTATTAAGGAGAGGAAAAAATAATGGCCCATTATATTTGCTGCTTTCTTCTAGCTAGAATGTAGATTTCCACAAGCCAAGTTTGAACATTCTTTGCTATATATATTCCACGATAATTGAAAGGGAAATTTCATGTTGATATTCTCATCGTTCTGGTCTGTTCTTTCTAGAATGAAACAAAAATGGAATTTATCTCAACCATTTAAAAAAAATGAAGTCGAAAGTAATCATGTTTTTAAGGAGAGATTAATTAATAGTAAGGTTGAAACTACTAGTTTTTTTTGCTCAAAGGTTGAAACTTCTTTAAATAAATCATACACGCTTATTTTACGAAGCTTATCGATATCGACACCCACATCAAACTTGTGTTTTTGTGCATATATACAAAGTGCCAAAATGGTTAAATTGACAAATAATTTTCCGGCAAAAAAAAAAATACAAATAATTTAAAAGACTAAACGTAAAGCTAGCTCAGATAATTATCTGTTCTGATATTGATATATAAATTAATTTAAAACATATATCCAATGAAAGATGAAAGTTAGAATATGGGAAATGATGTGTGCATTGGGCACTTTTTTAAACACCTCAATACCAACCATTAATTAATGTGTCTGTTTGAAAAACAATACCGAGTCTAGAATTTATATATCAGGACTAACCTTATCTCATTGGAGACTAAAAAGCGTCTATTTTATCTCTATAAGAACTGATTAATTCTTAATATGGTATAAAATATTTTCTTTTTCGTAGGTTATACTCCCTCTGGTCCTAATTATAAGACAAAGTTGATTTTTTTGGAGAAATTAAGGAAGCCAATTAAATCACTTTAGAATATTTTTATTTTTATTTTTTTCTTCAAACTAATTAATTTGACTAATAAATTGATATATAATCTAAAGATACTAAAAATTTAAATACTCTAAAGTGATTTAATTGGTTTCTTTAATTTCTCTAAAAAAATCAACTTTATCTTATAATTAAGACGGAGAGAGTAATTAATAGGTGAAGTAATATCCACTGTCCATTGCCTCGGATGAGCGGATCTCAGTTTAGGGTTAAAATTAAACATTAATTTTAATTAAAGAAAAGAAGGTTCAAAGCATGCGCTAATTCTCGTGATAGACATTTTTTTAGGACAAACAATTCTCATGATAGACATGAAACCTTGTTTTGTCGATAATATATATATATATATATATCTAATAATTCTGTGGTGTAGAATTTTAGAAAGTTGAAGGTTTCGTCTTCTTGTTTCTTGTTTGGGTATTACAACTTTTGTTCTAAATGCATGTGTCAACTTTGTGCTCTTCAATTAACAGTCCCCTTCAATATTGAAAAGTTTTAATGAAACCTTTGTATTAATCTTTTCATTGTTTTGGACGCATCCTCTTGCTGTGATGCCATGTTTATCTTCGTTTTATTTATTCCACAAGATGTGACCCTCTTAAATTTTACCCTAAATTTACCCAATGAAAAACACTCGGCATTTATACGTATCCCAAAGTACTCGTTTAGTCCTTAATATATGAGATATTTAACTAATTTGATTAAATTAAGGACGTTGGTTAAATTAGTTGATATGATATGTATTTTCTAAAACAACCTAGTTACATTCCTTAATTACCTAATTCCCTCTCCTCCTTGATTATTGTTGAAGGAACATCAATAATAGGGGTAAATTAGAAAAATATTGATAAATATATAAACTTTGTCTTATATTTAGGACAACTAAGATCAACTCCCCAAATATGTCTTATATTAAGGACTAAAGGGAGTATTGTTTATATTTTTTCCAAACAAGTGTGTCTTACATTTGAAGCCTTGGTACAATGGTAAGATTGCTACCATGTGATCTAGAGGTCACATATTCAAATATTGGAAACAACTTCTCTCCTTGTGGGGGTAAAGTTGTGTACATTTATCCTTCCTCAAACTCTACTTATCATAAATAAGATAAGGGTGCAAGATGTAACTGAACAATTATATCAAGAAGTGTTGGATGCATAAAAAAGGTATTAGGGTGTTGAATGCATCCTAAATAAGATTAGTAAATGATACTCCCTCCTGTCTTTAGTATAAGGTATACTTTTTGTAGTTTAATTTTTTTCATTAAAATGGATCTTATATTAAGAATAAGGAGGAATACTAAATAATAACATTATGATTCTTGATGCTACTTCATCCAAATTTTAATGTAGTATTCATTGTAGTTTTCTTTTCTATTACATCCTATGACATAGGCAATGATGTGTACGATGAATTAGTCAACAAATGTACATGTGGTACACTTTTCTAAAAACATGAACCAAATCCAAATTGATACCTACTACTAAAGAAATTATGACCTATGATGGTTATTAACTACCATATATAATGGTTTTGAATCGTCATGTATGTGGGCACTATAAAAGCTTAGCGTAGATATATTACGGTTCCAACCCGTGATTTATTCTAGATCTATTATAATGGTTCTATTATAACATCCATAATGTATTGAGATGTGGTGAGGCTATGTTGTGTGTAATACTGTCATAATAAATAACGGTCTCAAATAAACAACCATTATACAACTCTGTACTATATATAACAGTGCTTTCAAAATAACCGTTATATAAAAGTTTAGCATACATAACGGTCGCTAGATAACATTTATGTCATCTTTGATCTTCCTTGGCATATGAAGGAATGTGCCAACAATACTTTCGCACACATTTTTCTCAATGTGCATAACATCAAGAAAATATCTCACATCTAGGGTCCTCCAATAAGCAAGTTAAAGAAAATGGATTTCTTTTTTCACACGCTTGTCCTAACATCCCTTGCAAAAGGTTTGCCAAAAAGACATTTTATATCTTTCACCTTTTGATACAAATGTTCATTGGTCAAAGATTAAGGTGCCCTGCCATCTTCTGATTTCCCATTGAAATATTTTCTTAAACGCTAGTAAGAATGCTCCCAAAGCAACCATCTTCGATATCCCATCTAGGAATTCTTCATGTCATGCTTTAATCTAATTGAATGTGTACCTTCTTCATAAATTGGACATCCAAATAGGCCTCCAATACTATATCCTGACAAATTACTTTATGTAGGAAAATCATTAATAGTGCTAAAGAGCATGCCTCTCAAGTTGAACATTTCTTCTTCATGAGCATCATACACCATGACCTCATCATCCTACAAGCGCTTCAAGTCTGCAATTAGCGGATCCAGATAGACATCTATGTCATTCCCGAGTTGCTTGGGCCTTGAGATTAGCAAGGACGATATAGAGTACTTGCTCTTCATTCAGAGCAATGGAAGAAGATTATATATAAATAATCTTATCGGCTATATACTGTGTACAACTTTGCATCCCAAATGGGTTCATCCCATCAGTAACCAATATAATGCGTATGTTCCTATCATCTTTAGCGAATTCGGGGCGGTTCATATCAAACTTCTTCCATTCTAGATAATTAGCAGGACGTCGAAGCATGCTGTCGTATGTCATTTCATCTGCATGCTACCTCAAATTTTTTGCATAATCAAGATTGCTATACAAGCATTTAAATCTTGATATAATGGGAAAATGCCATAACCTTTTATTCAGGCTCTTCCTATTTTGTTGGTACCATGACTCCCACACATAGGACAATGTGTTAGCAATGTATATTCATTCCTAAATAAGACACAATCATTAGGGCAATCATGTATCTTCTCATAGCTAAGGCCGACGAATCGCAACATCTTTTTTACGACATATGTTTTGGATAAAAGCACGTTTTTGGTTAGTCGCATTTTCTTCAAAGTCTCGAGTAATTCGGTGAAGCTTGTATCAAACCAACTATTTCTTGCCTTCAAGTTGTGCAACATCAACACAGCTCTCAAGAAGGTAAACTCAGTACACCCTCATATAATGGCTTCACTGCGTTGCCCTTCAAAGTTTCTAGCATTTTAGGACAATCCCTAAGGTAATCTTCTAATGCCTTGGCTATATCATCGAGATGGTTCGCGTCAACTGCACTTGTATCAAAATCAGGTGATGCACAACTTTTCGTATGTTCAACCACCCCACTAATTCTCTCCCTATGCCTCGTCCAACATGTGTAAGTAGGATTGATTCCATAAATCACTAAGTGCGACATACAAGTTTCTTGATCACACCACTATACTTGCCATACTTTATATATGAGCAAAGAATCAAATCGTCGTTTGGGGGATTATGTGCAACTGCAAACTTAAGGAAATCTGTTGCCCTACCCCAGTAGTCTCTTATTAGCCGATCAACATGCATCCACTGCTTATTCAAAGACTACATCTAGCATAAATCATTTAGAAAAAAAAACCCCCAATCAAAGCTTCATAATCATCTGCACCCAGAATAAATTCACGAAAATACAAAATGAAAGAAAAACCACGAACCTTATGTCAACCAAGTCAGGAGTTGAAGAAAAAAAACTTTGAGTTTGAACGGACGCCTTTCTCAGAGCTGAAAGATCTAAAGCTTTTGATCAAGTATGAAAGTTTTCAAATGTAAAAATGATCGGATATTTTACAAACAAACCCCCGTTATAGATTTTAAGGTATTACATAACGGTTAGTTGGTAAGAATAGCTAATAGTTTTATTTTTATAACAGTTATATTCAAGTAACCGTGAGGTATGTTATTAACAAATTTACAGTATTTAAAGTCTTACATAACGGTTAGTTGATAAGAACAGATAATTATATTTTTACCTTTATAACGGTTATTTTAATTCATTTAGCAAGAGGTATGTTTATCACGGTTCTTTAATAACAACCGTAAGATATGTTATTATTTTGTGTGTGTGTGTGTGTGAGCCATTATATTAATATATATATATATATAACTAAAAAACAGAAATAAATAAAACCTACCCATCATCCTCAGAAGAGTGATCTAAATCATATGAAAAGACGAGTACGAGCGATGTAGAAGCAGTAGCGACGCCGGCTGCAGGTATGAGGTGAAGGAGCAGGTTGGGAATGAGGAGGATGAGGAAGGTGTAGAGGTTTGGTGGGAAGAAGAAGGGAAGCTGGCAGGGGTGAAGGAGGATGAAGCGAAGAAGGCAGAAGAGGAGCAAGTAAGGAAGGAGGAGGAAGAGAAGCAGGCAGAGGAGCATGTTTGTAACACCCCAAAATTTATATTCACAAAAAATATTATAAATATTTGAAAAATTCAATAAAATGGTGAATATTCATAAATTTGGAATTTATGAATTTTATAGATGTTCATTTTCATGAGGAAATGTCAGAATAATTATGGAATTAATTTAGGTAATTTAAAAAGCCCAATATTAAGGTCCAAAAATGAAGGAATATTAGAGAAAATATTTGGTCCAAAAATATATGGAAATTGGCCAAAGAAAAATAAGAGAAGAAATTGGATTAGAAAGGCAATGGCAAAATCGTAATTTTGCCAAATTATCACAAAATTAATTAGTTTTTGATTAATTGAAGTTAATTTCAATTAATTAAGGAAAATAAATGTGAAAAATATATTTAGAATATTTTGGTCAATTAAATATGAATTTATGAAAAATTTGAGCAAAAATGCACATTTGACCAAAATTGGAACTTTACGTGTATACGTAACCGGAACAAGTTGTGAAGCTAATTGAGACCATAGGGAGAGACCCCTAGGTGTCTCTTACATGATGCAAGAGGAAGGAAATATTGGTTGGGCTTAATGAGCTTGGTTACATGTACATAAAATTGATTTTGGAATTTTTGGAAATTCCATAAATCATTAAAAAAATCATATAATACAATAAAAACACTTTTCCATCATCTTCCTCAGCTCATTTTCATGCCCTAGCAGATATGAACTAGTGAGAGAGAGAGAGAGTGAAATTCTAGAGAGAGAAAGAGAAGAAAAACTTACAAAGGTAAGTGATTTCTTCAGTAAATCGGTTCCTAACACATATAATTCCGTTCCTAAGCTACTCTTCTTTGTGCTTTAAGGTTTGGAGGCTCAAAAATCTGTTCTCTAAGGGTTAGGGTTTCAGCCATACTTGGGAAAATCTTGTGGGAGCTTAAGGTAACTTCCAAACCTTCGTATATTGACTATTCTGGTTGCTAAAGACAATTTAATCGGTGAAATTTTGCTGAATTGTCTTTGTTTGTAAATTTTGGAAATGTGACATTAGAAGGGTTATGCTGCCCAATTTTAGTTCAAATGGTAGTTATAAATCAATTAGATGGTTAATAAAGTGGTTAGGAGTATAAAGGAACGCGTTTACGGAGTCGAAATCGTAAAATCCCGATTTTTCCTGGAGAACACCATAATTTTGGCCATAGATGTTTGAGGGCTTTAGAGTTGGATTTTCAATGATTTGATGGTTCCATTGGATTCAGGAGGGCAAATTAGGTGGGGTTACAGTTGGGCACTTTTTCAGAAAAGGCCGAGAAAGCATAATTATGAAAACGCCCCTAAAACCCTAAAAGTAGGGCTGCCGAGGGCAATTTCATAATTTGGCATTGAATTTTGTAATTTTAAGCCCGAAAATGGATTCTTTGGGCGAAAATACGTAAGGATAACCCTATTCAAAATTTTGGAAAAACGTGCCATTGGGCCGGGGTCCTGGGGCATTTTGGTAAATTTTTACCATAGGCTAATATAACCACAATAAACACTGTGGAAGTTTCTAAAATGATACATAGATAGGTTATAACATATTTCTTGTACATTTGGTATTTTAGGACCGAGTTGGACGCTTATAGCTAACACGTTTTACGAGGTGGACCCTTTGAGATAGGAAAGAGGTTAAGGTAGGGACTACTATCTCTCATATACTATGTGACTATTTGGATGATGCGTGTTACTGTAGTTTGTGATTTGAACACGTGCTGGAGGCACATTACCTAGCTGTGGTCTAGGACCTAGCTGAGGTACACTAGTCTTACCTAACTGTAGTCAAGGACTCGGCTGAGGTACATGTAGGGGTTTCAATGGGTTAGTTGGCCCTGAATTTTGTGTACACACACGGATGATATGAGTTTTCATTTTACTTGATATGGTGCATTGCATATTTAATTTTCGCATTTTATATGTTGATCGTATGTTTCTACTGAGATTCTTGGAATCTCACCCCCTTTTCTAATCCAAATGTCTCAGCGAGTGCCAGTGGCTCTAAAACCAAGGATGCAGAGAAGGGAAACTGACGG